>OZ010577.1:130699590-130834590 GCA_963932145.1 Acanthosepion lycidas | reverse complement strand
TTTTTAACTGAAAAAGCACTAAAAAAAAAATTAATACGAAATATTACGCGACCGACCGCTGACGTAAAAAATATACAAAAAAAAAAAACAAGATTTTTAACCAAAATTTCAAACATGCTAGAAAGGAATAAAAATTTAAAAAAATAATTTAAAAAAATACTTTGCTCTTTCCTTTTATTAATAACAAACCTTTTCACAATAAAACTTTGTTTTTAAGTTTGGGGTCTTTTTTTTCATCATGCTATGCTGTTTTTGTTTTTGTTTTTTTGTTTATTCGCCAAAAGAAAACCCTAAAAAAACAAAACATTGTTTTTTGGGTTTTTTTTTTTTTTTTTTTTTTTTTTTTTGCGAATAATTGAACATACCGATATGCTATAATCTGCCAGAGTTCATTATCAAATCAAGAATGTTACACAATGAACCCAGATATACAACTCATTTACAATTGACTGATATTCAAAAACGAACTGATGCAATATTACTACGTTAAATCATATATATATTTGAGGTAATAGCAGAAAACAATTTTTCTGTATTAAATAAAACAAATTTAAATATCTTTACAAAATTTATTCAATTTGAAAAAAACAATGTTCTTTTTTTTGTAGAATATGCGCTACGTATACGCGGCTGATTATTTATTATTTATTCATTTTTATTGTGTGGAGTGGGATCCATCTTTGGTTTCGCTTATTTTATGCGTCAAATACAAAAATCATTGGCATCTTTCTTTCTTTAGCATTTCTGCTTTTCGTTCTTTCGTTTCCTTTTTCTTCTTTCTTTCTTTCTTCCCTTGGCCTTTCCTTCTATTATTTCTTCATTCTTTTTTTTTTCAATTATTTTTTTCGTTATACGCTTTTTTTAATTTATTTATGTTTATCTTTCTTTGTTCCTGCCTTCCTATCTTCCTTTCATTCACATTTTATTCATTTTCGTTCTATCTGTTTTTTGTTTTCCTATTTTTCCTTCCTTCCTTCCTTCCTTCCTTCCTTCCTTCCTTACTTCCTTCCTTCCTTCCTTCATTTCATTCTTTATCTAAATGATCTTTCGTTCTCCCATTTTTCTTTTCTCATATTTTTCATTTTTTTTTTCTTTCTTTAGCCTTTCCTTTTCCATTGATTTTGCTTTCTTTCTTCCCTTGGTTTTATCTTTTCTTTTTTCCTGTTCTTTCTTTCTTTCTTTCTTTCTTTGTCTTATTCGACAGCATTCTTTCTTTCTTTCTTCATCCCCTTGGCTTTATCTTCTATTCTTTCTTTCTTTCTTTCTTTCTTTGTCTTATTCGACAGCATTCTTTCTTTCTTTCTTCATCCCCTTTGCTTTATCTTCTATTCTTTCTTTCCTTCTTTCTTTCTTTCTTTGTCTTATTCGACAGCATTCTTCTGACCACTTTTGCATTTAACTTATTTTATCTTCTCGCAAAACATTCCAGCCTTTCTTATCGCCCTATAAACGAGTCATCTTGACCAAAAGAACTGATATCAGAAACACTCATCTTCATGTTACTTTATTTTGCCTAACAACAGTCACCACAACTGCAATCGAAAGAAAATAAAAGCCATCCCATCCTTTATTTGTTTTTTTAACCAACTTGCCAGTGGTTGTCTTAGAAAGTCAAAGTCTTCATTAAATTCAACATCATCTATTTTATGTAGATAATAATTACTATTGATGCTACTGGAATTATTTCTCTCCGAGCATATAGAGACAAAAAATAACCTCTCAGCTTTTTTATCGTAAGATGTTATTTGTAATTTTATACCAGAGCCAATCTACAATGACTATCTAGCGACATACAGTTTTCTGAACTCTCTAACTGAAAATAGCTTCTCATCAAATTCACTCAAACTGTAGACAGAATTGTCTCAGTTCTTACCTGGAACTCTTATTTTCTCATTCTTTTGAGGCGTCTTAGAAACATTACCAATTCTCCAGTGATTATAAGTACGTCCCTCCTCTTCAAATTCTTCTATATCCTGGTATATATCAGTAATAATTTCTGCTGCTATTTATATGAAGCTCGTTGATAAATTAAAAAGTAGAATCTGCAATATTATTGGTCCTGATCTGGCAGCTAGGTTTCCGTCAATTTCCCATTGCCGTAAGGTTGCCTCCCTTTGCTTTTTCTAGAAATGCTTTCATGATATCACCTCTCAACTTGGCATCTACACTGACGATACTACCATTTACTCTTGCCTCGACACTAAGTTTGATCAGACATACAAGATCAAAATGTCAGCCGATGAATAAAACGACCTAAAAACCGTCGTTAACTGAGGAAAAAGACGGCTTGTCAATTTTAACACCTCCAAAACTAAACTTCTCTCCATTTATTATCTGAGGGACCCTTCTCTGATGGCTGATGCTTTCCCCCAAGAAAATGACGCATTGATCCTTTTCGGGCTAACGTTTTCATCTGACGTAAGTCTATATTGAATCCATCGCTAGATCGCATCCTGGGTATGACGAAAAACTGCATCCACGTCCTGGGTATGACGATAAACTACATCCGGCATCCTGGGTATGACGATAAACTACATCCGCGTCCTGGGTATGACGATAAACTACATCTACGTCCTGGGTATGACGATACACTACATCCGGCGTCCTGGGTATGACGTTAAACTACATCCACGTCCTGGGTATGACGAAAAACTACATCCGCGTCTTGGGTATGACGATACACTACATCCGGCGCCCTGGGTATGACGTTAAACTACATCCACGTCCTGGGTAAGACGATAAACTACGTCCAGCAGCAAGGCCTCTGATAATACGTTTTTGAAAAAATAATGTTGCCAGCTGTATGTTTTTGAAAAAAAATATTACTAGCTATAGGTTTTTGAGGAAAAAATATTAACAGAAAGAGATTTTTGACAGGAAAAATGTTGTCGCCATTAAATGACCCATTGAGGTTGATATGCCGTAAAAAAAAAATCAAATCAAACCAAACCAAGCCATTGATCAGCTGCTAAGAAAGTCGGTTCACTGTGTCCGGTGAGACAATTTTTCTTTCCGGAATCGATCTTGTATATCTATAAGTCTGCAATTCACCCATGCTTAGAATATTACTGTTATATATGGTCCGGTGCCCCTACTGTTTTCTTGTAGGTCTTTGATAAAACCCAAAGAAAAATCAGCAATAATATTGGTCCTGATATGGATGCTCGTCTTCAGTGACTTTCCCACCGCGGTAAGGTTGCCTTTCTGTGCCTCTTTTATAAACACTATCATGACAATTGTTCGGATGAGCTCTTCGCTTTGGTGTCTAGACTTTGTGAATTTAAGCGCAGTACTAGAGTGGCGATGAGGTCTCACCAATTTACAATTTACAATAGAGCTGGCTAGATGTAACCGTAAATTCTATGCTAACAGTTTCTTTTGTCGCACTCTTCGCTTGAGCAACTCCCTTCCGTCTCCATGCTTTCCAGTTAACTTTAATCTGCAAAAGTTTAACTGCAATGTCAATTGCTATCTACTGTCCTCCTGATTACTCTTCTTTTATTCTCGCTCCTTAACAATGTTGCAGTTTCAAACTCTTCCACACCAAGTAAGCTCTTGCTTCTCAGTTGCTTTACTTCCTTCCATGGGGTGGACTCAATTAAAGAAAATGACCATGTTCATACAATAATTAGCTTGAAGCGGCATTTGACATTTTTTGCTTTCATTGTCTATAATCTTCCTTTAATTTCCAGTTCATCTAGCCTTTCGTAGTTTCTTAGAGACCATGCATTTCAGTGCCCCGTTAACGATTCGTACTACTGTCACGTTCACCCCCTTTCCCAGTTATCTTCTAACGTCGAGATATTTAGTTCTTCACTGTTTTAGATAAATTTTGTGGTCAGCCGATGAAATAACTGACATATTTTCGTTTTGTTTATTACTATCAGATGCAGTCTTCTGGTTTCCATTGGGAGATCAGGCTAAATCTAGAAAGGTTTTTAGGCATTTCTTTTTCTACGACAAATTTTGTTTTATATTTTTAACGTATATTTCCGTCCACAATTACTAGTCAGTCGACATTCTTACCCAATCATGCCAGCCTATGTATTTTTCCGGCCTGTTATATTAGCTATTAGTCTCATTTCTATTTCCATACAGTCTACAATGACTGTTCTCTTCCATTTTAATGTTTGTTTGTTTTTTGTTTTTTGTTTTTTTCATCTATATAATTGGATTGTATCGCGTTGATTTGGGCCGTTTGATTCAGTTTCTCTTTTCAGGTTTCCTCAACGTAGCCATATACATGTCATTTTATCTGTCATTCATTCAAGTCTTCTTAATTGCCAATAGGCTTCTTCTTCTTCTTCTTCTTCTTCTTCTTCTTCTTCTTCTTCTTCTTCCATCATTATTATTATTATTATTATTATTATTATTATTATTATTTCTTCCTTTGATTTCTGGCGTTTACACATATCTTTCCGGGTCCTGTCCAGGGACCTGAGGTTAGAAATGGCATCATGACACTTCCCACTGACAAAAACAAAATTACGTAAAGTGTGGGCTGTACTTGTCAGAACAATTTTTTGTATCTCTTTGAGGCATGGACTTCCAGGAATCCCTTCAATTAGTCTATTGGAATATTTTCCAACAAATCCTAGGGCTCCAACTACAACAGGGATTTTTGATGTTATCATGTGCCACATTTTTGAGATTTCTATTTCAAGGTTCTTGTATTTTCACAGCTTTTTGAATATCTTCAAAGATACATTGCAGTCTGCAAGGACTGCCATATCAATAAGGAGACACTTTTTTTTGTTTGTGGTCTTTAATAGCAATGTCTGGGCTGTTGGCTTTGATTGTTCTGTCACTGTGTATTGTGTATTCCCATAGAATTGTAACAGGTCCTATCTCCGTAACCGGGTCTGGGTGGTGTTCATACCAGTTTCTTTCATTTTCCTTCCCGAAGTTACAAATTTTCCAGTTGAGATATTGGGCCACTCTGTCATGCCGGGTTTTATATTCAGTGGGTGCCAATATCGTGCAACCAGATACAAGATGATCAATTGTTTTTGATCAATTGTTTTTGATCAATTATTATTATTATTATTATTATTATTATTATTATTATTATTATTATATTTTATACCCTTTTGGTTTCACTTGTATACTTATTTCCTTCCGGGTCTCAACTAGAAATCTAAGGTCTGAAATGGTCTGAAATGGCATTATGACATTTTCAACATAATTTTTTCAAAACAAACCTAAGATGACACAACTTTTACATAGATAAAGCCTTTTGTAATGTGTAAGCTGTATTTGTGAGTGTATTTCTTTAAGGGATACATTCAGTGAGTCTATCGGAATCTTTTCTAATCAAACCGAGGGCTGGAATTATTGATGTCATTTCTTTGTTTTTAGATTCCCTCACCAAAATCTTTATATTTTGATATATATATATTTTTAAATATCTTCAAATATACATTACCGTCTACAGGAACTGTCATGTCAACAAGAAAGTAAATTCTGTTTTGTGATATTTGATCACGATGTCTGGGCGATTAGTTTAGTCTCATAAAGATGTAACAGGTACTATGTCTGTAGCCTGGTTCATACCAATTTCTAGCACTTTGCCTTCCGTAAAAGTTGTAGATTTTCCAGTGCAGATATCAGTCCACTCTGACATGCCGAGTTTTTTTTGTTGTTTTTTTTTTTTTTTTTTTTCTGAGTGAGAGCTACCATAGTGAAGCCTGATACAAGATGATACACATCACAAAATCCGCCATTTTCCGGTTTTAACACAACTTTCTGTAAACACCGTCGGGTCATATATTTCAACGAGAGAATCTTGTACTCGCGATGGTCATCCGCCATGTACGAACTTTCCCTCTCTTTTTATCCCCAGGTTTGTTAGACTCTTATTTTTCCTTTATGTTTGATGTTTTAGATCTCTACCTTTGAACCCCTATTATTGATGTTGAGAGAGCAGCATGTCAACAAAGTGACGCTGGGTTACAAATATACGAAACTCACCAAGACACCCAGTCACCACTCATGTACCACAGGCAAATGTACGAGAAATCTTGATAAAAAGTAGCACATAAATTTGCAGAGGAGATTAAATTAGAAATACCTTCAGATCGGATAATCCTTCACATAGTCTCCGATTGATGGTGTTCTCATCTGTCAAGATATCATTTCCAAATCACCTTGTTTGCTTCGTCCTTCAAGCTTAAAATTCAACCGTTTTGAAGACCGGCTATGATGTTCCTTTCTCATTACTCCTGAACATGAACAGAAATGGACACGCCCAGTTGGTTAAGATCAGTAAACTGACAAGTAAATCTATGATACTGAATGGGATATTTAATGTAACCCGTTTTAATTAAGCAAGCAAAACAAACACATGCTAAAACGGCCAATAGACTATTATTATTATTGTTTTATTTCCTTTAGTTTCAGGTGTATACTCATTTCTTTCCGGGTTTCGATCAGAGATATCATGACATTTTCCAATGAGCAGTTTTGAAGTGGTGTGGACTATACTTGCGAATACAGTTTTTTTTTTTTGTATTTCTTTAAGGCATCGGCTAAAAGGGATCCTTTCAATGAGTCTATTGGAATATTTTCCAATCAATCCGAGGGCTCCAACTACAACTGAAATTGTTAATGTCCTCGTGTCACCTTTCTGAGATTTCGATTTCAAGGTCCTTGTATTTTGAAAGATTTTTGAGATCTTCAAAGATACACTGCAGTCTTCGGAGTCTTCCATGTCAATAAGAAGGCACATTTTGTTTTTGAGGTCTCTGATCACGATGTCAGAGCGATTATCTTTGATCATTCTGTATGTGTATATTATAAAATACCATAAAATTGTTACACGTCCTATCGCTGTAACTAGGCCTGGGTCTGGATCATCATCATTATTATTATTATTATCATTTTTATTTTCTTTGCTTTCTGGCGTTTACACATTTCTTTCCGGGTACCACCCAGGGACCTAAGGTTAGAAATGGCATCATGACACTTTTCACTGACAAAAAAAAAAAAAAAAAAAAATTACATAGATAGAGCCCTTCGTAAAGTGTGGGCTGTACTTGTCAGAACAATTTTTTGTATCTCCTTGAGGCATGGGCTTCCATTATTATTATTATTATTATTATTATTATTATTATTATTAAATATATATAACGCACTTTTTCCCTGTTCCGTACGAAAAATAGAGCTTTCTATGGAATCTTTCCAAAGTCCAAATAACGTAAACAGAGAAGCAATAAATTTTACATGTGAAATATTCTGAGAGTTCCCACTCTTCAAAATAATCTTACATGAGATTTTCGCTGTGATTAACAGCAGTGCAAGGATTGAAGAAAAGCATGACTTTAGTTTTTGAAAGATTACATATATTTAGGGAAGGGCTGAAGAGTTTTTTGAGTAGCTACAATGAACTTTATGACACTACACTATGTCAGTCGAGCATATTTTTGTATTTCAAACCCTCGACAGCAGCCGACGACTGTTGATATAGAAGAAACTTAGCTTGGAGTCCGGGACCGGTTTCTCATAGAAATCATAACTGCTTCTTTATTTTACACCATTTTGTATTGCAAAGTAAATTGTATTCATTTCATGTAGTTCTTTCGTAAAAGCTAAGCGAGTAAATTCGGTATTCGTAGCAAAGGTTGTTCAATCACCAGTAAGAAAAATGTGACGGGATGCGAATTCAATTATTTTCTTTTAAATTTCTAGTGGTTAATCTAACGACCCAAAATCTGTGTGACAATGCAGCAAATTACATGAAGAAATCAAATCTACAATTATAATGATGAAATAAATGTGTGTAATTACGCAATGTTTTTTTTTATTATTACGGTCCTTAATCAAGTAGATTTACTTAAATTCAAAAAGGTGTCTTTCGAGTTCCAACCCAAAGTTTAAAAGATAAAATGAATTTTTCCAATGTGTAGAATAGAGTTGCCTTGAGAATCAGATTTTGAAATTCTGCAAACTGAACTGATTCAAACACTGACCCCTGGCACTGTTGTGGAAGACACAACTATCTCATCAAACAAGTTAGCGAGATATATCATTTAGTTTAGTCTGGCAAAGAAACTAGAGAAAATTGAAAATAGCGTCTCCATGTCTTGAAAGAAATATTTTAATATCATGGCCTTTGCCTGTGCTTGAACACCAACCACGGACCCCAGTGGGGAATCTGCAAATTATCATTCGTATATTTCGAGTAAAATTGTCCTGACATACAAGGCACTCGGCGCAAGAAAATGGTCAAAAGGTGCCAGTTCATCTTGGCTAAATAAAGTTAGATAGTAGCACATCAATTTCTTAAGCTTTTCTTTCGTGCACGAATTTGCTTGTGAAATTACCGATGGACAAAAAGACGGGTGTTGCGAGGAATGAGAAGAAAGGTGGAGCAAATAAAAGAAAGACAAATCGAAAGGTGAGAGGAGGAGAAAAGAAGTGTGTGTGTGTGTGTGTGTGTGTGTGTGTGAGAGAGAGAGAGAGAGAGAGAGAAAATGGCTGTAAACAAGTGTTCATTACATCTAGCTTGGATAAAATTCGATTCTCAAAATGTCAGCTGGCGTTCAAACTTAATTCGGGCAGCCGATGTCGTCTGTTAACACCTTCGACGGTCGAATTCAACAATTCACCCTGACATCCATCGCATTTTTCTCTAAGGTGGGCAACAATAATGATAATAACTTGAAAAGAAGTGACATGAAACGGAAAACGTTATCAACCGCTTTCTGCACATCAGAGAAGCCTCGAGTTAAAAACAAAAGCGCATCGAAAAGTGGATTCTTTTTGGTAAGCAATAAATGCTATTCGCCTGATATCTACTGGAATTAGATAGAGTTAGTGCCAAGTTTCGCAACTGAATCAGCAATATCATGCTCTGTATAATTCGTAATTTAATGCCAAATATACGTAACTATTGGCAATGTTCTTTCAGGCCATTTTACACTTTGCCTGAAATATACACGTCCACACATAATCATCTGGATCTCTCATTAATCCAAGTCATTTTTAACCATAACGTGGAATAATAGTCACTCTCTAAAAGTAGTTGTATATTCTGGTGTAGTAGAGAGTATTAAACAAATAGCTTCACTACGACAGGTCATTGTTCATTTTCGATAAATCTCATTGCTATATATTTAATCAGAACAAGTAAAATCATATTTCAAATGTGTAAACAATCGACTATTATTAATTTTTTAATTGTATTTCTTTTAATTCTAATACATCGAACCTACTCAGAACATCACTCTACAAACAGTCTTTTTGAATGTGATATGTCCTTTCAGGATATGGGAGGTCATGGCTCTCCACATTTTCCTATCTTTTGCAGCATTTTTCAATGTATTCCTTTTTACTATCCCTCCCAGTCCCTGTTATGCCATCCATTTACAAAATAAAACTCGTTAGGAGTAAGTATTTCTTTTCTGCCTCTTGCCTTCGACATATCCAGTGAGTGTCAAATTTTCCAAGCCTTCATTCTCATAATATGTCCCCGGAATAATACCGATCTCAACCTTAGACTGAAGGCTTAAACAATGGCGATGGATGTAAGTGAAAATGATATGATAGAAATAATATTAAAACACTCAGTAATATTAACATCGCTTCATCTAATAAATATTAAAAGGATCTTAATATTATGGGCAATAGTCATTTTTTAGTTATAAGTGTTCTCCATTTTAGCGGTTTTTATCTGCGTAAAAATGATTTGGCTCTGTGATTTTTGCTTAGTATCAAAGTCACTTCCCTTCAACTGTGAACCAAATTCAGTAAATTAGTATTATAAATATAGCTTACCCTCCAATGTTGCACGGCGTTTGGTCATAGTAAAGTTTTATGTGACAAGAAGAGTTTATTAACCTTACTCGACAGGTATTTTCTCACCTTATTTATTAAGCTTCGTTTAGTTTAGCACAAGGTCACGGTTTGGGGTTTGCTCAAAACTTTCAAACTCAAAACAGCAGAACGAATCTAACTTGTTAACAGTTTCTCCAAGGGAAATTACTGATAGGCATATTATCTTGTGATGTAACGATATATGAGTTTGTATAATTTTATATATAAACAAACAGTATTTAGAAAAATAGTATGTCAACTTGCAAAAAAGTTTTTACGACGTCTTTTATCCGTCAGGATTTCACAAAACTTTTTTCCGATTTGGCATACTATTTTTCCTAATATTATCTTGCCTAATTTCATATTTTGAAAAAAAAAGTAAAAAGCCATTAATTTCGGTAAAATAAAAAAACAAAGTCATGGTACCAACGGTAAAGTATCCTATCGTACACAAATATGTCACACACTCCGATCCCCTATTCCCAAAATAGAGACTATTTTAGTAGAATCCTATCAAGAACTGTTACCACTGTTCAGAGGTTTCGTTAAATTAAATCAGTGTGAAGAATATGCACACGTCTATAATTCTTGTAAAGACAAAGGTATTTCTTTTTATTTCATACACTGGAACATGTCAGATGATTTGATAAACTGCAAACATTTCATGCTGACAAATGCTATTTTATTTCGATTTACTGCTTCTCTAAGGAATGC
The DNA here is from genome assembly GCA_963932145.1 of Acanthosepion lycidas. Classification (NCBI taxonomy): domain Eukaryota; kingdom Metazoa; phylum Mollusca; class Cephalopoda; order Sepiida; family Sepiidae; genus Acanthosepion; species Acanthosepion lycidas. Next base: position 130,824,063 of record OZ010577.1, on the reverse strand, counting down.
TGAACGAGGAATAGCATTATGATTTAAAACGACGTTCTTTGATTTCGTTGAAAGACGAATAAAAAGAACGAATGACTGAATTTTAGTTCAGACCATTATTTGAAGATGTCCGATAGGGAAAAAACATCATACGAACAATAATACGATTTAAATTAACCATTTTTCAGAGTTAGTTGTGTTTGATCTGCCAAGATTAATACAGCGTCTGTGCGTTCTGCCGACAATCAGAGTGTAATATATGTGCGCTTTGCCCCGAATCAGTGTTGCTCCCCGCTCCTTTGGCCAGAATCAGTGTTTACTATCTGTGCGCTCTGCCCCAGATCAACATGTCGTTCCCCGAGAATTTATGCTTCCAATCAACGATTTATTTGCCCAATCCTCTGACCGGGATCAAAATGTATTATCTGTTGAGTTGCATATACTGCGTTCTGTACTGTATTTGTCCTTTTCGTTGCATTCGGCGTGTCGTGGGGATATCAACATTGAAGCAGCACCCAATCACTGCATCAGCTTCTATAGGCCAGCAAACAGTGGTCTCGAAGACTAAGCAATTGTTGCCCACGAACCATTTCTATGGGGCTGGTCATCACATAGAGCTACCGGTTAATTACTTGATCACGATGCATCTCTCGTATGTTGGAATTACAGTGAAGTATTTATTCTCCTGAGCATTGATTGCTGCTGCTATGTATAATCTGGGACACATGCTATTCATCTCAATGTTCCCGACAAAATCTAAAGAAGGATCTGTAATGTAATCGATTATGATTTGGCATATCGATTTCAATCACTTTCACTGTCTTTTCTCCAAATATTTTCAGGGCAACTGCTTTAATGAGTTTTTCCCGGGTGCTCTGACTACATGAATTTAAGCGTGCTATTAAATTGGCATCTTAGCCCCAACAGCTAAATGCAACCATCACTTCTACTCCAACAGTTTGTTTTCTCACCCTTCCCACCTGTCGAACTCCCTTCCGTTTCCTTGCTTCGCTGATAACTACAATCTTCACAAATGTTAAATTCAATGTCAATCGTCAACTTCTATCGCCTTGAATCCCGTTCATCTTTTGTCCTTTCATCAATCCTACCTATACTCAGCCATTTCTCCTATATTCCCCCATTCCTGGCCGTCTTCTGTGTTATCTTCAAGAGATGTGTGCTTCCATACCGTGATCAGATTAACAGGGTAAGACGAATCAATTTTTGCCACATAAGAGCCCTACAGTATAGGGTGCAATGGATAAATTGTCGACAGTTTAGATTTTTATTTCACGCATACCCGGCGTTTATTTCAGATTTTGTCGATTGCACAGTATAGTATCGTTACTTGGGCACCATCCGCCAAAAGAAAAAAAAAACACAATGACACAATTCACTCCACCTGAAATTTGGAAACGGCATGCTGTACTGCTTGTCATTCGCGCCAGAAGCTCCAATACGTTTATTTCAGTGTGTTTTGGTGCCAATCTGAGGACATTGTAAGAGGGTTTGGAAAGAGTTAGAAGAGTCTAATGGTGTTTACGAAGGTACGGCTGCTCGGAAAACTCACTCCAATCGTTCTGATAAGAAAAGAACTTTCCAATTTGTTGGTGAAGACCTCAGACTCAACACGGAAGTCTACATCACGTGCTTTGAGGAGGTAGTGCTACCCTAGGTTTAGAGGGTGGCTGTATGTCTGGCAACAGGACTCTGCACCATGCCAAATAACTAGGAGAACCCAGTCAGGGTTGTCAGACAATCACTACTTACATCTGGCGACCTCACTTTCCAAACTCCAACTCCCTTGATTATTATATGTGGGATGCACTTGAGCGAGAGACCAAAAACAACAAAAAGAAAAGATGAGCTGAACGCAAGGATTATGACAGCATTCACTAAACAAAGAGACCGTCCAGAAGAGCTGCAGGAGATTCCGAAGTTGTCTGGAGGCCGTGGTTGAAGCCAATGGCGATTTTATTGAATAAATTTACTCGTTAGTACTTCAAGATATTTTTGTTTAATTTTGATAAATATATCTGTTAAAATGAGATGCCAGTGTTATTTTCATTATTGCGTAAATTAGACAATTTATCCGTCGCACCCTGTACGTAAAGTAGATCGTCAGAGAATGTTGATGACTTTATGACACTGATTGCGTGGAGTGGGAAATTGGCTTCGTTATTACACATATCCAAATGAAGGCAGCCCACGTGAACCTAACCGGGTGCGAAGATTAATTAAATACAGGATCTGAATTAATTAACCCGCCCCACAGGTTGTGATTCAATTCCTCTTCCACAGGGTTTCAACTGAAATAAAGGAGGCAAACTTTCCCCTGGGGATTTCAAAGCTAGTTCTGCATGTCCCTTTATAGAAAAGGGTTGCAATAAAACCCTGCAATTTAAACCTGCCCACAAGTACGCCTTCACGATTAAAAGACTATGAGTGACATTCTGCTCCAAGGAAAGGTGGTAAAATTAGCAGAGAGCTCCCTGAAAAAAGCTTCAAAGCCGCACGCCCTACATATATTTGCGGCATTTTCAATAGATCTTGAATTTTATCCCTGTGAAGTTTTATCGTTCAGCTGGTGGTTTATAGTGCAGCATAGGGTTAAAACCGGTTGATACTACTTTGCATATACCCCTGCAATGAGACGACGCTAGAGTGTATGTTCCAAGGCGCATGTCTGAGTTTTATGACAGATCTCGACAGCTATCCATGCAGTATATATCTCTTATCCGCACCATCGATGTTTTCCAAGGGAAGGGCAGAGTGGCATACTGCTTGGCACCGTCGTTATCGCAGGATTTGCCTGAATAAGGTTGGCTACAACATTTACTTGATTTGGGTAGAACCCAGGTGCAAATGATATCCTCATACTTTCCACCGGAAACCTTTCTCCCGATATTGCTAAAGAAATAGATTTTGTTCTGACAAACATTTCTGAAAACCCAGCCTAGATGAACTACATAGAACTTTAAAAAAAAAAACGCGTCTGCCCAACAACACTAATAAACAAAGGTTTTGGACTCGCAAAAGAATTTCGTTAGACCAGCTACAAAATCTAAAGAAATGTAACGTCGAACAAACTCTAGCATATGTCTCAACATACAACAAGAACAATTCGGAAATATTTAAAGAAATTATAAAAAAAAATCTAGATCTACTTAGCAAGAATGACAAACTGAAAAATATATTAAAAACAACCAAAATAATTAAAAGCAAACGCGAATCTAATAACCTGAAAAACATATTAACCGCATCCAAATTTAACCAACACACAATACAGGGAGTTACAAAATGCAACAAAGAAGATGTGGGGTTTGTGACATCATTAAAGAAGGAAACTCCTGCACTTTTAAAAACACCCAAACATAACAAATAAAATTTAAACTTCAACTTCAAAAATGTGATTTATGCACTCAAATGCACAAAATGCAAGAAGTCATATATAGGTATCAGCCATCAACTAAACAACATGGTCTCCCTACACAAAAGGAACATAAAATTACCAGACAACAGAAAACTCTTTGTATCACAACACATCTATAAATATAACCAGAGTGAATTTAAAATTATGCTAATACATCAAACAGACAATTATTTCTTACCGACAAATACAAGAAAAAAACTTCATAAACATATTTAAACCAGCATCAAATAGATCATAACCCCACACAGAAAAATACTCAATATGCAAACATAATGGCCAAATACAACGGTCGAACCACTCGCATGCACTCACACGCGGGTATCTGTGGAGCACGAATATGTATACGCATATTGACAAAAATATATATGAACCCTACACAACATTGGAAGTGTGTGTATGTGTATGTATGCATATATGTTTGTGTATGTATGCATATATATATATATATATATATATATATATATATATATATATATATATATATATATATATGCGTGTGTGTGTGTGTGTGTATACTATACTAATTCCTTATAATAAGACAATATCCATTTATGGAGACGGAATATACGCATATATACGTTTACTAATAATATATGAACACATGTTGGAAAAAAATAAACTACTCACAAGCATACACACGAACTCTGCGCAATATAGGAAGCGTGTGCATGTATATATATATATATATATATATATATATATATATATATATATATATATATCTATATATATATATACATGTGTGTGTATGTGTGTGTGTGTGCGTACGCGCGTTTGTGTGTGTGTGCGGGTATGTGTGTGTATATATTTGTATACTAATTCCTTATAATAAGATAGTACATATGTATGTATGGAGAATATACGTATACATACGCATACTAAGAAAAACACACGCAATACAAAAAAAATGGAAACAGGGGTTCATAAAAAGATAAGAATACAGATATCTTTCCTGACCCATTCTCAGACTAATCTTAATTTTTTCATTACCCTTCAAGCAGAAGAACTTTCTCACTGCCAATTTAAGAAAGACATTTGTGCCACTACTACACAAAAAAGTGAATGTTTAACATCGAGAATGTTTAACATCGAGAATGTTTAACACCGGAAAACATAAGCAAAATTCATTCATTTTAATATGTGGAAATATCCACATTTTGCCTAAAGAAGGTCGCGGTACCCGAAACCCGTGTAGCAAAATTATGTAAAATAAAGCACAATTCATTACAACCAAAAACGCTTTCTTTAATATATACACTTTTTTCTCGTTGGAACAACTATAACTTCTTCCCTTTATATATATAACTTGTAAAAATAGAATACGTGGATTTAACACATCACAAGAAATATTTAAATAAAATTCTCACTTAAAAATTTGAAAAACTTAGCGTTGCGTTTTTGCACGTTCCGAAATTGTTCCTAACCGTCATTAATAGCAGATATTCAAAAAACATCAAAAAACAAGTATTTCGTCTTCAAGTTTTTGATTTTATAAGGAAAAAAACACATGCCTGATGATGAATAGAGGACTATTCGTAAGTACTAGCATTTTAGCATCAAATAAACTGAAAACTACAGACATCAATTGTTTCGACGAGGATCACTTCACTCTATGGATTAACAGTATTTTAATGCATATATTATGTTTCTAGCGACGGATGTCGCCAATAATCGCATCAATATTTCTGATTGATTCTATGTGTGATTATTTCTTTGTATGTAAATTATATGCTGCCTAATGTTCTATGTTTGTATATATATATATATATATATATATATATATATATATATATATATGTATATATAACATAAACTTAAAACACACATCACATTCCCAGAAACCAATAAAACTGTCAAAATGACCAAGCAATCCAGAATTTCTCATCATCTATCTTAAAAACACCTTCTAAGAGGCCGTTTGACCAACACAAGGTTTGACCAACACAAGGTCTGACCAAAATTAACGAAAAAAAATGAAAACAACAGATTCTTCAGAAACAGCCATTCACTCCTGCAGTTCACTGCTACTAAGAAGCAGGGATTTTTTTTTTCTACACGCTGGCCAAAACTAGCCGAGAAATAATAAAACTATAATGTTAATATACAACCCAGTGTGTCTAAAAAATTTTAATTTTTTATATTTTTTGGTTCATGTCATAGTGGAACAATGTATCACACCTCGACAGTGATTGGTCAGTCTAAAGAGACGTGAATGAGGAGAAAATAAAAAACGTGACGAAGTATTGTAGTAGCAATACCACTACGGCTCTCCGTGACATATCTCCCACTTTCCTTATTATTATTATTATTATTAAGAACTTTTACTCATTCTACTTTCCGTAGAATAAAACCCATGTTATTTGTTTTACCTAATTCCTGTGTTTGGCGTAATCTTTCTACTTGGAATTACCTTGTTGCGTATATCGTATTATCCACGATATAACAGTTCAGAACATATATATATATATATATAAAGAAATATAGTCTTAAGGTGTGCTATATTTATGGAATAAAGTGCTCAATATCAGAGATAGAGCGTGTGTAAATATAAAAGTGAACATAGAAGTCAACACTTAGAGGCGACAGTCTGTTTCATGCTATATGCAATCGTCAAGCCACGTGGCTTGACGATTGCATATAGCATGAAACAGACTGTCGCCTCTAAGTGTTGACTTCTATGTTCACTTTATATATATATATATATATATATATATATATATATATATATATATATATATATATATATATATATATATATATATATACCCAAAATGTTACATTACGGTTTAAGGATCAAAAGCTAATATTTAATTTCTGAAACATTTGCTATACTGTGCAAATATGAAAATTGCTACGGCATTATTTATTACGCCATCACAGGTCTCAAATATATACGACGATGCATTAATAGGTCTCTAGTTTCAGATGAAATTATTAATTTAATTATGATCTGAAATTTTCAATATATAATGTTCGATCCAAATAGCTTCAATAGCCATCGACATAGAAGTACAGTATGTTAAAAAATAAATATTTTAGTAAAATACATCCTTTTTTCATATACTATGCTCTGGACATATTGATAGACCAATATATATATATTAGGTTGGTGCAAAAAAAATGACGTTTTCTCACATATGTTACTATGTGAGAAAACGTCATTATTTTTTTTTTTAACATGAATTTTAGTCAGTCCTTGTGTTGGTCAAACAGTCTCTTTTAAGTTGTTATTTGAGATAAGAGCTGGATGGATTCATGCTGCTCTGAATTCCCTTGGTCATTTTGACAGTTTTCTTGGTTTCTGGAAAGGGGATGTGTCTCTGTTAAGTGTGTGTGTTATCTGATTCTTAGGGAGGGAGTGAGTATGATGTGTCTAAGCGTGTATATTACTATGGGTGTGTGCTATCATTTGGCTCATTATATATATATATATATATATATATATATATATATCGGTTAATATCATTATGTAAACTTTGCATAAAATAATATAAATTAAATTCACTAATAAGCGGCATATTATGAAGAAGCACGTGTGTTTCTTTTTGGGAGGTTTTTGGGAGAGGTCAGATTGTGGATCTCCGAATAACTGGATAATCCTTTCGGAGAATTTATTCACATATAGCACGTAACGCGTCCATGATTCTTTTATATTAGCAAAATATAATTTATATAACCCACAGGCAACATTCTGGTTGGTCATGAAAATATTAATCGCTGTAACAGCTGCAGTATCAAACCAGACGGCGCACAGACCCTGGCACCATTGTTTTAGGGTGCTTGCTTAAAAGGCTTTCCCACTGTTGATCGGAATATTTTCAACATTTTTCTACTGTAATTCCTACCATATGAAGGTGATATGCTGTTCCAGTATGAAAATTCTCGAGCACATGATGATCAACCCGTTCTGCAAAATATTTGACAACTTACTTGTCCAACACGATCGCCGGGCCTACAGCCATTGCGCATATATAAAAAGTGCCGAGACAACACTTTATTCTTTTGTGTCTGTATTGATTTGATATTTGGGAGAGGCGTAGAAAAATAGATCGCACAATATTATTCACAATTTGCAGTAAGGATACGGAAATATAGGTCTGTGCTAACCCCCGAAGAGGATAAATAATGTGCTGTTATTCCACTCATTTTTTAAGTACTGATCGATAGATGTAATCAGTTACAGTAATTTAACTATATTACCTGTATGTTTAAATTTTAGAACAATGAAACACTGCAACAAATATTCAAAATATCACAATTTCATTTTCAGTCAATACGTACATGCATACATACACACACACACACACACATATGTGTGTGTGTGTGTAAAATATATTTTGAATTCTTATTTTCACAATTTATATTGAGGCTATTATCCTCTACGTTACGGCCCTTGCGCTCCCGGTTTTCTTCAGGTATTATAGATTCAGGGGATTTTGAAATGAACTCCTTAGTTAATCTACGTGGTATTCTGTTTTACACCTTTGCACGCAATGGATGCTGAAGAAAATTTTGGTATTATCCACAAATATTTGTCTTCCGTTGATAGATGTATTTTCGTTGTTTGTAATTGTGCTGATCAATATGTGCACGAACGGTAATAAATAATTACATCTAGTAATAAGAAATATATATATATATATATATATATATATATATATATATATATATATATATATATATATATATATATAACCTCTTCAAGTTAAGAGTCTTTGTTATCCTGCCACCTACGCTTTCATCCATATCAAACACCGTATTCATTATAATGATTTTAACAGTAAGCTTTTATCTTGATTTGCTCCCAAGTATTACATGAATGAAGTTTAGTATAAAAAATCCTAAATGTATCAGTGGGGAGAGTCTGTTCAATATCAGGGACAGAGAGTGAGTAGGTAAAAAAGTGTGATAATAAAATTTGACACTTCAAAGGTATTGCCGATTTCATAAGGGATTACAAGACAAAGATCGGATAGTCTGATGAGATAAATTGAGGCCGAAATTTGGCAGTCACCATGCATAGCGCTATGTTTCATGAAATATATATTCTCTCTCTTTACTATAGCTGCTGTCCCGATACTTTCTGATCAAACCTTGTATATATATATATATATATATATATATATATACATATATACATACATACACACACACACACACACACATATATATATATATATATATATATATATATATATATATATATATGTATGTATGTATGTATATATTGCTCTAATTATATTGAGCAATTTTTAAAAGTAAATGCAGTGGAATTTTACTCTATTTGTTTTTCCCTCATTTATATATACATATATATATATATATATATATATATATATATATATATATATATATATATATATATATACATATATATATATATATATATATATATATATATATATATATATATATATATATAAAACAAGTCACCTGACGAGACCGTAGTAGTCTAAACCGTGGTATTGTTCTGTCGACATTAAAGAGCTCTGCATCTCTGGCCTTCCAACTTGATATTGAGCACTTTTAATGCGCACGATCTTAACAAATAGTTTACTGTTTTCTTACTCTGGTATATATATATATATATATATATATATATATATATATCCGTATCTGTGTGTGCATGTGCGTGCGTGTGTGTATGTGCATGCATATATATATATATATATATATATATATATATATATATATATATATATATATATATATATCCGTGTGTGTGCGTGTGTGTTTTCTTATGAAAACAAATAATTGGTAGATACGTAAATTAGTAGAAAGCCTACATCTTTGTAAGCGAATAGTTGTATGAAAGAAATGGACTGGAATAAAATTTAAAATATTAAAACTTTGGTGATATGTTATTTGTATTATTCTGAAATTTTATTTTAAACTTCTTTCTTCGAGAGAAATACACACAGAAGGTGAACGGGAGAAAAACTTCTTCAACGCATCGTAATTAGATTATGAAAGCTCAAATTAACGACAAATAATGAAACCGACATAAATAGCCAAAAGATTGGACGTTCACAAACAGACATAAAACTGATTGTTGACGTAATTTACAAAAGACGCCATTTTTTTTTTTTTTTTTGCTTATTTTTGGCTTTAACTGATTTTAAAGTGTATTATTATTATTATTATCATCATTATTATTATTATTATTATTATTATTATGTTTTGCTAAAATTTAGCAGGTTTTTTCTTTGTTTGCCATTTCACACTTTTTAGTTGTTACTGTTTGAAATTTGCTTGAACCATGGTTCTATTTTCTTCTTTTGTAAAAGGAATGATGTTTTTAAAACGTTTCATATTTCGCATAGATTTCGAAGTTCTCAAGTTGGTCCATTACTAATTACTTTAATAAAAGAGATTTTTCTTGAAAGCATTAAAAGACGCGCAATAAAAACAAAAAAAAAACAAAAACAAAAAGACTTATTTCGATTTGACGGAATTACGGCTGACTCATGTTCACATGTTAAAGTGGCAAAACAATGAACGAAGGAACAACAAAGATGAAAGGCGCCACCACAATGGCACCGATTCCGCCGACTACAATAATAAGAGCGAAACGGATAAGAGAAACGATATGAACAAGAAGGTAAAAAAAGACAAAGAATATTCGACTGTGAACTAAAACTGACTCGTCTTAGAAGGATATTCTCTTTCTCTGTAAATTTTATCTGAGTGTTTATGTGTGTGTCTGTATTATGGATGCATACATATATATATATATATATATATATATATATATATATATATATATATATATATTGGAAGCAACCATTCTTTAAACATGTTTTGCTGAATATGAAAGACAAATAATATTTGATAAAGTTATTATATTGACTTTTTCTTGTATTCTTAATTACTCTGTATGGTAGGGATAAAGGAGAGTACAAATTGTTTATAAGGGCTATTGTCCCAAACGCCTTCGTCCACATCTTTAGCCATTTCAAACGGTTTGTAAATTTATCTCTCTCTCTCTCTCTCTCTCTCTTTCTCTTTCCTTAGAGGATAGAGATCGGGGGAAGGTGCGGGTCATTGAACCAGTCCTCACCTAGATATCCATATTTTATTGTAGATGTCAGCCAGTTCATAGCTAACAATGTGACTAAAATGCGATGGAGCTCCTTGATGCATAAACCTCATGCGTCTTTGTATTAGCAAGGTTACATCTTCTAGCAGATCTGGAATTGTGTTCGAAATAAAGTCCCCGTAGACTGTAAGCCGTGCTCGGTGAACAGACACTCACTTATAATTCCAGCCTACACATTAATCATGAACTGATTATCGTGTCTAGCCTGTAGTGTAAATTTGTTATTCCATCTCTTCTAAATGTTGCTTCTCCGTAAACAAGACTGAGGAGATAAATAACATATCTGCAGTATGTTTGCAACCAGGCGCATTCATAGTTTTGTGTGTCTGTATGTGTGCCGTCGTGTACTTACTTTTGTTTGTGAGAATGCTTGTTTGGGTAGCGTATATGTGTATATATGGACACTTATCTATGCGTGTGCTGGAAATTTTGGTGGCATTGAACTTTATCTTGTCTACGATAATCTAACTGTCCATTGGATTGTAACAGAAATGCGAGACAAATTCCAAATACAAATTGCTATTAACAGAAGTAAGAAGACTGTATAGAGTCAGTCTTGCAAGTGGAGTGAACTTTCTTTACTTTGATTATCAGACTTTGTGATTAAACTTTTTTCTACTATGAACACAAATAAAAACTATCTGCGAAAAATGCGCAACGTTCACATACACTCGTCAAATCCAAGAAGAGTTATATGGACAATATATTTGATTAATTTGAGTAAAGTTTTTAACTTAACCGATTGATGTTACCTTCAGCATCCCGACTCCAGAGATTCATATATATATATATATATATATATATATATATATATATATATATATATATATATATATATTAGATTGGTGCAAAAATAATGTCGTTTTCTCACATATGTTATTTTTATATATGATTTCTGAATTAATTCATTGATATATATAGCCATGTTATATATCATTTTGAAGCGCGTTTTTCGCTCTATCGAATCGTGTTATTCGTTACCGTTCTCAATCTCTTCATTCATTTTTTTGCAGGCTTTTCGACAGCATGGACAAAATTCAAATCCGCACGATTTTCTTGTTCCAGTTCAAACTAGGCCGAAAAGCTGCCGAGACATCTCGTGATATCAATGATGCGTTTGGCCCAGGAACCACTAACGAACGTGTGGCACAACGGTGGTTCAAGAAATTTCGCAATGGGGACGAGAGCCTCGAAGATGAAGACGGTCGCGGCCGGCCGACTGCGGTTGATAACGAACATTTGAAAGCCTTAATTGAAGCTGCTGTTGAACTCGGGGTCGACCACTCAACAGTCTTTCGCTATTTAAAGCAAATAGGGAAGTCAAAAAAGTTGGATAAATGGGTGAACGATAATCAAAAAAATCGTCAAAAACGACATTATTTTTGCACCAACCTAATATATATATATATATTTATATATATATATATATATGTGTGTGTGTGTGTGTGTGTGTACATATATATATATATATATATATATATATATATATATATATATATATATATATATATATATAAGTTTAAGACCCTGATTTTCACGCCTATGCGAACATCAGTTTGTCTGATAATCGCTATAGCGTGAAACTCAGTGTCACAAACTCATAACCATACAACTGAGATATGTTAGTTCTATCAATGATATTGAGCGTTTTCAACTAAGTACTGCATATACAAAATAATATATATATATATATATATATATATATATATATATATAATGTCGATGTAGAATATCTGCATGACAGTTTTCTACGTACACTCACACACAAACCACCAAACACAGAAATATACACACATACATACATTCATACATACATATTGGAGTGACATGTCTCATAAAACAACATGTCCATTCCAAGGAGACTGCCAAGAAAGGTATATAATATATAGATTCAAGGTAAGTGCAAACAGCAGCACAATGTACTACATCAGGGCCACTAAGGGACCATTCAAGAAAAGAAAAAACCACGACTTTTCATTCTCCGACAGAAAATACTCAAACACTACTATACTATAAACATACATATGCCATCTAAAATACAGAAATATCACACCAAGAATAAGCTGGAAAATATTACAAAACGCACTTACCTACAACAACATGACAAAGAAATGTCTACTTTGACTACACGAAAAGATAGCAATAATTTCTCATACCCAACAAAAGAAATTACTAAACATAAAATCAGAAATAATTTCCAAATGCAGACATGAAAACAAATACCTATTATCACAATTTATGCCAAACGGATAAAAAAAAATAATTGATTCTATTTATTAAAATAACCTTGCTCTGAAGAGATGAATATTAGTATTCATGAAATAAATTGTAACCGAATGGATTTTTATTTATTCATTGATTAAGCCTGGTACGAAGCCAATATCGTAGCGGCAAAAATGAATCAATCGAAATTTTCTTCATATATATATATATATATATATATATATATATATAATGACATTTTTATCTTTCTTTCTCTTTCCTTTTTTCTTCTTTTTTACTTCTCCCTTTTCCTTTCGTCTGGATAAGTTGACTTCATTTATTGAAAAAACTTCGGTCTCAAGAGATGAACATTTGCATATTCATGAAATAAATTATAACCGAATGGATTTTTAAGGATAATCTATACTTATTATTATTATGATATTGTTCTGTTACTTACATTGATCTCTCTATGGATTACTGAAATCCTTGGGATTATCCCTACCAATTATCAATTGATATATATATATATATATATATATATATATATATATATATATATATATATATATATATATATATATATACACACGCTCGCTTTTAAAAAATCCAAGTTTTGACAAAAGTAATACTTGCCAAATATCGGATTAAATTGATGAAATTTATATCAATAAAATCAATAAAATTTAAACAAAAAGATAATGTTTTTGCTGCAGCTATTTCTGAAAATAAGGTATCATCAGACAGTTAACGATGATTTGTTGCCTGATGATACCTGAGTGGTAGTAGAAAGAGTAGCGTTATTAGGTTGGTGCAAAAATAATGACGTAATAATGTCGTTTTTGACGTTAAAAATAGGTCAAAAAACGACATTATTACGTCATTATTTTTGCACCAACCTAATACAATCATTCATATATATATATATATATATATATATATATATATATATATATATATATAGTGAAAGATATATTTTTGTATATATGTCTGCGTGTGTTTGTCTAAACTGAATGTCGTTTTATATGAATGTTAACATTTCTTTATCAGACAAACCGTACAGAAACAAATCAACGAAACAAAATGGCGAATACAGAAATATTTTATATCTAACCCAAAGATTAGTCTTCCTTTACGTTTGTTCTTTTACAAAAAGGGATTAAAAAAATGCCTTCTGGATGACACTGACACACATACACACACACATAGATAGATAGATAGATAGATAGATAGATAGATAGATAGATAGATAGATAGATAGATCAGTCTGTGTATATATCAGAACTTAAAATGTGGTTAACAAATCAGTTTTTTCTGTTAGTTAAAATTCGAAAACTAAAAACGAATACCATGTAAAATGTCACCAAGAAAAAAAACAGATATCTTCACTATATACAAGGCAAAGAATGTAACATACTCTTAAAACTAAACAAATTAGATAAATAAACCCTGAAAGAAATAAAAATGAAAAATAATAAAAATTTAAAAACTCTAAATCAATAATTAAACAAATCAAGTAAATTATACACCAATTAAAAATTACGAATGCACACAGAGACACAAGTAAACGCAATAATAATAATCAACAATAAATAATAAATGAATACAAATTAACAAATAACACTATGAAATAGCTACACATGATAGCATTCGGTTCTACAATTATTTCCACTCAAATCACTGAAGAATAATTTGTAAGTTAATCGTTAACACCACGTAGTAACCGTCAGGATAATACAATAGACCTTGCTACGCATAATGAACCACTGACCAGCATATAGAAGAGCCAAAAAACAACACACATGGCCTTAAGAATGTGAATAAGCGTGAAACAGACTGTCGCGGCTCGGTGCTGACCTCAGTGTCCAATTTTATTTGCGCTATCTCTTAAAAGTATGTTTTATCACACACACACACACCCACACACACATATATGAAGAAATATACTCTTAATTATGCTATATTTATGGGATAAAGAACTCAATATCAGAGATAGAGCGTGTGTAAATATAAAAGTGAACATTGAAGTCAACACGCAGAGGCGACAGTCTATTTCATGCTAGACGAAATCGTCACTCCACGATTGTGACTAGCATGAAACAGCCTGTCGCTTCTAAGTGTTGACTTCAATGTTCACTTTTATTTATATATATATATATATATATATATATATATATATATATATATATATATATATATATATATATATATATGTATGTATGTTTCGTTGAATAATTTAGACATGTTCTGTCGGCTAATTTTCGATTGGATCCTTTCATATTCACAGATAAGCTTTTTGGTGTCGTTATTGAAGGACGATAGAAAATTGCCGTGTTGATACATATTCCTTTTATTCCTTGTAAGTACTTTCGACATATCACAATGTCATCATCAGCGTATTGTTTAAAAATGTTATCCATTAAATATGATAAATAAGGAAAATTTAATTCATTCTTATTTAGTTTTTCCAGCGTTCTTACTAAATACATTACATAAAAAAGTATAAAACAATCAATTGAATTTTCCTTGTCCATCATATTTAACCGAAGATGTTTAAAATAAATGTTTCTACCCAAATATACATTAATATATGTGTGTGTGTGTAACAGCAACATTGTCCAAATCGTGTAACAGTATAGAATAATTTTACATTCCACAAAATGTATCTAATAAACACCAGATTAACTGAGTTTTTTTTCTAGGTTTTTAGACATTTAGCCATCCTGACACCATTTGTTGTAAGAATCACTGAAAAACCCTTTATTCAGTTATTCGGCTAGAAAGCGAACAGATTAAAATCGTTTCTTTTCAGCCCCACTATGTCTCCTTAAATGAGCAATGGTGAAAATAAAAATTATTCAGGCCTTCAGTAACGGTACCAACATTCATACTCTAGCTTGCATCTTCAAAGTCTGTTCCAGAACCCTCAAGAGAACGGTGAAGAAGTTTTTGAAAAATGGAGCAACAGGTAGGAAAACTGAATCAGGATGTCACAACAGCAAGTGGGATCTTCATTTCAACTTAGAGCTAAATATATTCTCATTGTTCAAAAGAAGTGTTATATAAACATCGGAGAATTCCAGTAAGATATCTTTAATCATTTCTACGATACAACGGTTCAAATCTTAATCTAACAATTGGACAATTTTGCTGTTACACGATTTGGACAATTCTGCTGATATAAATATGTATATGTGTGTGTGTGTGTGTGTGTGTGTGTGTGTGTGTGTGTGTGTGTGTACATACATTGAAATGTGTAAATTCTGTTGTTCTGCAAGATGGAGTTGGGTTGATTGGTTAGCTTTCAAAGTTAAATTCTACTTCCTGCCTCATCTAACTTTATAGACATGAACTCATTCCACGCCGCCGCCGTGGTTGTCATGACAAACGACAGACATCATTGGCTGGTAAAATAGGCTATTCTCCATATTAGGTAATTTGGGATTAATTATCATTTTCGGATTAATTTTATATATATATATATATATATATACATATATGTGTGTGTGTGTGTGCACATATTGACAAAAGCAGGACAACTACTCACAAGCAAGCAGACAAAACCCACACAACTTAGAAAGTATACTGATTACATGTAACTTTGGAAGTATGTATATACTTATGTGTATGTGTATGTACTGATTCCTTGTAATTGTACGATATGTAAAGTGTGTTTGTGCATGTGTGTGTGTATGTGTGTTTGGGTGTACAGATGTGTTCACCAATTCCTCGTAGAGAGACAGTGTGTATGTATGGAGAGGGGATATACACATATGCTGACAAAAGCACACGAAAATGGAAATAGATCTAAGAACACACAGGGGTCATTAAAAGAAAAGCATGCCGATAACTACTCCATCATTTCTCGAACTAATCTTAATTTTTTTATAACCCTTCACGCAGAACTGTTCACTGCCAGTTCTAGAAAGACGTTTGAATCACTAACACTAAAAAGAAAATGTCTCATATCAAGAATATTTAACATCGAAAAACATAAAGAAAAAAATTAATTATTATTAAGAATATGTGGAAATCTTCACCCCTTGCCTGATGACGGTCGCGAGACCGGAAGCCGTGTGGCAAAATTATGGAAAATAAAAATTAATATTTTTTTTAAAAATCCGCATTACAACCAAAAACGTTTGCGGTTCTTTTTAATACACACACTTTTGTCTCGCTGGAACTACTATAACCTCTTCCTTATATATATATATATATATATATATATATATATATATATATATATATATATATATATATATATATATACAGAGAGAGAGAGGGAGAGAGAGGGGAGGAATAGAGAGAAACATATATATATATATATATATATATACATATAGATAGATAGATAGATAGATAGATAGATAGATAGATATAGATGCATATAGTTATATGTATATATATATATATATATATATATATATATATATATATATATATATATACATAGTGAAGCATGTCTGTTGTCCCTCTAACCAATAATCTGGTAGTAGTGTGTCTGTTTTTATTAGTTGGTTTATATATTTGTATTGTTTTGTCTATCTGCTTGATATTGACCATTATTTTTTAAACGAAGTCGAAGTGATAGCAATTTTGTTGCTATATTTACTAATATTATTCTATTATTATTTCATATATATATATATATATATATATATATATATATATATATATACATAAGCATTCTTGTATTTGCTACATTTACTATATAATTGTCTGTATATATATGTGTAGTTTTGTATATAAATATACAGCCATGTCCAAAATTATGGAGCACCTATAAAAATTTGAGATAATAGTTTAAACCTACGTATTACAAGGTTAAGAATCGTACAGTGAACAATTGAGACAAATGTAAAATATTTGACAGTAGATTGTAGTATTTTTTTTTTGCTTTAAAGCCTCTCTCAAGAGCTTTAGCTGAGTTTCGTACTAAATTCATTCCAATATTCAAAATGATTTATTGTCATACTAAAGGTTGTTTCGTAATTTTCGGGTAATATTTGATTCCTACCAGTGTATATTTAATTGAAAATGCCTCCAAAGAAGCAGCTTTCAGAGATTAAAAGGGCACAAATTGTTGCTTTATCTGGTGAAGGACATTCTCAGGTAGAAATTGCCAGGAAGATGGAATGTTCAAGGAAGGGGGTTCAAACAACGATTAAAAGGTACAAGGAAACAAAGTCTTTCAAAAACACAAAGGACAATGTCGTAAAAAGTCTACAACCGCCAGGGAAGACAGATCTTTGAAAAGAGCATCCCTTGCAGATAGGAGGAAAAGTTCTTCAGAGCTTGCTGCTGAACTTAGGGAGGATGCAAACAAAAACATATCAGCTCGAACAGTGAGAAGAAGGTTATTAGAAGTGGGATTAAAGGGATGCAAAGCTAGAAATAAGACATACTTGTCTCAGGCCAAGAAAAAACGACTGGAATTTGCAAAAAACCATGAAAATTTGACATCTGATGATTGGGGCAAAATTGTTTGGTCTGACGAAAGTAACTTTGAGGTAAGTTAACAGCTTCTATTTCCTAAACTTTGGATGTAATAATTGAAAATTTTATGTGAATACAAATCCATAACATTTATTCAAAAATTGTAACAAATTCTTTTTTTTTTCATCATATTTTTGTCACTCCTGGAGCGGTTTATGTTCGCTGTAGGGAAGGAGAGGCATTTCATCCTGATTGTGTGGTTCCAACTGTAAAATTTGGAGGAGGAAGCGTAATGGTTTGGGCTGCATGGCTTCTTCAGGCACTGGAATGTTGTACACATGTGAGGGCAGAATGAACTCCACAATTTATACTAATATGCTGGACCAGGTTTACCGAACCTCTTTGACTAAAATATTTAATAATAACATTCCAAGTGATGTAATCTTCCAACAAGACAATGCTCCATGCCATACGTCAAAAGTTTCAATCGGTTGGTTTGAGAAAAAAGGGATTACAGTGATGAAGTGGCCCCTCAATCCCCAGACCTAAATCCGATAGAAACTTTGTGGTCCCATTTAGGGAAAAGAGTGAGAATGTACAAATCTTCATCAAAAAAAGAATTAGAGGCCAAACTTCATGAAGATTGGCAGAAAATAGATCCTACCACCTGCAACAACTTAGTCAATAATATGCAAAAACGAATAAAAGCTGTTATAAAGGCAAAAGGAGGACATACCAAATATTTGATTGTTGTTATTAATGTTTACTCCACTATTCTTAACCTTTAAATATATAAGTTTGAATCATAATTTCGATTTTTCATTGGTGCCCCATAATTTTGGCCAAGGCTGTATATATGTGCGTGTGTGTGTGTGCGTGTGTGCGTGTGTGCGTGTGTGTTTATTTTATCATGTGGCCAAATTCTTGTATTTTTTTTTTTTTTGAATGCAGACAAATGTTGGGAAAGAAATACGTTCGTAGAGACAAAACATCATACAACGGACTGTGCACGGGGAAGATGCAATGGCAGAAAGCAAAAGAAAATCAGAGCAAAAGAAAACTGTCTCTTGCCGACGACAAAGCTGTAAAGCCGAAACCCAAAAACAAAATATTGTCTGGAGAGGGTAGTAAACTGTTGTGGCTATCAATTGCTCATCTTCGAGTGGCCATCTTGGCTTAGTGGGTGGTGAAGAATCTAACGGACTGGGAAAGATTTTTGTTAGGCGAAGCAAAATACCCATGTGAAGCTCAACCCAATAAAAACAAGATAGCAATTCAAATACTTTTGCAAATGCAGATTTGTCACTCGGAGAAAAATCTACGTAAGAAGTTAAATAAATATTTGAGGATCTATATTGGCGTGTATCAATAGATGTTTGCATTAATGCCCGTTCTTTTAAAATCAATTCATGACAGGTTG
This sequence comes from Acanthosepion lycidas, assembly GCA_963932145.1. NCBI lineage: Eukaryota > Metazoa > Mollusca > Cephalopoda > Sepiida > Sepiidae > Acanthosepion > Acanthosepion lycidas. The sequence goes on along the minus strand of OZ010577.1, from coordinate 130,804,494 downwards.
CCTTATGCATATTATTTTAGACGCATTTATGAAGATTTGTACCGTAAAAAGGAAAATAAATATACATATATACATTAGGAAATACACGCACACACAGATGTATATATATATATATATATATATATATATATATATATATATATATATATATATATATTAGGTTGGTGCAAAAATAATGACGTAAAACTTACATGAAGTAGGAATTTTTGCATCAGCCTGATACACACACACGCACACACACATGTATGTATGTATATATATATATATATATATATATATATAAAACGTATAAGTTAATAAATTAATGGAATATACATATAAGCTATAAATTACTATTACAATTAAATATTGCATCCATTTATTATTTAATAGCTCATGTGTTATTCCATTAATTTATAGCTTATATGCGTATTCTATTAATATATTAATTTATACCTTATATGTGCAATTCATTAATTTATTTATTATAGTTTATATCTGTATTCCATTAATTTATATCTTATGTGTGCATTCCATTATTTTGCTTTTAGCTTATATGTGTATTTCATTAATTTATTAATTATATTGGTTTTTCATTAAAATAAAATACATATGTGTATTCCATTAATATATTAATTGGTAGCTTATATGTGTATACCATTAATGTATAGCTTTTATATGACTTATATTAATATATTATTAGGTTGGTGCAAAAATAATGACGTAATAATGTCGTTTTTTGACGTATTTTTTAACGTCAAAAAACGACATTATTACGTCATTATTTTTGCACCAACTTAATAATTGATAACTTTATTAATTTGTAGCTTATAAATGTACCCCATTAATCTATAGCTTATCTGTGTATTCCATTAATATATTAATTTATAGTTCATATTTTTATTCCATTAAGTTATTAATATATAGCTTATATATGTATTCCAATAATTTATAGTATATATGAGTATTCCATTAATTTATAGCTTATATGTGTGGGTCTATTGCAGAAGAATTTCTGCTTATGATCCCAAGAATTTCATATTTTTTCCATACGTTGAATTTGAGATAAAATTAGTACATAGCCACCGCCGTTTTTAAGTAACTGCTGTCAATTTTGTCTCAGAATAGATTTCATTCAAATATAATATTTTTCAATTTGTAATCAGCAAAAAAAATTATTTGTGATCTTTCAAGTAGTACGTGACTTTTTTTTAAACCTCCTGTCATCTATGAAGATATATCTGAGTGGGTTGAATTAAAAACACTAACCAAATTTTATTTTATAGAATGTACTTCAACAGTTTCATTTCATTTTATTCACATGGACAGTAGTCGTAACATACACCCTCAATCCATTACTAGGAGCAGACTTCTTCTGACATTAGACTCTAATTCTAGACTGTAGTACTGGAAAATGGAGTGACAACAAAACGAAGTACTACAAAGTACACAAGTCACAGCAACTACTCAATAGATTATTGTTAATAATTGTTCTCAGCTACCAAGTCCAGTCACTACTAAACAAACACCATACCCTAATCATGTCACGCAGAGAAAGACCCAATAAATCTATAAGAATCAGACACTGGTGGATAGCGTCTCAGATTGAGGAATCATTGGGCCGGATTCAAATTCCAGTAGAATCCATTGCTTTCACTTACGTGCTAATACCCTTGTGAAACGTATGAATCCTCTTCTTTTCCCTTCCTCTCAGCTATGGGTAAATAGCCGGGTTCTATAGCTTTGGATGGCAACTTGTCTACCGCAGAAAGAAATGGAAACCTCCTGCAGGAAAAGATCTGCCTCGTCTGCCATGTATCTTTCAATAGATGATCGCCTACGCGTGTATCACGCATGCTACATAATTGACTGACTGATTGACACTGGTAATAGAAAAGCAACTTCTGCTAAAACACGCCAGTTACCAGAAGAAAAATACAAAGTTGCAAAACAAGAACTAAATGCACTTATAAGCACTGGTATAATCAGACCCTCAAAAGTGACATGGGCATCACCACTATACTTAGTACTCAAATCAATACAGACCGTGTGGTGATTATAGACACTTAAACCTCTCAATTAAGCCTGATAAGTATTCCCTTCCCAATATCAACACCTTAGGATAAAAACTCCATAATTAACACGTGTTCTCTAATATTGACATGTGTATCATCAGATACTCATGACGGACGAGGACATCGAAAAAACGGCGTCATTACTCCCGTTGGTCTGTTTAAATATTTATTCATGCCTTTCAGCCTACGAAACAGTATTCATGCCTTTCAGCCTACGTAGCAGTATTCATGCCTTTCAGCCTACGTAGCAGTAGTGCTACTTTCCAAAGTTTCATGGATATTGTCTTCATGGACGTAAACTATATCTTTATTTATATAGATGACATGTTACTCTCCTCAAAAACACAGTCCCGGAATTATGAGCATCTGCAGATAGTTCTATCAATCGTTGCAGAAAACAACCTACAACATATATCTTTGGATAAATGTGACCTTTAAAGACAACATAAACACTACAGATGGACTCCACAGAAAGAGAAGCATTTGAGAACATTAAGAACATTCTAGCTGAAATTACAGCATTAACACATCCAACCCCAAAACCACTCAGTATCATCTAATAACTGATAGTTCTAGCTATGCAACAGAAGCAGTACCACATCATATTGTAGGCGACACCCCAATCCCCATATGCTTCCACACAAAAAAAACTAATGGGCATACAAAAAATACTCAACATTTGACCGGGAACTGTTACCATCTTACCAAACCGTACTACACTTCAAACCACAAATAGAAGGTAGTCAGGTCACATCGTTTACTGATCACAAAACTTTATCATTAGCATTTCAAAAAACTTCAACCCTCAAATCAGACAGACATCTTTCAATCATTTCTGAATATGTCATAGATGCGATATGCATCAAAAGAGAAGACGACATACTTGCTGGCTGTCTTTTACGACCAGCCTTATCAGTCATAATTGACCTCTGTGACCTACCTGCTATAATAGAGAAAGATGAAGAGATTTCTAAATACAAGAATAAGCTCATATCATATTACTATGAAGATATCTGTCTATGTTTCTGAGATGAGATATTATGTACATTATTTACATTATTCGGATTATTGTCCTCATCTTTGTTGCCATATTTAATACAACGTTTCGACCGTTGTACGCTCCGGCCTTCTTCAGGTGGTTGGAATGTCGAACTTAACTTTTTATTTCGCTCACTGGGGTAGACTGTTCTACTTCCAAGTGCCATTGGTTAGATTCAGTAACAGGGCCCAAGGAGTGTAAGTTCAATACCCGGTTAAGGCAGTGGAGAACTTGGAGAGGGGAATTAACAGGAGATAACTGATAACTGACATCCATTAAACATGGCACGTGTAACTAGAACATTCTACCCCAGTGAGCGAAATAAAAGATTAATTTCGACATTCCAACCACATAAAGAATGCCGAAGCATACAACGGCCGAAACGTTGTAATAAATATGGTGACAAAGATGAGGACAATAGCCCGAATAATGTAAATAATGAACTATGAAGATTCAACTCTCGGCAAGGGTTAGGGTTAGACCATTTATTCCAGAATCTCTTCGTAAACATATCTTCAATACATTTTACAACATCTGACAGCCTGGTCCTAATCCAACAGCAAAGTTGATAAAGTCAAGATACTGGCTGAAAATGGACAAAAATATACGTCAAATGGTCAGAAGCTGTCAAGGCTGTCGACAAAACAAAATTTCTAGACACACTAAAAACCAAGCTACACACTTTTAATTGCCATCAGGACGAAATGAAACAGTTCATAACGACATTGCCCCCAGTAAGTCTATAGGATGACATCTAACCATCACCAGCAAAATACATTCTTATCGACATCGGTAGAACAATATGGATAGAAGATATACCTCAGCAAGTACAGTAGCCATAGCATTCCTAAACACTTGATTCAAATACTTATCCACCCTTATAGGATTCCACAGACACGGTACAATCTCATACCACCCAGAAACAAATGAAATAATAGATCGCCAGCATAGAACTCTAAAAACAGTCATCATGGCCAGAAAACAAAACTGGATAAGCGCTCTACTAATAGTTCTTCTTGGTATAAGAAATGTGCCAAATGAAGATAACATTTCACCGATCATCTCTGTCACTGGAACCTAACTATTACTCCCAAAACCATTAATAGAACGGTTACCAAAGAAAATATTAAACAATTACTCTACTAAGAAATTAAAAGCTGTGACATTATTAAAAAAAAAAAAATGAAATACAAGAAACATCCAATAAAATCACCGCCAGAAACAACCAAAACAACTATGGAACACTCAAAACAACCCCAATTATCAAAAACACGTTCTGGGAAGAGACAATGACAATTTGTACTTTAAATAAGCATCAATCACTACCGATTAGCTCCTTTAATTTGGTGCGGATGTGTTGTACGGATATTATTATTATAAATAAATAAAAATAAAATAATAATAATAATAATGACAATTATAAAGAAAATAAAATAAAATGATAACATTTAAATTTTATTTAAAATAAATTAAATAAAAATAATGAAAGTTCTCCCAGAATGCAACAAAAACTTTTCCTGTCGGAAATACGGACATCCCGTCAAAGTACTTTAAATTCAACCTCTTCACCATGGACCTTGTTACGGGTAATACGTGTCCAACTTCTGTCTGTGATATGGCGTGTAATAATACGGAGAGACTTCTTCCTTTTAACATATTTACTATAAACCAATTTTAACCAAAAAATACACCCACCAATACAAACAAAAATATAAATTGTATGAAATTAACATACAATCTACCATGATTTCCAGTTATTTCTGTACATTTTATTTCCTGTCAAGTAAGCTTTTATGTCCGTGAACACGAGGCTAATTTCTGCTGCCATGATGCGGCCACAAAAATTCAGTTCTTGGTTCATTTTTCTGTATTAATCCTTATAGAAAAAAAATCCCAATCCCAATAAATCGGAATCCTAAAAACCGTTAACTGGTGTAGAAAAAATTTGAACAAAACAGATAAACCGAATTGGTAATTAGTAAAGGCGCTAATTGTTTATATATCTCGGATTAAGTTTTAGGATTAGGGCTTAGGATTAGGATCAAATTATACTTAATTATCGTGAAAACACTATAATATATTTATATTTTTCATGTAGGATTTCTTTTAATTATTTAAGATTGTAATATAAAATATTATTACTTAATATGAAATGTCAAACATGATTTACATGTGTATATTCAATAATTTAATAACAATATATTATATGCCTATGTGATTCGATTCATTTATGAGATAAATTAGCTGTAATACATATGATATCTAAGAGGATAAATTGTGTACGTCTGTAAATAATGTACTCAAAAAATAAATGTGAACTGGCAGCTGATAGATAGATAGATAAGTCATAAGTCAATGAATTGTTAATGTTAGTTTATAAGAAGGAACCTCCAAAGAAAAACGATATCTAAGACGTAAAATGAATTTCTGAAAAGTTTTTTTTTTATTTCAGTTTTAGTTTCAAGCTAATAAATTTAATATAATATTTTCAATAAGCAAAATACATTAGTGTATTTCGAAATAAAGTTAAATTAATTGGAATGAGTTTCTTTTAAATTGTTAAAAATGGCTGGTTTTAGTCACTTTTGCAATATTTACAATCATCGCAATGTAAATCTATTTATTAAAAGATCTTTCAAAAAATAAAACGAAGAAACGAATAATATCAGCATTACCATTAGAGATAAGTAGAACAGATACTACACTTCGTATTTACTTGCTGCTCCAGGCTGGTAGGATGCGATACTACGTCAGTTTAATGTGGGGAGAATGAGCGTATCCTCCCGGGCAGGTCTAAAAATAGCCCAGCCTCTGCAACCGTCGGTGGCACTGGTATCAATATCACTACCGTTCCCCTAGTGCAATAAGGGAAGTACTGCTGCAGGTCCCTGTTCCCCGAGTCTGTCATCTGTCAATATTTCTTTAGTTGCTCTCTGGCAGAATACATAATTCAGTAGCGCTCTGGCCGGATCTAAAGACACTTTTTAGAGATAAAATGTAGTTTGTCCGCCCAAGGACAGAATATATACTTTGATACGAGCCAGAGGGCCAACTAGTCAAAAAAGGTGTAATTCGATTAGCACTGGTTGCTCGGTTAATAAGTGCCGAATGTTTACTTATAAAGAAAAGGGTTAATTTTACCATTACCATTCATTTTCTGACCTTCCTTTTATTGCCGCTGAGTACTACCGAGTTGATATAATATCACTCTTGGTAAATCAAGCCTTGTCATTTTGAATTTGAAAATTGTGACATTGATACTTAACAAACATAACTGATATGTTAAAATAGGTACCTTCATGAGATCGCCAAAATAGAGCATAGAAAGATGAAAAAGACGCTAGACATGACGAAAACAAAATGTTATCGTCTAAATGTTTATGTTATTATTAAAAGGAAAGATCAAAGTATTTGGTGGGGGTTGTACGTTTTTAAACGTTCCTAACACGTCCGAAAGTTTCGTTAAAAATCTTGTTTTTTTTTTGTTGGGGAGTGAGTCACCAAAATTGACAGATAATCAATCATGTCAACATTTTTTTATTTTATAAGAAAATGAAAATGTCAGTTTGAAATTCTTTAAATAATCAATTATAATTTTTTCAAAACTTATTTTAAGAAAATCAGAAATTATAATGTCTATTTCAAATATTTTGAAGCAAGCATTATTTAGTTTCTGCGCCGAAAAGATGTAGTTTGAAAATAAAACAAAACAGGTCATAACATTTCGCGTCACTTGACAGGTGATGAATGACTTATTGACAGATTACGTGAGGATAATTTATTCTACGGTAGAAAACAATTGAAATTATTTAGATTTAAGTGAACAAATTATTTACCTCGTTATTTTTAAGCAAAACTTTCAGCCCTCTATTTTTTTTTTTTTTTTTTTGTACTTAGCTTTCACCTTTACGTTTACGATGCTTTATGGAAAATATATTATAAAGAAATTAAAAAGTAAGACTGTTGAGAGTGATATTAAATTTTATAAGAAAGGTATCTAACTAATTTATAGTCTCCTTTCTTATGAAATTTTATCAGAAGTGTACATAAAATACTATTATTTTATGAACATTTATTACATTTTACTGTGTTATTTTTATTTCCATTCATTTTATTATTAATTTTGATATTTCATTTATGGAAAAATGTCATGACTCAGATTAATATAAAAATAAGATCATATAAATTTCATAAGATGATATTGATACTTGTAGGTACCCTTCTCAGTTGAAATTGAAAAATCAAATTAACTTCTTCACGCGTGTTTCGCAAAAGTAAAGGCCTTAACAGCGGAGAACAATGCTTAACTCAAATAACGCAACTTAATTGTATTCTGGTTGGTCTTCCGTACTTTATAATTACAGCCGTATTATAAACACAAAACTACATTTCTTAATTACTGTGGGTCTTCTGATTAGTCAAAACGATACAATTTACAACGAGCTAAAAAAAAAAAGACATTTACAAAACTGAATGCGGCTTTTAATTAATTTTATAATATTTTAAAAACTTAAATGTAAAAATCTATTATAATTAAAGAAATAACAAATAATTGTATTAAAAATTCATTTTACATCGAAAAATTTTTTTGCTTTCATAAAATATTGTCCATAATATTGTATATTCATACAAACAACTAAAAGCAAATAAAAGCATTTTAATTAAATAATATCTTTGTTTTATTGAGTTTTGTATGTTAAAATTCAGAGCTGATTTTCAGGTAGAGGGGTCAATTAAAAAAAATGATTTGCTTTCCTCAAAGCCTTTACTTTTAACTAATTTAATCACTAAACTGAATGTGACTGAATTTCTAGAGTTTTCATAAAAATAGTTAGGGGGCGGGGTAATAAAAATTAAAAATATATTCCTTTTCATATATATATATTCCTTTTCATCATACCTATTCTTTTCCCTATTTCCTTACATCAATGATGAATTTTTGTATCTACTGCGTCACTATAGCCCATTTTTTTTTAATTCCAGAACTCTCCTCAGTAATCAGGCTAAGTCTGTCATCATCATAGTTTGATTAAACTTCACAATCATATTAAATATATATGTGTGCGTGCATCCTATACCATCCCCTGTGGAGTATAGGGCCACAGCCTCACGACGCTCGGCATTTTACAGGGTGACACTGTTTTCCCATACTCAACTGATTTTGAATTCAGAGTTGTCAATCTCATAGACTGGCTGCCAACCAAAACTATACACGCCAGTCAATCTTACCAATTAACTTAGATGGGTAGAGAGAAGAGATAGACTCATACTTATTCAAGGAAATTTGTTTTCTTCTAGATAGTCAGACAATAAGAGAGAACCCAGGCCTCCCTGCTAATAACCCACAGCTGAAGAAAAGGAAATTTCCACTGGTAATTATGCAAGACTGAGCGCAATAGATCGTAATTTGAACTCGGCACGCTTATCAACATTTCACGCCGATAATCACTACGCTATACATTCATCTATTAATTGTGTACACTATTTACCGTATTTTCCGGCTTACAAGACGCTGCGTCTTCGAAGACGCACCCTAATACTGGAAAGAAATTTCTGGGGAAAAAAAACATCATTCTCATACAACACATTCACCATGCGTCCCTCAAATACTGGCGCCACGTATTGTTTACATTAATCTCTCGTCTTATTTTGTTTGTATGGCAATGACATACTAGTCAAGAGCAGAAAGTCTCCTGACACTGCTAGTAAACAGAACATGTTTAAGCTTGTGGCTCAGATCCAGGAAGGTTTATAGTCTTAGAAATACTTGTAACAGCTAAGTACTGGGTTTACATCATATAAAAGACTGAATTAGATAGATAGCTAACATTATAGTGTAATGACTCAACATACAAATCAACGTCCCTATCAGTCAAACCAATTAGGCGATAGCCCAAGTGTACTTGAGCGTAGGCATTACCTTACATTCATCATGGAAGACGCACACGTAATTTTTCAAGGATTGTTTTAGGAAAAAAAAACGGCGTCTTGTAAACCGGAAAATACGGTAATGCTTCTAATGCTTAAATTTGCTTTCAGTTTACATAGCTAATATATTTTGATATCAAATTAACAATTAATCAGAAACATTTAGTTATATTTAAACCAAGAACTTATTATCAAAATATTGAGTAAAATAATGTTACAAATAAATTCTCAGAAAATCAAAAGTTTATAAAGATTTGCCTACAAAGAAACTGGAATATTTCCCATTCCAGATGATGCGGCTTCTTTCCCACAGACCCAAATTCGTAAGTCTATCACTATTTCCATGGCAAATGTTCAGATGAATTTCATTCTTTAGATCTACAAGTTCAGACCTTTACTACTAGGACGGAGCATGCTAATTCCTCTTTTCTTCCGTAATCCAAGTGCCACTCAGACCGCTTTTGTCCAAGACCTGTTACTTTATGGAACAAACTCCCGAGTCTGTCTTTCCTGAATACTACAATCAACCTCTTCCAACGGTCAATCGTTATCAATCCTCGTTATCCTCATAATCTTCACATCCTACCAGAATCTTCTTTCATTCATATCAAACACCTCACTCATTTTCAGGATTTGCCTGTATTTCTGAGATGTGGTATTATGTACACTATTTACATTATTCGGACTATTGACCTCATCTATTGACCTCATATTTATTACAACGTTTCGGCCGTTGTACGCTCCGGCCGTCTTCAAGTAGTTGGAATGTCGAACTCAACCCTTTATTTCGCTCACTGCGGTAGACTGTTTTAGTTCCACGTGCCATGTTTTAATGGATGTCAGTTGTCAGTTTCTCCTGTTAATTCTACTCTCCAAATTCTCCACCACCTTAACCAGGTACTGAACTCACACTCTGACATCCATTATACTCCATTTTTTCTCATTTTACCTGTATATATATATATATATATATATATATATATATATATATATATATATATATATATATATATGCATGTTTGTGTGTATAAAGTATATATTCATATACAACTTTTATTGACCGACGCACACACACACATATATAAAGCACTACACCTACACACGAATATATATATATATATATATATATATATATATATATATGTATGTATGTATGTATGTATGTATGTATAGCTAGACGTATAGATACAGGGATACATTATTTATTTGTTTAAATGGGTGTATATAATTGTATAGAAATGTAGGGGTTTAGGTATATATGTTTAAGTGTACGTATGCGTATGTTCGTATGTATATATGTGGGTAAATGTGTAAGGACTTGATGCGTATGGATGTATGTGTGTATATGTAGGTATGTGTGTGTGTATTTTTGTATGTATTTATATATATATTTGTGTGTGCATGTATATATGTGTATATGTGTGCATGAGTATGTATTTAGGTATATGTATGTGGAAAAAATCTGTGTATATGGGTATAGGTGGATATATATATATATGTGTGTGTGTGTGTGTATATATATATATATATATACATATATATATATATATATATGTGTGTGTGTGTGTAGGTATATGCATATATATATATATATGTGTGTATGTATATGTGTATATATATATATGTGTGTGTATGTATTTGTGCATATGTGTATGTGTATATGTATATATGTAGGTGTAATTATTTGTATATTATATGCGCGGTACTTATTAGAAAGCGCTTAGTATCAGAGATAGAGCTAAGATATTGAATCATATGTATATGTGTGTGTATGTATGTGTGTGTATGTGTGTGTATTTGTGTGTATATGTGGATATATGTGTATATGTGTACATGGGTATATGTATGTGTGTATGTAGGTACACGCCTATGTGTATGTATATACGTATATATGTTATTGTGTATGTGTGTATTTGCATGTGTTTTGAACATAAAAATATAGGTCCTTGCTAGATTAGATAATCGTCATATTTATTCTTTATATGTTTATATTTGATTTGTAACCTATAGTCGGTATTATTCTTGTCAAATTTTCTCAATTACACAGCGTCCCTTTCAGTATATGTCCTCCAATTTTAATTTCACGCGCCCCACCTTTCTCTTCCACCACTTCTTTCCTTTTCTCTCCCTCCTTCTTATTCTGACCTTTAACATTAGATCGTCTATGGTGTGTGTATGTCACCACGAAATGTATCTTTAATGTATTAGATATCCGACAACATTCATATTTCCCCCTTCCACTCACCTCTAGTTTTAAAAAAACCCTCTCTGTTAAGTTTTAATCTCCAAAATTCTCTCGTATGTTACCCCTCCCTTTAGCACTAACATTCGTCCCACACTCTCATACTTACACTTTCTCTAAATTCTATTTTTATTTCCGGAGTTGTTCTTTTCCGTTTTCTTTTTGAATTTGTAGGTCTGATGAATTGGATCGTATTTACGATTCCAATGGAATAAATTATGACCATGGAATATTAGTGTTTAAGCCTTTTTATTATATTCTTACTCTGTTCCTGGACATTGAGTTCTACCTGGATTCTATCCTCTCGGAATATTTTATTCAAAATATATACATGTGTGTATATGCACCTGTGTATTTTGCATATATATGTGTATATTTACCACTAATATTATATATATATATATATATACTTTATTGATTTAGTTTGCCTCGAAGATTGCACTTTCTATTAAGCAATAATCTATGCAAACACAGAGATGTATTTTCAGTGTATTAATCTTGTAGAGATAAATCTATAAACACGAAGAGAATGAGATGCATACATCAATTTTTGCGCCTTTGTCCTTACACGTAAAAACACAAACGTACACAAATACACCAGTATAAATAAATGATGTTGACCAGCATGTTTTCCCTCGTCTTATTTCTTTCTCATGTATAAACTTTCTTATTGCTTCTCTATCTTGAGATTTCTATTCATTATATCGTAATTTCTTCCAGTTCTTATGAATATGAATCTGAATTTTTTGCTGTCGACCCGATTCTCTGGTGGAAGTCCATTTGGCCAGTTGCTTATTTGTCTGCTGTCGAGTGGTCTCCCTTGAAATTCGGCAAATTGACTTTATCTCCTTCGAAGCAGCTTTTTTCTGACAATTTATTACAACATCCAGAGAAACGTGTATAAGAATTGCACGCTTGCAGATGAAATGACGCAGTCCAGGATTCCTGTTTAGCGGCAGACTTTTTAGTTCGCCCGCAACTTGATAATATTCTTCACTTGCTTGGAGATGCTGAAATATTTTTGAATATTTCCACATATGCCTTATGATTCGTTTTACGTGCATTTTCATAAGTTTTATTCCTTTCTGTCACATTTTTTTATATTATGTTCTTCGCTAGTTATATTTTCCTATTCATATCTTTTTAGTGTGAAAAAGACAATGAATAATAATAATAATAATAATAATTATTATTATTATTATTATTATTATTATTATTATTATTATTATTATTATTATTATAAAAATATTTGACTCTCATTTGTTTTATAATCCTATGGCAGGTCATAGCGAGTGACCTAGGTCAAGTGATCTTTTTTCTTATTTCCACGTAATTAAACCAAAGACAGTTATTAAAAAAAAAAAAAAACTTAAATGGACGTAACTTTTCGCGAGATATGGGCTGTCCTTGTTAGAACTATTTTTTGATTTCCTGAAGAAATAGCGCACCAGAAATGTTGCTGATTCCGCCTTGAGTCACTTTCTTTATTTCTACCTCCATGTGTTTGTATTTACTTAGTTTTTCAAAAACCTTCGCAGATATATATTTGCTTGTATTGTTTGATCTGTGTTAGAAGAAAAATCAAATAGGACGGTAACATTTCCCCCAATTACACATTCAGGACGATGTCCATACCAGTGTGCAGCTGTTTTTATCCCTGATGACAGATGTTCCAGTGTAGATATTGAGCTAGCCTCTCATGTATGTTTTGCATTCATTGGGTATAAGTATTCAGAATCCTGAGATAAAGTGATCAATAGCTTCAATGCATTGGTCACAGAATCTACATTTTATGTCTGTACTACAACTCCTACTATCACTACCATTATTATTATTATTATTATTATTATACATAAATTTTATCGATATTTTATTATATTTTTCGTAAATATTTCTTATGGAAATATTGTTAATCTTCCACGTGCTATACGTTTTTAGAATTTTGTTTTCCGTAGATGTATTAAATAGATTATATGCTATTTTGAAAATGTATTTTATCTCGGACTTTCCTCGTTTATGTTGGCACTTTAAATAAGATGCTAAAAGCACACATCTAATGTTAACAATGCTGTACTTCGGTTGGTTGAAATATGCAGCGAAAAGGAAATGATATATGTATCCACTTAAAACTACCAAAAAAATCCATCATTAAGGCTTCCAAACAAAATAGAAATACTCTTCGAAACTATGTAATAAAAATGAATTCCAGAATTCCTATATTTGATTTCAATTACAATATTCACAAACTTTCCCATATCTTACTAAAATATGTCCAGTACATAAAACTCGACCACACAATTAAAAAGATATTTAGCGAGAACACACTGAAAGCCAGGCGTCAACCCCGCAATCTCATACACACCTAACGTCATATAGTATACATAAACTATCACCTCACCAGAAAAAACGTTACTTGCAATAAAATCCAATGCTAAGTTTGTAAATATGTCATCACTGATAGGTGATTCACGCCTCCCGGTAGCACACACTGTTATCATACCCCAGACGTTGACTTGTGACAGTTTAAATGTTATATATTTAGTTTTTTGCAACAAATGCAAAAAAAAAAAAAAATGGGAATAATGACGGGGAAACAGGCACAGCATTCCATTATTGGTTCAATAATTATAAAAAAAAATTCCATTAAAAACAACAACAGTGATTTTTCCTGTCGCTGCACATTTCAACCGACCGGACCACAGCATTGATAACATTAGATGCGTGCTTTTAGCATCTTCTTTAAAGTGCCAAGGAAAACGAGTAAAGTTCGAGATAAAATACATTTTCAAAACAGAATCACATATTAAAGGATTAAACAGAGATTTAGGCTTGCTCAGAAAAAAAACAGTTTTCACAGAAAGCCTTCTACAAACCCTCCATAAACCTAACCGTGGCAAACTATTTGGCCAAAACTATTAAATTTTTACAGTTATGCGACACATGGAAAAAAATAAAACAAGAAAAATTCCCAGGAATTTTTTGGCCCACTTCCTTGTTTAGTTCTCGTCTCGTTGATAAAGGGCCCAGGCGTGTCCGAAAATACAACCATTAAAACCTTTCTCTTTGTTTTCGGTTTAGTCAAAAAGTATACGAATATAAAATGAATATCATTAGTCTTACTGGCAATATTTTTAGCATATTGTTGTTTTTTATTCCTCGAATTATATCAAGCGGCCTATTAAACCTACACATACACACACACATGTGTATGTGTGTGTGTGCGTGTGTGTGAGTGAATTGCGTGCACACGCGTACTTAAACATATACACATATTTACCATAAAATAGATTTTTAATTTTTTTTACTAAATTCCCAGCAATACTCACATACTCACCACAGAATACAAAAAAGGCCAACAGGAGAAGAAATATCATATGGTTCAACCCACCGTACAGCAAGAGCGTAAAAACAAACGTAGGAAAAATATTCTTCAAGCTCTTACACAAACACTTCCCAGAATCAAGCACCTTACACAAGATATTCAACAAAAACATAGTAAAAATCAGCTACAGATGCATCGAGAACATGGCACAAATAATAAAAAAGCACAATAGGAAAATTATCAACAGACCACACGAACAAATTAAACCCACGTGCAACTGCAGAATAAAGAACGAATGTCCCTTAAATGGAAATTGTTTACAAAACAACGTAATATACCAAGCCACGATAAAATCACCAGATAATGAAGAAAAAGTATACATAGGAGTAACTGAAGGACCCTGGAAACAAAGAAAATTATACACACAAAACATCTTTCACAAATAGTAAATATGCAAACAGAACAATGCTTTCTAAATATATCTGGGAAATTAAAAAAAAAACGCACATCACACCAAAAATATCTTGGAAGATAAGGAAAAAATCATCATCCTACAACAACCAATCGAAAACTTGCAAACATTGCTTGGAGGAAAAAATAGCTACCATTACTTTCCCCGACCAAAATAAATTATTAAATAAAAGATCCGAGCTCATCTCAAAATGCAGGCATGAAAATAAATTTTTACTACGTAACCTAAAAAATGAAAAATAAAATAAAAACAAATAAATATACTAATAAACAAAATAACAAAAAAAAATTGAAATAAAAATAAATAAATACTATGTTACTTAAAAATCGAAAACCGAAAAGAGAAAATATACAAGTAAAATAAATTGACCTAAATTCATCCAAGTAAATAAGTAAACAAACCAATCCCAAATAAAGGTAATCAATTAAAAACTGTTCCCACAAAAATAATAGTTAGAATGAACTACAACAATCAACCCCAAAATTGAACAAATAGCTTTAATTAAATTCTCAAACCAAAACAAAACAGTTAAGTAAGTGATATAAACAAATTTTTACTACGTTAATAAATAAATAAATAAATAAATAAATAAAATAAGAAACAAAAAAATAAATAAACAAATGACTTCCGGTAAAATAACCGCCATAATAGAATACCCACAATGCACCACTAACCCGTATATATATAAATAGCCGAGAAAAATAACAGCATATGTGGCCTGACGATTGCATATACCATGAAACAGACTGTCGCCTCTAAGTGTTGACTTCTATGTTCACTTTTATATATATATATATATATATATATATATATATATATATATATATATATATTACATGAATCCCCCATACTAAAAACAGATATGATTCATGTAATGTAAATTGAACTGCAACACTTACTTGATATATATATATATATATATATATATATATATATATATATATATATATATATATATATATATTCACTGGTCACCTAAGTAACCTTTAACAAATGTACTTTTACGCACATTTTTAATCAGCGAAAGACGTGGTATCAATTTAATTGGTATATGTTTTTAAACATGATCACGGCGACAACTGTATTTGATTTCATGCATTGGTAGAGGAAAGGTAATTTTAATGATTTTGTATACGGCTTTGTCGTTGGTGACAGACAGGCTGTTTTGAGTAATTCAAAACTTGCTGATCTGGTTTACAGAAAACTGCAGTCGGCGACAATTCTGTAGGCGAAAATCTCTTGTTGAGGAAAGAGGTCAGAGAATATTTGCCAGATTGGTTTAAGATTATAGAAAAGCAGCAGTTATTCAAATATCCACTTTATGTTTACAATGGAGTGATACAAAAGTGTCTCTCTGACTGCCCAAAACTTTGAACATGGAATTAGATTGGCTACAGCAGTAGAAGACCATGCCGGTTTCAAATCCTATCAGATAAATACATGAAAATGAGTCTATAAGAAACATAAGAACGGATAGACAATAGATTGGAAAAACGTTCTCTGGTTTGATGAGTTTCAATTTCTGCAGAAATATGTATTCATCCTAATTTGTATTAACGTTTCTTCTGTTGTTGGTGGTATAATGGTACAGAGAATTTTTTCTTATTTATTTTTTACAGCGATGTTCACCTTGTACAAGGCTAGGGCCCACTCGATGTAGACGATTACTGACAAAGAGGCACAATTGATGCTGATATTTGGGGAAGGTAACGGTTAATCCTAGATTGAACAGGTTAACAATGTAGTGATCGATTAAACATCCTCTTGGGAGTCGATTACACAGAGAAGCAGTTCGAGGGAAGTATCTGCATAGATTTCACCAATGGAATACGAAGGAAGGCAGTTCGCTACAATGTGCGTAGTGTGCCTGGTCTTAGCTGTGAAAGTTAGAAATGGTGAAACTAAGGAATGTAGGTCGTCTGAGCACTATCCATGGAAATAGCGAAATAGCAGTCAGGCCCTTGCGACGTTTCGGTTACAGTGAAACAAGGGATTTTAGGCTGAAAAAACGTTGGAACCCGCCAATCTTTGGTCATATTCAGATCCTTGGTAGCAATAAAAAAAAATCCATTAAAATCAAAGCTTATCTCGGAATTGAGGCTGACTTCGTCTTTGAATATATGACAACGAGGCACTAATTCTACAGAGGTCATTTCCAGGAGAAAGACTCTCTCGCTCTCTGTCTGTCACTTTCGCTATATATATATATATATATATATATATAGAAGGTACTCCGGTTACGGTGGACCCAACGTACGGCGTTTCGAAGTTCCAGTGCCATCTCCCATAATATAATATGTCGTCACGCGACCCTCTATGACGAAGACGGCGTTGTTTCTTCATCAACAGTGCGCCATATTGGATTGTGCTACATTCGCTACCTCTGTTTTGTTTCGTTTGGGGAGGGGGAATTTTTGCCCTACGTAAAGCAGAGTCATGGGTGCTTATGGAGGTGAGTTCCGACTTACGTCGAAAATCAGGTCACGTCGCGCCGTAGAAATGGATCACCGACATAAGAGGAGGGCCCATATATATATATATATATATATATATATATATATATATTAAGTGTTTCACCCCAAGCAATGGATTACAGAGAGTTAGAGCAACAGCAAATACGAGTGATAGAGGAAAGGATGAAGAGAAGGATAGGGTATAGATCAAGGCATCTGGAGAGGTCGATTGGCATTACATTTGAATAGTTGGAGAGTATAGCTATGAGGAAAACAGCAGCAGGGAGGGGAGTTCCACGGGCGAGAGGTTCGAGACATGAAGCTATTGAAGTAGAAGAGACGGCTACATTTAACAGATTCGGCAATGAAAAGGCGTGAGCGAGATGCCAGCCTAGCAGAACGCTTAAATTCATGAAGTCTCGGAACCAGCGAAAGCAGCTCATCGGAGCAGTTCCCATGAAAGTATTTGTAAAAAAGACAGAGAGAGACTGCAGACGAGATGCCAGATCAGGGTCAATTACATTGCATATCAGTCTCTGGATCTTATCAAGAACCTTGAGACAAATAGAAGGGACATCGGGCCATATATGGCAGCAATACATCATGTAAGGGCAAATAGTTTATTTGTTGATTTGAATGATCGACTCCGTCGAGAAAAATTTCTTAGCGCGGCACAGGGAGCCAACTTTCCTTGCGGTGGACGAAGCTATTAACTCAATGTATTTGTTCCATCTCAGGTCAGCCGACTAGTCGCAAAGAGGAACTCTCGAGAAGTTGAGCGTCAGACATTCTAATGGGGGGTGGGCAAGGATGGTTCTCTGTGATGAGTAATAGAGAGCAGTTTTTTTTTGAGGCGTTAAAGTTAACCAGCCAATTCCTGCCCCAGTTCACAACCGATTGCAGGTCCTTTTCTTGACGAACAGACAGTTTAGTTTTGTCAACGACACAAGATTTGTTTTTGAGGCAGGAGTAAATTGTATTGTCGTCCGCGTAGATGCCTACTTGGGAATCTATGATGTCAGGAATATAGTTGATGAAGATAAGAAACAGAGTAGGGCCTAGAATGGAGCCATGGGGGACACCTGCGTTCGTGGGATAGGAGATAAAGGAGAATCCGTTGAGAACGACCTTCAATACACGGTTTGACTGGAATGATTGTATTAAGTCAGTCAATTGACCTGAAATTCCATTACCCTGAAGCTTGCGAAGAAGACCGGCATGTCAAACCCTATCAAACGCTTTGGTGATATCTATAGCGTCAGCACGAGCTTCTCCGTTATTATGAAGGTCTTGGTAAACAATTTCAGTCATGGCCGTAAGCACATCAGCTGTAGAACGGGCAAAGCGGAAACCATATTGCTTGTCGGAGACCAGATCATGGGATGCAAGGTGCTTAACCACTTCGGCGTTGACTAAAGCTTCGAAGACTTTGCCGAAGAGGGGTTGGAGACTGATAGGGCGGTAATTAGAAGGGTCAGAAGGGTCACCAGAGTTCGTAAAGACAAGAGCAATGGATGAGGTCTTCCAACAGTCTGGAAAACAAGATTCATTGAGGCAGTAGTTATATAATTTGGAGAGGGCAGGGGCCAGTTCAGGCGCACATTTCTTCAGGGGAATGGTTGGTAACCCATCTCCACCACTAGCCTTGTGGGTGGTCTAAATTAGAGATAATGCCCAATACCGATGACGGAGTAATGTTCAACTCGCTCAATAGGTCCTCAGTTCTAAGGGAGAAATCGTCTGTAGATACAGCGGAAGAGTCGAGCGTTGAATTGAATGAGAATTTCAGAACAAAGCATTCAGCCTTGTCGGCAGAAGAAGTCAATACCTCGAAATGGTTGAACAGAGGAGGTATAGAGGGTTTGCTATTGTTAAGTACGCTTTTGCAGAGACGCCAATAATCCTTGGGGCTGAATTTGCGAGTTGCTTCATTGAGGACACGCTTACACTCGTTACGGGGCGAGACAAAGAAACGTCTATTGCAGTTAGACATGTCACTTTGATATAGGTGGGAGAAGTGGTTCCTATGGGTAATGGCAGCTGAGCAAGCAGCGGAGGACCAAAAGGGAGGAGCGCGATTTGTCCTTATATTTCCTTGAGGAGATGAAAGCCTCGATTCCAGCTTTAACCCAGGGGGAGACCTCGGAAGCACATTCTGGAACGGGAAGCGTAAAGACAACATCCAAGGGGACATCGCGAAGAAACGAGTCCCAGTCTGCTCGTTGATAGCAGAACGAGGTTCTAGTGGTAGGAGGTTCTTTGCAGAGGGTGGAGTTGAAGGAGATGTTGATAGACACTACAGCATGATCAGAATTGCCAAGAGGGCACAGCTGCGTGGCGCTACAGGATTCGGGGATGGAGAAAAAACATAGATCGACAAGAGAAGCCTTACCGTCCCGGTTGTAGGGGAAACCTGTGGGAAAGTCGACTATCTGCGTGAGGGTTTGAGAAATTGAAAAATTAAGGGTTTGAATGCCTGCAGGGTTAGTAATAGCGTTTTTGAGCCACTTGTTATGATGGGCGTTAAAATCACCCAACACGAATATGTGTGCAAACGGATGGAAAGAGAGAGCCTTGTCAATGCTGTCAGAAATGCATTCAATTATACCACAGACTTGGGAGGATGGTGAGCGATAAAGGAAAAAGAGGTTGCTTACAGCATTAAGAAAAGATAGCCGGTGACACTTGTTGGAATGGTCTGGAGATTCAAGAGACAACTCTCTAGCCAGCGGGAGATGATCCTTGATGTAAACTCCAAGGCCATGCATCTGCGTTTGAGAGTCTTTTCTAAGGAGGGGGAGATAGCCAGGGATCGAGAGGTCAGGGGAGAGGATAGACGAATCAGGGTTGGTCTCACACAGAGCCGGAATATCCGAGCAGTTCGCAATGAGGAAAGATTCCACACCGCAGAAATTGTTTTGAATGCCACGGATGTTGGAAAATGAAATGTTAAAGGGTTTAGGTGATTTTTTAAAATCCTGACATAGGTTTTCTTTTCCGATCGTCGTTAGTTATCATGTGAAATTATGGTTGTAAAACTGAGAAGGCCTGAAGTAAAAGAAGCAGAGACGGCTATCGACTGTGAAGTGGGCAGAGATAAGTTGGCAGCCTGCAACATAATGTGGCCTCAGGGTTCCCCACCGGAAGTGAATGCAGGGTCACCTTTCCATGCGTGACATAGCACTACATACACACGGCATTATGCAACTGTTGATCAGAGCGGCCACTTAAGACGTTACGCAAGAGTTAGGGCTCCTAACTAGCAGTCGGAAACAGCAACCAGAAAACTGTCAACCGTGTACCCTCAGAATGAAGAGGTAATGCCACAGACTGCACACTTCACGGGAGAAACAGGGCTGCACTAATACAGAGGTCAGAGAGAAACAGAGGGAGAGTTCCGGGAACCCCCTTCCTAAACAAGAAACAAGGAGTGAGCCTCTATTCTTGTCCAAGAGAAGGGGGAGGAGTATTGACCAGACAGTAGGAAAGCCTACCTACTCCTATTACATATGAAACAAACAACAACAACAACAAAAACAATAAAAAAAAGGCAACAGAGAGTCCAAGCTGACACCAGAAGACATATTTACCGAGGATGATATTTGTATTTTTCCCTTCTATTACATTAAGTGTTAACTTAGTATAAGTCCCATTCTCCTATCCCAAATATTTGGTTAGACAGCATTGTAGATATGGCATATGATTATACTTACATATGGCAATTAGTGATCATATTCTCATGGGCACTTAGTGAGTAGTTAAATATTGACGTTTTATCACCTTATGACTTTATTTCAAAGAAGGCAGAGCTGGGGGGGGGCGCTCGGTCATTCCCCCTACCACTAACAATGGGCTTAGGGTACTTGCTTTCAATAAAATGAAAGACAACAGGAAGAAAGATACGACCAAACAAAGAGAGAGATAGACAGTGTATTTCGGCAGCAGGTTTTCATTTATAAAAGCTTGGCTTAAGACCAATTAAGGCTGTTTATTTAAGTCTATCTATCGCAGTCTGTTCATGTCTATCTATCTATATATCTATGTATATACATGAATTGATACGTTTTATTATCTTTATAGAAAATAATTACTAGACATTCATAAAATCAATTCTTGTTATTAATTTGAAAAAAATAACATCATCCGAAAATCTTCGACTTCAGTTTCTGTCCGAATCAATTTTTGATTTGTACCTGATTTTTTATTAAAAAAAAAAAAAAGAAAATTTTATTAGTATATTAAATTAAATTTTATTTTGTTTTCAGTTTTGATTTTCTATTTCTTTAATTTTAAAGGTTTAAATACACGACTTGTACAGGTACAGTCTGCGAACATTTCATAGTGGGTTATTTGTAAATCCGTATAGTTTTGTTTTATGTTGTACCCAATTTTATACGCGTTAATATGTTAAAGTTATTATTTATCATCACTATTTACATGATTCGGACTATTGTCCTCATCTTTGTCGCCATATTTATTACAACGTTTCGGCCGTAGTACGCTCCAGATTTCTTCAGGTGTCCTCAAGGACCTATCACACAGTGGATGAAGGTGATGGTTAGATCCAGTAACAGGACACAAAGAGTGTGAGCTCAATACCCGGTTAAGGCAGTGGAGAATTTGGTGAGTGGAATTAACAGGAGATAACTGATAAGTGACATCCATAAAGCATGACACGTGGAACTAGAACAATCTACCCCAGTGAGCGAAATAAGGTGTTCAGTTCGACATTCCAACCGCCTGAAGAAGGCCGGAGCGTACAACAGCCGAAACGTTGTAATAAATATGGCGACAAAGATGAGGACAATAGCCCGAATAATGTAAATAGTGTATATAATACCTCATCTCAGGACTATAGACAGATACTGAAGGGCTCAAACGTTGTAATAAATATGGCGACAAAGATGAGGACAATAGTTTGAATAATGTAAATTGTGTACATAATACCACATCTCAGAAATATAGACAGAGACTGAAGGGCCGAAACGTTGTAATAAATATGGTGACAAATGTTTGGCATGTCGATAAAATATTATTTTTATTTTATTTTTTCATCGGTTTTGAACACTATATATATCATAAGATGCTTTGTCTTTCACTCGTATTTAATTATTATTATTATTATTATTATTATTATTATTATTATTGTCATTTTACCTACATAAGCATGAAATATATTCTCAGGCAGATCGTTCCCCCATTCCTTTCGTAATTTAACCTATTTACACGAGTTAATTAATATAAACTATTTACACGAGTTAATTAATTAACCCTATTTAACTTAACCGCCTTCATAATTTGTAAATAGAATATTTAATTAGTCTATTTTAATGAACATTGTTGTGTACTTTATTCTCTGCATTATTTGTGTACAGTTAAGAAGATACGGCATATTTATGGAGACAAAATAATTATTTGAAAAATTGAGAATACGTCCTTTAAAACGATGTTAAGAATCAGTTTAAATGATATTTATAAAAATGTCATAGTAGGGTGAGTTGTTTTTCTTTTCCTCAGCCCCCAACTACTAATAGTTGACTTCAATAGTCATTCAAATGATATGTTTAGAAGTAGTTTTAAGTTATAGAATTTTAACAAATCAAATCGTCAATTTTTAGAGTAAGTCACCAAAACTTACTTAAGAAATAACATAGACAGTTAAGTTTAAGAATGTTAAATTACATCATCGGCTATACACTGAAGTTGCTATCCTCAGAAAAAAAAAAAAAAAAAAAAAAAAACGAAAGAAAATACACCAGTCCCCCACCCCTGTGGACCATTCAAAGTCAGTTTGCTCAGTGGATTGACTGTTACGAACATTCAATCGGATGGGAGGAAAACGTGGTCTATTTTCGTCCAATTTATTAAAAAGGCCAGAGTCTCTGCTAGTGTTTGATTGCGAGGGGGAATCAAGGATTGGTCTTCCCTGATTGGGTCGGCATGGTGATGGGGTGTATAATGTTGAAAGACCCGAAACTCCCTGATGAACTAAAACCAAATCAATTTACATCCTTGACGACTCCCTCGGGTTCTGTTTAAGAACGTATATTAAAAAAAAATTAACCTAACTTTTCAACTGAAATCTAAGTTGAACATGTAACTAAACACATGAAAACTTCTGCACTTGTCTGTATCACTCAGTCTTCAGACTATGTGCGTTGTTTTTGACTTGACTATTTATAGATGCTGATCAATGTTGTATTCTGGGTAGTAAGCTCTATCGTATTATCCTAACGGTTATTGTGTAGGTGGTAACGGTTATGTTTAAAATTATTCTATCATTGCCAATGCAGTAGCTATATCCCTGCAAAGTTTCATGGTCATAGATTTTACCTCAACAAATATTCCGGTTTTTAGCCCCTACTCTGAATGATGTAAAAGTCATTGATAAACATATCTGGTATTTCTCTAACCCTGACTCCTGTTATTAAAAATACTTCAATATAGTTTTGTTTTTAAATAAATGTTTTGTTTTTATTTTCAAATAATTTTATAATTTGTACTTTTACTTATTATTGCGCCGGAGCATCCAAATGCGTTGTTGGCTCCATTATCCTCTCTCCTACATAAGAGGAAGAAAAAGGGGAGAAATATAAACTGGATGATAGGCAAACCTATCTACACCTATACGAGGCTTAATCAATATCAGCCCTTTATTTGAATTTAGATTTCAAATATTCGAATTAATAATCTACAGAAAGAACCACAAATATTATGTGCTCTTTCTGTAAATTAATTTGCATGATAAAATTACAAATGTTCAGTTGAAATATTTTTTTAGCTCTCGTCAATGTTTTCGTGAATTTATGTATGTCTGTGTGAACGTGTGCGCTTCTCCAGAAGCGCACACGTTCACACAGATATACATAAGTATTTGCGCATATATGCGTGTTTAATTGCGTAAATATTTGATTACTATACATATTGCAATGTAGCGTTTTCTTCTTTATTTTCTTTTTTCTTTTTTTTTTCTTTTTTCTTTTTTTTTTTTTCCTCAGGAAATCAGCCATGGGCGCAATTCAGAAAGAAATGGAAATCAACAAATAGAAACTCACTTCAACTTTAGTAGAATGCGCTACATTGTTCTTTGGGATTCACTGTTTAAATATTATTTTGTAAGTGTCAGATACCCAAATGAAGAACGGTTGTAGGCATGTCGTAAAATCGATCAGAATTTGACAGAATTCAATCTGAGAAGATACGAATCAAATATTGTATGATTCGAATTGAAAAGGAAATATTTTAGCGCAAAATAATACGTGTGCACAATCGACCTTGCTTCGTTCGCGCTAACTTTTACATATATATATATAAACTTTCGAGTATATATTAATGCACTTGAATGTGCATGCCCATGCTGAAAAATATATTTAGAAATGAATACAAACGTTTGGTAGGATGAGCGTATATCACTGTTACTATCTATGTTATGTGTCTGCGTCAACTCAATTGTCTTCCATTGAGAACGTCGAAGTGACAAATCAGTTTTTAGTTGCCATACTGTTGTTTGAGATTATGGAATTTGGCAAAGGCTGCTAAAGGCAGAAGAGACTTAGGTAATAGGAGAGGATGTGTAGTGTTAAGAGAGCGTGGAAGGAACAGAACTTTCGATAGGCTTAACAGAAAGACACGGGACAGAAAAAGAGATGTAAAGAAAGAAAGCAAATATGACGCATAAATATAACAGTCGACATTTTCTTTGTTCTTGTTAAAATTACTTTAAGAAAAAATTCCATTACTTCTCCGAATTTTGTTTCGTGAAGATTGCGAGGTGGTCAAAGGAAAATTATCTCAAAGACGACTTCAGTCCTATTCCCAGATATCTCTTTCAATAAAGAAAGTCCAGTCCAGGACATATGAACTCTATTATTCCTACATATATGAACTTAAATTGTAACATAGCAAATCATTATTAAAACAAATATTCAGAAAAGTGTTGATCGACGTCTTCCAGTGGTCTCAGTTTGTTTAAACCAATAATCTAGGAACTGAGTTAGTTTCCGGATAAAGTTTCACGTCAAATGATTTTTACTTCAAATATTGTAAAGACACTATTTGATATTCAATAAAAAGTAGGTGTCATGTCTAGGTTGATGGTCAATTTTGCGCCATTTTGAATTCAATATGGCAGCTATTTAATTGAGGGAGTGCTTACTTTAGTGCGAATAACTTCTCTCTGTTTTGACCAATTCCAGTAAACTTGGTATCATTTTGTAGGGCTATGATTATTCTATCAAGAAAATATACTATAAATAAATATAATGTCATTAATTATATTGTCGAGAACTGTGTGGTGAAGATGTAAAGAACACGCTGAGGTTAAAATTTCCTGATAGCCGGTTCAGCTACATGAGAATGTTGGACTTTAATTAATTCCAAAGAAGACAAAGAAAACAAACAAGACCGATAATTATATAAACAAATATATGTATTAACAACAAGTTACAAGCACATGGACAGTTACATTGAGTTTGTGTGGTAAATATTATGTGTGTGTATTGTGGTGAGTGTTCGTACGTACGTGTATTGGTATTGTTCTTAGCGTGTTCCCAGAATTTGGGAAACGCTGTATTGGTGAGAGATCACATATCGGTATTAGCTGAAATGAAGAAAGGAGAGAAAAGTATTACCTCACCTCCACGCGAGGTGGGATACGGCCCAAGGGGAAAAGTGATATCGGAGCAAAAGGTCACCCAGTATTTATATCCAGAGGAGAGAGACCTCTGGTGAAGGATTAAGGAACTAAAGAGGAGCTAACTCCGACAATATCATTAATGCAATAAAATATCAAATTTTAGTGAGAAATGCCAAAAACATTTTTTATTTCTACAGCAAATATTATTTTTACCTCAAGTAATATGACGGTTTTTAACGCCTACTCTGAACGACGTAAAAGTCTTTGATAAGTGACATTTTACTACTAATAACTATTTTTGCAAGATTCTTTTGTTTCACATTTGCAAAAGTTACAACAAGAAATTTGCTTTCTCCAAAAGAGGTAAAATTTAGGTCTCACACATTTCATGCAATTGCAAATAATAGCAAACTCTTCGGGAATATATGGCCCAACAGTAACAGAAGGCTGCAAATCTTCATTTTCATCTAATGTGTATCCATACATAAGTGGATCCAATTTTATTTCAACAGTGAAAGCTGAATGAACCCACAGGTGACGCTGTAAATAGGCATGTGGAATATGCAGCTTGACAGCGGTTGCTGTATTCAGTAGTTTTTCGATGTCAAATGGCATTTGATGTGATCAAATATGATGCATGTTTTATCCCTTGGATCTGAAACCTGTGGTTTTATGGCTCTTTTCTTTTCTGTGATTTGATGGACTTGATATAAAATTGTCACACTCTGTCTCATCAGAGCATTTATATGTTATTTGTCTATCAGTCTGCCGTTCCTCTTCGAATAACATGTCTTTAAATGATATTTCATCTTGCTCATGTCTCCACTTGATACGCCATTCAAAAGATCAACCTGCAGTAGATATGAAGTGTTCTGTATTGCTCGTTGCCCAATAGACGTGTTGTATTTTTTTACAGTGACCTTAGGTATCTTTAACATGCTGGCAAATAATACGTAAATCTAGATTTCTCTTTTTTTCTGAAACGAGCTGGACAACACATGATGAGCATGGTAGACAGTCTAACATTTTTAATTTGCAATGCTTTCAGTAAGAGTACAAATTAGAAAATTATCTGAAAATAAAACAAAACATTTATTTAAAAGCAAAACTATATTGAAGTATTTTTAATAACAGGAGTCAGGGTTAGAGAAAATACCGGATATGTTTATCAAAGACTTTTACGTCATTCAGAGTAGGGGCTAAAAACCGGAATATTTGTTGAGGTAAAATCTGTGACCATGAACCTTTGCAGGGATATAGGTACTGTATTGACAAAATAATACGTTAAAAAACATCGGCTGGCGTCAGAATTCTTATGATGACGTCAGAATTCTTATGATGACGTCACCAATTTTAACCAAAATTTGCTCTGATTTATTTGCTTAAATTTGGGCGAATTTGCACATGACCTGACAATGAAACCTGACAGGAATTAAAATAAATGATACATAAATGCTTTTTGTATTATAAATGTATATGAACTTAAATTGTAACATAGCAAATCCATATATATATATATATATATATATATATATATATATATATAGATAGATAGATAGATAGATAAATAGATATATATATATATATATATATATATATATATATATATATATATATATATATATATATAATTCAAATTATAATTACCAGAGACACATGAAAAGGCTGGGATTACTTCAGCGTGTCTCTGCCGTATATTAACCTATATATAATGAATGTGAGTGAATTTTCTGTCCTTGAACGGTGTCAGTTAGTATCGTCTCCTGTACTTCAGTCCTCGTTGCGAGTGAGTTTGTCAGGATCAATGACAATATAAAATACTTAAACTTTCTATATACTGTGAATTGACTGAATCAATAAAGTCAATGGCACAATCTGAAATTGATACATAAAGCCTGCATTAAAAACACACTGGAAAGGGCTGCTAAAATCTTGTAAAGTGACTGGCAAAACTGATATATATATATATATATATATATATATATATATATATATATATATATATATATATATCGTTCATCCCAGAAGAAAATAGTGCACATTAGTAAGAGAGACAGAAAAGAATCGTTTTTGCAAATGAAAATCGCGTAATTCGTTAGGGTCTTGGTGTTAATTTCCATTAAAATGTTGCCACAAATTTGACCTAATATATAATGAATGGATTTTCTTCTAAGTATGGCATACCTCGAAAATCATTAAAATCCTCTCACACTGAGAAAAGTCATTCATTACACGTTATGAAGTATTTATGTGACAACTACTGCAAAATGCGCCCGACGTTACCACATCTACGCATGAAACGTTGCGTATAAGCCAAGGGTTGCCAAATTTTTGGCGCCATAGCCCACTTTCGCATGGAAGTTTTTCACAGCCCAGCTGAATAGTAAACATCCAAAAATATACATAAATTATTTGGTAAAAGTTTGTTACTGGTTCATAAACTGACTTTATGGTGTTGTAAAAATACCAAAGAGAGGTAACAAATAACGCTCCCTTATGCGGTGGCTGCTGCTGCCACTGCTGCTGCAGCTGCTGCTGCCACTGCTTCAATTAATACTGTATTAAAGAAAACATGGAAGCAAACTTGACCAATGAAAACTGTACCTATAATTTACTTTCTGGCCTCCTAAAAATATTGTCGTTGCTGATATCAGTGACTCGATGTAAAAAAAATGGTTCATAACTTTTGTGACTCGTTTCAACATCGAACGAGTGAATGTGTGAAAAAATTCATGAATGACGAAAAAGAAACTGATACAAGAGGCGTCCTGATTCCAAGTCACTGTTACAGAAATCAAATAACGCCTACTGTTCCTAAAACGAATGAATCCAGGTAAATAAATTCCCTAAAACTAAACTATAGAGTTTATAATTAAATTTATTAAAATGCAGTTTTAAATTGTAACAACTTTCAAAGCATTACAAATTCTACTCAAGGAAATGTTTTGTTTTTTTTCTCTGTTTTTTTATTTGTGTGTGTTTTTTTTATGCAGAAGACGTAAAGAGAAAAAAAATCTTCCGCGAACAAAAATATTAGCAAGAGTAGATATGAGTTGATTTTGAGTACATTAGATCGGTGCGGAAAAACAAATACAGTCGTGAAAGGAGTTTTATCGTTTATTCGGATCGGTAAAAGAAAAGAAAAAGCTACTAAAAAAATGAGTAAAACGTAGTCATAAAATTTCACTTCATTGGAAGTTTTAAATAGATGCGAAAAAAAGTAATTACCAACTGTATCTGATCTCCACAGCAATACGGTCGGAATTAAGAAAATTCATGAAAGAAAACAATAGGAATAAATTCATTATAATTTCATTGTCTGAATAAATTGTTTGTTAAATTATTTTGCCTCGCCTATTTCTTTTTATTTCACACCCACTCAGAATTTCAGTCATTACTACTTTCGCTAAGCTGTACTAAAGATTTCAATAAAACCTTATCACATTTTTATGATGGGTAAATTATGTGTTTACAGGCACTTTTCCAGCCTTGATAAATTCGAGGTGACCAATGTGGAAAAAAAGTAAAAATAATTTTATATTGTATAAAAAAGAAAGGAAATAAGAAAATTAATGAAAAAGCAGAAGTAAAATGTACGAAATGTTTTAATAATGATAAGCAACATGGAAAAGGAGAAAACATTTGTTTTTAGTAATCAAAAATAAAATAAAAGAGAATTCCTGAATGAAAATTACAAGTCATGTCAAGTGGGATTAATAAAATATTACATTTTCCCTGGAAATCATACGGTGAACAAATTATGTTTTGATGGAAACTGTTCCTCAATATCTGTCTATATCTCTGATTTGAGATATTATGATTATTTACATTATTTCGACCATTATATGCTCTAGCCTTCTTCAGGTAATTGAAATTTCAGTTCGAACCCTTTATTTTGTCGACTGGGGTAAATTGTTCTAGTTCCACGTGCCCTGTCATTTCCAGATACATCAGTAATTTCTCTTTAATTCAACTCACCAAGTTTTTTTGGTTCACCACTGCTGTAGCATGATATTGAACTCAAAACACTTTGAGTCTAGTCACAGGATCCAATCAACGTCTTTACTCACTGGGCCATGTGTCCTTGAGGATACCAGCCTACAGAAGTGGTGCACCAAAAAAACTTGGAGAATTGAGCTAAAGGGAAATAACTGAAACATTCGAAAGAGGCAGGGCATGTGGAACTAGAACAATCTACCCCCCCAGTGGACGAAATAAAGGGTTCAGTTCGAAATTTCAATCACTTGAAGAAGGCCGGAGCGTACAACGGCCGAAACGTTGTGAATATGACAATGAAGATGAGGATAATGTAAATAATGTAAATAGGCACTTTTCCTACCTTGATAAAATGATGGACTGATTTCTTGATAGACACCTTTCCAGACAATGAAATATGTATAACCGTCATAAAAAGACTTCACATTTTTAAGCAATCAGAGAAGTGGGTAGTGGAGTGTTATTTAAAAAAAAAACTGTTATTGTGTCAGACAGTTCGACAAAACTCTTGCATTTTGAAAAACATTGTAGTTACGTTTGATACACATAGGTCATCATCATTATTAATGTGCGGTTGGAGAATTCGTTCAAAGAATTGGATTTTAGCTTGTTTTGCAGTTTTAATAACTAACTGGAGTACCACACTAAAATTGCTGCAGATATTTTGCCAATTTTTGCTCCCGATGCGGTGAACTGTTAAAACAGACTGCGAAAGAGAGAGAAGAGAAGCATCTTTATCCACCTACAATATCAGGAGCTTCATTAGATGCCCAAGCAAGAATATCGTTCAATAGGATGTTATGTCGTCACCCCGGCCTCTCTGCTCCCGTAGTCGTGCTATCCTGTGACGACCAATATGACTTGGTATTGGTCGCGGCACCAAATGTGACGTTCTAATCCTTTGCTGATTCGGATGGGAATCTGGAGATTTGGTATCAGCTTTGTCGTTCCCAGCTCGCCTCCAACGTCTGGTTACCGAAGTAACTGCTTTGATTTCTAGTTTAACCTACCCACGTTGTGATTTGATCTTAGGTAGACGAAATCAATCAGTCGCCGGGCCGCAATGCAAGCCGATTCCGAGCAAAGGTAACGCCACACAAGTACATATAAAAGAAAACTTGAAAAGTCCAAATGTGTTAAAAAAGAATAACAAATATTTTTATATCTGGTTGTTGAATACAGGACTGCGTCTTTCTCCCAAACCGCTAATATGGATTCGTGACACTTTGTGTTTGTTAGGCGAGTCTTAACATCTTAAGTTGTTTTTTTGAGAAATTGTTTTTTTTTCTGTATCTTCAGGCGATATTCGTAAAACATGTTTTGGTGGTGTGAATCTAAGTCGTTCTTCAAGATTAAATTGTTTTTGGTTAGAAGTTGAAGTCGGGATGCGTGGATCTTCAGTCAGCTTCCTGCGAGGCTGGTCTCAGAGCTCAACAGCCTCAACTGCAACTAACTTCTCTCTCTGACTAACCCCAACTGCAACTCCGCTACTAACTGCCGTCTACTCGTTGCGACTCTGCTTATATGGACGCCGACCAAAACCGGGTGTGGGCTTGTCGTGGTTTATCTTCCCTTTTTTTTTTTCTTTTCTTCTTTTTCTTGTTTCACCAGACCCCTACGACTCGTAGTGTGGTCCTTAATCTCTATCTTAACCGAATGTCACCTGGACTTTATCAATCGAGATTTCCGCCAGCGTCAAGTGGGTGGTTAACTGGACGTATTCGCATTCTGTCGCCAATCATCTATCCTGGTATCAAACTTTTATCATGTTCAGGTCTGGACAATAAAACAGGTGTTTTTCCCAAAACCAAATGATATCTCAGAAGGATAGTTAATGGTTTATGCTTTTCCTTTCTCTTTTCCCTTCCCTTTTTTTTTTTTCTTTGGCGGTAGTCTTCAGCTGATTTCTTTCTCGGTCAGTGCGTGACCTGACTACCATTATCTCTTAGCATCCTGTTTTGTAGGCCACTTGACCAATTTGAAATTTTCATTATTGCCATGGGCAGATGGCTATCTTTTATTCGCCACCTCGTAACATAAATTAATTCGACAGATCCAAGATCTTACGAACCTCCTATCTTCTGCGAGAGAAAAAAAAATATATACTTTTTCTTTTCGCAAATGAAAACAAAATCTTCACCACTTTTCTTTGTCAAAAAAATAACATCGCTCAGTATGTCTTTTCGTGATGGCTTCTTATCGCCTTAATTATTTCAGCTTCTTCTCACCTTAATTATTTTTCGCTTTTCATTTTCATGCGACCGCTAAATTGTGTCACAATGTTATGCTCATTAAAGAACAGCTTCAATAAATCTAAAAAAATTTTAAAAAAATGAAAAAAAGAAACAAAAAACTTTCCTTTGGAGTCAACCAAAAATTGATCAGTAAGCAGTAACTCCTTACAAGGTTAAATATTTTCATTAAAAAAGCGAACATCATGAAACTTTGACTTTCCACAACTGTTGATTAATCAATTTGTATAGAAATATCAGAAATTCGGGGAACAAGCCGGTGGCCATTTCATCTATATGTTGAGAAAATAAGCTATTATTATATAGGAATAAAGTGTCACTACTGCCACTTGTGTTTGAACATAGATCGCCAGTGAACAAACACATACGATCTCATTAAACTAGGTAGATCACGTGACCATAGAGAAAACGGATGTATAGAGGAAGTCGCGTGACATCTAGTTGTGTTTTCCTATTCTTGTCTATCTCCCTTACAGTATCCACTATTTCTCTTCAATCCCCTATACTATTCGGATTGCTATTCTCTTCTCAATATACAAAGTACCATTACTACTAGCATTATTCAAAGACGCCTGACACCAATATTATTCATAGGCGTATTATAATTAGTATCTATATACAAAGTCTCTACTACGTTGGCATAGACGAATTATGAAACTAGTAAATGTTGTCATCACAACAGTGGCAAAAAAGTGTTATGCTAACAACACAACAGTTATCCAGTGGAATTATTTTTATTTTGTCAGGCTTTTTATGCATTACACTAAAAAAAAAACTTCTTTAATAACAGGTCGACGTAATCTTTCTCCTATATTGCCGGACACAGCGGCTTTTGCAACCATTAATATAATATTGCATTATCCCATTATCTTGTTACATAGTTGGTTTCCGAATTTCTGAGTTCAACGTTTTCCGTTTCTCGAATGAGGACTTAAGCTGTAAGAAATATGAAACTGTGTCCCTTCTGGCTAGCATGCTTAGAAAATACATGGTACTTTAAGAAGGAAGGTTTCATACCTGCGTCGCTTATAGTCTGGTTGTACATATGACACACAGGCAATTGACTGCTCTGGCGAGAAACTATAAACACATACGATGCATAGTCAATGTTGTACAGTTTAACCCGGATATAAGAGAGTTGTCGGGACAGGATAATAAATCTCTTATATCCCGATTTCTCTTATATCAGGGTTTGGTCTATTATATATACATTAACACAGGCTCTAATTTGGGACCAGAGAAAATCTCTCTTATATCCGGGTTTCTCTTATATCAGGGTCTCTTATATCCGGTTACACTGTACTACCGAAAACCTTTCTTAACTAGAGGCATTGGAGTGTTTAAAACACGTACAACCCAGACAGAAAATAGTAAGAAAAATAGATAATTAAATTTTCGTTTAAAAATTTATATTATTATTCGCAATAATCCACAAATACAAAAACACAAGAGCATTGTAATCATTTGGCGATCACTGCGACTGTCTGTTTATATGAGCATGCGCGTTGAACAGTGAACATGTCACATCTTCCGATTTTCGTATTTTGTCTGGCATTGTAGTTGATATAAACAGAGAAAACGGAACTCTGATGACCACTAGTAGACAATGAGGCTATTGTCTACGACCGGTCGTCAGATATCTTAGAGGTCATCGCCTTTGTCGATTTTATACCTGATCAATTGCTTCTGGCGATTTTATACGGAGGTCAATTTTACTGGTATTCATCTTAGTCTTCCTTTAACCGATCTACGAAAAATGTATCTGAAAAAATGTTATTTCGTCTGAAGAAATATTTAAATGTTAATGACACTTCTCAAAACTATAGAAAATACCAAAATATTCCTTGTTTGCCTGGATATTCATATAATATATAGGAATGTGATTCCACATTAGTCTTCTGATTCCTTTTGTATTGATATATATATATATATATATATATATATATATATATATATATATATATATGGTTGGATTGATGTGAGTTTGTGACACTGGGTTTCACGCTTTGCGATCATCAGACAAACTGATTATTTTTTTTTTTTTAATTTTGGATTTATGTAGATTGCGTGTATTGTTGTTATTATGGAAGTGGGGGGGAATCGTCGTCGAGATGTCACTCATGCTCACACAAACATACATGAATGCCCGTACACCCATTGAGGTACGCAAACACACATACACACGCGCTCGTCGTAAATATATGTGGACAGTAATGGACTTGACATATATATGTATATCTGTGCTGTTGTCTCAGACGATCGCAAAAGCGTGAAACCTAAGGCCACAAACTCACATCAATCCAACCAAATATGTTAGCTCTGTCTCTGATATTGAGCGCTTTCTAATAAGTACTGCGCATATAATATATCAATCATTATATATATATATATAATATATTACATATATATATATATATATATATATATATATATATACACACACACACACGCACACACACTTTTCAGGTATATATATATATATATATATATATATATATATATATATATATATATATATATATATATAAGAATGTTATTCCCATTTACTCTTGTCGCAGTAGTAAGGCCGACAATTTGACAATCTGACAAAGTAAACCAGGTCTTGAAAATGACCTCTAATCAGTGGTTAACTGGGGCAAGCAATGGCTTGTTAATTTTAAAGCCTCCAAAATAAAACTGCTTTCATTTAATGATCACAGAAAACTGTCTGCCATCAGCATGGCTGATGCTAAACTCCAGGAGGGCAACACACAACGCCTTCTTGACCACACGTTTTCCACTCACATGAAATTGAACGATTCTATCGAATCAATTTCTTTCAATTGCAAGGAGTGTTGGTTCAGTTTGTCGTGCCAGAAAATATTTTTCACGTAAGAATCCATCTTGCACGTTTATAAATCTACTATTTGTCCGTGCATTGAATATTGCTGCAATATGTTGTCTGGTGCGCCTGCTGTTCATCTTGAGATTCTTGACAAAATACAAAGAAGAATGTGATATAATCGACCCTGACCTAGAATCTCGATTTCAGTCACTTTCGCACTGGCATGACATGGCTTATCTCGGTCTATTCTACAAATATTTTCAGGGGAACTATTCTGACAAGCCTTTTTCCTTGATGCCCCACTACACAAATTTCAGCGTGCTACTAGATTGGCAACTCGGTCACGTCTTTTTGCTTTTGATATAGATAGATGCAACCGCTATTTCTACTCTGTTTTCTAGCACATCCCACCTGTGGTACTCCCTTCCGATTTCTTGCTTCCCTGACAGCTACAATCTTCAAAAATTTAAATGCAGTGTCATGTAATACCATTTAGGTTGTTAGAAAGAAAGAAGAAGAAAAAAAAAAGAAAAAGGCGAGAATTAAATTTATGTGATAAGAAGCCATCACGAAAAGGACACTAAGCGATGTTATATTTTTTTTCTAACAGAGTGCTAAAGGTTTTTATTCTCATTAGCGAGGAAAGTAGGGTCGCGGATGTGTGGGATTTAAATTAATTTATGACAACGATAATGAAAATTTCAGGTTGGCAGAGACCCGTACGAAACAGAAACTGGGAAATAAAAATTAATTAAGCACGCACTGACCGAAAAAACAAAATTCCCGCTGGACCTCCCGCAGCGTGCTGGGAGATAAAAAAATTAATTAGGTCATACACTGACCGAAAAACAAAATGTCGCTGGACCACACAAAAACAAAAACTAAAAGACTAAATCATTAGTTATCTACGGAAAGGTCGTTTGGAGAAGACACCTGTTTACTGTCAGGAGCTGGCTATGATAGTAAAATTATTTTATCAGAACGAATAAGTGGCACCAAGGTGCGATACGTCCAAATGACCACCCACTTGATAATTGGCGAAAATCTCGTTGACGAATTCCATATGAAGTGACATTTAGGATAAGAATTGTAATTAAGGGACCACACTACGAAAGAAAAGAAAGAAAAGAAAGCAAAAAAAAGGAGATAATTTGTTTTTTCTTTGAGCAAGATTTTTTTTAAACCGAGGCTAGTCTAGCCATACCCACACTGCTGGGCGCCCATTGGCTGAATGCTGGCGTGAGCGTTAGGCGAAGGTAATCATGTGAAGAAGGAGGGGAGGCCTGTTGACGCCCCCTGAAGGGATAGGTGTGAGATGCCATTGTGAGAGAGAGGGGAAACCCGTTGACCCCCTCTGAGGGTATGGTGAGATACCAATATGAGAATAGAAGAAGATGGGAGGACGAAAGACTTCCAAAAATGGAAAATAATAAATTTTCCTGGCCGAAAACAAAGAAGTGGATTCTAGATTTAGAATTATCAAGGAACCTCAAACCCCGGCAAGCCCACCCCGGTTTTGGTCGGCGTCCATATAAGCAGAGTCGCAGCGAGTGAAAAGCAGTTAGCAGTTGGGGTTGGAGACAGACAGGCAAGCAGTTGCGGTGAGCTGAGAGCTCGCAGACGCCTCACAGAAATCTGACTAAGATTCCACGCAATTCAACTTCTAACCAAGAACAATTTATTTTGAAGAACGACTTAGACACACACCACCAAAAACAAGTTTTACGAATATCACCTGAAGATACACCAAAAACCAGTTTCCTGTAAAACAATTTAAGATGTTAAGACTCGCCTAACTAACACAAAGTGTCACGAATCCATATTAGAGGTTTGGGAGAAAAACGCAGTCCTGTATCCAGCAACCATATATAAAATATTGTTATCCTTTTTTAACACATTTTCGAGTTATTGCTTTATTTTCGTTTGCATATACTTGTGTGGTATTACCCTTGTTCGAACTCGACTTGCATTACGGCCCGGCGACTGATTGATTTCGTCTACCTAAGATCAAATGACAACGTGGGTAGGTTAGACTAGAAATCAAAACAGTTACTTCGGTAACCAGGCGTTGGAGGCGAGCTGGGAAGGACAAGGCTGATACAAGATCTAACCAGATTCCCATCCGAATCACCAAAGGTTAGAACGTCACATTTGGTGCCGCGACCAATACCAAGCCAGTTGGTCGTCACAGGACAGGATAGCACGACGGACGCGACCAGGCAGACGTCACATTTGGCGCAGCGGACCTGGGGGACGTCACAGTCAATAACTGTCTTCAATCTTCTTGAACCCTGTTCCGTTTTTGTCCTTTCCTCAATCCTCTCTATTCTCAGGCTACTCATTCTCTTCATTTAATCTCCTACGTTTTAATGGCATTACTGCCTTGCTTAGAGTGGTCCCAATTCACAAAGCTTTTACCAATGCTTATGGTATAGTAATGGATAGCGGCTCCGATTGACGAATCGGAGAGCCGAGTTCGAATTCCAGTCGAATCCATTACATTCACTTATGCGCTAATACTCTTGGGAAAGGTATGAATCCTCTTCTTTATCCCCAGCTATGGGTAAATAGCAGCACAGGTTCTGTAGCCTTGGATGGCAACTGGTCTACCGCAGAAAGAAATGACAACCTACTGCGGGAAAAAAATCTGCCTCGTCAGTCATGTATCGAAAGATACATGATTGCGTAAGCGTGTATCACGCATGGGACATAATTGACTCACTATTTTATGAGATCGTTAATAAAATATTACATTTAAAATATGCAGATTTAGAAGGAGCCAGCTACTCTAAATCCAACGTTAATTAATAAAATGGAACCTATAATCCTACAATAGCCTCCCCGGTCGCCCACGACTTCCAACACCGTACCTGGTCGCTGAAGTGACCGCTGCAATCCCGACCTAACCTTATCCCACGTTGAGATTTAAGTTTGATCATAAGGATTCCAAGATCGAATTGTCGCAGGTATCTTCGTGTTGGGCTGGCACCAGCAGGGCAATGACGTACAGGAAAAAAATAACACTTGAATAAATTGAACAAAGTAAATACTGTTTTTATATCAGTCCCCCATACAATAATTGGTTTGTATCAGTGTTCGCATGCAATTAATTATCAGCCCAAACCGCGTTTAAATCAGAAGTGATATTATTGGTATACTTTAGTTTACTGTTTTGGTACAAGGCTGAATTGGGAGGCTTTCGTTGGCAGATAATCACGTGGGCCTCTCTCCTGTCTCTGGTCTCGCTTCTGTCTCTCTTCTGCCTCTCTCCGTCTCTCCTCCTGAATTCGCTTCGCCCATTCGTATTTATGGACATTCGCGGAAACTGGCGAAGTAAGAGAAATTCGATAAGTCTGGGGAATTCTTTTCTGCCACTCTCTTCATATTACTGCCTTTCATTAAATCCCAATGTGAGCGTGAGTGTCTTATATACTCACTCCTGGTATTTCAACTCAACTTTTGACCAGGAGAATCAATCCCAAATTCGTTGTTTAAGAAAAATGAAATTTTCGCTTTACAGCTTGCATTTGTAACAGTGTGTTAATCAGCATTGCCCTCTAAGTCTGGATCACCTTTCCATTGTTCAAACTGCTCGACATACAATTCAAGTCGTTTATGTGTGAATTAAATCCTTGGTTCTTTCCACGGGCTTTCGGTATTAACCCTTCTCGTTTCAATGTCTCTCAGTTCATAACACTTTCTTATGTTTTACCGCGGCAACGACAAAGAGTATCACATGCCTACTTTTAACAACATCTCTTCTTTCAGGCAGTTCTATTTATGACAATGTTTAACTTCATCAGAAGTAAAAACTTGAATATAATATTCATCATTGCATTCTGTGCTAATACCATAAGGCAACATAAACATTGAACATATACTTGTGTTGTGTACCCCTGTGAACTGCGCGTGCATGCCAACGACGGCATAGCAAGTTTAGAAAGGTTGACTTTGATCTTCACGATAAACTTCAGCATAGAAGAATGATGACGACGGTTTATTGAAGGTGTGTCTGTTGAAGCAGATCTTGTTAAAAGTAACAATTTTTTTTCAAAAAAGCACAATCGATCATATTCAACTATTTATAGCTGTCTCGAATAACTGCTAGAGAGATGTATGGACGGAATTTCTCTTCCTCCCTGATCTGTTTATTTAAGTTCAGTCGTTTATAATAGCGTGCTGATTACTGATAGAAAATTCCATTATCCTAGAGATTAATAAAGAATAGCTCCTCCTTTCATCCGAATAACAGAAGCTACGCAACGTTGCATAGAATCTACGCGATGCCATTCGCTGCATGGGTCTGTACATGCAGGCATATTCTAGAGATGCTTAGCTTCTTCTGTGTGCCGTATGCCATCAAGACGTGGGCGATTATGACTCTCCATAACTTCCTCTCCTCTTTAGCTCTTAGTAAATGCTGTGTTTTCCTATCTCTTCTAATTCCCGTTCTTCTAACCAGTTACACAACCACGTTATGCAGTGTATTCTCTGTTTGCCTCTGTCTCTCTTGCCTTCAATATGTTATGTGAGTGTCAAGTTTTCCAAACCTTTTTTTCTCATTATGCATCATAGAAATTTCAAGTGTCTCTTTTTTATTCGATGTACAAGTGTCCGATTTGTTTTCATTTCCTCTAAAATTTTTACATTGCCCACAGGTTCAATCAATGGTATTCTCAGCATCCTTCTGTAGAACCACATTTCTGTTGTTTCAAGTCTTTTCTTCATATGTGTGGAGATTGTCCTGCACTCACTGTCATATAGGCCGACTGATATTACACTATAGTTCAGTACTCTTGTCTTCGTTTTTAACGAAATTTTCCTGTTTCTTAATACTTTGCTTAGCTTTTGGAAGGCATTTTTTGCTATCCCAATGCGACTTCGGATTTCAGTGTCGCAATTTCTTTCTTCTGTTAGAACAATTCCTATTTACATTATTCGGACTATTGTCTTCATTTTTGTCGCCATCCTTCTGTTATAATTCTGATCTTAAATATTGCATTCTTTGTTCCGGTGTCTTTAACGAAACCGCACTATATTTATTTTATTTGTGGTCAAACTCTTCTACGCGTTGTGTTCATCAGAATTCGGATAAGCTTTGTGGCTTATTAGGCTGTTTGTCCGATGAAGATGGCATTCGTTTGCGCCTGACTTCTTAGTCAGGGCTATGCAAATGGATCTACTTAGGTCTTCCGTTATAACACCACTATCGTATATTTTATTTATTTATCTTTAATTTTATCAAATGACAAAATCATCTAAAGCTGCCAGCACCTCTTTAGCAATTCCATGGGATATTGCTGTTTGTTTCTGTTCAATTTGGCCAATACTGATTTTATTGCAGGCTTTAATATTTCTGAGCCTTCCATATTTTTGTGTCTTGTGAGATGTCCTCTTCCGTCGTAGAATCGTTACCTAGCATCTTTTATCTTTGAAGTATTTTCTTTTTGCTTTCTCAGCGTCCGCTCTTCAGATTTTATTCAGCCAGTCAATGAGAACATATTCTCTCAAGTTATTTATCTTATCTTTTTTATGTATATTTGCCTTATATATGATGTCCATTCTTTGTATCTTTTACACTTTTTCCTCTTTTGTCTGTCTGTATTTCTTTCTGACTTATTTGTGTAAAATCCGATGTTTTGAACTATATTTTCCTATGGTTTCCTGTCTCATTTTTATCCTGTGGAGAATTTGTTATCCATTCCTTTTTTTCTTTGTTCAGCTCTCTTTGGTATGATCCCGTTTGGTGATTATACTAAGGTTTCTCTTAATATGTCCCACTTCGATTTACCTCTAGTCGATTGTACCTACTTTTAACACTGTATACATCTGTTTCAAATTAGGGTCATTCGTGAGTCTGTTTCATTGCAATCTAGGTTCTGCCGCGGCCCACTTCAACCATAGTAGTTACACACTAAAGCGACATACAACTGCTATAACATGATCACTTCTGCGGTCGAACTTGGTTATCATTTACATTTAAAACTGCATTTCTCGAATCACTTATTGATCGTTATGTAGTCGACTCGATTCTTTGTTTCTCATACTGGGCTTCTCCATGTCCATAAATCTTTTGCCGGTTCTTAAATCCAATTGTTGTCCCATTAGACCCATTTTCTACACGTTTATTACAGGTTCCGAATCCGAATTTGCCAACTATTTCACCATTTCGATCCTTCCATATTTAGCATTCAGGTCTCCCATGACGATTGTAATTTCCTTCGATTTGCACCGAGCCTTTCCGTTGTCTATTGTACAGTAGAACTTCTCATTTTCTTCTTCCGTACTTTGTGTTTACGGCGCAGCAATAAAATTACGGTGGATATATTAAAAGGCGATGAATATATTAAAAGGCTACTTTTCAGTTTTCACTTCAATAATTCTATTAGATATTTGATAGTATCCTAGAATACATTTCTTCATGTCTTGGTCGAGTATAAGTCTAAATCCAATCAATTTTTCTCTCCACCTGCATATAAATCTGTCCTACCTAAAAACTGCTGCAACATAATCTGCATCTTATCCTTGCAACCATATCCTTATAGACCCAGTGAAATTTCTGCTACATAAGATATCGCGTTTTATCTGGTAAATTTATATTCTTAAACATTAAAAGCATACTTTTGATCAATTATCGTAAGGGATCCATTCTTCATTATAATAACACAATTCAGAAACTTATACTTATTGTTGTAAATAAAGATAGAGGAACAAACCTAAAAAGCAACGCTCTTTCTTATTTTCTATCGATTGATATACAAATCATTGTTCCAATTATTCATCTTTTCTATTGCAACAACGTTACAAGAAGAATCAGACCCCAAAATCGAAACTAGGCGAAAAGATCCGCGGTCGTCCTACGGTTATTTTACATGTTTCTTTTTTTCCGAATGGTTCTGGATGAAATATGTAGGTATTTTTCCGATCTCATTTTCTAATATTTCCATTAAATCTTTTGTCCAAAAGTGGGCCTTTCTTCTTGGTTTTAGTTTATCGCCATTGTCTCACAAGGTACGGCTTGGCTGACATATATTAGGTTCACAGTGTCAGTGGAAAACAACTTGAATAAACAATTAACGAAATAGAAATGATGAACACACATACAGTCCAGATAACTAGGGCAACATTTTAAATACGATAACTTCGTCCATTATCGACTTTGATTCGCCATCAATAAGCTATTATAATCTATTTAATTTTAATTAACAATAAAATAATAAATTGTTCAATTATTTTTTTTTTTACTTAATTCTTACCTCTTACAAAGGCATTAAATGTTCAGAGTTACTGAGAGAAGTTGTTGCGTGATACGATTGTTCAAAGAGGCCTGAGGTGTGTGTTTTAAAATCACGTAAGATTGCGTTACTAATTTAAACAATTAAGCTTATTCTATTTTGTCCACTGTGTAATGCCTTAATTAACATAGTAGCAGTAGCAAAAAACAATAAACTCTATATCAGCAGCAACTCTGGGGTATAGAAACAAGCAATGCCTTAAGTAGCTCTCTGTTCTCGGTTTTCCTCTTTCCTACTATGTGACATGAACTTTTCACACTGAAGCTAAACGAGCTGTGAAGGCTTCACACTAAAACACGCCATCACAGTAAATCATACTCAAATAAATTCAATGACATTTCGTTCTGTATGCAATTTGCTTCTAGGAAAAGAAAATATTGCCTTAAACTTTTCTTTAGTTAATTTTGTTTAATAAATGTTATCTTACATTGCGAATCATCTGGTCTGTTATTTTGTGCATATACGTTTTACCCATCACTATTTTATGTATTATAAAATATTATCATAAGAAACCTTACATTAATTCTAGAAGTAGTCAATACACTAAAACTGTTTTATTCAAGTCGTTGTCTACCTCCAGGATCTTGTGCTCTGCAAACGGTAGTCAAGCCTAAATTAAATTCAAGTTAAAGTGGCATATATTACAAATAACATATTTTCAGAAGTGAAAAACTAAACCTATGTCTACGGTGAACGAACCACATGAAAAGTCAGGTAGAAGAGTAAAATAAATAGATTTAGCATATGAAATGATGGAATATAATATGTACGTAGTTAAATCTATCTTGACATTATCAAACGATGCGCTAGAAGCACTCCATGTTGTATGACAGAATATATTGAAGTGATTTGACTGTGGGCAGAATTGAATTAGTGCC
This sequence comes from Acanthosepion lycidas, assembly GCA_963932145.1. NCBI lineage: Eukaryota > Metazoa > Mollusca > Cephalopoda > Sepiida > Sepiidae > Acanthosepion > Acanthosepion lycidas. The sequence continues at coordinate 130,761,104 of OZ010577.1, read as the reverse complement.
GACGGTGATGAGTCAGTGTTTAAAAATGCGATCGTTACATGGATTACTCCACCAACCTATAGACATCTTGTTTTTATGACGACGTTTAATTGGCCGTTTCTATTTGAATCGCATGTACACATCGGTGTCAGATTATGTCTCACCTGCTTAAAAACTCGGCCGTTTTTCTTTCTTTCTTGTCGGTCACTACTTTCTCTGAGACAAGATAATTTCTATTCTTTTCATTTTCGGAAAGAATAAGATGCTAGAAAGGGAAATAATTTTAACTACACAACTTCCATCTTTTCTAAACGGTTCTCTATTTCGCTCTCCTTCTCTCTCTCTCTCACTCTCTCTCTCTCTTTCTCCCTCTCTCTCTCTCTCTCTCTCTCTCTCTCTCTCTTATACATACTCTCTATCTCTCTCCTAGTCTCTTTTACTCATCGGTCTCTTTTTCTCTTGTTAGTTTTTTCTCGCTTTCTCTCGCTTTCTCTTATCTGCCTTTCACGCCTGTTATATATTCTTTCTCTTCCTTTCTCTCTTTCCCTCTATCTCTTGTCAGTATCTCCTCCCTTTCATTTACGCTCTCTCTAACCAAACTAACAAGAAAATTTCCATCCTTAGGAATCAGAAAGGGAAAATAAATTCTCTCTCTCTCTCTCTCTCTCTCTCTCTCTCTCTCTCTTGTCGGCTTTCCCGCCCTAATCAAGCTAACAAGACAATTTCCACTCTTAAGAAGTCAGAAAGGAAATATAAATTATCTCTCTCTCTCTCTCTTCAATCTTTCTCTTGTCAATATCGATTTCTCTCTCATCTCTCTACCTCTCTCGTATCTGTGCTGGTCTATTTATCTATCTTTCTGCATCTCTATTAATCTGTCTATCTATCTTACCCTACTTTCTAGCGTCCCTCCACACTCTTTTTATTGTTACCTGGAAGATAAAGTATTAAATTTAACTCCCCAAGATTCCTCATTTCTCTCCGACATCAATTTTCTGATAAGCACCCGCGAAAAAAAATTATTTGAACCTTTTACAAATCAAGAATGTGTTAGCAACTGCTTTTAATGTAGCATTGCGTTCATACAACGAATGACTTTAGCAACAGAAACTTACTCAAGGTAAACGGAATCAAAATTATTATTAAAAAATGAAAAAAAAATACAAATTAAACATATATGAAAAAAAATACAAATTAAATATCGGATAATGCTTTGGTCAGAAACCGCGTTTTTATCCTGAAGATATTTCCATGGTGTTTTCATTAGCCCTTCATTCGTTTACGCGTTTTCTCAAGTATTTTTTTTTTTGTGGGGGGGTTCTGGGACGTGGGTAAAACTGGGTGATTTCCGCTTTATAGTATTATAAATTTTTCATTAGCTTAAATCGTTAATCCTAAATGCCCCGAATCTTAAAGGAATAGAGTCAATTGCACCATGTCAGACAAAACCACCACCACTGCTACTACCATCACTGCTACTACTGCTGCTGTTGCAGCAAAATTCCCAAAGAACTATCAACGAAATGCTTACCGATGGACGCTTCAATTCTTCTGTGTGCCATGTCTCTCCAGAACGTATACGGTCATGGCTCTCCACAACTTTCTGTCCTTTGTAAAACTTAATAAAGCATATCTTCTTGCTATATCTCCTAATCTGCCAACCATCTACACACGATCGATACCGTAGTTTATTCACACGTTTCCCCTGTCTTTCTTGACTTCAGTATATCGTGTGACTGTCATATTTTTTTAAAAATCCTCATTCCTCATTATGCGCCTTGGAAATTTCAACTCCCTTTTTCTGATTCAAAGTATAAGTGACCTTTTTGTCTCCATTGTCTCTAAAACTTCATCGTTGCTCGCGTGTCCAGTTCATTACATTCTCAGCATCCTTCTGCAGAACCGCATTTCTGTTGCCTCTTCCACATCTGTGATGAGATTGTCTAGAATCCACTGTCATATACGAGTACCGATATTACATAACAGTTCAGAAGTATTTTCATTGTTTGTACATCCAATAAAACGTAAGCGAACTATCACTGGCTTGTAGACACTCCTGCAGGATTCGTCCATTTTTGACATGTAAATAGACTAGCAGGGATACCCGGTGTTGCGAGCAAGATCTCTGAATAATAGATTATTATTGGCAATTTATTTATATTTTTTAGCCATCTTATGGAAAATCATTTTTTATGCAATCTTTAAAAATTAATTTTCATTGTTTTTTTTTGTTTGTTTGTTACAAAAATAAATTTAATAAAATACCACACCACCAATATTATGCTCGGAGTGGGGCCTTAGGGGATTGAGCATCCCATATTTCATCCAAAACGACAATTTAATTTAAATAAAATAGGGTTAAATCCGTAAAAAAACATATTCAACACGACTAATGTTGACCGTAACTCAAATCTGTCTCTTATAATTTTTATTTAACTATTCTTTTCTTTTCAAATACAAATATAACTTGAAATTTAAACATAATCCATTATTAAAACTAAATTCTCAATGTATCTTACTTCTACTCTCTTTCAAAATAATTAGTTTTTAAATACATGTACGGAGATGTGTTTGCTTCTTTAATATAATGTTTAAAAGTAAAACTTTATTTACTTAAAAATATCAAAATTCCCCTCCCAAATAAATAGTAAATAATTAAAGGGGTAAGGATGGCTATAGTTTTTGTTTGAAAGAAATGATTAAATATATTTAAATATCCTAATTTAAGTTTATTTACACTATTTAGATGTTTTATCCGGACACACACACACACACCCGAATATTTGACTAAATATAAATATTAAACTTTGTTTTTAAATAATTGTATTTAATATTATTCTTCTTTTAAATTTACTTTGTTGTTTTAATACCCATTTTTAAAGCTGCGCTTTATTTACTATAGATGTGAAAATAAATTAAAGAGAATAGAAAGTTTTAAAATACATATTCAGTAAAAAAAAAAACGTAAAAACGAAAGGTAATCCTAATCCTAATCGGGAATAAGAATTATTACCGCTCATTTTTACTTTTTACTTCTGAGAATTTCGAATGCATTCTACTTCATTTTAATTTTAAAATATCTTCGTAAATACAAATCATAAGATGATAATTTTAAAAAAAGAAAAAATCTACCATGGGTGACAATGAGTCTGTATATATATTTATTTTTGTGGACCATAGAGCAATTTCACTTAGAAACGGTTGTTACAACTGAGAATTGAAATTTCTACAGTAATCTATGCCATATTAAAAATACTAAAAATAGAAAAACACCTCTAGAACCAACAAAAAACGAAATCAAGCGATGACAGAGAACTTCCCACTCTACCGTTTTGATTGAAAAGTTGAATACAAATTGAGAAGGATATATAATGGAAGGATTATGTATATTTAAAGATAGATTATATAAAGATTATATAATTTAATTTAATATATTAATAATAAATAATAATAGTAATTTTAAATATTAATAAAATAAAATATTAATATATTAATATAAATTAATTATATTAATAGAATCGGCCTTTTGAAAAGGGGTGATTTTCGATTATCATTGACATCGACGGAGCTGAATATAAAAATACTCGGAAAGAAGTATCAACCACTGGGACTTTATTGAATAAATCTATACTTTTTAAATTTATTAATTACTCACATATTTTAAAATGGTTTATTATGACATATTTTACTAGTGTACATAAATATTCCATAGAATTTAGTCTTACTTCAAAATAAAGTATATACACTTACTATTTCTATAATACAATTTACTAAAACTTATCTATAAGAAAAAATAATGTACTTTTCATCGAATGATTATGGAGGTCGGACAAAATAATTTAAGTGTAAAACCAAAGTTTCTAGCGAGAAGATCAAATGCTATATGGGATCTACTTTCAAAGGAACAAGAATACATGGGCACCCGATGCACAAAATTTACGGTGCATGGGGTGCCCGTGGACATATGTGAAGACAAAATTGGGGCCTTCGTTTTACAGTACTGATCGGTAGATGAAGTCTCGTCTATCATGAGCAGGTCCGGAATTACTATGGGAGACATGTTGAATGTAACAATTACCCAGCAGGCTTTATGGGGGGGAAACAAATATACTGATGTGCCAGGAGAGATGGGAGGGGCGCAAAACGTATTGTTGGTCATGCGGAGCATTGAGTCACGTGACTAAAGCGTGCCCCCCACCACAAGAACTCGTAACCTCCACTCCGCCTACCGACAATAGTAACTAAAACAGCAGTAACAACAGTAGCAGCAAAAGTAGCAGCAACAGAGGAGAGGCCCCTTATGGGGAATAAAAGAAGGTAAAGGACGGAAAGCTACAGATGTGACCACTCCTCCAGAATAAGATTGTGCTGTCCCCCCAAAAAAGTAAGGAGCAGCCAAAGGAGGCGCAGGATCAGCAGGTGAAGGGAAAGGAAAAAACAGCCCTCAAAACAGCAGCAGCAACAACAATAACAACAACAGCAGCAAGAACAGCAAAAGCAGCAGCAGCAACCTGACATGGAGTTGGGCGGAATGCCTCCTCCCTGTGCCTCAGCACTGAAGAGTTGTAGGGACGAAATAGAGAAGGAAGACGTGGCTAATCAAGAACACGCCAGGCGAAGTAGGGCGCATGCCTACATGGACAAAATCGGTCCCTATTTCCCTATTCGTCCTTGAACAACCCGTTGGGGTCCTTACCAGCGCAGATTTCCGCCCGGTATGTGAAAAGGTTAATTTTTTTTTCTTTTTTCAGACCTAAAAGATGTCCATCAAGATAGCCAGTCTGAATACGAATAGTCTGACGGATCGGTGTAAGGCCTTAATTAGACATGATTTAATCAAGATGTCTTCCGAAGCTGTGAATATGGGCGTAGAATTGCGCAAGGAAGAGATCCATCAAGGTTTCGGTCGTTACATTCGTAGGTCAAAACCCCGGATGAGCATACTCTGAGGGACACTTACGACATGTGCGAGGCGTTTAGGCGGTATTTCGTGAGCCGGTTTACTGGGGAGCCTGGTCTCCGCGATGAAGAGTTTCGTAGCTATTTGACTGACTTTCCTCGGCTTTCGCCAACTGAAGCTAGCTAGCTGAGAGGAAGAGACCACAGAGGGCGAAGTCTACGCGACATTGAAGAAGGTCAGCAGAGGCAAGTCGCCGTGTCTAGATGGCTTGCCCTATGAATTGTACTTGAGGCTGTCGCACATCTGTGTCACGATTTTTACTGTCGTGTTCAACATCTGGTTCGGGCAGGGGTCCGTCCCCGACCGGATCTCCAGGGGTGTGATCACGCTGTTGAAAAAGAGCAAGGGTGTTGGTCGGGATTTAGATGATTATAGACCCATAACTCTGCTAAAGTTAAAGATTTTGGCCAAGATCCTGACGGAGCGTTTGCAGTCAGTTACCGAGTATCTGTTGGGACCTGGGTAGACTTGTGCTGTGGAAGGCTGAACAATTCAGATTAACATGCATTTGATCCCCACGATTATAGAGTGTGTAAAAGGCGGCCATAAGGCCGCGCTGATCAATTTGGATCAGTTCAAAGCATTTGATAGAGTTGACCATCGCTACCTGGCTGCTGTCCTGCAAGCCCTGGATTTCAACCCAAATTCTGGACTTGCTGTATTGTACCCCCTCAGTGCTGTGGTACAGTTGAACGGGAAGCTGTCGGGCGCTTTTGCGCTGTTTCGGTCGGTTCTTCAGGGCTGTCCACTGTCGCCTCTACTTTATATTTTGGCGTTGAAGCCTCTCCTTTGCCGGCTAAGGGGCAGGACATGCACTCCGGGCCGACGTAAAATCGCTGTCCCTGGAGCGGGGTCGAGCCAGGGTTTCCGCGTACGCCGATGACGTATCTACTTTCGTGTCGTCCCGCAGCTACATTGAGATGGTACTGAAGGCGCTTGAACGCTACGAAAAGGTGACAGAGGCCAAGATTAACCACGCGAAGACTTCCGGTTAGGTGCCTGGAAGGGGATCAATCATCCGGGGCCCTTTGGTTGGACAAAACTGTCCGCATTCTCAGAGTGTGGTTTGGACCCGACCTCCATCTGGAAAAACATTGGTCAGAAGTACAGGCAAAGGTGGGCACGGCTGCTCGAACTTGGTGTCATCGGACGTAGTCCGTGAAGGACAGGGCGGAGACGTTGGGGGCGACACAAACATAAAGTCGCCAGAGTAGTCTGTGTGCAGCGTCCGTGTCATGGGGAGCTGGGAATGCCGCACTTGGCGAGTCGCCTCGAGGCTGGCTTTCTTACGCTAATCATTGACAGGAAATTCAATTCTGGGTGGTGGGGATTTTAAGGACCAAATTCTCTTGCCTTAATATCAGTCCTCCCCTCTCACGTGTTGAGCGCTGTCGTAAACCCCGAGATCAGTCTGATTTCCTTCGCGAGTGTCGATCGGCCTAGGTCTTCTATCGAGGGTTAGTGGAGGTGGCCGCGAAGGATCCGCTACGTGAGAGGCTCGACTTGTCGGAGGAGGAGTTCCGCTCCTTCTAGTCTTGGGCGCCAGTGGCGGATTACCTCAGCAACCCTGAGTTTTCACTTACCTGGCGACTGGTTTGGAATAGGTTAACTCTTCATATGAGGAGTTATAAGCCCTTCATATGAGACTTGTCGGAAGTTACCAGACTGTGAACGATGTGACGTTGGCTTAGAAGAAACGGCTTCGCACGCCTTCTAAGATATATCGCGATGAAACACCGGTTCGCATACGATCACCGAAGTTAAGCAACGTCGAGTCTGGTCACTACCTAGAGGGGTGACCGCTTGGGAATAGCAAGTGCTGTAAGCTTGGATTTGCGGATGGCGTAATGGATAACGGCTTGGAATTTTTAATCAGAGAGCCGAGTCTCAATTCCGTTATATTCACTTACGGGCAAATAACCTTGGCAAAGGTATCAATCCATCTCTTCTCCCCTCAACTATGGGTTAATTAGTAAGAGTTGTATCACTTAACCATTATTATTAACTCCAAAAAATAAAATAAAATTGCGTGCAATAGATTCAGACTTCGGCATTAAATAACCCATAGAGGTGTTGCTATAACGCTGAACAAAAACAACCAACCAAATGTTGTATAAATGTATATATAAGAAAAGGGGGAAATTCAATGAGTAATAGACATTTTGGTGGTCGTTATCGGCGCAATGGAAATAATTCAGAAAATTAAAGAACTAGGAATCGGTGGAAGGGTGTTGAATGTCCGGATGACAGCAAGAAAATCTGCGAGCATACTTCGAGTTGGGGGTCTGGTGTATTGAAAGAATTTGCAGTCATTTACTACTTACGTCAGCAATATAACTAAAACGTTAATCTGAAAAGATATGGAAGCATCCATACAACTGTAATATTTATTTTTTTGTTAAGTTGGCAAAATAATCGAAGACTATTGAGGAGATTTGTTACCAAGTGACCTCTTGACCTCCATCAGATAGTATTGCTGGAAACTTCAAATTCTACAGTAATAAGCATTTAGTGTTATGGTAATTTACCCATGAACGTATAGACTCTCCCAGTTATAAATATGAGCAGGTACTGCCTTTTGGTGAGTGAAGTTTCCAGCAGCCAGCTCTGACATCGGACCAAGCATTCTTGCTGTAATACTTTTGTATATGTTTGTATTGCTGTTTCTTTAAATATATTTGTTTAACTCATTTTTCTCTTGTGTCTTTATTTCTGGCCCTAATAAGGCCACAACAGTAAGCTTACTCAATATTGTGCTAGGAATAGTTTCACCCAATGCCACAAGTTACTACAAAACCAAAACATTAGCCTAAACAATCAAATGTTCTTAAATTATCTCGTCAGGTCGAGACTTTCATATGGATGTCATACATGGCGCCAAACCCGTTCAGAACTATCTAAACTCTCGCAACCACTTTCACAGATCAAAGATTATAAATGGCTACGAATGAATCTCGTGGACTGGCGATACAAATCACACACAAGAAACTGAATCAAACAGAAACAGAAACCACATAAGATTAGGTTTTTCAACAGCAGCAACTATTAAAATAAATTTCGAATATATAATGTAATCAAGTTGTTGACATCCCACGCTACATCGAATAAAAGTTTAGACAGGAAAGCCCCATCAATACTAGAAATTGTGATAGCAGTTAGTGGACATCAAGTAACCTATTTTCCTGAAAATTGTTTTAAAAGATATTCTATACATTTCAACACTCAGTGGGACTGATTGCTCAGTCAATGAATATCGAATATCTTATGAGAAAACGGCTATCATTACCATCTTAGTACGTCACGTCATATGTACAGTAGAGAGTTGGAATGATCTGAGGTCGGATTGGCTTTGCTTCGAAAGGCGAAGATTACAGGGATCAAGATAAACAGGGACCAGTCATCCTTATGCCATTAATTAAAAGGAAGTTAATCATATAGTCACCAAAGAGTCATTGATTTGTGGTACAGACTTTCAATAGGATGCTTCCCCGAGCACTTCAAGTCTAGGATTAATCATTATCCATTCTACATATCATCGTAATATACAATACTTATTTCAATAAAACAGCTCCATTAACTAATCCTCTACCTTGAAAGGCCCCGGAGTTTTGTATTGCGTGAAAAATAGAGTAAAATAAACGACAAATAATATTAATCGTGTGAATATTATCATTGCAATATATTTCTATATAATACACTTTACGACAATTTTATCACTTGTAATGGATTTTAGGTTCAATATTTTACACTGAGAAATGAAATGAAAATAAAAAAATTTAAAAAATGAACTACTTTAATGGCTTATGTCTCAGGATTTGTGGAATGAGATCTGAGTCAGCATAGGTACATGCAAGAGCGGGACATTTTAATGGCGATTAACAGTGAGAATTTTTTAAATATTTTTCGTTTTATCCGTGCAAGATGGATCACAATGAATGAATTTTTTTAACTACCAAAAATAAACGGGAAAGCCCCTGACTGGTTACAAGTTGTGTTTGTATGTATTTGAGGCTTGTTTATTCTTTCCGGAAGACGTCGAGCGATCCCTATGCACAAATTTTATTACTTCGATTTCCGCATTTGAAGTGTTCACATCCGGCTGCTGCTTAAGCTACGCTGCCCGTCTTATATGTATGTATGTATGCATGTATGTATGTATGCATGTATGTATGTATGCATGGACTGGGAATTCACTATTACAAAGAGGTGTTAGTTAAAATGATATCAGCGTGTATATCAGTTTTTTTTTCTTTAAAATTATCTCCTCATTTCAGAAATACCAAGATATTACTAGTAACAATGATAATTTTGATCACAATTATTCTGATATGATTTTTTTTTTCTTAAATTTAGTTCACGGCGATGTGCCTGCGTATAAATAAGATTAACTTTCAATAACACATGGACAAAAAAAAAAGGCTGAGGGAGAAATTAATTCATTACAGCAGTAACTGACTGTTAGCTATTACTCCATCAGACTACCATAAGGACGAAAATTATCAGTAAATTGCAAATCTGAAATGATTGAATGTATTTTTTTTGTTTCATTTGTTTATTTTGTCTGCAAATCAAAGCATTCTTAACGATAAAGACAGACGCAATCGTTCTTGGCGCTCAAAATATTAAAAAGCACTTACTTGAGATGCTTTGCGCTGTTATTATTATTATTATTATTATTATTATTATTAAGAAAAAGAAATACAATATGAAAAATTAATTCAACTCATGATGTCTGCTGAAAATGATAACAACTCGAACGAATGTCGGATTATATTTAAAAGACTTCTGCCTTGAAGGCATTTTCAGACAAAAATGGTACGATGATTTGTTTTTCATTACAGCTTAGAAAAACTGCAGAAGTGGCGTAGTCGTAAGTCACAACACCAACTGCAAATACTTGTTTAGTTACATTTATTTCAATTCATTCATTCATTAAATAGAAAAAAAGGGTAAATAGTTTGCTTCTTTTTTTAAAAAAAATTCTTTAAAAGATTTTTACGCCAAAAAAATATTTCAACCGGAAATGAAATCAGAATATAAACCGGAATAAGGATTTTAAAATTATATTTTCGCTTAGATTAAAGAAAAGATCGTGATTTGAGGAAGTTCACCAAAATCGAATAGGGGTGTAAAACAATGAATTATTTAACCTTTAAACATCATGAAATATAAATGACAGTGCTGATGACAGACACAGAAAGAAAATTGGAAGAACTCCGAAACAAGGAAGTAAAAGATATCCAGAAGAAAGGATTAATCATCAATTAAAAGAAAAAATATATATATATGGATAGATATGGATATAAGGAAGAGGGACAACCCACAATACTAACTACAAATCAGACGCAGAATAACGAAAATTTATTTATCTGGTAAGTGTTAATGATGGAGAATGGAAAATGTGACATAGAAATGCGAAGCCATATTGAAATAGTGGAGGATGCTTTTCAAAAACAAAATAATAGAGAAACAAGATTTCCTTAGAAAAAAAAAAGTGTGTTCAACTGTTATTTAATTTTCCTGTATGGCAGTACATGTTGAAAAATCTCTTCACAGATGAAGAAAAGACTTGAGGCAACAGACGCTTAGTTCTACAGAAAGATGCTTATAACACCATGGACAGAGCACGTGACCAGCGAGGAAGTCTGAAAGAAAATAGAAACAAAAACTTCATTGGAACTTGAAATCGGAAAAGGACAGCTGAAATCTCTGGAACACATAATGAGGAAGGAGGGCTTGGAGAATTTGGCACTCACATGACAGACTGAAAGCGAGTGAGATACAGGAAAGCTATGAACAAATCTACCTAACAAGATCGGTAAATAGTAAATAGAAATTTTTTTTGGCGGTTCCAAATAAAATTTCGCTTGAAGATGGAACAGAGCTTGGTACTTTAATTCAATTTAATTCAAATAATTATATTGAAGTTTTCGGCTCTTGTTTTGAAACATGAGAACTCTTATGTAGAGTTGGAATCATATTTTTAAATAAATATTACGTTGGGGCAAAAATAATGACGCAATAATGTCGTTTTTGACGTTAAAAAATAGGTCAAAAAACGACATTATTACGTCATTATTTTTGCACCAACCTAATAATTATATTTATGCTCTACTTTTGTATCGAGCACTATTTTTTAAAAATAATAACAAAAATACTAAAGAACATTGGATCATTTATCTAACGAGTTCTTTCCTATTTTCTATATATTGTTATACATATATATATATATATATGAAGATGTGAACAATAGTTCGTAATAAGTATATCAGAAAGAGCTACATCATCGCTATTTCCATGGTAAATTTTCTGACTTGGGCTGCTCATGTGAAGAATATTAATCTTCTATCTATCTATATATATATAACTGACTATGTGTGTGTGCGTGTGTGTGTCCGCGAACTACTCGAGAACCATAAGGCATATTTCCACCAAATTTGGAACATAGATTGTACTCGACACTGGGTGTGTCTAGGCCAAAAAAATTAGTCATTTATCAAAAATCAATAAGCGATAATCGATAAATATAATGTTTAAATGGGGATTTCCATTAGTTTGGTTGTTTTTAAACTTTCAGTCTTGAAGTCTAAACCCTGAGGCTGATTTTAATGAAACTTGATAAGTGTATGCAACTTAGTGTCACGCTTATTATACGCTATATTGATTTTCGTTTCTCTCGACAGTGGGAACCCCAGGGTGCCCCAAAAGGACCCCACAAAAATTCAAATTGCTTCGATTTTGATCAAATTTTGGATTTTTGTTACGCTCTTACAATGAGATAGAAATTGTTTATCAGATTTTTTAAAATGCATGAGGGGACCCCCATAAACCACTTGATGCCTCAATTGCTTTTCAAGTGTATTTTATAGCATTATTCCCGAATTTCAGCGAAAATTTCAGTCCATATTGAGATTATATCGAGTAACTGAAGTAATCACTTGAAATTCACTAAAAATTAACACTGGGACCCCCACGAGTTAGGGGACCAGCAGGGAACATCAAAATTTTCAATTAACTTTACAACCTTGGCCATAAAGTCGATTAAATAGAAAACTTAAAAAAGATGTGCTTTATTATTTCAATTACTATTAGTCTTAAATCTGTCCTTTGGCTTGAAATTTGGGACGCGTAGGGTGAAGCAAAGGGACCCCCAAATTTTCAAATTGCTTTGCTTTCGACGGAATGTATGTTGCAATCTTAAAATTAATCAAAAACGATTAGCAGATTTTGAAAACTACATAAACGGCCTCTAAGATTACCCATGAACACCTTGCTGCCCCATTAGTCTTTCAATTGTAGTGATTAGCAGCATTCCGATGAAAATTCGCACATAATTTGTGTTTAGATCAATCACCTCAAAATCAAAACTGACACCCCATGAGTGATAAATACATTATGAAAAATATCAGTTTTTCCCATGGATTTCCCGTTTGGGTACTGAAATAGTTTAGTTTGCATTAACTTGACGGCAAAAATTATATCCTTCCTTAAGAAAAAAAGAACAAATACAAACGAATGTGTGCACCGATGAAAGAAGTGCACGTAGGTATAAGACGCCTGTGCGAGATCGATCAAGATGTGTAGTGTGTACAATTGATTTTGCTCCACGTGCATTGATCGGTCCAGTTATGTAGTGCGTACTATTGATTTTGCTTCACGTGTAGTGTTCATTAGTGCTATGTGATGAAATAAATGCAAAAAATCTCATTCGCATCAAAGTTGTCATCCAATAAAAAGGTAGGCAGCCTTCATACATGCATATTTTGAATTTTTGATACTTTAAATTTAAATTTGTGAAAATCGTATTATTAAAATGGTTTAAGCGTAAATGCCAATTTTTAATTATGTATTTATTATCTAATCAATATTTAAATAATGCTTACTAACTCATATATTTGGAAACTTGAGCCCTAAAATTTTGACAGTTTTATTCTGAAAAATGCACTTATAATATTGTAAAGACCCTCTTTCGATTTATTTGTAATTATGCTAAACTTAGCGTGTACGTTTTAACGTTCATAGTGGGTAGGTTTCTAGCTGCACGTTAAATTTTATTTTTATCACTAGAACATTTTTTGGTAGTCTATTTTTAGATAAATCCTAACTTTACGAACTTGCTTATAAATGTTTACCACGTCCCCGTGGTCTCCTTTATAAACTTGCATTTAATTTATTGTGGCTATATTTCCATTAATGTGTATAATATTCTTGATTTTTAATTGATTACTTCATTGTTATTCAAAAAGCTTAGCCAAACCCCTCCGACTACAGCCTGACAGTAATGACAAGAAAGCGAAATCCTTCACTTGGACGTGCTACTACTACAGCCAAAGGCATGAAAGCACAGAGAAGAAACTCTTCGCAACAAGAAACTCAAATTAGACTGAGACAAAATGCCATTCGTACAGCTAATGCAAGGTCAGCAGAAACTAATGAGCAATGGTTAACTAGACGAGGAAGGAACGCTGCCAGAACTATGCTACTCGAGCTGTCGAAACTGAGGGGCAAAGAAAAATTCTATACAGTTTTTGTGAAAGTTGGTTTTCAGCCTTGACACGGATGCTAGGAGAAGTCTTTGTTGAATTTCTTCTCCTTCCAATGCATTTTGGTCATTCGATGCAGTTTAAGCAAAAACTGCCAAAAAAGCATTTCTCCTCAACAATTTTCGAAGATCGATTGTGATTAATGTACTCTTCATTTGCTGACAATTTTTTTCTGTGCTTCTGTAAAAAATAACTTTCTCCTGTTATAAATGTTTTCACACTTGATGTCATTATAATTTTTCGCCATATAGATAAGACGCACTAAAGAAAAATCTTCTTTATTTTAACTTTACAGATTGGATGAGGTTTGTGATCTTTTTTTGAATAAACCCAGGCAACGCCGGGTAAGGCTGCTAGTTACTTAATAAAATTCCCCAATATTACCAAATTCGTTACTTTTTTTCTAATATGACAACCTTTCATGCAAGTTATAAAGGCTTTTTTTTAACTTTAGAATCTTTCCTTGTTATATTTCTCACTACGCCCAGGTTGTTACTTTCTGTGAGGCTTTAAAGTAAACAGCATACATCGAGAATAAAGACGTAAACGCTTATCTGATATCGGAACAGGATTTAGCCAGGAAATTTAGTAGTCTAATGCACTCTCTTGCTTACACAAATGTCTGGCAGACTAAACAGAAGAATAGATAGTAATTGCTGACTAAGAGCTTCTAGAATTGTACAACAGGGGTAGCTCTCAAACGACATCAATTTTCGAAAGTTGACAAAGTTAAAGAAGCAAGTAGTTAAGAAAGCTTCTGTGATACGTGTATATATGACCTCATGCAAATACCTCAATTTAAAACGGAGACTATATTGCGAAATAGATTTCGAATTCCAAGACCAGAATGTTGGCTTTGGCATTTATAGTTTGATTCTACAATTAAATCAATTTTAATCAAAGAAGAACAAGCAATGCTTTTTGATTAATCATCGTATGTTCAATGCGGCAAACAATAAGGATCGAACTCGCTATACCAACGTTTTAGTATGCACGACGATCTTCATAAACATTACTCCAGAACAGCTGGTATTCCCAAAGCTGGCACATGTATTGGGATTCAAAAACATTGCTTAATCAATTTGTCACGGTCTGATTACACAAAAGATCGATAGATGTGCAAATCAATAGTTCAATATTTTATTTATATGATTTTTTTTTTGTTTTTTGTTATTTATGATTTATTTGCTGCTGCTGTTTAGCGGTAGGTTAGTGGGCAGCAATCAATTTCCATAAACATTTACAACTGTATTGAGTTATACCCTCACTGAGGGCGTTAACCTTTTCTCATTGTGCCAGGCTTAGGAATATTAGTATCCTCTCTCATAAAGGAAATATAAGCCGGTGCTGAAAAATTTACAATCCGACAAAGAAATATTTCCATAAAATACAGATTATTTCTCATTTGGACAGATTTTATGAAATGGAACACCACATTTCATAATTATTTTGCAAAGAATCTTCAGAACGGTTTTAGAGTTTAGTTTGTAGAATTAGATTTCTACATTATCTTTTTTAAACCTGTTAAAAAAGAATCACAGCTTAGTATTCTCAGTTTGTGCAGAACCCATTAAAATCGGGTTCAGTAAAAAAAAAAATGCTTTCTGATTGGTCCATAAATAATAATGTTACGTTTCTGCCTACGCCCGCACGGTTGACCTAGAGTTGTTCTCAAGTTGACCCGTTCAGAGTTCAAAGCGCCAAAAAATGTAAACCTTCTCAAGCCCCCACGTAATCAAGAAAATTCATAAATATGAAACTTCAACACGATTTAGTGAATCCTTAAAATAATCAATTCTCCACACGAATCCAGGAAACCCAATTTCCTCGCTAAAAGTTAATTTTTATTAACATCAACCCAGTTTGTGGAATTTAATTTTTTTTTAACATCAACTCATCTAGTGACCAATTGAACTAAGACGAGATTCAGAAACCAGCTCACTCAATATCTTAAAATATATCTATCTTATATAAAGGAAATCGTAACTATATCAGTCGAAGCGAGACAATTCTATAGTAAATCAAGCAATCTATTTCATACAATTTCACCATCAACATAAACTAATTCCTTACCAAATCTATGGCATAACACCTTTTATATTACTCTTTATCACATGACCAAGAATGTTAAAACAAATATCTGCCTATTCGATTATTTCTCTTGTTGTTATTGCCTTTGTTGCATTGCATTTTAGTAAAAATAGTAGAGGATCAGTTTAATTTGTATTTGTCACCGATACAGATTGGCTAACCTACTACAAGTTAAAATGTGTAACATGGCATAGTTCTTTTTTTACCGTATAGAAGAAAGAGATAAGCAGTCAACCAGACAAAACCATTTTAATATTGTGCTCTTATTATTTATAGTTTTATGTTAACTTTATTAATGCGGACATAAGGTTCTTTTCTGATATCATTACGGTGAATTCAAATCTTTTTGTTCGATATTCAATCAGTTCTTTATTGATGGATTCATCAGGTATGGTCTGAATGTGGATAAAGTGACACTTTGGAGCATTTTCGCTGCTACTTCCGGTTTCCCTCACAACAGACTAACGGATCATATCTTTCCTTCTACAACCGAGAATTCCAAAGGCCTCATCAAGCCATCTTTAAAACTGTCTCTCTGTATCATCGTCCCAAGCGTTAGTTTCCGACTAATCATTTTAGAATGTGGCCTGGCAATATAAGCCCATATCGCAAATGTTTACATTCCAGTTGAATGACACTTGTTCCCAAAAGTTTTGATTCATTCCTTTATTTATTAACTTTATTTCTGTTTTGCCTGCCTGTGAGTAGCTGATGGATTTGCTGAAGTTCTCACAATTGGGTTTTAATGGCGATGCAGTCACAAAACAGCCGACAATTCAGATAAAATCGTTTACAACCCAGTTGACTTCCTAATAAATCTTGAAGGGACTCTTTGTGGAATATGATATCACATTTCCAAATATTTATATATATATTGGGAAATTTGTATGCGTACTTTGTATGTGAGTTATAAATTATAAAAAAAATGTAAAAATAAAAATGCAGTTTATTGTCTTTCATCTTCATATTAGTATATATGAATTTTAACAAACCTCTTTATGACAGCTGTAGTATTACAACCAAAGCGATCATTTTGAAACCAGTTAAAACTAAACACTTCTAATGCCATCTAAATGAATGAGATTTCTTCCTGCTAGTCTCTACATATTTTATTTTTGTAAGCATTATCAAATTTTAGTCTGCTTGTTGTTTCAGATCGTTGCATATTTCCCAACTATGTGTATATTTACACAGCTTTATACAGACTTGAGAAATAGGAGAACGAATCAAAATGACTGCTTGAATAATAATCTAAGACGTGACAATGTAGATTAGCGCTGGTGGACACACACAAACACTCACTCACACTCACACACACACACACACACTCTCTCTCTCTCTCTTTCTCTCTCTCTCTCTCTCTCTCTCTCTCTCTCTCTCTCTCTCTCAAGAAAAACTATGGGAAATTTAAGACACTAACTGGGTTACTCAAATATGTCGGTAGAAAAAAATGTTCTTTATTCCCTGCTTGAATTATTTTGAAAGTTACGTGCGTGAAATTTCGGGCGAACTGACAAATTTACTTCAGCGATAGAATAGTAATTGCAAATCCTACATATGGATGTGAGTGTATTGTACGATCCGATTTAGTATATAGAGCTAGACAGTAAGATCTCTTGATAGAGATCTTACTGTCTAGACTTATAAACAATACACAAAAACCGTACAAAAACCGTACAATATTAAATGTAAAACAAAATATTACAAGTACTAAAAATAAAATAAAAGTAATTGAAATAAAAAAAATCTTCTTCACGATTCTAAATATACTTAATAACTGACGATACATTTAATCACATTAAACTAATGCAGAATTTCGCTTGCCACTTACTTGCCCTTGAAGTCACCATAAAGTGTATCTGTTACACTTTATAAAAGTATTTGAATATGTATAAGACTAAATGTATACATTAAACGGATCTTGAAAATGAGTAGAAACAAAACTGAAAGTGATCGATTACAAGGATTCGGAAATAATCTCTACTCACTGGACACAACCATCATTTCATTAAAGCATAAAAAAGATTAAGCAAAAATTAAGAAAACAATCCTTGTCTGTTGTTTTTAAGGCAACGTGAATGAAAAACTACTGGTTAAATACAGGATATATATATATATATATATATATATATATATATATATATATATATATATATATATATATATATATATATATAGTCTATTAAAACAAAGTGAAAATATTTTAAAGTTGTATATAAAATTGTAGTTAAATAAAACGAATTCTAACCTAAACTACTTTTAAAATTGTAATTAAATAAAACGTATTCTAACGTAAAGACCTCCCTCTTAGTACTACAAGCACTTAAAATAATCCAATAAAACACCTACATTAAAATGAAATTAATATGAAATGCTAGATGTAAGCTTTTGAATGACCCATGTCTTTTGTACTTACATGAAAAACAATATATTACTAAGTTTACATAAAAAATAAAAGTTTACTAAATCACTGAAATTAATTAGCTATTTTTGCCGTCAATGTCATAAATTTTACTTAAATAATATTTAAATATAACAAAAAATTGTTACCTAAAAATATACATACTTATACTGGATGTGAAAATAATTCTACATACTGTAAGAGATTCTAATACATTTAATTGTTGTTCTTAAAAGAAATATAGTATATTAAAAATTAAAAGTGAAAATATTTTTTAAATTGTAGTTAAATAAAATGTATTCTAATCTAAACACCCCCACCAAAATCTTTAAATATACAAATAGAAAAAAAATGCCGTAAAATTTTTTACCGTTAACAATAAAAAAAATTTAAAAATCCAGATGACATGCATTTAACGGATGTCAGATTTCATTGAAAAATACATCCCTATCCCTACCAAAACGTAACTAATAACGGATACATCAAAATACAGACATAATGAACACGCAGACACCCCTTGTCTGGTCGAAGTGGATTTCTCTGTATCCTTGGAAACGTGAATTATGATTTTTTGCTGTGTCTTTAAAACCCAGTAATTTTAAAAGTTACTCCAAAATTCGCTTGAGGATGAAATGGAACTAATGTCTTTAGCTTCCATTTTTGAAACATAGTTAGAACTGTGTAGCGAAAAAGCATATTTCAAATCAATTAATTTATAATATTAATGCTCTGTAAATTTAAATTGAGCACTATTTTTTAAAAATAAAAATATCCATAACACCGGATTATATATCTTACTGTTCTTTCTTTCTTTATATATATATATATATATATATATATATATATATATATATATATATATATATATATGTGTGTGTGTGTGTGTGTGTGTGTGTGTGTGTGTGTGTGTGGGTGTGTGTGTGTGTATATATATATATATATATATAATTACTAGCAGTAGAGCCCGGCGTTGCCCGGGGATGTAACAGTAAGAGATAGATCAACTATCGACCATCATAAAGATTGAAAAATAAAATTGACAAAGATTATTGTTTAAGGTTGACGGACACGCATGTCTTAATTAGTTTTTTTTTTTTTTTTTGCTTTTTTGTTTTTTTTTACGAATTGATCGTTATGAGTCTATCGATTAAATAGAATTTTATTATAAACAATTGTCTTGTAAATGGAATTTTTAAAGCATTCTGAATGTAAAAATATAAAGAAAAAGTGTGCAAGACAATAAGAAACACTACCTGCCAAAAAAAGTGAAGTTTTGTTGAAATCGGTTGAAAAATGTAGGAAATCCGATCCCATATATAAACGAACACACACACAAACAACCTGGGTTTTATAATAGGTATAACTCGATATGAGTTGTCCCCCTTTCAATCTGGCGACAAAACCGTATTCTATCGTGTTTTCAAATTG
Organism: Acanthosepion lycidas; assembly: GCA_963932145.1. Classification (NCBI taxonomy): domain Eukaryota; kingdom Metazoa; phylum Mollusca; class Cephalopoda; order Sepiida; family Sepiidae; genus Acanthosepion; species Acanthosepion lycidas. The sequence goes on along the minus strand of OZ010577.1, from coordinate 130,741,702 downwards.
ATTTCGTGCAAAAACAATTGTGTTTTTCCAATTTTTGGCGCAGTCAGGGCCACCGCAAGGTAATTTTACGCAGTCCTGTGAAGTTTTGTTGAAATCGGTTGAAAAATGTAGGAAATCCGGTCCAATATATAAACGTACACACACACACACACACACAATCTGCGTTTTTATAATAAGTAAGATTTATATATCATATGAGCGGTACTTATAAGAAAGCGCTCAATATCAGAGACAGAACTAACATATTTGGTTGGATTGATGTGAGTTTGTGACCCTGGGTTTCACGCTTTTGCGATCGGCAGACAAACTGATTAATTTTGGGGGTTATGTAGATAAACAAATAGACAAACTGATTAAGTTTTGGGTTTATGTAGATTGCGTGTATTTGTGTTATTATGGGAGTGCGGGGGGAATCGTCGTCGTGATGTCACTCATGCTAATGCAAACACGGATACATGTCTGTACACCCGATGAGGTACGCAGACACTCATACACAATCGCTCGTCCGCCATACAGATATAAACATTTGTGGGCAGTATGGGATTTGACATATGTATGTATATGGGTGGTGTTGTGTCTATACATACGCATTTGTATGTTGAAATTCAAAGATCGGAAGTATAGCGAAAATTTCTCGTGAATGTCTCGTCAATGTATACATGTCAGCAATCAGAGCATTTTTCTACTTTTTCTCTGAATAATATTTCCTCGCATGCACGTACATACATGTGGTGGGGTCTGTGTAAAATTATGATAGGTAAAAATTGCTATTATTTTTATTTTTAATTTTTTAAAAGTTTATTTATTATTTTAAAGCTGGTTATTTGCTTGTTTTTGATGACTGTGTATAGGGTTAGTACATTATGCCGTTGTTTGCACTTACGTTGGCTTTGTATATTGTGTTCGTAAGTTGGCAATTTCTTTGCAGTGGACATGTTGTTCTATTTCTGCAGTAGCATTTTGAATCCTTGGTTTCATTTTTGTAGATTGTCAATTTTTTGTTGTGGCTTTTGATTAATTCTGTTATACTTTTTGTGCAGCTGTAACTGATTTTTACGTTATTTTTGTTGAATAATTTTGCTAATCGGTTTCTTTCAGTGAAGTCCTTTTCTTTTAACTTTAGGAATGTCTTGCCTACGTTCGTCTTGACGGTTTTGTTGTACGGTGGATTAAACCAGATAATATTTCTTCTTCTGTTTTTGTGTTTTGGCTGTGGAGGTATATATTGTAGTTGTCAATCCAATCCCATACTGTCCACATATATTTATATCTGTATGAGCCCAGGGGGACGAGCGAGTGTGTATGTGTATCTGCGTACCTCATCGGGTATACAGACATGCATCTATGTTTGCGTTAGCATGAGTTACATCACGATGACGATCCCCCACCACTTCCATAATAACACCGAAACACGCAATCTACAATTTTTAAAAAAAATTAATCAGTTTGTCGGACGAACGCAAAAGCGTGAAACCTAGGGTCACAAACGGACATCAATCCAACCAAATATATATATATATATATATATATATATATATATATATATATATATATATATATATATATTAATATGACGTGGTTTTAATTTTTAATATCAATATAATATAAAAATTAAATATATTAAATTATATTATGAAAATATTAAAATAATATGGTATTAGTAATTAGGTATTATATTGATATAATTTAATTAAAACCACATCATATTGATTTTAATGTAACATGTATCAATGAAAATCTACTGGTTAAATAAAGGATATATATATATATATATATATATATATGTGTGTGTGTGTGTGTGTGCGTGTGTGTGTGTGTGTGTGTGCGCGCGAGTGTGTGTGAGCGCGCGCCTGTGCGCGCTTGTGCGTGTGAATGTGTTTGTGTGTGTGTGTGTGTGTGTGTAAATGTAATATTTCAAGGGAATATTAGTTTTTCTGGCAGCTTTTTCCCTTGCTTGCGCATAACACAAAAAATAAGAATATATATATATATATATATATATATATATATATATATATATATATATATATATATATATATACATATATATATATATATATATATATATATATATATATATATATATATATATATATACGAATTGCTTTATTTCGTATGCTTTCACTCTGAGGAACACCTAGGAATGTCTCGAATGATTAGCGATTCCTGCTGGAACGACTTCTGTTTTAGAAAACTGATTTATCAAATTATTCCAATTATTCAATTCTGTTAAATTTGCAAAATATCTTAAAAAAACAAACTATCAGTATAAAAATGAGCATTTTTTTTCGTCTCTGTCGTTATTCATTTCCTTTAGGCAATGATAGTTTACAAAATTTTCATCACTCTAATTTGACAGGATTTTTGTCTGCAACTTTCGCCATCTAATAATATTGGTGATGTCGGATTACGCAAAATGTTAAATATTAACATTAATATCAAGCTTTTCAATGAAATTTCTATTGCAAAATCTCTACCAATATACTTAGATTGTACACGTGTGACATTATGTGCATGAGTTTCAGTTTAATGAGTCTCCTTAGAAATTAAAACACTGATTTACTTTTCGACTTGTTGGAAAGAATTTGGAACAAATACCTTGCCTTATAAAATATTTATTATTGGAAATATATCTTATTTCTGAAATACGATATATAAATATCTGATTCTCTGGAGATTCGCCAACATATGAAAATCCTCACATCGATAAATGTGAGAGACTCAAAGATAATTGTCAGAGTTAAACATGCTTGAGTGATTTGATACGGACAACAGAAGGTTGCACTTAAGAATCACATTGCAATAAGGTTATAAGTCCCCCAATTCAGGATTTGATATCAGTCATTAAAAAAAGAAAAAACGGTCTGCGGAGGGAGGGATAAAAAAATGAAGCTTTCATTTATCAAAGTAAACGTAGAAGACTTTTTATTCGATCGTGAATTCTTATATGTCAAGAACTCTCAGTGAGAAGTCGAAAGGTTTTCGTATAAAAGGAGTTACACCCGCAATTTTGTTTCAGTAAGAATTGTTGTATCGTAGCGAATACGCGGGACTGAAACTGCTAGGAATGAGTTAGAAGAAAAGAAAATGAAAATCTTTCTCTCACATTCACTTCCTCTCTCTCCATAATCGACAAGAAACCTTTCCATGAGGAGAGCAATAAAAGCAGCCAGTTGAGATTATACGCGTTGTGCGATTTGGCACTACGTGAATACTCATTCCGATAGTAAGTTTCTTTTTTTATTATTTTTATTTTTATTTTTATTTATTTATTTATTTATTGTATGTTTCTGCGTTTTCATGAAAACCTGAAAAAAAATCTTTTCAAAATTTAAAGATGAAAAGAAATTAAAAGAATAGGATTTTACATTAAAAAAGATTAAAAGAAGGAAACTTTTATTTTTTTAAAATCATTAGATTTTTCTGTAGAAATAATTTCGTGAAAAAATTATTAATCTTTTCATTTCTTTTTCTCTTCTCTCATAAATAATTCCACATTTTTTACGATAAATTGTTTTTAAATTGTATGTATCTTGGCTCAAAATTCAGTTCATGCGTGTTTTCTGCTGATTAGTAGATAACTAAAAATACAAACTAATTTTAACTTTTAAATATAGTTGGAGTTTAACTAATTACGCAGTTCTCTCCTCATATTTTTATTGATTTTTGTATTTGTTTGTTTTTTCACGCTAAACCAAAGAGATATACAAAATTAAGTAAATCTCTCTTTGATTCTACCAGTACATGAGCAGGTGATCTATATACCAATCAACATACCCGTAACAATAGCTGTTAAAATAGTCGGGTAAACTTAACCATTGGAAGAATAACCAAGTGATATTAAGGATTTCTTATTGCTTGTAATTATTATCATTGAAAATGAAATTATGATTTTAATTTATATCATATTCCTTTTTATAGGAAGAGTTTGAAAATTTGTATTTTGTATATACCTGATTGTATGAGTGAATTCTATTAATAATCTTAGATTATATTGCTCCGAACACCACTGCCACCGTGGGCTTTAAAAATTGACTCTTAATAAGGCAGTTCAGTTCCATCTTTTGTACTATTTTAGGAGTTAACAAAACTTATACTAAGTTAAAAACTTAATAATCTACTACTGCTACCTAAATATTAACTTTAACTAAAATCATATGCTCTATACTCAATTAAATCACTGTTAAATCTCTTTAAATGACATCCCTAGGCTTACCCTAAAAGAGGATTCATTAATTCCACCAAAAGAACTCAGACTCCTCTTCTGGGATCATAGTAATAGGAGTAGATAGGTTCGCCTATCGCTCGTCTCGTATCCTTTTCCGTTTACTGAACAGGAATAGAGTTTTTTTTGTTTTTTGTTTTTTGCTGGGGGTTGTTTTTGTTTTTTTTTGTTTTTTTTACCGTATTTCTTCTTTGGGGTGCGGCTTACCGATTCATTTTTTTCGTGTCGATGGTGATTTTAATTTTTTGGTAATCTGCTTGATCCGTGGCTGCGGTTTTGCACTTTGAGAACATCAGCCGCCACATCATTACTGGTAGCAATGAACCCGAAATCTGGGAGTACTTAAAATGGATGCTCTGGTCAGCAACTATATAATATAGGGATTTTTTTTTTTGGTACCATGTCATGCATGGATAGGTGTCACTGCATGCACCGCTGTGGATAACGTTTGTGGAACTGTTTATTTTACTCTTCGAGTCACTATAAAATAAATTTTTCTTTCCAAACAAGAAATGGCTTCACTTCGTCTAGTGCTAGTGGTTAACAACCATGTAAAACAAAGAAAAACATAGCAACGGATGGAAAAACTCTCGATAAGTCAACGGCCAACTAGTGTAAGGAATTCAATATAAACACAGTGGAAATGGCAAACGGAAACCACTCCCCTATATATCCCAAGAATAATAGCAACGTAATTATTACAGAGAATGACTTGAATTGGGTAAATTCCAAAAGGGGTAACTCCTTGTCCGGTAAGGGAAGTCATGTATAACAGAATAATGACTGTTCGCAAAGTGAGCACAAAGAATAACGGCGTAAAGGAGGTCAAGCTCCTTATGAAGGTTCCCTCACCCGGTAAGAACAGATATATGAAGGGTGTCACCGGACAGTTATCCAGTGACTTTTCACAACAAGCAAAAACAGTAACAGGGACTTTGAACGTAAGGAGTTTCCATCAATTTGGCCAACTTGAAAATAACAATCAAGAAATATATGGATTAAATGTAAACATTCTAGGCGTATTCTAAACTAGATTGGAAGTATTAGGTTGGTGCCAAAATAATATCGTTTTCTCACATAGTAACATATGTGAGAAAACGACATTATTTTTGCACCAATCTAATAATTGAGATTTCGTAAGCGACACACACAGGATAATACAGGCTGGTCAGGAGAAAAGTAAAAGGTTTGTAGGGTTAATACTAGATAATGACATAAGGAAATATGTTCTGGGATACTACCTAATCTCAGAGTTTTGGTTAAACGGAAAGAGGAGCCCTTTCATTGGGCAATCATTGTTGTATACGCACCGACAGCGCAGAACACGGAGGAAAATATTGATAACTTTTTCAGCTAACTGAAAAGCACTAAAGCTCAACGTCAATCACAGGAAATCACTATCATCATTGGCGACCTGAATGTCAAGGTCGCTATAAAACAAGACGGCAAAATATTTGGCAAGTTCGGACTCGAGACGAGCGAGGTGAAATATGGGACCAGTGGTGTACACTAAGCCATCAAATAATTACCAAGATATGGTTTCCGAAGCACCCTAGATGCTTATGAAAAATGAAGAAACCCCGGAGGAGACATGAAAAATCAGAGTGATTACGTAACTACTAACAAAAGGTTCAGAACGCATTTTTTCACTGTAAAAGCACCGACTTAGGAAGCGACCATCTTTCAGTAGTATGTCACGTTAGAGTAAAATTACAGACTAAAGAAGACCAAAGCCACCCCTAAACAGCAAAACAAAAGATTCCTGAATTACAGAAATTGCAATATATATATGAACAGTCAAATCAAATATAAATTTTACGAGACTATAAATTTAAAATTGAACGCGTTGAGAGAAGCAGCAGTGACATCAGTGAATGAGATCATTCCATGGACAACGAGACAAAAAAGGTTGAAGAGATGACAGACCAACCATATTCCCTCTGTATTCCATCGGCAAGAAGTAAATTCCACTCAAACAGCATCTTCCCGCGAAACACTGCCCTGTGAAACAGACTACAGAGACTGTTTCTCTGATCACTACAATGCTCAAATCTAGGGTTAAATATTATCTTCCGCTTTTATCAATCTGTTGTGACCAAGTAATTGCTTAAGAAATAGCAAAACAAGAGGTTGCAGATAAATAGAGTATTTGAAGAGTAGATACAACAGATGTGTGCTACACGACTTAGGAATCTGTGTCGGTTGACCAACGTTCAGTCTATATCACTATTCCGCCCCGACGCTTACTTTTCCTACTAAATTTATAGTAAGTAAAAGAGTCAATAGCCTCATTAGAGGGAAGACACCACAACACCATCTAAACTTTTAACGTAACCCTGTACCATGAGTGGCCTCCGACCCTTGTACAGGGCGAACCTTACTGTAAAAAAAAAAAGAGAGATGACAAAAAAGCGATAATAATGCCGATGAATGGAGAAATATTACAGAATACTAAAGACAGTAATTGACTCAAATTTCAACAGGCGGAAAAGAAATTACTCAACAAAATTACGCAGAAATAAAAAGGATTATTAACATCGACAAATCAATTATGCAGAATAGAATAAAATAATTAATTGGACAAAAAGGATGTCCGTCAATACGCTGTATAAAATCAAAGGAAGGAACCCTGATAATAGAAAACTAAAAAAATACACCTGAGAGCTATTTCACGATTAGAAAGAGAAACTTAAAATACAAGAAAACATGGAAGGGAGGGGTGGATATCAAAATTCTGAATTAATATCGGTACTGGACGTAATGAACAGAAAAAAAGCATCAGGTCTAGATGCGAACACAATATAGATGCTCATAGCCTTGAGTGATTTTGACATCAACAAAGATCAAAGAAATGATAAACGAAATATACGACAATGGTAACATACCGTAGGACTTCAGTAGATCTCACCTTCAGAGCATTACCTAAGAAACCAGGTGCATAATAAATCCGAGCGCTCTATCGAACGATCTTCTTAATGAGCCTCATGACCCAAATAATAAGAATCCTGATGAATAGAGCGCAAAACGGTATTAGACCGGAAAGAAGACCAGAAGAGTGAGGCTTTGTGAAGGACAGTGGATCAAGAAATGTGATTTATTTACGATAAGAATGATGTCACGGGAGGCAGTACAAATGCAGATGGATGTACACGAAAAATATAGTTGTGAGCAAAAGAAAATACCCAAGATGCGAACTACAGATTTGGAGATATGATTATGGTTCTCCAGAATTCCTCGGACAGAGAGGGTAAGCAACGTAGAAGTCTTAAAGAAAATGTTACCAAAAGGAACAAATATTCAAAATCATTGAGAGAGCTGACAATTCTTGGACAAGTAAGGCATATCGAGAGCAGCAGAGAGAGGTGGGGAAGAAGGCAGTTAATCACCTACCTGACGAGCTTGTGTGAAAGGGTGGAAGAGAAGAAGAGGAGGTGGTTGTGGTGGTGGTGAAGAAGAAGAAGAAGAACAAGAACAAGAAAATTTGAGTTATATTAATTTCATTTTTATGCTAAATTTCGCAACGTGATAATTACACCCGAGTTATCTTGAAGGGTAATTAAAAATTTCCATTTCAAACACAAGCACTCGAAAGTCCACGCGAAAACAACAAGCACACACGCACACACAATTTTTATTTTAATATCAAACAATAATAAAAAAGACACAACAACAAAAAAATTAACACAGGACAAAATTATTGGCCATCTTCCCTCAATAAACAATTATGTAACCTTTATTCTTGGTTATTATATATATATATATATATATATATATATATATATATATATATATATATATATATATCAGCGATGTCATAGATATTACTTTTAACAAAGCTATGATAAATGTGGCAATATGTTTTTTTCTTTCTTTTTTAAATTCGATTATTAGAAATTTTATTAGTTTGACTCTTCAAAAATATTACCGATTATTTTGCCTAATATACAGTAATTATGGGGGATCAGTTTATTGTATAATAAATGCTTACTATTCTTACAAGGTTTTCAAATGCGAAACTTTAAATAAATTCAAAAAGATAATTCCTATCAAAATATTCCAGAAAAATGGGCCTACAGTATATATATATATATATATATATATATATATATATATATATATATATATACTTTAAAATTAGGAGATCACTTGAATCCGCTACCTTAGTTACAATCTTACGGTTTCCTCAGGTGATTTTTGTCAGTTGATTTTGTCCCAACGCTTTATTTTTTTTCAAACTAATAAACACTGCATTATTTTAAAATATATATATATATATATATATATATATATATATATATATAAACATACGCACTATGTTGGGTGTGATAGAAAGGAAGGATGGGGATGTGAAGAAGAAGGAGAAAAGCAAGGGTATTATAAATATATTGTGGTGTGTATGGTGGGAGAGCTAATTGAAATTTACATACTTATTTTTTTTTTATCCAGCCTCATATGTGATTACGAGGAACTGTTTAGTATGTATGCAAAGTTTCTTAATTTAAGATATATATATATATATATATATATATATATATATATATATATATATATATATATCGCACCTCATATATATATATATATATATATATATATATATATATATATATATTGTTTGTATTTAGGCAGCATTTTTTCATTCATACATGTTTCGTTATATAACATATACAAGTGTTGTCTATTTATTTTATGTAAATTCTTTTCATATCGTCTATGATTAATAACATTATCATTAAACGGAGAAAGAAAATCACAATATTGACACATATTTTTTAATCCAATCTAAGCTTTCGGCTTACATAAGCCATTATCAAAGATGAGAATTACATTACAATATATTAAGCAATACACGGACAAGAAAGTGATGATAGTCTGTTTCTGTTTACATGGATGATTTCCAAGCAACGATCAACACGTGCATATAAGACGCTGGAAGCGAAAATCGCACAGCAGCTCATGATGTCACGCATGACTACTAGAAGTATTAAGTATGGGAAGCCGTTGGTATAAACCAGTGGCTTCTGTTACCAATTATAGACATTTAAGAATATTTATGGAGATTTCAGAGTTTATTTTGTTCAAGTTAGGTTTCAACTGTTTTATGTATATAGCTTCAAGAATTTTTAGTTATTGTTTATTGTTGTTCAAATTTAAGTACAGTTGTGTTTTTTACAAGGATTTTCCGGAACTGTGTATGCGGCCAGGTATTTTGTTTTAAATGCCTAAAAATTTTGGAGTTTTTATTCAAATGTAGTGTCAAGCATCGTGAAAGCAAGTTTGTGGTGTGACCAACATAAATATCATTTAATTCGTTGGAGATACAATCTCCCAAAGGACACTTGAATTTGTAAACTATGTTGTTTTTTTTTTGTTTTTTTTTTGCAAATCACTAACCGGGGAAGAAGAATCATTGCGAATAATTAAGTTGGATATACTCGATTTTGTGTAGTGTATGATTAACTTAATTTTTTTGCTAGGATCTGTTGTAGATATATTAGTATCTACTAATTTTTTTAGTATATTTTCATCTTGTTTATAATTATATGTATATGTGTGCGTATGTGTGTATATGTGTGTGTGTGTGTTAGTTACCCCCCCCCAAAAAAAAAAATGGCGATGCCTAAGTGTAAAGTGCATTTTTAAAAATGAAAAATCTTTCTTAAAGCAATAACAGTATTTTTGGAGTCCATTTCAAACCGAAATTAAATTGATTAGAATCTTTTTTTCATTCCATGTTAATAAAATCTATAAATGCATCCATATTTTCTGATCTGTCGATACAACATATTCCTCATTATTTTAACTTTAAAAAATAAAAAAAATACTTTTCTAAAAGTTTCTTTGATTCTGATTTGACGTTTATTTAATCTGAATTGAAACAAATATTCCTTATTTTTAGTTTAAAATATTGCAGAAATGTATTTTTATTACAGATAATTTGGTTTCTTTTTGGTTTCTTTTGACATGCCGAGTGGTTTATTGACAAACTGATGCTGGTGAAATTTAAATGAGACATAACTGAAAAAAATGATTTGACGAATACAATGTGAACGCCATTTATATATATATATATATATATGTATATATAAGTAATCTTGAAATTTTCTAAACATTTTAAGCAACTTAATATTTTACTGAAGTTTAAGTACTTATGAAGATGCTTGCTGAGAAAATGTTAAAAAATTATCAATACATTTTAAATTTATCATAGGTACCTCTCTTATTTTCTGATAATGTCGTGCATGGACTTCCGTATTTATTGAAAAATGTTTAAACCCACACATACGCACACACACAAAATGCAAAATTCTTTTTAAGATACTTGCTGTCGTTGAACTGTATGGAGTTTTTCCATTTATGGTTAGTAAATATAGTTTTAATTTGATAAGGATATCAATTGATCGCTACAAATTAATACATAATCTTAAAAAGACTTAAAATTATATAAATTATTCTAATTAAATTTAAAAAAAAAATGAAAACAGTTCTTGTAAAAATTCATTATTCATAGAATTTTTCTTAAGAAAATGATGTCCATGATAATATTCTATTCATAAAGAAATTAAAACTTTTATAATTAAAAAAAAATAAAATAAAACATCTTAGATTTATTACATTTTTATTTTACGATTCAGGGTAGATTTTCTGTAACTGAGTGTTTGACCCTGAAAAAATGATGTTTTTATTCTCCGGGTACCTTTGGAACCTTTCGGGAAGCGATAAAAAAAAAAGAATTTCTCGAAATTTCATAAAGATTATTTAGTGGGGTGGATAATAGATGTAGAAAAATATTCTTACTAACATTTTCTAAAAGTTCATTCATTTCTGAATAACTTCTGAAAGTTTCATCAAAATCAGAAAATTATAAGATTTTTGAAAGAATTTCCAAATCAAAGTCTGTTTCATCGCAAAAAAGATACAAACATTTTCCGTACAAATTTAAGTCCCGTCGTTGACGCATAAAAAAACAAGATTTTGAACCACAATCCCGAAAGGCCCTACAAAGGATGAAAAAAAAAAAGACTTACATAAAAAATGCGTTGATATTTGCTTTTAATAATTGTACAAAGATATGGACGATAAAATTTAGTTTTATTATGTTTTCGGAATGTTTTCATCATGCATCCTCTTTTTAGTGAAGTTTTTATGTACATAATGATATGAAGTAAATAGTAAGAAAGTTGTCTTTTTGTGTGTGTAAAAATAACGATTTTCATTTGATACTGACATCGATATTAAATGAAAGAACAAGGTTTCATTGTGAACGAATCTTTACAAAGACAATACAGATGATTAATAGAAAAATAAAAGTATACATATTATCTAGATGAAAGTATTCTATTTAAAACATTAGCAGAATGTTTGAAGATATATTTACAAAAGTAGGACAAGACTTGGTTTTAGAAGCGACGTTCCTGACGAGTTGATTTACTTGTGCAAGGGAAACAACTCTGCATGTCGCTAACATTGGATACAAATCAAATCTGGTGTCAATTGAAATTGTTTAAACCTTTTACATTATTATCTTCAGAAAATATACGTAATCTAGATTTTTAAACCTGTTCTTTACTAATTAACACACACATACACACAGACACACAAACACACACGCTCACAATTGTGTATTTGGGCAGTAATCCCCTCTTTTCATTAAAGATGACTGACAAGTTACTGCATTTAAGTTTTTTTTTTAATTTAATTTTTCTTGTGTTCGTATAAGTCTTTTTTTTTTTTCTTTTTTACTTTTTTGGACATTATGTGTGGAAAAATTGTCCAAGTGGATTTGGCTATTTTTTTAGCCTTTATCAAGAATATATGTTTTTTTTTTTTTTAAATTCTAATTGAATATGTAGATTTTTTTATGTATGTATCTAGAATTATGGAACTTTTTTTTCCAAATACAGCCCGCACATGTGACCATATTCATAGTTGATGTTAATGTGTGTTATCTTTTTCATTATTAATATTTATTAGTTTTAGTTTTTCTTTTGTTTTTATTACATATGGATGAGGCTATTATTAGTTGAGTATTTTCTACAATAAAGTTAATGTTATTGACTGTTGGATTTTTCTATTTTTTATTATCAATGCTTCCATTATTCTTCGTCTTTTTGGATGAGGCTTTTATAGTTATATTGCCTATAAATACGTTGCGGATGGAGTTTTGTAGATTTCTCTGTGTATTTAAGTGAGTCCTAATTGAGCTATAGTCAGTCTTTTTGGTAGGCATGTAGTGGTATATCCAATATAATTAATCATTAATTTGATTCGATCAGGAATACAGTTTGGAAAATAAAGAATAAAAAACAACGTTCAGCTTTAGGGCGTGGATTCTTACGGCTCTCCACAATTTCCTATCCTTTGTAGCTCTTAATAAATTTTGACTTTTTATTATCTCTCTTAAACCTTGTTCCACTATCCATTTACTCAAGCTCGCTTGGTAAGTTATTCGCCCCCCCCGTTTGCATTCAGTATGTCCCGTGAGTATCAAATTTTCCCAGCCTACCTAATTATGTGCCCTAGAAATTACAAATGCCTATTTTTGATGTTAAGTAAAGCATATTTGTTGACATTATCTCAAGAACTTTTTCGTTGCTCACATATTCGGTGCATCGTATTCTCAACATCCTTCTGTCGTAGCACATTTTTGCTGCTTCAATTCATTTTATCATCTGAGGAGGTTATCCAGCATTCAGTCATTTAGCAGGACTAATATTATATAACAGTGAAGCGCTTTTTTTCTTTGTTTGTAACGAAATCTTTCTGTCTCTTTATACTTTACTTAGCTTTGGGAAGACACCATTCGCTATCCGAGAGCGTGTTCGGATTTCAGTGATGCACTTTCTACTCTTTGTTAAAACACTTGTCAGGTATTTAAATTCTTGCACATGATTTTGGGCTGCTCCTTTTGCTGACATGCATGCAGTCCGCCTTCTTGCAACTTATGTCTAGTCCTGATAGCTACTAAGGCCTTTCGGTACATCACCGCTGTTGTATATTTAATTTATTATGTCTTTAATCTTGTCAATCTTGTCAATCTTGTCGTAAACATGAACGGCTGCCGGCATCTCTAATTCAATTCCGTCCTGTTTTGCTGATTTGTTTCTGTAAAATTTGGTCCAGTGCTGATTTCACTTCAGATTTGAATATTTCTGGCCCTTCGATATTTCTGTGTATTGCCGGTTGTGCTATTACGACGTAGAAGAGTTTTCATATGCATTTGTTCCATCTCTGAATTATTTTTGTTTTGTTAATATCAGTGCCCCGTCTTTGGCTTTTATGCATCCTATTTATAAGCATGTCTTTTCTCCTGTTACTTCTCTTACATGTGTTGAGCATAAAAGGTAAGGTGGTCAAAATCAACAAAGTAATATCAAATTTTAGAACAAACATACTAAATATATATTTAAAAAAAAAAACACGACTCAAAGAGTCACAGATGTAAACGCGACATTTGAAAATGAAGAAACCAATAAAGCACAAAGCCCACAAAAAGAAAGGTTAACGATAGCCGTAAGTACTCGGACATTGAATAATTTATATATAAAATATGTACCAATGTGACACTATTTATGACGCTAGAAAGAAAGAAGAAAAAAGAAAGGCGAGAATTAAATTTAGGTGATAAGAAGCCATCACGAAAAGGACACTAAGCGGTGTTATTTTTCTGATAGGGAAAGTAGTAAGATTTTTATTTCCACTGTCGAGAAGGTGAAACTCAGAATTTTATCTGATTTATGTTACGGGGCGGCGAGTGAGATATATCCAATCTACCCATGGCAATGATAAAAAAGATTTTTTCAAGTTGGTCAAGAGACCTCCCGTAGGGTGCTGGGAGATAGAAATTAATTAGGTCAAGCTTGATCGAAACCAAAATGACCGTGGAACCACGTCCGTGTCATTTGGGAAAAACACCTGTTTATCGTCAGGGCTGGCTTGGATAGCGTAATTATTTTATCAGAACAGTTAATTAACAACAGAATGCAAATACGTCCAATTGATCACCCACTTGTTTGGCGAAGGCCCCCGGTGATAAAGTCCAAGTGACATTTGACTATGATAAGAGTCTAAGGTTTGTTGTCGGGCAGAAGGAAAGAAAGAGAAAGAAAAGAAAAAGAAAAAAGATCATTTTTTTTTCTTTGAGCAAGATTTTTTAAACTGAGGCTAGTCTGGCCACATCCACGCCGCTGAGCGCCCATTGGCTGGATGGTGGCATGAGCGTTAGGCGGAGGTAATCATGTGAAGAAGGAGGGGAGGCCTATTGCGCCTCCCTGAAGGGATAGGTGTGAGATGCCACTGTGAGAGAGAGGGGAAACCCGTTGACACCCTCTGGGGGCATGGTGAGATACCAATATGAGAACAGAAGGTGGGTAGACGAAAGACTTCCAAAAATGGAAAATAATAAAAATTTTCCTGACCGAAAACAAAGAAGTGGATTGTGGGTTTAGAATTATCAAGGAACCTCAAACACCGACAAGCCCACCCCGGTTTTGGTCGGCGTCCATATAAGCAGAGTCGCAGCGGGTGAAAAGCAATTCGAGTTCGAGTTCGCAGTGAAGTTCGCAGTTGAGTTGAATTGAGTTGGGTCCGCCTCGCAAAGATTTGACCGAAAGATTCACGCAAATCACGACCTCAACTTCTAGCCAAGAACAATTTATTTTTGAAGAACGACTTAGACTCACACCACCAAAATATGTTTTACGAATATCGCCTGAAGATACACCAAGAACAAGTTTCTTAAAGAACAAACAACTTAAGATGTTAAGACTCCCCTGAAAAACACAAAGTGTCACGAATCGATATAGCGGGTTGGGAAGTAGACGCAGTCCTGTATTCAGCAACCAGATATGAAATATTGTTATCCTTTTTTTTTAACACATTTGAACTTTTCGAGTTATTATTTTTTTTTCTTTTACATATACTTGTGCGGTGTTACCCTTGATCGAACTCGACTTGCATTACGGCCCGGCGACTGATTGATTTCGTCTGCCTAAGATCAATTCACAACCTGGGTAGGTTAGACTCGAAATGAAAACAGTTACTTCGGTAACCAGACGTTGGAGGCGAGCTGGGAACGGCAAGGCTGATACCGAATCTAACCAGATTCCCATCCGAATCACCAAAAGGTTAGAACGTCACATTTGGTGCCACGACCAATACCAAGCCAGTTGGTCGTCACAGGACAGGATAGCACGACGGACGCGGCTAGGCAGACGTCACATTTGGCGCAGCGACATCGGGGGGACGTCACACCAAGAAAATGATCCAAAATATAGGAAAAATAAATTAAAAAATCCTGAACAGACATCTTTCGTTGACATTTAACCAAACTTTATATATAATGTCACCAAAAAAGTCATTGCTCTTTATTATACGCCGTTTGGGGAAAGGTGTTCATTAATATATGCTGACAGTATGAGCACGTCACGTGCTGGGAAAGCGGTGTTTGGTCGGGATGGGTTCATTTCTCTTGATCAATGCAGGTACGTTGCGCACACACATCGGTCAGAGCACGAGCAGCAACGAAGAAACATGGCAGAGTTTTAGCAGCTCGTCCGGGTTTCTCTGCTTTTAAGATGGGCTTGTCCGCAGCCGCATCAACTCATCGAATAGGTCAATTCTTTGGAGACAATACTGTGAGTGAACGCATCGCGGGGCATTGGTTACAGAACCTCATATCGGAATATCTGTCCTTTTGTGATGCGGGGCTCATCACAAAAGGACAGATATTCCGACCTGAGGTTCTGTAACCAATGCCCCGCGATGAGTTCACTCACAGTATTGTCTCCAAATATAATGGATTCTCCCGTCGTATTCGATGTATGAGGGTCAAGCAACTTAGTTACTAGGAACCGACAGCCCAGACACCAGCACATATGATTTGTTTATCTCGACGGAGGCTTTGTGCAGAACCAACGACACTTTTTGAATACATATACATATATACATATATATATAGACGTGTGTGCGTGTGTGTGGGTGCGTGTGTATGTGTGTGCAAAACTGACTCTTGAAAACACAGGTCTAAAACTTCGGCTTGACGTTTGCATGTGACACTGAGGGCATGAAATGGTTAAATATTAATTAATGCCTGGAAAAGGGTTTTATGCCTAAAGTGGAATATAAGCTAGAAGATAGAGAGGGTCGGTGAAAGGGTGGAGATATTTTCCGTGGTGGAGACCGTCTGAATTTCTTTTCTCCTAAAGTTTTTTCTTTTTTTTTATTATTTATCTATCGAGAGCCTGGCATTCGGACGAAAACAGATTTATAAATAATTTTGTCTCTCGTTCGGAAATTTAAATGAGAATGAACGTTTTTTTCCTGAGGGTTAAATATGCGATTGGGCGGAAGTTATGAAAACAAGCCCTGTCAACAGTGATCTGGTTTATATTTTTGCTAGACATAAATAATCCCAGGAATGGAGAAATAATCTTATCTCTTCTTTGAGGAATCAAAAGAATTAAAATTAATGACTAGTATAAAGCTACGCCCTTTCGCCTACACGCTTTAAAATGAGATTTGTCACAAAAATCTTCGGATTGGGCTGAGGTTAAATGCTGAGATGGAAGGAGGAAGAGGAAAAAATCAGGACCACTCGTATACAGTGATGGTATGAGGTCTAAAGTAAAGCAAGTTGGAGTTGGAAGGAGGAGAAACCCTTGTAATTACTCCCATGAAGGTGGATAACTCTCCAAATTTGGAAAGTTGATTAAGAAAGCAGAAAAAGGGAACAAGTAATCTTTATTGGGATTAATGTAAAAATTGAGGATTCCCCGAATCTCTAGAACCCTTGGGCCTCGAGCCGGTTTTGGACCAAAGTGCATATATGCAGATAGCTTTCAGAGATCGAAGACTTGCATCAACTGTCTCTGGAACACGCGTCATCTGTCACCAGTTCTCCAGACTATGAAGAACTTTGAACCCAAAACTTTAGATGAGGTCTAATGTCACTATAGAGATTGATGTTTAAAGGTTAATTTGTGTTGTACTAAGAACTATATAAACCAATTGGAGATTAACCCAACGAATCTTTCGTTTTTATTTTTCGTTGTGAAGATATTTCTTCTCTTAATGGAGCGCCTGTCACAGTTCGAACCAACGATTCGATTACTACGACATTCGATTTTCACTGCTCTGATATCAAGAGCAAAACGTGAACAGAGTTGGTTTGGGTCGAAGTGGCCAGCGACTAACAAACAGCTTAGACCAGCATCAGTATTGATTGACCAGCTCAGAGTTAGCCCAGTGCTTAAGACTCTGAGGATCGGACTACTAAAATAAAGTTATATGAAGACGTGATATTTGAAAAAGAAAGGTGAAAATGATATAGCCCAAAAAGAACATCTGGCTCAAAATAAAAAGAAAAAAAAACAAATAAATGAATAAATAAAACTTGTTCGATAAGAGCGATTTATATTTGATACTGACATCGATATTGAATGAAAGAACAAGGTTTCATTGTGAACAAATCTTTACAAAGACAATACAGATGATTAATAGAAAACTAAAAATATACATATTATCTAAATGAAAGTATCCTATCTAAAACATGAGCAGAATCTTTAAAGATATATTTATAAAAGAAGAACAGGACTTGGTTTTAGAAGTGACGTTCATGACGAGATGATTTACTTGTGCAAGGGAAACAACTTTGCATGTCTTAAACAGTCTCCTAGTTTATATAAATAAAATTACTCTTTAGGTAACTCTATGAGATCGCTAAAAGAGCATAGCCTGATAAAAAAGACGCCAAATTTGACGAAAACAAAATTTTATAGTCTAAATGATTATGTTATTATTAAGAGGAAAGACCAAAGTTTTTTTAATTATTTTTAAAAGATTTTCCTTCTTTTTGGGACATTCTAAATTTTGATTAAAAAACCTTGTTTCGCTTTGTATCACCGGAACTTTTAGCACTGTATGACAGACATTAATTTGAAAAATCTTGCAAAAATAAAAATAATTATTGGATGTTAATGAAACTTTCATAAAACTATTCACAGATGATGGAAATTAGTATAAATACGTTTTTTTTTTAATAATGTCAAGGCAGAATTTTTTTTTTATATTTATTACCCCCACACCCCTAACTAATTTTATGAAAACTCTAGAAATTCGTGATTACAATAATTAAAAGCACAAGGCTTTGAGAAATGTAATTTTTTTTTTTTTAATTAGACAACTTACCTGAAAATCAACTCTGAATTGTAACATACAAAACTCAATACTCAATAAAACACAGATATTATTTAATTTCAAATGCTTTTATTTGCTTTTGGTTGTTTTTATGAATATGGACAATATTTTCTGAAAGCAAAAAATTTTTTCGATGAAAAATGAATTTTTAATACAGTTATTTGTTATTTCTTTAATTATTATACATTTTTACATTTAAGTTGTTAAAATATAAAATTATTTGAAAGCCGCATTCACTTTCGTAAATATCCTTGTGATCATTTTTAACGCATCGTAAATTGATTAATTTCAACCAATCAGAAGACCCGCAGTAATTAATAAATGTAATTTTATGTTCATAAAAAAATCGTTAAAATGGCTGTAATTAAAAAGTAAGGAAAGTCACAAGCAATAAAACGTCACGTGGCTTGAGTGCAAGCGTTCTCCGCTGAACGTCCATTTCATTATTGCAAACTCTTCGTGCGAAACACATGTTGAGCATTTTGAATTAGCGTTTTTACTAATTAAAAAAATTTGAACACAATCCTAAGCCATTTTCAGCAGCAACATTACTACATTTTCAAAAGTACCATTTATTTCATTTACATATTTTATTGCAATTTCAATTTTGTGAAGTTGTTTTACAGTTTTCAGTGAGTCGTCTTATTTCAATTTTATGAAATTTAATCTCACTCTCAACAGACTTATTTTAATTTCTTTAAAACGTATTTTCCATAAAGCATCGTAAACGTAAAGGGGAAAGCTAAGTACAAAAAAAATAGAGCGCTGTAAGCTTTCCTTAAAAATAACGAGGTAAATAATTTGCTCACTTAAATCTAAATAATTTCACATCTCTCCTTCCGTAGAATAATTTATCCTCACGTAAGCTTTGAAAACGTCATGAAAATGTCTTTCGTCACTTGTCAAGTGACGCGAAAGGTTATGACCTGCTTTGTTTTATTTTCAAACGACATCTTTTCGGCACAGAAGCTAAGTTAAGCTTGTTTCAAAATATTTTAAATAAATATTATAATTTCTGATTTTCTTAAAATAAGTTTTGAAAAAATTATAATGGATTTTTAAAAGAATTTCAAACTGAGATTTTCATTTTTTTATAAAATGGAAAAAATGGTTCACATGATTAATTATCTGTCAATTTTTCTGACTCAAAAAAAACAAAATTTTTAACGAAAATTTTGGACTGCGAAGAACGATTAAAAAATGTAAAAAAATACCAAAAAAATTATTTGATCTTTCCTCTTAAAAATAACATAAACATTTAGACGATAAAGTTTTGTTTTCGTCAAGTTTGGCGTCTTTTTCGTCATGCTATGCTCCTTTTTTGCGATCTCATGTCGTTACCTATTCTAAATCAATGATTTCCCACTTGGTGCTCATGGTAATATTTTGGTGAGGCATGCGAAGGATGTATAACCTTCAGGCTTACTATACCAACAGAATAAGGAGGCAGTTCAAGAATGAGTTATTACCAGGGAATTGTTTTCTAGTGAGTCCGAGTGAGTGTGTAAATGTTAATGCGTGTTAATAGATACGATGCATATACAGTGTGCATACATCAAAATATTTTGTACGTACATGAGTAATTGGCATACACGTAAGAATGAAATATTACAGGGAGGGGCAACAGAATTTTAGCAATACCAAAGTGGGGCATCGCAGAAAATTGGTGAGGAACCATTGCTCTAAATTTAAAGTTTTGACTCATATATATATATATATATATATATATATATATATATATATATATATATATATGGGGGGGTCAGTAGCCGATAGGAGTTGCAGTATATCCTAATTGTAACATAGTGGGAGTAAAGAGTTTTGGGTTTACTCAGAGAGTATAATTCCTACAAGGAAAGCCATTATCAGCAACACCACTCCTCGGGTGAGTAGGCCCTCCACCCACATTTTAACTCCAAATTTTAACATCTATCACCACACCTACCTACTATATTTTCATGTTCTGCCACTTCTGATTTCCCTCATTACATACTATTGAGTAATAGAAGTATGGCCCTGTACACTGACGGCTACTTTCCAATCACCCTCTTTTATACCATCATTGAATATATAACTATAGTTCCTTTACATATAAGCTTATGTAAGGAATGTGGAAGGTTAGTGTAGATACATATTAAGTTTGTATATGTATTTATATCTTTAGGTGTATCGAGATTCATATGTTTGTGTAGTGGCTTGTGTATATTTGCACACTGTTATCTGCACTTATGTATAGATGCGCATCTATACATATGTATACGCATTTCCTCTTCATTTTTCCTTTATTGTTAATTTTTATTTTTTTATTTATTTTTTATTTTATTTTCTGTACTCCTCTCTCTTTTTTTATTTATTTATTTTTTTTTTGTTAAGAATAGATTTCCAAATTTTTATCCATAATTTTTATATATTTTATTGTTCCGACACTCTTTTTTTTTTTCATAACATTTTACTTAATACTTTATTACTATATATTCCATTTTCCTTTATTACTGTTGTTCTAACTACAGTCCCTCTTTCTAAATTTGACAATTTCTGATTAGATGTGATGATATACATCGAAACATGAATGCATTTATGTAGTGGTCTTCCATCTGTTTCAATGTAATATCCTATAATAAAGAATATTGCTCTATTATTGTATTGGGCACTATTTTTAAATTAACGTTGTGAATGTTTGCATTTATATTTGATTCGTTCTCATTTTATTCAATAAACTAAAAATTCTTGAAGCTATATACATAAAACAGTTGAAACCTAACCTGAACAAAATAAACTACGAAATCTCCACAAATATTCTTAAATGCCTATAATTGATAACAGAAGCCATTGGTTTATACCAACGGCTTCCCATACTTAATACTTCTCGTTTTCACTCTCGCGTGGCCATGTGTGCCGTCATGACCTGCGGTGCGATTTTCGCTTCCAGCGTCTCGTATTCCCGAGTTTGTCGTTTCTTGGAAATCTTCCATGTAAACAAAAATAGACTATCATTATTGTTTTGTCCTTGTATTGCTTAATATATTGTAATGTAATTGTCATCTTATGTAAGCCGAAAGCTTAGATAGGATTAAAAAATATGTATCAATATGGCGATTTTATTTCATCTTTTAATAATAATGCTATTAAGTTTATCAGACGATATGAAAATAATTTATATAAAATAAATAGACAAAACTTGTCTATATTATTTAATGAAACATGCATCAATGAAAAAATGCTGCCTTATATATATATATATATATATATATATATGTGTGTGTGTGTGTGTGTGTGTGTGTGTGTGCGCGTGTGTTTGTGTGTGTGGCTTATGTATTTAAGCAGCAAATTTTCTTTAAGGTAAATGTTATTAAAGACAACAAACATTTTGTGATGATTAATTTTATTGATCATTTACAAATCATGAAAAATCCTTCTCGGATAGGTACGGACAAATAGTGAGTTTCCTAGAACTAGTGTATGACGCATAAAAACAAACACATGTCATCTCCTGTGTCCCAACGTCACCACACTCACCGATTCTACGAACGTCACCATTTGTTTCTACCTACGCTGACGGAGACATAAAGTTTAAAGCTTTGACTATATTTCTCCCGAGATTAAGTCTGGATAATTTCTCATGGAATTTCCTCTTGATCTGAGAAGGATTATTCATAATTTGGAAAAGTCGCTCAATAAAATTAAACAACACAAAATTTGTTTAATACTATATATATACAGTAGCGTCCAAAACTAAGGGACAAAATTTTAAAACCTAATATTTGTTAGAAATAACAACTGTGAAAAGCTGAAATTAAGAATTTTAAATTTGACTTTGACAGCAGTCGAAAAATATTCTGTCAATTTTTCGATTACTAGGATGTACTTGGGTTACATACCGACAGATTTATTATATATATATATATATATATATATATATATATATATATATATATATAATAATATTTTTTGTTTAAAAATATGATTCCTTCGCTACATAAGAGTTCTTATGTTTCAAAAACGTGAGCCGAAATCATCCAAATAATTAATAAAATTAAGTTGGATTGAGGTGTTTAGTCACGTTTCATCTTCAAGCGAAATTTTAGGAATAAGCTATCTCTCGGTTTACGTGTATTTTTACAGAATTTGTTATTGTGGGAGTGGCTATACTATTTTCATTCTTTAAGTGGTCAGGGAGTTAATTCTTATCAGTAGATTCATCATCCTCTGAGAGGTTTTGCTAAGGTTGGGTAGGGTATCCATTTCAAGGCTAATGTTTACGGTCATCCTTTAGTTGGTTCCCAGTGAAGGATATTTTTATGGCGCGCCAACAGTCGTTATAATATAAGCTCTACTTCTGTATGGAGCACTGTTTTTTAAAAATAAAAACAAAAATACTAAGGAACCCCGGATTATGCACCCAACGTGTTCTTTTCTATTTTCTACATACCTGCACAAGGATACATATATATATATATATATATATATATCATAATTTTCTTACGGGTACAGAATTTTATTATGGAAATAAAAAAGGCAAGACAAACTTTACCTTTCATGATTAAAAAAACAAAAAGAAAAGCCGACCAGTTTCGCCCTCACTCAACAGAGCTGGAATCGAGGGAATAAATGCTACGATATAAAATGCATGTAATGTATTAAAGTCGGAACAATCAGATTGAAATAACGTCAAGCCCTAACAGATATTCTCTCTGTTTACAGAGGAAGGGCTGTCCGGACCTGACATAGATTGATTCTAATGCCTTTAAATGTAAGAGTGAGCATGTATTCTCGTGTCTAGCTGTCAGTTAGTTCTACCTATGCAGTCGGCTCCGCAACTACATCTAAATTGATAAATCACATTGTTAATATAGTTGGGGGAAGGCTGTAGAACATCCTTTCGAGTATGCAGACCTGGTAGAAAAAATAACAGGTAGATTAGCCGAAAAATAACAATTTTCAAATACAGAGCTAATCTGGCAAATTTTCCACTTATTGTCCTCAACTAAATCAAACGCAAATAAATAGGGCGCTTAGTAGCCGTACTCGGTATAAGTTTTGAAAAATTAGTGCTTTTCTTATTTATAACCGACTTAATTACATCCAGTGTGTACCAATTATTAGCTAAAGTTATGGCAATTATTTTTAACTCATCATCTAATTTGGATTTTGAGCAATTCATCAGAGCTCCTATGCTTTAGGGTACTAAATAAATTTTCTTTACGTTTGTTGGGACAGAATGCATCCCACTGAATGTGTAGTCGGTAAAGGTGGGTTTGCGGTAAATTGATGTGATGTAATCGGATGAAGTTCTAGTTACCAAAATATCCAAAAAAGGTAAAGTGGAATTGGTTTCAATTTCCATTGAATAATTTAATGCCGGATGCATATCATTAAGTAAAGAGAAAAGAATTTTAACCTCCATTATATTCTCAAAGAGGCAAAATGTGTCATCAACATAGCGATGATGTATCAATGGTTTGTCAGTTCCAGAAAATAAATGATATTCATAGAAAACCACAAAAATATTTGCCAAATTTGATCCCAAGACTGAACCCATAGGAACTCCCTCGATTTGCCTATACATTTTATTACAGAAAACTAAATTCTACAGACGTATTAGGTTGGTGCAAAATAATGACGTAATAATGTCGTTTTTTGACGTTAAAGATATGTCAAAAAACGACATTATTACGTCATTATTTTTGCACCAACCTAATAACAGCAAACCTTATTAACTCAACAAATATATTTTCAGGAATGACAGGTGGGGATATCTGGCTACGATATAGAAAATCAGTACAAATATCAATGTTTTCAGAAATAGGGACACAGTTAAAAAACGTTGTTGATGTCAAAAGAACACATAAATTTATTAGTCAAATTAGAACTTTGAATATCTCAGGGAAAAGTGAATGAATCTTTTATGTAATATTTATTATAATGTTCCAATATGAGTTGCAATAGTGTGGTAATCTATTTGGCCACCTTGTGTTGAGCTGACCCCACCATAGACAGAATTGGTTTTAGTGGAGTACCTGCCTTATGGGTTTTAATCAAACCATATAGACGTGAACGAACAGAGCCCGAAGGCCTAATTTCGCTAGCTATTTCAGAAGGGAGGACAGCACTTTTTACCCATTTGACTAATTATCTCTGGAATCTATTTTCCAATGTCACTGTTGAATCATAACTATCAACTGGACCTAATTTGATAAATTTTAATTGTTCATTCAAGATTATCATCATTTTATCAAAGTAATCACAACGATTCCGGAACCTTTGTCAGTTCTAGTAATTACTAATGATTCATTCTGACACAGCGATTTAATAACAAAGTAGTTTTCTCTGCGCCATTTAAATTCAGAGTTTGAAATAGGTGTTCTGGCAGTGGGCAAGATCACTGAGTCTGGCCTTGAGATCCCTAACTTTGATGCCAGAAACAAGTTTGAGTCCCCCTATATAGGTAGTAAGAATTTCAAATTCAGAAAAAAATTTCTTACACCTGACAACTGGTAGAATAAAGAAGTCTAATTCATTTCCCAGGATTGCACTTTCAATAGGAGAGAACTGATGAGAAGACAAATTAAGGCCGTTACCTAATAACATCAGAATTAGAAGAGTAACCAATTTTCTTATATATTAGACATCGCAACTTGTTGCGAAAGTGTAATCGACAGTCTTTTACAACTACGATTTTGAACACTTCCAACATACCGGGAAAAACGGATTTTATCACACTACGAAAGTTTGACACTGATTCACCCCTCCAAAGATATAAATATCTAGTCTTATAATCCAAGTTATTCAGTTATGTCAGGTTCAGATACCCACCCCCCCACACTGTAAACAGATGGGATTTCTGTTAGTGCTTGACGTTATTTCAGTGTGATTGTTCCACCTTTAATACATAACATGTATTTTTTATTGCATATTTTATATTGTAACATTTATTCCCTTCGATTCCAGCTCTGCTGACTGAGGGCGAAACCGGTCGGCTATTTTTTTTTTTTAATCATGAACAGTAAAGTTGGCCTTGCCTTTTTATTTCCATAGTATATATATATATATATATATATATATATATATATATATATATATATATATATATATATATATATATATATGAAGAAATATAGTTTTAAGGTGTGCTATATTTATGGGATAAAGTGCTCAATATCAGAGATAGAGTGTATGTACATATACATATAAAAGTGAACATTGAAGGCAACACTCAGAGACTCTGAGTGTTGACTTCAATGATCACTTATATATATATATATATATATATATATATATATATATATATATATATATATATATATATTGTGGTGGAAATGTGACTACGGCAGAGATGACAAGTCAGCACCAATAACTTTGCAGATTCGTCTATGTATTTTATCTAGAATCTCTAAATGGATGGCCGTAGAACCAGACCAGATGTTACAGCAATATTCAATGGATGGACGAATGAAAGACTTATAAATATATCATATATATTGTGGTGAAAAAACTGTCTGTAACAACACAGTCAACCAACTTTCCTAGCAACAAATCTAAGAATTGATTAAATATAATCTTTCATGCCAGCGGAAAACGTTAACCCGCGAAAGCACAATGTGTCGCTCTCCTGGAGGTTAGCATTAGCCATTCTGATAGAAGTCAAAATGAATTCTTTCAGATGAATAAAAGAGAGCAGTTTTGGTTTGGTTTGGTTTGGTTTACGGCATATCAACCTCAACGGGTTAATTTATTTAATTTAATTTAACAAGATTTTTATTGCTGGTAATATATATATTTTTAAATGTATTGCTGCTAATAATTTTTTTCCAAAAATGTATTGCTTGTATTAAAACCTTTTACACTTTCATAGTGTTTTGACCACAGTTTAGG
Organism: Acanthosepion lycidas; assembly: GCA_963932145.1. Lineage (NCBI taxonomy): Eukaryota > Metazoa > Mollusca > Cephalopoda > Sepiida > Sepiidae > Acanthosepion > Acanthosepion lycidas. The sequence goes on along the minus strand of OZ010577.1, from coordinate 130,715,412 downwards.
GGTTAACTATTTGCCCATAACTGGGACTCCAACAGGTGCTACCACTCCGGGTCGGATAAACCTGGGAACACCAACAATTCAGAGGTGCTTCCACCCTCCTTAAAACTTCCTGATCAGAGATGGATGTAGTTAATCGTCTTGCCCAGGACGCCAATGTAGTTTATCATCATACCCAGGACGGAAGAAAGTAGTTTTGTTGTGGAAGCGGTAAAATTAATAATTTCTTGCCCCAGTTAACATCAAATTGTATGTCATTTTTAATATCAGCTGCCAATTTAATCTTATCGAACTGATTAAACTTACTATCAAGACAGGAGTAAATGGTTGTGTCACCAACATAGAGTCGAGTGTTGAGAACTGAGGACTAGCAAGCGATTTACCCATAACTGTAGCTAGTCGATTCATGCATTTCACATAAAATCCTTAGATCATTCGACCGAAATGAACTCAAAGATGCATTACAAAAGCTAAGCAAAGTATTAAGGAACAGGAAAATTACGTTAGAATCAAAGAAAAGACTTATGAACTGTTATGTAACCTCAGTCCTCCTATATGGCAGAGATGCTCAGAATACAACGGACTGAACATGAACGAAGAAGTTTTAAGGAAAATAGAAACAAAAAGGTAATTATACTTAGAATCAGATAAAATTGAAGTTTCTAGAATACATAATGAGGAAAGAAGGCTTAGAAAATGTAACAATCACAAGACATACTGACAGCAAAAGTAGAAGAAAGCAACGAATAACCTAACTATCGAGCTTGTGTTAAAATGAAATATACTTATCCAAGTACCCTGGGTAAGGTAGTTTCAGAAAATATGTGGTTATGGGTGTCTGTCTCCAAAATACTAGGAGGAGTTCGATAAGAAACAGAGAGACAGAAGTTACAACTTTATATATAGAGATTCGAGAAGGTTGGACAAAACTATAAATTTTCTTCATTAGAATCAATCATCTACATTTACAAATCTACTATTCGTTCGTGCATTGAATACTGCTGCCATATCTAGTCTGGTTCTCCTGCTGTACATTACGAGATTCTTGACAAAATACAAAGAAGGATCTGTAATGTAATCGATCCTGAGCTGGTATCTCGTCTACAGTCACTTCCTCACCAACGTGGCGTCGCTTTTCTACAAATATTTCATGTCAACTGCACTGATGAACTTTTTTTCTCCCCCCCCCCTGATGCCACGACCACATAAATTTAAGTATGCTACGAGGTTGGCATCTAGATTTCAACTTTTTATTGTTGAAATAGCTAAATACAATGAATTGGTTTTGATACAAATACAATGGTTTTGAATTCAGAGTTGTTTCGCTCCAAGACTGATTGGCAACCAAAGCTAGAATCTAATGTGCTCTGATGTTTTAATTCAGGAGAAGAAATAAATCCATGTATTTCCCAATGGCATTTGTACGAAAACGAACGTAATGATCTAATTGGAGATTTGAACTTTCGGCGCCGATAACCGCTACGCTATGCGTACCTCCTCATCGTGATATGGATATTATATTAATAATATACTTCTTATTTTAGAACCTTTCCATTTTTTTTTATATATGATCATTTAAAAAAGTTAAATAGTAAAATTAGATATTTCTTTATAATAAAACTTCGACAAATTCAAAGGAAATAAAACAATAATAATGATGATACTTTTGTGGTGAACGTAAGTCATTTAATAGTCTGAGACAAACGCCAAATTTCTCTTTGCTAAAGAATTATCTCCCTTGCATTATTGACTTTCCAACATAAGTTACTCCCCTTTAATTCTTAAATTTATAACAGAATTTATTTCGTTATAAATCCAAAGGCATTAATTAGAACCGTGAATATTTCGGAATTGGGAAATGTTCAGATCCAGGGATTGGTTACAAAGTAGAATCCCTGACAACCAGTCGAAGAAGGCCTTGCAGATATGAGGAATTGGTTACAAAGTCCGGATATGAGGGGTTATATTTAGAATAAAAATCAGGTTTAACGTTTATTTTCAATTATTTTATAGTAAACAAACCAAGCTAATGGTGAGTGAAATATAACGGAATTGATTTTAAGGATTTTAAGAAATAAATTATGTAATGTTAATGGAAATTCATTAAATTAAGTAAGCCACGTATCAGTGGCGTAGCCAGGGGGGCGAAGGGGGCTGAGCGCCCTGGGTGCCAGCACAGGAGGGATGACACAATGTCACCCACAACAAAATTTTTCAACCAAGGTGCCCAAAATAGTCTGAAAACAGTGGTGGAGACACAGGGTTTCGCAGGCGGGCATATGACCCCCCAGTTTTGTCTCCCCGCCGGAATTTTTCTAATAAATTGTCAGGAAATTTGTGAGTAGGAAAAATAGCAATGTTTTCAGCTTTCATGTGTTTCAGTTGCTACAATCTTGGTTACTAACAGGAGACATTGTTGTAACATTTTATCGGATGATATGGTGTTTTAACTCTGCAACATTAATAACAACAAAGCAAAATACGAAGCCAAAAGTGCAACAATTTCAGTCTTGCCTGTGTATCAATTCGCTGAGATACAATTTTCCATTGAGCGAGCGATATACTTTTGAATATATCTACTAGTGTTCGGATGATTAATCGGAATCGGAATCGAGAATCGGAAAAATCGGAAATTTTGGGGGTATCGGAAACGATATCGGAATCGGAAAAAATTTGTGCCTATTTTCCGATTCCAAAAACGGTTCTTTTAAATTTTTAACTTAATTTTCCATTATTGGTACTAATGATAAATATTTATTGTTTTTAAATTATTGCTAAAACTAAAATCATAACATCAAAATACGATGTAAATTTATTTTACTTGTATAAAGAAAAACAAAAAAATAAACTTTGCATAAATTCTCTAGGTAACATTTAAAAGAATGCAGTTGATTTACAATGTTCCACTGTTAACATTTAATCTTAAACATAGCCAATCACTTAAATGACTCTTACTTTTGCTCACACAACTTTCAGTCAGCGGCGGACTTGCATCTGCTGCGCAGCTTCATATCAACCAATTCACACGAGTTTTGGACCGACCCAAATCTTGGTTACGTTTTATATGAGTAATATTTAGAATGAATTTATTTAGCATATTAATCTTCAGTGAATTCTGCAAATTTCCTCACAGAAGAAAAAGAAACTTCAGGCAACAGGAATATGGTTCTACACTGAACATGTGTGAATAACGAGGAATTTTTAAGAAAAATAGAAAAGCAAAACACGATTATAATTAGAAACAGAAAAAATCGTTGAACATTCTAGGAAATATAATAAAGAAAGAGGTGTGGAGAATTTGACACTCGCAAGACATATTAGAAGCGGGAAGGAAACAGCGAGTAAACTAACTAATGTGCTTGTGTAAATGAATAACAGAAACATGTGACGTCACCCCGGCCTCTCCCCGAGCCTACCGCCGTGCTATCCTGTGACGAGCAATGTGACTTGGTATTGGTTGTGGCACCAAATGTGACGTTCTAACCTTTTGGTGATCCGGATGGGAATCTGGTTAGATTCGGTATCAGCTTTGTCATTCCCAGGTCGCCTCCAACGTCTGGTTACCGAAGTAACTGCTTTGATTTCTAGTCTAACCTACACACGTTGTGATTTGATCTTAGGTAGACGAAAACAATCAGTGGCCGGGCCGCAATGCAAGTCGAGTCTGGGCAAAGGTAACACCGCACAAGTATATGTAAAAGAAAATAAAGTAACAACTCGAAAAGTTCAAATGTGTTAAAAAAGAATAACAATATTTTATATCCGGTTGCTGAATACAGGGTTGCGTCTTTCTCCCAACCCGCTTATATGGATTCGTGACACTTTGTGTTTGTTAGGCGAGTCGTAACATCTTAAGTTGTTTTTTTTAAGAAACTGTTTTTTTTTTTGTGTATCTTCAGGCGATATTCGTAAAACTTGTTTTGGTGGTGTGAGTCTAAGTCGTTCTTCAAAAATAAATTGTTCTTGATTAGAAGTTGAGGTCGTGGCGCGTGGATCTTCAGTCAGCTTTCTGCGAGGCTGTCTGTCTACTAACTCTGCAACTAACTGCCTGTCTACTCGTTGCGACTCTGCTTATATGGACGCCGACCAAAACCGGGATGAGCTTGTCGGGGTTTGAGGTTCCTTGATAATTCTAAATCCACAATAAAAATTTTCTTTATTCTCGGATAGGAAAATTTATTACTTTCCATTTTTGGAAGTCCTTACTTTCTACTTAAATGGAATCGTCCTCCCAGTTCTTCCTTTCTCATATTGGTATCTCACCCAATCCCCTCAGAGGGCGTCAACAGGTTTCCCTTCTCTCTCACAGTGGCATCTCACATCAATCCCTTCAGGGGGCGTCAACAGGCCTCTCCTCCTTCTTCATAGTTTACCTTCGCTTACCACTCACGCCACCCTTCAGCCAATGAACGCTCAGCAGCGTGGGTGTTTGCAATTATCGCTCAAAGGAAAAAAATTATCTTCCTTTTTTTTCTTTTCTTTCTCTTCCACGAGCAGACCTCCCACGACCTAATCTCTATCTTAACCGAATGTCACCTGGACTTTATCAATCGAGATTTTCGTGGGTGGTCATCTGGACGACTTTGCACCCTGTCGCCAATTATTTGTTCCGATAACAATTTTTTTATCATGGCCTGCTCTGATATAAAACAGGTGTTTTTTCCCAAATGATATCTCCTTGGGGGTGGTCCAAACTGAAGCCATTCTCGGCCAGTGCGTGCTTGATTAATATTATCTCTTAGCATTCTGTTTTGTAGGCCACTTGACCGATTTGAAATTTTCATTATTGCCATGGGCAGACGGCTATCTTCGCTAATGAAAATAAAATCTTTACCACTTTTCTTTGTTAGAAAAAACAACATCGCTCAGTGTCTTTTCGTGATAGCTTCTTATCACTTTAATTAATTCTCGCCTTTTTTTTTTTCACGAAACCCTAAATAGTGTCACAAACAGGACTGAAGTGATAGTGAGAAAAAAAAAACGTTTCGTAGAATTATAATATGAAGGTGTGTAGAGACACGATCGTCCACATTCTGAGGAAAAAGTGCGCATAGAAGAACATTTATTTTCCAAGTTCAGAAAATCATTTTCTTTCTTCCAAAATATTTAAATGATAAGAATAGATGTTATGAGGTCACCTGATAAGTCATATATGATTTCTGATAGCGACAGAATTAATGACATGCTTCCTCTTCTAAAATATCTATATGATAACAATAGATGTTACCAGTTCATATCATAAGACATATCTGATTTCTGATAGCGGGAGAATTAATGATTTTCTTCATCTTCTAAAATGCCTAAATGATAACAATGGATGTTATCAGTTCATATCATAAATCATATCTGATTCCCGATAGCCATAGAATTAATATTCTTCCTCTTCTAAAATGTCTAAATAATAAAAATGGATGTTACCAATCCACTTCATAAGTCATATCTGATTCCTTATTATGATAGAATTAATGATATTCTTCCTCTTCTAAAATATATAAGTAATAACAATAGATGTTACCAATTCACCTCATAAGACATATCTGATTTTTGATAGCGATAAAATTAATGATATACTTCCTCTTCTAAAATGTCTAAATAATAACAATGAAATGTTAACAATTCACCTCATATGACATATATGATTTCTGATAGCAATAGAATTAAGGATATTCTTGCTCTTCTAAAATGTCTAAATGGTAACAATGAATGTTACATGTCCGCCTCATAGATCAAATCTGATTCCTGATAGCGACAGAATTAATGAAATACTTCGTCTTTAAAAATGCCTGAATGATAACAATGGATTTTACCAATTCGCCTCGTAATACATATATAATTTCTGAAAGCGATAGAATTAATCATATTCTTGCTTTTCAAAATGTCTAAATGATAACAATGGATGTTACCAGTTCACCACATAAGACATATCTGATAGCGATAGAATTAACGATATTCTCCCTCTTCTAAATCAATGTTAAATGATTTAATGCAATGTTTACATTAAATGATATTAAAAATAAAGACAGAGATTCAATGGATGACACATGTATGTCACCGAGAAAATAAAGATATAAAAAAAATGTTGAAGTTTCAAATGACTTCAAACCAATAGTTACGCTGAATCAATAATGGAAAGATCGACAACCGTTGATGGAATTTCGAAACCGTTTTAATCGAATGATTTTATAAATTTTTAACGACAGTTGCCATGACTACTTAGTAAATGAATGCTGAATATTTCCTTATAAGGAAACGGCTAATATTGCCATATATTATGAAAACCGGCCGATTCTGCACTTGTTATTTACTCCCTCGCTCACGGTTGCATGATATGGCACAAGGCTCGTTTAAAATGGGGAATCCAAGCGCGTGAATATGGGATAAGGCCAAATATTGCCCAATCCACACAACCAACAATGCTCTGGCATCAATATTCTACAGACGCGCCCTCTTTTACGCAATAGGGGAGGTGCTGCTGCAGGTTTAGAATCAACGGAACCAAACATCCTCTATTTATTTGTTGTGTTCAGTCCGAAGAACGAAACACAATTAAAAGATAAAATTTCATCCGCCCGAAGACAGATGCTACACTTTGATCTTAGCTCAGTGGCTAGAGAGCAGTGAAAAGCTTAACTCTAGGATTAGGGATTGTTCGTACAATGAATGCCAAATGTTTCCTTATAAGGAAACGGTTAATATTACCATTACTATTATGTATATATATATATATATATATATATATATATATATATTTGTGTGTGTATGTTTACAATATGATGAGGAATCAACGAGTTGCATAATCAAATCCTGCATCAAAAATAAGTCATTGTAAATATTTCTAATAAATATAGATGTCCTGAAATATTTCTTAATATCGGTTGATTAATTTCAATTTTTACGTGAAAACATTGAATTTCATAATTATTGAAGTGTTCTATTCCTGTTCTTCCCTACAACTGTCAGAATTGACTGCTTCTACTTATAAATATGGCAAGTAGCCATATTAGAGTAGGATTTGAGAAGTAGTTGATTTAGTCAAGTTTTCCTGTTCCATGTATGAGTATTTAATAAACCTCATGTTTGTGTTCCCTGTATAGATTTCTGTTCCTCTTTAACTACGGCCTTTTGAACAAAAACATTAAAATAATAATAATAAAATCTAACATACTGTCATTTGCACAAATGAAAAATTATAATCATCCTACTTGGCAATTAATTTGTCTGTTAAAGAAAACAGAGTTTAAACAGAATAATACTTTAAAAAACTTTATATTAATGAATACGAAATTATCATCACTGAATGTCTGAGTTTAAAATAAAATATTCAGTGTTAGTTGAAACATTTGGTTCGTAAATTGCATGGCTTTAGAAAAGAATATAACCATTTCGACATATTATGAATTTTACGTTTTTTTTTTGTGTGTGTTTGTGTGTGTGTGTGTGTGTGTGTGTGTGTGTGTGTGTGTGTGTGTTTCAAAGACGAAATCATGAATTTCAATTTCAATTATTAATTAGGAATAATTTAGTTTTACCAGTTGGCATATTTAAGTCTGTATTATTTTTCATTGACTTTTAATTTTTATTTTTTTTCTCATTTATTGACCAGATTTTAATCGACTCTCCTTTTCTCTTATCCGGATCACTCAATATAAATATGTAAGCTAGGTTTCAGTTTGTCTTTTCGCGCCAAAAACTATTTTTTCTTTATTCTCGACGAAATATATCTAGAAATATCAGCGGCAAAAGGAAGCAAAACCAGAACCAAATAGAAACAAACATAGGCTTTTAGCGACATCTGTCGGTTGTATTGTCTTTTCACAAACGCAGTTGTGCCTTCTTCCATGATTTTCTTTTTCTTTTCTTTTCTTTCTTTTTTTAACAAAATGTTTTTTTACTTTCGAAATACGAAATATCCCCACTAACTCCTTATCATCATTCGTATTATAAATATCTGATTCTCATCTATATTATTATATTATATTATTATACAGTGTAACCCGGATATAAGAGATCCGGATATAAGAGAAAACCGGATATAAGAGATATTTTCTCTGGTCCCAAATTAGAGTCATACTTACCTAAACAAAATAGACCAAACCCGGATATAAGAGAGACCCGGATATAAGAGACTTCTTATCCGACCCTGACAACTCTCTTATATCCGGGTTACACTGTATATCACATTATATTATATCATTATCTATTACATTATATTATTATATATTACATTATGTTATATTATTATAATGTAAATATCTCATTCTCATGTAAATTATTATATATTATTATATTATAAACATCTGATCCTCATGTATATTACTATGTTATTATATTATATTATAAATATCTAATTATTATCTATATCATTAAATTATATTATTACATATATATATATATATATATATATATATATATATATATATATATATATATATATATATATATTATATTATATTATATTATATTATATTATATAGATCTGATTCTTATCCAACAAATTACGCTATTGTTGTAACATATTCTTCTGTTATTAACTGCGGTGTGGTGTAATCATTATGGGGATGTGGTTTGCACAAGTATCCTATAACCCATTTTCTTCTACCTTAACGACATTGGTGGACCAGTGATATAAGTTTTCCAAAATATAAGCTGATGGTTTAAAGAGCAGGGAGAAAAAAATCATGCCTTCCTTGAAAAGGATCAGTACGAAATATCATCACAGGAACTGAAATTTGAATTAGATTTGTCGATACTATGTTCCGCGCTACTTATGCACCTGGAGAAGCATACTCCTGAAGAAGGTCTAAAAAAATTTCGGCTGAAACAACGAAAACAATTATAGACGTTCGAAAAATATTTTGCTTGAGAACTTAAGGGAGACACAGCATTTCTTGGTTTGATATGAAAATTATTAAAGTATTTTGAAATAAAAGATGCTAAGAAAATGTGTTAATTTGGAGGGTTGTTTTTCTTTTCGGAACCTATAGTATATCTTAGCATATAGGTTAATTAAACATTGTTGGCTCCATAAACAGATTTTACTGTTACTTTAGTCATCAGTATACAATTGAAAATATTTACATTTGTCTCAAATGTTCTCCCCTAAAAATTTAAGAAAAGAAAACACTGTCAACTGAATCTATTCTTTACCACAAATCTATTGATGGTGTCATCACTGGCTTCTTTTGATCTAACTGCAATACTTCAGGCTCCAACGCTGCATCAAAGACTGAAAGAACATCTTTCTTCAGGTTTCTTTTTAATTTATTTATTTTGGTGATGGTTAGTATGATAGTTGTAACATCGTTTCTTGGAGATAGCAGTACGGAAAGAGATTTTAGCGAGAATCTACTTCAAAAGGTCAGACAGTTACTTAATCTCTTCAAGGCAACAGCTACCCATTGCGTCATTATTCTTCTATTGCTTCCACTTTAGTGACTACCTTTGGGGATTTTGTGGTCATATAATTTAAACAAAGACAATTCATTACTGTTTGAATTCTACGCTCATGGATTTCAAAACATCCACATTCAGTTGGGGGCGTCATAGTTCGGACCAGTACCTTAGGGTTTGCTAATTGGGGTTAGCCTATGCATTTATTATGTAACAATAGGTTTTAAATAAGATAAAAAAAGGAAATTATTAGTCATAAAATTTATAATCCTTTGTTTTTATTTGTAGAAATAACACTGGGTAAAAGAATATAAGCTAAACCCTATACAAAACTACAATTATATTACCTGTGTCCCAAAAGATTCAAAGTAGATAATGGAAAATATGTTGTTGGATAAATAATTTTTTGAGAATAATAGGGAAATATTTTTTTGGAAAATCATTTTTGTAGATGACCTTTAATTGGACCTTACTCAAGTCACGACATAAGAATCGAAAACGGTTGATTTTTATCGATTTAGAAATCGGGGACCAGTTCATAATAAAATCGGTCCCTGACTTTTTATAGCGTTATCTAGACTTGGAGATTTTTCGTAAGCAGTTATTTATCTCAATTGAAGAATAAATGGATATATATATATATATATATATATATATATATATATATATATATATATAATTTATATATATATATAATATATATATATATAATTTATATATATATATAATTTAAAATCTATATACTCGTTTGTTCTTTAATTAAAAGTATCTTATTATAAAAATAATGTAAAAAAGTTTTATCAGACAAGCAATAAAAACATCTAATGTTAAATGATTAATATATATATATATATATATATATATATATATATATATATATATATATATATATATACGTTTGTTTTCCAATTAAAAATGTAAATGTCTGTTTATTCTTTAATGATAAAAAAATCTTTTTTATGATAGAACATGTTAAAAAAACGATTTCCTCAGATAAACAATTTCTGTTGCTTAAAATATTTTCTTGAAGTAAAAATATAAAATGCATGTATTTGTTTCTTCTTAATTAAAAAAAATCATTTGTTAAAAAAGCCGCTTTCGAGAGTAGAACATTGAAAAAGTCATGGATCGATTTTACACTGTATTTATATTATGAACAGAACCCCCACTTCTTAACTGATAAAAATAAACATTTTTCTATTCTGAAAATATTTTTGTTCAAAAGCCCAATGAATGTTAATCTAGAAAATTATTTGCCAAAAATGTTTTCGCTATTTTTCCGAATATATCAGCCTACTGAAGTAGTACCGTAAGGTTTTTACAGTCAAATTCTTCAGACGTTTCATAACACGTTTTATCTTTTGCAAATTTTCTTATCTTTTACAGTGTCAGAGTTATTCCTAATTCAAAATATAATTCCGTCATTTTTTTAATGCCAAATAAATAAAGAAAAGATTCTAAAGAAAACTGTCTATTTTAATTTGGAATGAGAATGGTAAAAATCTTGTGACAAGAAAAACGAAGCCGAATATATTGTAAGTGAATTAGGTATTATTTATTTGATCACTTCTAATAATAAAAGTCGTCAAATATTACCATTTTTTGCTTCGATAGTCTGACTTGCTTCTTAGGGATCAAATCTTTTAAGAGATATATTCTTTAAAACCAGTGAGAAAGAAAGTAACATTTCATATGCATAATGACCAAATAATGAAATGCAGTTTTTTTTTTATTTTTATTATTATTATTATTATTATTATTATTATTATTATTATTATTATTATTATTATTATTATTAATAATAATATTATTATTATTTCCTTTGATTTCTGGCGTTTACACATTTCTTTCCGGGTCCCGCCCATGGATCTAAGGTTACAAAGGGCATCATAGCACCTTCCACTGACAAAAAAAAATACATATATAAAACCGTTCGTAAAGTGTGGGCTGTACTTGTGAGAACAATTTTTTGTATTTCTTTGAGGCATGGACTTACAGAAATCTTTTCAATTAGTCTACTGGAATCTTTTCCAATCAATCCTAGGGCTCCAACTACAACAGGGATTGTTGATGTTTTTCTTCTTCTTTTCTTCTTCTTCTTCTTATTATTATTACTGGCTAAATTTTCTTTTAATGTTGTGCACTCAATACAAGGACCAAGAGCCACTCAAGTTTGAATGAGTTTAGCAAAAACTGAAATTGTCAAATTTGTCTTTAGATATTTTAGCAAAGAATATCACATATATGGAAATGTAATGGGAATATTAGTATTTTCCTTACAAGGAAACATTTGACCGAGAAGTCACTTATGCTTTCGACTGAAATCTTTTTATTAAAAGAATTTCTTAGGAAGACATTTTTCTCATTCCAGTAGCTGTTATCACTCTTTCCAGTATTGATGGGGGTTTCGTACCTAAACTTTCATTTGAAGTGATGTGGAATGTTAACATCTTGATTATGTTATTATTCTCTCTTCATGTTACACGTGCGATCCATTTTAGTTGTTGCTGCTGTTGGTAGTCCTCAAGCGATGTGGTTTTTGCTATTTGGTAATGTTCTTTGATTGCGATTCTGTACCGTCATTTCAAAATTTTCAAAGAAGGATGATCTTTGCCAAGACACACAGGCTTCATTTTTTTTTTCTTTTTGAGTTACATGTTTTATCCATTTTAGTTGTTGCTGCTGTTGGTAGTCCTCCCTGAGATTATTATTATTATTATTATTATTATTATTATTATTTTGAGCATTTCACACCAAACAAGGCGGGAAGCCACTAGTACGCAAGGGGTTACAGAGGATTTGGAGCGAAAGCAGATAGGAGTGATAGAGGGAAGGATGGGGAGAAGTGGATAGATCAAGGCAACTAGAGATGTCGATTGACATTACATTTGAATATTTGGAGATTATAGCTATTAGGGAAACAGGAAAAGGGGAGGGACTTCCACAGGCGAGAAGAGTTTCAACAGTGAAAGGGTGAGAGCGAGATGCCAGCCTCGTAGGACGCTTGAATTCATGGAGTCTGGGAACCAGAGAAAGCAGCTCATCGGAGCAATTACCATGAAAGTATTTGTAAAAAGACAGAGAGAGGTGACGGCACATCTGCGAAAGAGCGACTGCAGATGAGATACCAGATCTATGGTTTCTGCTAAGTAGTAAAGTTCTTTGTTTGTGATACTGTAGCGCCACTCCACAATGTTCAAAAAAGGATGCTCTTTGCCAAGATCCACAGGACAAAGTATTTTTGACCATTAATCAGAGGAATCGGATATATAGAGCTGGTAGTTTAAGGGAAAACCGATATAACAGAGATACTTGAAATACTGCTTTACAAGCATAGCACCAGAATAACTGTTCCTAAAGAATTTAACGTACAAGTGCCATAGAAAATTATTAAATCTAGAATACGAAGCTAAAAATGGATACACCCATAGAAAGTCGATTTTTCTACTTTTATCAAGACAAGTGAGTAATATAATTCATTTATTAATACAGGATATTAATACAGTTGTATATATGTACATTATACAAGTTAAAAAATGATTTAGTATATTGTTAGGTAATTTTTACTTTGATAACGGCCTTAATTCTTCGTGGAATACTATAGACTAAATTCTTTAGTAAATCTACTTCCTTCGGCAAATTTTTCCAGCATTTCTTTAATTCGCGAAGAAGTTCATCTTTTATGTTTACTTTCCTATTAAGGGGTACGCTTGTCCATTATCGCCCAAACGTTTTCAACTGGATTAAGGTGAGAACGTTTGGGGTCCATTCTCAGCAGCAGGAGTTGGTAATTTGTACAAAGTCAAGGGAATCGTGGACCAGAATCAATATCACAACATTCTTAAGTATCTGTCTATATTTCTGAGATCAGGTATTATGTACACTATTTACATTATTCGGACTATTGTCCTCATCTATGTCGTATATTTATTACAAAGTTTCGGGTCTTCAGTATTTGACTATACTTGTGAGATGAGGTATTCTGCACACTATTTATTTTTTCGGACTATTGTCCTCATCTTTGTCGCAATATTTATTAATAAGTTTCGGCATTTCAGTATATGTGCATATTTCTTAGAGGTCATATAACTTACACTATTTACATTATTCGGACTACTGTCCTCATCTTTGTTGCCATATTTATTTCAACGCTTCGGCCTTTAAGTATAAGTCTGTATTTCTTAGATGAGGTATTATGTGCACTATTTATGCGGAGATATTATGTGCACTATTTATGCGGAGATATTATGTACACTATTTACATTATTAGGACCATTCACCTCATCTTTGTCTTCATATTTCTTATAACGTTTTGTCCTCGTATATGTCTATATTTCTGAGATGAGGTATTATGTACAATATTTACATTATTCGGACTATTGTCGTCATCATTCTCGCCATATTTATTACAAAGTTTTGGCCCTTCAGTAAGTGTCTATATTTCTGAGATGAGATATTACTTACACTATTTACATTATTCGGACTATTGTCCCCATCTTTGTCGCCATATTTATTACAACGATTCGGCCTTTCAGTATCTGTGTATATTTCTGAGATGGGCTATTATGTACACTATTCATATTATTCGGACTATTGTCCTCATTTTTGTCGCCATATTTATTACAACGTTTCGGCCTTTCAGTATCTGTCTATATTTCTGAGATGCGGTATTATGTACACTATTTACATTATTGGGTCTATTGTCCTCATTTTTGTCGCCATATTTGTTACACAGATTCGGCCTTTCAGTATCTGTGTATATTTATGAAATGAGGTTTTATGTACACTATTTACATTATTCGGACTATTTTCCTCCTCTTTGTCGCCATAGTTATTACAATGATTCGACCTTTCAGTGTATGTCTATATTTCTGAGATGAGATATTACTTACACTATTTACATCATTCGGACTATTGTCCTCAACTTTGTCGTCACATTTATAACAAAATTTCGGCCTTTCAGTATATGTCTGTATTTCTGAGATCGGGTATTATGTACACTATTTACATTATTCGGAATATTGTCCCCATCTTTGCCGCCATATTTATTAGAACGTTCGGCACTTCTGTATCTGTCTATACTTCTGTGATGAAGTATTGTTTACACTATTCACATTATTCGAACTATTGTCCTTATCTTTGTCGCCATATTTTTTACAACGATTCCGCCCTTCAGTATCTGTTTATATTTCTGAGGTCAGGTGTTATGTAGTGCATTTATATTATTCAGACTATTGTGCCCATCTTTGTCGCCATATTTATTACAAAGATTCGGCTTTTCAGTATCTGCCTATACTTCTGAGATAAAGTATTATGTGCACTATTTACATTATTCGGACTATTTTCCTCATCTTTGTTGCAATATTTATTACAAAGATTCGGCCTTTCAGTATCTGTCTATATTTCTGAGATGAAATTTTACGTAAACTATTTACATTATTCGGACTATTTTCCTAATATTTGTTGCCATATTTATTACAAAGATTCGGCCTTTCAGTATTTGTCTATATTTCTCAGATGAAGTATTATATACACTATTTACATTATTCGGATTTTGTCCTCATCTTTGTCGTCATATTTATTACAAGGTTACGGCCTTTCGGTATCTGTCCATACTTATGAGATTATGTACACTATTCCTATTATTTTGTACATTATTTACATTATTTTGACTATTGTCATCTTTGTTGCAATATTTATTACAAAGATTCGGCCTTTCAGTATCTGTTTATATTTCTGAGGTGAGGGTGTTATGTAGAGCATTTACATTATCCAGACTATTGTGCTCATCTTTGTCGCCATATTTATTACCACGTTTCGGCCTTTCAGTATCTGTCTATATTTCTGCGATGAGGTATTATGTACACTATTTACATTATTCGGACTATTGTCAAAAGCTGGGCGACTCTTCACAGATATCTCTCCCTAGTTAGACCCTCCCCCATAAAGGAGTACATGACTGTCTTAAAGAATAAATGTTATCTAGAGAGGAAGCGTGACGCGTTTAAATTGCAACTCTTCCAGTTGCCTAGTCATAGTCCTGACTTTAACGCAATTGAAAACCTTTGTCGACAAAAAACAAGCGTGCCCATAATAGGAAAGTGCACACAGAAGATGACCTTTTACGTGAGTTAAAGAATTAAGGCTGTTATTAAAGCAAACGTTTACCCAACAAAATACTACATCATTTTTGACTTGTATAATATATACAGTTGCACACCAGTATTAATACCCTGTATTAATAAATGCATTCTATTACTCTCTTGTCTTGCTAAAAATACAAAATTCGACTTTCTATGAGTGTGTCCATTTTTTTTTTTTTTTTTGCCTCGTCCTGTAAATTAGATTAATTAAATGTTTCTCAAAATTAATGATTCCAAGCATTGAAACTTTTTTTTTTTAGTTTTTATTGGGGTTATCTTTTAACTTGCTTTT
>OZ010577.1:130604590-130694590 GCA_963932145.1 Acanthosepion lycidas | reverse complement strand
GTGGCTTTCGTGCCTTGCATTGGTTGAACTCTAGTATAAAAATAATTAAGCCTAATTAATTTGACACCAGTTTACACTGGTTGGGTGCCCAGTTAAAATTAAGCGCACACTATTAGCCAGACAAATATAGTAACCATTACGCTGCGACAAGTGTACTAAGAGGCTTTATTGTGCAGCTTAGTTGGTCGTAGGCACATAACAGCCGAACACTCAGAGTAGACCAAAAATTATTTAAGCTTGCTAAATATCGTGTGAGACCAGCTTGTTAACAACTGTGTTATGGTAAGAGACCCGTCGGGAAGATCAAACATTGTACATTGGTAATTTAAACAGTGAGAAAAGTTTGCTAACTATTACACTAAATTAAATGAATTAATTATTAATTAAAATTATTTAGTTGATACAAGGCTACATTAATTGGTAGCCCATTTAAATTTAAATGCATAAAATTCGTAAATTAATCTGCAAGATTTGCTTGTTAAGTTTTGTCGTTCGATCGGCACCTCGGTGTTTCTCTTGATTTTTTGAAAAATTATTTATTCTCCATCTTTCGACGAGATATTGTAAGGATTTAAAATTCGTCCACTCGGGGCTAATTTCCTCGTCTTTGTTGTACTTTTAGCACAATTTTCCGTCTTCTGTTTTCTCCATTCTCTTCGGGTATATGTTTTATCATGAAATGACAAAATTTGTTCTGGTGAGTCATATATGGAAAGTAACGCGCATGCGCCATCATTACAGACGACGTTTTTTTTTCTATATTCTCCTAAATGAACCGGCTAAGGACCTTAACATTTAATCAGATCATTGAAAGTTTTTGCTTCCTATTAAACCATTAAAACTAATGAAATGATTCAAAAATCTTTTCGCGAAGAAATCTAAAATATTACGAAAAAGGATAAAAGTTTTATAGTGGGATTTAACACTTGCTTTTGACATTTGTTAAATTCGAACAGTTTTTATTCCATTTCCAAAATCTAGCCATTTAATCTTAACGAAAAGAAATAGTATAACTAGGGAAGTGACGTCTTACTCGCTTTCAGAGTACTGCCCTTAAGTCACTACACATTTCATCCAGAGAAACAATTTCGGTTTCAGCTCATCGTGTTCTCCTTAATTTCATCTTCAAAAGCGATTTTTGGTTTGAAAAAGAGATCATTGGAAGATCTGAATGTAGGTGGAAAGGAAGGTGGATGCAATGTTTTATCAAACATGAACGAAACGTGAAAAATCTACTCGCACAGTGTATGTGATGATAACATCGTGCACAAGTTAATTCTAGGGCTTTTTAGTGGCAAATGAGTAACTCAAAACCACGTATATTGAACAATGCAACCACACACACACACACACACACACACACACACACACACATATATATATATATATATATATATATATATATATATATATATATATATATATAATATTGCACATAATACAGTGCGGGTGTCAATAAAACAGTGCTCGATGTAATACAACAGAACTATTAAGTTGGTAACGGATAAGATATATATATATATATATATATATATATATATATATATATATATATATATATATATATATGTGTGTGTGTGTGTATATTTTTTCTTTCCTCCCCATTTCCTTTTCATTGTACATTTTCTGTGTTTTTAATTTAAATTGAATCTCCGGTGGAAGCCTGAAAGCGGGGGCGAAACTGATTGCTTCGTTTTTAATATGTCTAGTAACATTAAGCTTCACACTTTTATTTCTGT
The DNA here is from genome assembly GCA_963932145.1 of Acanthosepion lycidas. Classification (NCBI taxonomy): domain Eukaryota; kingdom Metazoa; phylum Mollusca; class Cephalopoda; order Sepiida; family Sepiidae; genus Acanthosepion; species Acanthosepion lycidas. The sequence goes on along the minus strand of OZ010577.1, from coordinate 130,692,851 downwards.
GATTATACCTGAAGCGATACTCGGAAAACAAAAACAACGATCAATAAATAAAAATAATTATAACTTAAGTGTCCACATAACCAAATAAAGAACAACACATCACAAAACGTCACAAAATTCTTTGTCTACGTCACAACACTCGCCAGTTCTACGAAACTCATCATTTATCTTTACCTACCCTCATTTAAAAAGTAATTTGACACCGCCGCTGTAGCTAAATAGTATAGCACGTCAGGCTATATGACGGTTCCTTGTAGGATACAAATTGGATTCCTGTTGGATTACACACACACAAACATATATATATATATATATATATATATATATATATATATATATATATATATATATATATATATATATTAACCAGCTGTTCGTTTCCGAGATCACTTATCTGCTAACCAATTGCCATTGCAGATGATTTGTGTTAGTCCAACATCCACTGAGCTCACCTTTTGTTTATACAGTAAGCTTAGTTACATTTTCTGGGAGAGATTGCATCATCTGGCGCGATTAACAGATGGAACAAGTTATGATATGTGGCAAAAAGTAACGCCTTTTTTCATTTATTTTCATTTATTAACTTTTATTGAACAAACATAAATTTCAATAGTTTAAGTTGGTTTAAGATTAACTATGACTTATGCGTTCGGGAATGGTTAAATCCGTATTTCAAGCTGAGGACGATAGGATGTTGTGGAGCAATTGACCAACCACCGGACCTAACACCACCAGACTTTTTCTTGTGGATGTACTGAAAGATTTTCTTTACCGGTTTAAGCCCAAAACAATTTCTGAATTAAAACAAGTCATTTCTGATAAACTTTCGGAAATTAATAGAGAACTGCATCAGATGGTTCGTAGAAGTGTTGCTGATCGTGTAAAATCTTCTATTGAACATGAATGGGAGTATTTTCTTAAACTACTGTATTTTAATTTTGTCTAATAAAGTTAATACATAAAAAAATTGTTACTTTTGTCGCACCTTGTATATATATATGAATATATATGAATATACATGAATTGTATGAAGTTACGTGTCATTTTTGAGACCCGTTCGGTGTTCTCCTCTTTCCTTAAGAATGGTCTGTCCCATTAATAGAATAGTTTCGTAGCATATAGATTTAAATGTCAGTGCGACGCTCCCTATATAGCACGGACCAATCAGAGATTGGAGACCCGCATCGGCCAGTACGTTCCTGCAAATATAAGAGCAGGTAACTTTTAGGACGACACAAGTAGCGCATGACTCAGTTATTAGTCGGCATCATTTAGATAATCATGACTGTTTCCCGATCTTGCATAGAGCTCGTTCTGCTCATCATTTGAAAATTTTAGAAGCAGTCTATATTAAAATACGCGAGTCGAGCTTATGTAAAAAAAAAAAAAAAAGAGGGAATAATTTATAAACTTATTTAAGTTATTTGGAGGGCGTGAGTAATATTTTTACACTTTTATACTCATGGGAACTGTTATATCATATTCGGAAAATATTTTTACTTATACATTGTTTTAGTCGTGTTCCGTAATTAAGTTTCCTCCGTTATATACTTTTCAGTTCTTGTGAATATCGTCTTGTGTGTCTCCCAAATCAAGCTAACGATTCCTTCTGAAGAAGTTGTGATCGATAGAATTCTTAAGTAAAATTATAATAAAAAGTAATGTCTAAAGTTCTCATGTGGCACAAGGCCGGTTTAACGTAGGATCTCCGAGCCCGTGGGATCTCCGAGCCCATGGGCTCGGCCAAAAATATGCCCTTTGAACCCGTATAAACTGGTTAAGAGTCGGTTTACCTCCCCGAAAGAGACTCCACCCTTCGGCGTAGCCTCGTTCGGGTTCCTCCCCGACCTAAGGTAGAGAGTTCAACCGATCAGCCGGTCGCTCGACTTCGTGCTGAACGGTATTTAGTCACCCCCCCCCACGAGGGCATCATGTGGCACAAGGCCTGTTTAACGTGGGGTTTCCAAGCCCGTGGGGTTTCCGAGCCCGTGGGCTCAGCCAAAAATATGCCCTTTTAACCCGTATAAACGGGTTCAGGGTCGGTCTACCTCCCCGAAAGAGACTCCGCCCGTAGGCAGAGAGTTCAACCGATCAGCCGGTCATCCGGTCGCCCGACTTCGTGCTGAACTCTCTGCTTCCTCTTAAGGCGCAGTATTTATTACGTATGGAATAGCCCATTATGTTATTATGGGTAAGGTCCCATAACATATATATATATATATATATATATATATATATATATATATATATAATGATAATATTACTAATCAGAATGGTTATTTCTAAAACGATACATATCCAGAGAGAGCTCTATGACACAAACAGAACAATAATCATTATTATAAAAACACGAACTCTTAATAAGCCATGAGATTACATTTATTTTGTTAAGATCGGAGAATTGACCTCAACTCTTCAGATTTCTCCTTTTTTTGTATTACGAGATCTGAAGAGTTGAGGTCAATTTTCCAACCTTAACGAAATAAATATAATCTCATGGCTTTTTAAGAGTTCACTTTTTTATAAAAATGTATATATATATATATATATATATATATATATATATATATATATATATATATAAGTCAGTGTGCAATTTTAAATGCCTGTATGTTTATAACTATACATGCCAGAAACAATCTGTATAAAGGATGAGAAAGAAGTGTTTAAATCTAATATTGGGTGTGTTAATTTTCGACATGTCCCCACCATCATTGCGCATACAAAGGATATTTTCAGTAATACCTTCAGTTACATCAATTATCTTAGCTTGCAATTCCTCGGCGTTTAGTTGAATAAACATTGCTTTTACATGACCCCATAAAATGAATCCAATGGAGTCAAACAGCAAATTTTGTAAAAGAAAAAAGAAAAAAAAGTCATTTTAAAGTTTCAACAAATTGAAAAAAATAAGTACAAGAAATACTAAATACATTTTCCGAAGACAAGAAAAAACTCGACATATCAAGCTTTCTTATACTTTTTACAAATTGTTTATATCCTGTATAAGCTACAAGTATTCTAAATTGCGCACAGACTATATATATATATATATATATATATATATATATATATATATATATTATGTAAAATAGATAGGTTGGTTAATAAAACGAAAGGGTACCCATATGATCAGTATGAGAAAGATTTATTAAATATTAATTATTGACGACAAGGCAGAAATGAAACACGGAGATTAAGGTTATAATGTTATATTAAGGTTATATTATATATAAGCTTCTAATTGATAGAGATTATAATATTTTACATCGTTACACAAAAATTTAATCTAGCTCAGGATGAATGGAATATTATTTTGCGCGCAAAAAAAAATCTGTTCTTATCCATAACAAAGAACAATGAATAAAATTAATTCAGATGACCAATTTGATATTACAATGGAATCGTTAGACTCTACTGAGTTTTCCGACCTCTCTTGATTTTTCATTCTATACAACCTTACTGCCCACCATGACATCAATATTAGGGATATAGGCTTTTATAGGGATGATGGCTTTATAGTTGTGAGGAATTCTACTAAATTCAAAACTGACAAAATTAGAAAATTATTATATAGAGTGTTTAAAAACCTAAGCCTAAAAGTTATAATCAATGCAAATAAAAAAAAAAAAATGGTAAACTTCTTAGATGTAGAACTGGACTTAGTCAACAATATATACCAACCATGCATGAAAACTAATACTAATCCATTATATATCCACCTAAAATCTAATCACACTCTGTCTATAATCATACACATACCCTCCTCCATAGAATATATTAAGTTGGTGCAAAAATAATGACGTAATAATGTTGTTTTCTGACGTATTTTTAACGTCAAAAAACGACTTTATTTTGTCATTATTTTTGCACCAACCTAATAGAATCAGTAATAACTCTGCCAACCAAAATATATTTTATAAACACAACAAGTTTTACAATAATGCCTTAAAAATAGTGGCTATAAATACCCTGATATTAAATATAGAAAACATAATTCCGATAGCCGGTAAAAGATAGTAATAGAAAAATCTTATGGTACACACTCCCATTTAACCAAATGGTCAGTACTAAGTTAGAACAGAAGTTTCTCATTTTGATTGAGAGACATTTCCCAAGTAATAATCCTCTAAGCAAGATTTTTAATAAAAAATACGCTTAAATTAAGTTACAGTTGTACTGATAACCTCAAAAAAATTTATTAAAAACATACTAATAACATTTTAAATCAACTCGTAAACCATAGTCACTATAGTAATTCCAAAACAGAAACCAATAATTATAATAAATTAAGTAATTGTAGAAATCCTAAAAATTGTCCATTGCAAAATAGATATTTTACAGAATGAATTGTTTACCAATGTACCATTTCATCTACTGAAAACCGAGCTGTTGAGAAATTTTATATTGGTAGTACAAAACCCCTTTAAACAAAGATAGCATCAGCATATATTTTCTTTTAACAATAATGCGTACCGTAAACGAACATCCCTTTCTAAATATTTTTGTCATTTAAAAGTAATTAATAAAACCATTACAGTAAAAATGGAGAATTTTTAAATCCTTAAATGACCCATGTCAACTATGTTTACAAGAAAACCTCCATATTATAAAGTTTCCTAAAAATAAAGTTCTCCTTAATCAGAGAAGTGAATTAACAGTAATTTATAGACATTGTATAATGTTTACTTGAAAATATAGTTTAAAAGAATTTTTACTTAAAAACATCTATGCATTATAATTACATATCCATTATTTTATTAATATATAATGACCCACATAATATTTATTTAATTTTTTGATTTTTCAACTTTAATATTGGCATTCAATGTTATATGTATCGTGTTTAAGGTTTCAATATATATTTTTAAAAAGCCTTGATTAAATTAGAGGCCCCTTTAAGAAAGTTCATTTATAAAAAGTTGTAACTCCTCATAAATAACTTTTTGTAAAATATAATTCTATGTCTATTTCACTGCATCGTAGCGTTAGTTTTGCAACAATATGTCTACAGTAGACATGACTAAAGTGTCATTTCATGTAGACTTGAGGAAATAACGCACCTACCCACACCTTCTGACCTTATTTTCTATTTTTCTATTTTAATTTTGATCCGTATTTTGATTGGTTAATCAAGACTTGCCCACAAATGCGTTTTTAATTTTGAATATTTGGTTTTCTCTCTGCTTTTTAACTCCCAAATAAGCTACCGATTTCTTTTCTGATTTCCCAAGTAAATCCTTTTCATCATATGTTACTTAACATCACCTGACGATGGACAATTTTTACAGTTCGGAAACACAGACATTTTTGAGTAGCGATGTAAAATATTATAATAAATATATCATAATAATAATTCGCTCTACGGTGCATGGAGCACTTTTTAAAAAAGAAAATGTTAAAAACAGTCAATTCTTAATCTGTCTATTTTTTCTATTTATTTGTACATATATATATATATATATATATATATATATATATATATATATATATATATATATATTAGGATATTACACCGAAAACATGTCAAAATCGCAGTGTTGTTTCCTTATTTCAATGCGCATCATTGAATCTCATCATGCGATTGTAAATTACTGGCGGGTGAACGATTTATTTAGATTTAAAATACCTCTTCTTACAAAAAAAAAAAAAAGAAAAAAGACATTATAAGTTTTGTAGGGTTTATTCTGATCAACCAATCAAATGTGATCTACGTTAAATTTGAACTAAGCGAAGAAGCAAAAATGTTTTTAGAAAAAGTGCATGAGCGTAGATTGGCAACTAATGGCAGCCAGACTTAAACAAGACCGAATGTGAAGGATACATAAATTATACAATCTAGACAATTCCATTTCCTAAGAAATAAAAATGGGCTGAGGATGTAATTTAACAAAATGCTAAACAAGTTATATGCTTTTTGAGTTTCATACATCATTTTTTATAGTTGATAAATAGCTTCTTTAAGAAACTAATAAATAATATAAACGCATAGAATCATTTGGTAAATTAATATGTAACTGTTGACTAAAGATTCTTCATATAAGATGTTAATAACAATAACCAATCAATAAAAAATGTCAAAAATACCAGCAGATACCAATACATCCGTAAAAGATGTTACTAGTACTACCAGGAGGTTAATAAAGAATTATATTATATCCAAATTAATCCTACATATAAAAAGATAAGCCATATATGGTGCAACGCATTACAACTAATATATAAGAAAAAAAACATAATCAAATTGCTAAATTTAACTAAATTGTAAGGTAAAATGTAAACTATGTTTGTAATTTACTGTTAATTAATTCACTTGATTTAATAAGAAACTTTTATTGAATCTGATAATTTCCAATTTTTCATGTAATCACAGAAAACAGGATTCATATAAAGAGCTACATGTTCTTGACGTTTTTAAAATGTTCCACTTCACCTTTCTTTCTATTCTTTTTATGTGCCATGTCCTTTCAGCACGTAGGCGATCATGGCTCTCTACATCCTTCTATCTCTTGCAGCTCTCAACAAGTTTCTTCCCTTTGCTTCCTGTCCCAGACTACGTTCTGTCATTCACCTGCTCAAGCTCGACAGGTATGTCACGCGCTGCTTTCCCTTGTCTCTCTTTCCCTCTATTCTCCACTTGAGTATCAGATTTTCCAGGCCCTCCTTCCTTATTATGTGTCCGAGAAACTTCAGCTGCCTCTTCCTGGTGTTAAATATAAGCCTTCTCCTTGTTTGCAACCTCTCTTAGAACTGATCGTTGCTCACACGCCCGGACCATATCCTTAGCATCCTTCTGTAGAACCATATCTCTGTTGCCTCGAGTCTCTTTTTCATTTTTGAGGAAATCGTCCAATATTCGCTGCCGTAAAGAGGGACAGATATCACATAACATATCAGTATTCTTTTCTTTGTCACCAAAGAAATTCTCCTGTCTCGCAATACTCTGCCCAGCTTTTGGAATGTGTCCTTGGCCATCCCAATATGTCTACGGATCTCAAAGTCGCGCTTACCGTCCTCTGTCAAGACGCTTCTAAGATATTTAAACTTCCGCATCTGCTTGATTCTAGTGTTCTCAACCTTCGAATCACATTTCGGGCCCTTCCTCTTGCAGATGACCATGCATTCTGTTTTCTTGTAGTTTATGCATAGTCCTTTCTTCTCACTCTCCGTCGCTACCTTCTGTAGGAGATTTTGTAATTTCTGTTCTGTGTCTTCTATCATTGCTATGTCATCTGCGTATCTTATGTGTTAAGGTTGTGGCCGCCAATGCTGAATCCCGGTAGGGTTTCCAATTCCCTCGGAACTGGCTCGCTGTATACGTTGAACAAGTCGGGTGAGAAGACGCATCCTTGCCTTACGCCCCTTTCTATTTTTGTATATTCACTGAACTCGTTCCCTATGCGTATGTATGCTGTTTGCTGCCAATATAGGTTCTTCATTATTCTGATATATTTCCCGAATATATCGAGGTTGCTGAGCAGTTCCATCAGATCCTTGTGGCCTACTTTGTCAAAGGCCTTTGCGTAGTCTGTGAAACATAGGTACACGTCCTTCTGCATCTGTATCACTCTTTCTGATAACATTCTGAACATGAATATCGCGTTCATTGTTCCGGCATCTTTAACGAACCCGCACTGTTCTTATCCTGAGTCTGCTGCACGCTGTATTCAATAGAATACGGATGAAGAGTTTTGTCACGTTGCTCATTAGGCTTATTGTTTCGTGGAGTTTGCATTAGTTTGCGTCTGGTTTCTTAGGCATAGCTATGAAGAGAGAAATGCTGAGATCTTCCGGTATATCCCTACTCATGCAGATTTCATTTGCTATTTTGGTGGTCTTGTTTATGCCAAATTCATCTAAGGCCGTCAGCATTTCCGTTACAATTCCTTCTGACTCAGCTGCCTTGTTTCTGTTCAATTTGGCCAGTGCGGCTTTTCCTTCAGTTTTCAGAATTCCAGGTCCGTCGATAGTTCTGTGTATTGCTGGTTGTTCCCTTTTGTCGTGGAAGAGATCTCCAATATACTCGCTCCAGTGTTGAAGAATGTTTTCCTTCTCTAATATGAGCGTTCAATCCTTTGATTTTAGGCAGCCTGTTGATGAGCATCTCTTCCGTCCTGTTGTCATATTTTTTTGTGCATGTCTCTTTTTTTGGCGGTACTCAATCTTTCTATTTCTGCACATTTTTCATTTAGCCATTCTTCTTTAGCTTGCCTGCATTTGGTTCTTATTTCATTGTGTAATTTTCTGTACTCCGTTCCGTATTTTGGCAGGGTTTTCTCTCTTCTTTCCACCATGTCGAGAATCTCATCAGTCATCCAATCAGTTTTTCTTCTTCGTCCTCTTTCCTTCGGGATGATATAGTTTGCTGATATCACTAAAGCGTCTCTTAGTGCGTCCCATTTTGAGTTTCCATTGTCTGCCTCGTGTCTTCTCTTCACATTGTTCATATATTTTTTCTTTTAGGTTAGGATCGCTCAGGAGTTTGTTGTATTGCAGTTTGGGTGCTACATTAGGCTTCTTTAACTTCCGCAGTTTCACTCTTAGTTTACATATGAGAGGGCGATGATCACTTCCGCAGTCGGCACTTGGGTAGGTTTTGCAATAAATCATTCCATTCTCGAATCTTTTGTTGATGGTTATATAATCAATTTGGTTTTTTGTTTCTCCTTCTGGACTCCTCCATGTCCATCATCGTCTCGGATGTTCTTGGAACCATGTGTTGGCTATTACCTGGTCATTAGCTGTGCACCATTGGATCCATTTTTCTCAGTGATCATTGCGGGTTCCTAGTCCGAAACTTCCTGCTATATCCCCTGCCCTTTCCCTGCCTACTTTGGCGTTTAGGTCTGACATGATAATGATTATTTCCTGTGATTTGCATAGAGCCTTGGCACTGTTCTGAAGGGATTAGAAAGATTCGATGTCCTCCTCCTTGCTTTGTGCCGTCGGCGCATACACTATTAAAATAACCACGTTGAACGGCTTCCCTTTCAGCTTCACAACCAGAATTCTTTCAGAAAGTTGGTGGTATCCTAAAACGCATTTCTGAAATGTACTGTCTAGTATTAGTCCTAATCCTTTGTCGTTCTTCTCGCCGCCTGCATGAATTATCCTGTTTGTCGCTGACAAATTACCGTTGTTTGGCCACCTGGTTTCACATAGACCTAGAATGTTGATATTAAGTCTGTTCATCTCTTGTTTAACATTATCAAATTGGCCGCAGTTGTTCAATGTTCGGACTTTCCAAGTCCCGAGAGTTATTTTGTGTTTGATGCGAGCAGTCGCAGGATAACGGTCCGGTGACACCTGTCGCTCATGTCGTTCCTTTCCCGGAGAGGGATACGTCCCGAGGAATTTTATACCTTTTACGCCGTTTATGTTAGAAGTTGCTGGATGACGATCAAGTAACACTGTTGCGCATGTGGGTCCTTACCGGGCGAGGACCTAATTTCCATAGACTTAACCCCCTTCACGCCGTTAGGTTTCATATAATCCGAGTTGTTAGATGTACTTATTAACATCTTTTAAACTGCAAAAATATTTAGAAAGTGATGTATTATTTCTGTAAGTAATATTGCTGAAGAACAAGCTATGTTGATAACGACTAGTCTGGTAAGAATTCTTAGTACTACCAATATAGAATTTTCAACCATCCTCTATTGTAGAGAATGTTTATCTTTGTACTATTTCTACAAGAGAGAAATTCGACGGTTGAAAAGGCCATATATGGTGCAACGCAGTACAACTAATATATATATATATATATATTACGAAATGGACAAAGTCCGACAATTTATTTATTAAAGACATTTTTATGTTTAACGTTCTTTTTATAGATACAAGTATTTAAGTAAATGCTCTGTTTATAATAAACAATATTAAATAACATTTACCGGCCTGAATGTCCGAGAAATTTTCATAGAAAATATTCGTTCTTTGACAGGATTCGAACCGTCATTTACGCTGACGTGCCTTACCGTTAGGCTACAAAGAAGCGTTCGGTAGACAAGGTCGAATTTACTGCTTATAAACCCAATCTTCCATGAATCTCGAATATTCATAACTGCTCATGGCGTATCAAATGTAAACAAATGACGTCATATATTACGAAATGGACAAAGTCCGACAATTTATTTATTAAAGACATTTTTATGTCTATAAAAAGAACGTTAAACATATATATATATATATATATATATATATATATATATATATATATATATATATATATATATATATATATATAAGCTTAATATTATGTCTTCTACAATTTACCAAACAACTAGATGACAATAAAACATTCGATAGAAAGACTTACGGTGTTGACAGGAATGTCCCCAGTGCGTTGGTGGGCACACACATTTCCCTTTCTTACATCGACCTCCGTTAAAACATGGCATGTGACAATCATGTTTGCGTTTACAATAGCGTCCCGTATATCCAGGCTTGCATTGACATTTGCCTGGTTGGATACAAATGGCCGTCACAGGACAACGTGGTTCGCAAATGGCTACAAAAAGGAATGAGTATCATATTAAATTCATCAAAAACAAAGAATGGAAATTGCAAAAGTTTCATTATATCTTTAACACAGAAGCAATTGAAAGAAAGAATAAACATTGAAAATGTCAGTGCAAAGATTTCGGACAACGTTTGTTTCGTACGATTTTACTGCTTTCTGTCTGAATTCAGTCTCGTAAGAAAAGGAGTTCTCCACGCCATTTTTTTAAATTTTTTTTAGAGAAGATCAAATGAGAAAATGTGAAGAAAGCTGTAGAATGTATCGGTTGAATCATTATTTTGGCAGCAAAGTGGACTTCATCAGGAGTTTCCTGTTCATATCGAATTATTATTATAATTTTGAATTCTGAAATATTCCATTTATTTTTCTACTAAAGTTGGTAAAAGGCATGTTTCTCTGCCTCTATTTCGATAGATAGATATTTAGATATGAACAGACAGAAATAGATAGATAGATAGATAGATAGATAGATAGATAGATATGAACAGATTGAGCTAGACAGACATATAGATATGAACAGATTGAAATAGATAGATATGAACAGATTGATATAGATAGATAATGAACGGACTGTTTTAATTGATTGATTTCTTTTTTTAAAGGTTTAGCAATTCATTTTTTGGTTATTTAAGGTCGAAACATATTTTGTATTGTAAGAATGCTTATTTTTTTGCGAGTGAATATGCATCAATAATTTTTTAGACTATCAAAGATTTTTCCAGTACAAGTCCCACTATTTAATCTATAGCTGGAAGGAAGAGGCCGATTCAAACTTTTCCCAAGGACATTTGCGCGTCAGTGAATGTACCGAAATTGACTGGGATATTCTGCTACATACAGTGAGAGATAGAGAGAGAGAGAGAGAGAGAGAGAGAAAGGCAGAGAGTGGAAGAGTTGAGGAAATATTTGCTAAATAATAAACACTTAACCAGATTAATGAAGAATAACTTCGATTACTAATTTGTGTCTTTTATTTGTGTTATTCTGTTTGTGATGTTCTGGGCAATTGTGAGAGAATTCAGTTGGAATTAAAAAGATCGAAATTCAAGTATCTGCATTTCTGAGATGAGGTATTATGTACATTAGTTACATTATTCGGACTATTGTCGTCATCTTTGTCGCCATATTTATTACAACGTTTCGGCATTTCAGTGTCTGTCTATATTTCTGAGATGAGGTATTATGTACACTATTTACATTATTCGGACTATTGTCCTCATCTTTGTCGCCATATTTATTACAACGTTTCGACCATTCAGTATCTGTATATATTTCTGAGATGAGGTATTATGTACACTATTTACACTATTCGGACTATTGTTCTAATCTTTGTCCCAATATTTAGCATAAAGTTTCGGCCTTTCAGTATCTGTCTATACTTCTGACATGAGGCATTATGTACAATATTTACATTATTCGGACTATTTTCCTCATCTTTGCGGCCATACTTATTACAACGTTTTGACCCTTCAATATCTGTCTATATTTCTGAGATGAGGTATTATGTACACTATTTAATTATTCGGACAATTGTCCCCATCTTTGTTGCCATATTTATTACAACCTTTCGGCCGTTGTACGCTCCGGCCTTCTTCAGTTGGGTGGAATGTCAAACTGAACCCTTTGCACCTTGGCACGTGAAAAGAGTCTACCGCATTGAGCGAAATAAAGGGTTCATTTCGACATTCCAACCACCTGAAGAAGGCCGGAGCATACAACGGTCGAAACGTTGTAATAAATATGGCGACAAAGATGAGGACAATAGTCCGAATAATGTAAATAGTGTATCTAAATTCCAGTCCAAAACTGATATTTAACAAAGCTCCATCAGAGAATAATCAGAAAACTTAAAAATAAATTTAATGCAAAAGAATAGAAAGAAAATGAATGCCTGGTGAATAACAACTGCCAATGTTTCATTACAGGGCTGGAAATAGAGTCTCGGGCCCTATCTCAGAAACTTTGATTCGGGGCGCTGCTCTCTACTACGTGCCGATTTTGAGTTTCCCAAACTGGGTGCCAGAAACAAGATTAGGGGAAAGGCAGCGTTTTTTGTTTCTTTTAAATTACCAAAAATCAAGTAATTAACCAATTTAAATGAATTTCCAGTACATATTACTTAATTATTTACTTTTACTTATTTATAAGTTTGCTTTTTATTATTTTTTAAAAAATGTGAGAAAATGTTATTCTTTTTGAAATAACCATTAATATGTTCATGACTAAATTTTACTCGAAAAAATATCAAAGTCGCAAACTTTTACATTTCCATAAATATTAATCGCCAACGCGTCTCCGCTGAAAAAAGTTTTACACAGATTCCAACACAACTCAAACGGGATTGTCATAAAAAATTGTTTTAAAAACAGTATTTCAGCTTTCGGGAAAATTTTTATATGTTGAATTCTTTAAATATTTTTATTTTTTAAGCAATCTTTTTCTCGGTTTCATCTTTCTAGTTATGTAAAAAATATGGACTAGAAATTTTATTTTCATTACTAGCCATAGACTTCTGGTTAGTATTACTATTAGTAAAATAATCTCGGAATAAAAAATGATTTTACCACAATATATTACCCTCTTAATAGATTTAAAATCACTGTTCTGAAAAAAAATTACTGAATTAGCACTTTTGCATCCATCACCTTACCAGTAGGCATGGGCACCAAATGGGGTTGAGACTTTTGGGGTAGTAAGAAGTACTCTGTTGATTATTATAGTACATGTCAATATAACTTATATAGGAAAAAAGTAAAAAGTACAAAAGGCAAAAAATCGCTGCTGAGAGTCCGTCGTCAGTGTTTTCTGCGTAGGTCATGTAGATACACGATGTATATTATTACGTGATGACTTTACTGAGACAGATTGGGGGAGCACCTTTTGGGGCTCATTAAATAATAAACAAAAATATTCTTACGATTTTGACAGTTTGCTCCTTTGTAGTCGGGAAGACATTTGCACCGATTGAAACCAACACATACTCCTCCATTTTGACAAGAATGTTCACATTTTGGTCGAACTGATTTCACTGAAGAAACAAAGAAAGATTCAGTTATATTTTATGTATATAAAAGCTTGGGCCATGAGGAAAAAGAAAATCAATGACACAAATTGCAAATTACTCTGAAACTGATTCCAAGCTTGGGCCGTAAAAATATCAGAATGAAAAAAAGCCAATGAAATATGATAGAAAATATATTGACAAAAAGTACATTGAATTACGTCAAATGTGGAACATTTTTGTGTGTATCCATAGATTTATTTTTAGTCCAACATTTATATTATTTTAAAAGTTATCATACTAGACACTTCGTATTTGAAGTAGACGTCCTATTTTTATTTATTAAACAGTGTTTAGTAAGTCTATCGGCCTACGCATTCGAGAAATCCTAAAGAAAGGATTTTAAGGAAAGCACATTCTTTTCACCCAGATTGTTGTCCATCCAGATAATTTTTCACCTAGATTATTTTTCTCGAAAGCCAACAGGTGGTCAGTTTCGGATCTAAATTGTAAACAAAAAAAGCTGGTTCAATCCCTGTTCATTATAATAACAATTGAAGTAATACATACATACATACATATATATATATATATATATATATATATATATATATATATATATATATATATATATATATATATATATATATATATCCAAGTATATGATTGGTGTATATGGAATGAATTCCAATAACCAACAATTACTATTCTTAAAAGAGTGCTCAAATCTATTATAATGTATTAGAATCTGACTGCGTTTGTTTTACGCGTGAGTTTGGGACCCCATTTACACATCATGAGGATTAAAATGTATACATTGTAAAAAGACCGGATATTAAATATAGCTAAAGTAACTTCAATGAAAAAATAAATTCTTTTCAATTTATTTTTTCATTGAAGTTACTTTAGCTATAACTTTAACAGTAAGGCCTCTTATCAGGAGGTTTTGAGGAGCATGGAACCACCTCTTAATTGCTGGCGTTCTCAGGTCCACCCTGACACGGGGTGCTAGCACCTGTTAGGGTCCCAGCTATGGGCAAATAATTCACACCCAAACTTGTGTAAAAATAAAAATAGGTTTTAATACCTGAAATACATTGTAATAAAAAAATATTACAGCAATAATTTTTGAAGGAAAAATTTTTATCAGCAATACTTTAAAAAAAAGTACCAGCAATACAAACAGTTATACATTCTTTGAAAAAATATGACCAGCTATAGATTCCTTCAAGGAAAATCTATTTCTGGGAATATTTTATTCCCAGAAATAGATTTTTGAAGAAAAACATATTACCAGCAATAAAAATTTTGTCGGCATTAAATAACCCATTGAGGTTGATATGCCGTAAACCAAACCAAACATTTAGAAAGTAGATTCCTAACAATTGACAGTTTTTCGTTTGACAAGCAACACTTAAATTTTATAAAATTCTCGTAAGCATCTAAGTCACTTGACTAACAACCAAACTTATGGAGAATGTTTTACCTTTTTGATTCTTTTATAATGACGAACAGAAAGATTTTTTTAACAGAAAAGATCATTGATTAAGTTGATCTTGATCCTTTCTTAGCGTATGAGATTCACTGTTTTACTATTTCTAATAAAGTCTCCAGCTTGAAAATAAAGATGTATATTTTAGCCATGTTTTCTCTAGATTATTAAATAAAGTTTCTTCTTTGAAGAAAATCCTATCTATTTACTGATGTTCATTTAACAAAAGATTTGTTTGGAAATTGAGTTATGTTATTGTTGAGCAGATAAAAGAATTAAGCTCTTGTTTGAATGTAACTGTGTCAAATTTGTCTCGATGTTTATAGGACTTGACATGCATGTCAATATTCACACCGGAGTTACCTCTCTTTCGCTTGCAACACAAGACTCCTGTCGTATATCCGGCCATATATGAACAACCTCGGGTTTTTCTTGGATGATAAACATCGATTCTACCTTTGGCCAAGCAGGAACTCTTAGAATAACGTAAGCGTCTGCAATTCCTTCCAATGCCAGCCATGTTTTCTTTGTGACATCTGTAAAAAATATGGAAATATAGAAGTAGTATTTTTTCGCAATGAATAATTATCATCAGTAGAAGAAAATGGATTTACTTATAACCTTGAATAGAAAACATTTGCTTGTATTAAGTTATATCCTATTGGATACTTAATCATTGCCTAGAAATTTGGTGTACTTAGACATAGATCGTTTTTAGGCTAATCTGACAAGCTATACTGGTTTCAGTTGGGTCATCACTAGGTGCTCCTTACTTTTAGTTTCCATTATATTAAGCTAAGCCTGATAAATACCTTTTTTTTATAAAAACGTTTAGTCTCTTTTAGTTAATCTATATTAAAAATGTTTTATAAAATTACGGCGTCACCAAATTTTGAAAGCTACTAAGTAACCCTGCACTCAAACATTGGGTTATATCTGGAAAGGTCTTTGAAAAAAAATTACAATGTCAGTGAGGATTAATAAGTTATCCAGTCTTTGTCGTAGTTATTATCATGTTTTCGAAACCATTACGACTATAGTGTCTAATCATCAAGGCTATCTTTCAAACAAACAATATGGCCTTCGCTTCACTAGGTCAACTGCTGAAGTACTATTATTAAATTGATACGATTATTGACGAAAACGTCTATCAAGCTTTAGATAAAACTAGTGAAAGCTCGGGAGATTCCTTTGGACATCTCAAAAGCGTTTGACTGGGTTTGGCATACCGGTCTTCGTCATAAGTTGAAAGGCTATTTGCGGGCGTATTTTTTTTATCTGATTCAGTTTTTCTTATTGAAGTGCGAAATAAAAGTTGGCCTGAACGACTGCAAGCACTTTACCCATAAACCTATTTTGTTCTTAATTCCCATCAATGACCTTCATGATGGCATCAGTTTTCAACTTGATATCAATTCTGATGACACAATCATTTACTCCTGTTCCGACAGTAAGTCTCCCCAGTTCGATCTAAAGTCAAATCTGCTGATCTCTAGAATGACCTACGGTCTGTTCTTAATTGAAGCAAACAATGACTTGTTAATTTTATCGGCTCCAAAACGAAACTTCACTGCCAATCATCTGAAATTCTCCTTCCTGCCTCCTATCAGTATGGCTGATGCTAACCTCCATAAAAGCAACTCGTTCCCCTTTTCGGGCTTACACGCTTGTGGCATGAAGTGGAAAGATTATATTGAATCCATTGATAAGTCTGCTGATGAGAAAGTTGGTTCACTGTGTTGAGCTAGACAATTTTCTCTACTTGATCTATTGGCGGCAAGGTCTCATCAATTTACAGTTGGAATGGCTAGAAGTAACCGTAAGTTCTATGCTAAGAGTTTCTTTTCTTGCACTTCTCGCTTGTGGAACTCTCTTCTGGCTCAATACTTTCCAGCCAAATTTGATCTTCAAAAATTTAAATGCAATGTCAATCGTTATCTATACTCCTCTTGATTACTCTTTCTATTAATGTTTCTCTTTTTACTTTTTCTTTCATATCCAGTGAACCCCTTGTATCTTAGTGGCTTTAATGCCTTGCATAGAATGATGTGATTAAAAAAAGCGTTATATTCTTGCAGCTTAGTAAGATAAACTTATAAAATTTAATATGTTTTGTTTATGTTCCGTGCCCTTTTAAGACGTAGAGTATCACGGCTCACCACAGCTTTCTGTCATTTGGGACTATTACTAAGGTGTGTATTTTTGCTATCTCACCTAACTCCTGTTCTGCCAATCATTTATACAAACTCGCTAGGTAAATTATTCCCTGCTTTCCTCTGTCATTCTTGCCTATAATATGTCATGTGAGTGTCAAACTTTCCAAGCCCTCTTTCTCATGCAAGCTAGAAATGCCATTTGTCTCTTTCTGAATATATTAATGTTCCTTTTGTTTCCATTTTCCTTAAATTTTCGTCTTTGCTTACGTTCAGTCCATGCTATTCTCAGCATCCTCCTGTAAAACCACATTTTTGTTGTTTCAAGTTTCTTCATCTATGAAGAGATTGCCCAGCATATTGCTGCAATATAGGAGGACTGATATTACATAAGAGTTCAGTACACTTTTCTTTTTTTCTAATTTAATTTTCGTATTTCTTAATGCATTGCTTAGCTTTTGAAAGACGTATTTCACTATTCTAATGATCCTGCAGATTTCGATATCGCATTAAAAGACTTTATAGATATTTAATTTTGTTGCACTTGCTTCATTTTCTTTTTGTCTCCGATTTGGAGTTCGCATCTTGTGTTGTTTCATTTGATGTCATCCAAACATCCTATTTTCTTACAATTGATGTTCAGTCCTTTCTTCAGGCTTTCCTTTACTATCTTCTCTAGAAGTTTCTGTAGTTTTCTTTCTTTGTCTTCTATCAACACTGTGTCATCTGAATATCTTATATTGTTCAACAGCTTCGTAGCTTGTGCTGTGAGTCTTGCTAGCGATAATACATTGTCTTCTTACAATTGATGTTTAGTCCTTTCTTCGCGCTTTCCATTCCTACCTTCTGTAAGAGTTTCTGTAGTTTCCTTTCTTTGTCTTCTATCAACACCGTGTCATCTAAATATCTCATGTTCTTCAATAGCTTCGTAGCTTGAGATGTGAGTTGATAGCGATAATACATTGTCTTCTTACAATTGATGTTTAGTCCTTTCTTCGCGCTTTCCATTCCTACCTTCTGTAAAAGTTTCTGTAGTTTCCTTTCTTTGTCTTCTATCAACACCGTGTCATCTAAATATCTCATGTTCTTCAATAGCTTCGTAGCTTGAGATGTGAGTCTTGCTAGCGATAATACATTGTCTTCTTACAATTGATGTTTAGTCCTTTCTTCGCGCTTTCCATTCCTACCTTCTGTAAAAGTTTCTGTAGTTTCCTTTCTTTGTCTTCTATCAACACCGTGTCATCTAAATATCTCATGTTCTTCAATAGCTTCGTAGCTTGAGATGTGAGTTGATAGCGATAATACATTGTCTTCTTACAATTGATGTTTAGTCCTTTCTTCACGCTTTCCTTTACTACCTTCTGTAGGAGTTCCTGTAGTTTTCTTTCTACGCTTGCTATTAAATAGTGGAATTAACACATAAAAATTAAATGAATAATATCTTTTTTATTATCTGTTAATTCGAACTGATAGCGTTTTAATACATAACCGCTACGGTAAGTTAACAATTAAAAATGACCTCATAAATTTTATTCCCGTCACAATAACACAAAATCTGGCATAATCATAGGTTTTTACTTAAGAACTCTTAAAATCTGTAACTTATAATATAATATGCTCGATGAAGATTAACACTCTGAAAATTATTTTAAGATCCTCTACTAACCCAGGTATTTTATATATAATGGTAAACGAAAAGTATAGAAGATCAACAGAACCAGGAAAGAAATTCCAAATATAAAATAGGCACTTCTGAGGCTGAACTTAAGGCCAGATGGTAGACAAAATAGGCATGTCGATTTTGATTAGCCGAGTAAATGTGGGAATGTTAGAGAAAATGTTTTCATTGAGTTAAATTTTTACACGTTATGCACATTAGACGTGGTTATTTCGTGTCTCTGGGAACTTGCTCCCCACTGGGTGTGATAGAGCGAACCCACTGGCTAATTTAAAATGTACACTTCAATGTGTTAATAAAATAGATAAGTTTAAAATTCCTTTTGTTGATGTTCTCATTTTCTCTCCGAATTATTCAAATAAACCAACTAGCGATCACCCGGGTGAGAGAAGAAAGTGAAGAAGACAACTTTATTTTGATCGCCTCCGTCAACCATAAGACCTTCCCAGAAGAGTGGGATATGCAACATGACATGCTATGTCGCAATGTCAAATAAACTTGAAACACAGTTATGATCAGACACACAACATGGTTCGAGTGTTTTACAAACCACAAGAAGAAATACAGAAAAAATATAATTATAAATTAAGTGGAAAATTTGCGAGATAACCAACATTTTTCTTCATAACTGATTTCTAAGGTTATTGCATTTATTTAATTTTTTTATTTTCCTATCAATTTTTTGCGTCGGTTGAGCATGAATTCAAATCTGGGGCGTTATTTCCATGTAGCACTGAATGCTGACATCCTCCAAAGTTTCAAGACTAACGTAATTGCAAAGAGCCCGCCCGTTGAGAGAGAAAAATACTGAGAGAAAAATAGAGAGAGAGAAAGAGGAGAAAAATATAAATAAAGAGAAAGAGAGAGAGAGAAAGAGAGAGAGTAGACAGCGAAAGAGCAAGGACGATAAATTTTGAGCAAATTCTTGATTTCATAGTTTCTCTTCTCGTCTCGCTAATTTAAGTCGGTGTTTTTAATAAGTATGTTTTTTTTTGTTATGAATATTATCAGAATTCTTCACACCTGTGTAACATTTCTAGCACACCTGCGTTCCTGTCGATATTTTTTGTTACTCCTTTCGTTCCACCCATAAAGGATATATGGATATATTTCATAAATAAATATTGTTTCTCAGTATTATTGGACGCCCAACAGAGACATGCTGGTCCTCCTACCTCTCTATAGACATGGAAACACAGGCACGTATAAAAATGTATGCAATGACGCTCATTTATATACTAATGTCAATACTGAAAACCAATTATATATATATATATATATATATATATATATATATATATATATATATATATATATATATTTTAATATTTCTGATATTCATACGAAGAAATACTGAGTGTGACAGCGCGTTTGTAAATGTAGACTGTTAGTTTCAGAAGACCTAAAACCATCTTTAAATCCTATTTCACCACTCCTTTTGCAGGATCCCGCTACATATATAATCATATTTCCAGAATAATATAAACTACTAAAGACCGAGCTCATTTCAAATGCAAATACGAAAAGAAATCCCTACTACGCTAAGTACAACGCACCAATACTGAGAACACTAAATGACACCACTAACCTAAATATTTTTAAATTTATTTTAAATACCAAAATTTCGAAACGATTATATTAATTAAATACTAAATAAATAAAATAATTTGATTGCAATAGTAAACAAAATGCGAAGTATATATATATATATATATATATATATATATATATATATATATATATATATATATATTAGGTTGGTGCAAAAATAATGACGTAATAATGTCGTTTTTGACGTTAAATAATACGTCAAAAAACGACATTGTTACGTCATTATTTTTGCACCAACCTAATATATATATATATATATATATATATATATATATATATATATATATATATATATATATATCGGAAGAATCTTATTTTTAAATAAATAATTATATTTAGGCTTTACTTTTGTATCGACTACTATTTTTTAAAAATAAAACAAAAATACTAAAGAACTTCGGATTATTTACCTAACGAGTTCTTTCCTATTTTCTATATATTTTCTCATATATATATATATATATATATATATATATATAGTGTACAGAGGAACAAAGACTGTGCTGATTGTGTCATGTTGCATTTTTACTCACGGACGGTGCCCAACTGACCCTATTATACTCTGCCGTCGACAAAATCAAAAATAAACAACGCGTATTAAAAATATAAACTGGTGACAATTTACCCCTCGCATCATATATATATATATATATATATATATATATATATATATATATATATATATATGTAAAGCAATTCACTTCGGCAGAAATTTGGAAACGGCATCTTGTACTGTTTGGCATTCGCGCCGGAAGTTCCAATACTAAAATTTCAGAGTGTTTAGGCGTCAATCTCTGTGTGTGTGTGTGTGTATGTGTGTGTGTGTGTGTGTGTGTGTGTGTGTGTGTAAATATTCTTACATAGAGCGAGTGTACTAGAAAATTTAGGAAAAATTATCTGCACATATTTCGGTAATTATCCGGTATCCTCAGAAAAAGATTATTCTTTTCGACCAGAAACAATATCTACGTTAGCCATATGAAAAGCATTTGAAGTTTTCATTTCTACTTTAACTGTATCATTATAGAAATTAAAATTTAAATAAAAGTTTTTTTAATGCTCGCAAAATCCCATAGTATTTCACTCCAAATTTAGTAATAGAAAAGAATGCATATATTAAAATATCCGGTCATATATTAATCGAAAGTGAACCAGAAAACGCCAGTTCAATAAATGTCAGTGTTTTTAAGCGCGTCATGATCGATGTCGTCTGCGATTAATACATGGCTGGGGCACTTGCATATATATATATATGAAAAACTACACATTATTAAGTGTCTAAATAATAAAAATCTATTAAACAATAGATATAAGTTAACGGTTTTTTGCCGATATCATCAAATTTTCGCATTGAATAATTAGCATAAAAACAAACAATAATATAATTTTTAAATTCCATAGTCTAAATAAATAGTTTAAATGCCCTACAAAAAAAGGATAACTCTTTATGAAGTCGTCAAAAAAAACAAATGTTAGCGACAATTTTTGTAACCAGACTAGACGATGTCATCTTCCGCTTTAAATTTAGACACCCCAACCTTACCCTGACTTGAGGTTCTGTGAATGTAACTGAGATATTGATACAAATTATTAAGCCTTACGCCCCTTTTCTTTAAACAATTGCTCTAGCCGTTACCATAGTAATTTTAATTTCAATTATGAATATGCTTATAAAACGCGTAAATTTCAGGAATAAGTTATTCCCAAAAACTTTCGCTTGAAGATGGAGAGGAACTTAGTACTTTAATTCAATTTAATTCAAATAATTATATTGAAGTTTTTGGCTCATGTTTTGAAACATGAGAACTCTTATGTAGCGTTGGAATCATATTTTTAAATAAATAATTATATATATATATATATATATATATATATATATATATATGTGTGTGTGTGTGTGTGTGTGTGTGTGTGTGTGTGTGTGTGTTGTAATGCGTTGGTATATAATTCAAATGAATACTATTAACACAATATTAAAATTGATATACACATAGAGCTAAATGTTTTTATAATAAACATAGCTATTATATTTCATACAATCAGAATTAAGATACCATTATGTAAATGATCATTTTCACGTTGCAAAATTAAATTAAAAAGATATTTCAAACAGTCAATGGATGATAAATTATTGAAATAAAAATTCCCAGATAATGGGAAGGAAGAGATGGAAAATAGAAAGTAAAAACATATTTGAAATTTAATATATAATATAAAAAACCATAAGTTAGACAAAAAAAGAAAAGGCATTTAGAATAAGGGAATTAAAAGCTACCTTTAGAAAAAATAGAAAATACTATATAAAAATAACTAATATATTAATATATTAAATATATTAAATTAAATTAATTAATAGTAACAAAAAAAATTAAATATATATAAATTACAAAAGCCCTGCAATTTTTATATACATTTTTTATATATTATATATGCGCGTACTTATTGGAAAGCGCTCAATATCAGTGATAAAGCTAATATATTTAGTTTCGTTGATGAGAGTTCGTTTCACGTCCTTTGTGATCGTCAGACAAAATCTTTTTTCTACTAGTCAATCCAATTTGTTCCATTTTCCTTTTCATTTTCCTTAAATCTCTTTCTTGTTACATTCTTATGTACATCTTTTCTTCCCTTACAAATGATTTCAATTTCTTTTGTTAATCAATCTTTATGGTCGTCAAACAAACTCCTTGACAAAGTGCGTGAAACCCAGAGACACAAACTCACGCCAACGCAACTATATATATATATATATATATACATACTCATATTCATATATATATATATATATATATATATATATATATACATACTCATATTCATATATATATATATATATATATATATATATATATGTATTTATACTTCCTCTCACTCACTCATTTCCCCCTCTCCTCTCTTTTCTCTCTCTCTCTTACCTACAATTTTTTTTTAAATCCTGATATTTATTTTTTTTTCTTTCTTCCTCTTTTAATATTATTTTTTACTTTTCTTTTTTTTTTCCTCCGCCTTTCCCTTTCGTCTTCATAAATTGATTCCATTTATTAAGAAAAACTTGGCTGAAGAGAAGAGATGAATATTTGTATACTTATGAAATAAATTATAACCGAATGGATTTTAAGGATCGTCGAGTACAGACGATCCTTAAAATCTATTATATATATATATATATATATATATATATATATATATATATATATATATATATATACATTCAGTTAGATACTCAAACAGAATATATATATATATATATATATATATATATATATATATATATATATATATATATATATCCAATGCGATGAGAACGAAAGTAATATATAAATTCCAACGTTCACAGCATTAATCCAAATGAGGGATCGATACCGATAGTCGACCGATAATTATTTATAAAGAAAAAAATTTTTTTAAATTAGGTGACGGTGTGAAACAATAGTGCTTGTTGATAGCAGTTTGATGAAGAATGGATTGGGTGTTTAATGTTGACTGGTCTGCGGAAATTTTTTTTTTTTTTGCCGACAAACACTGGTCAAAAGTTTAGGCACATCATCTCACAAGCGTCCTAAGAGTGAGAGGTAGCGGAGGAAAGGTGGAGATCTTCACCAAACTGCTATAAACAAACACTATTGTTTCACTCTGTGACACTATTTAGGTCGCTAGAAAGAAAGAAAAAAGAAAAGAAAAGCGAGAATTAAATTTAGGTGATAAGAAGCCATCACGAAAAGGACACTAGGCGATGTTATTCTTTTTGCCAAAGAAAGATGCTAAAAGTTTTATTCTCATTGGCGAGAAGAGTAGGGTCGCTGATGTTTCGGATTTAATCTGATTTATGTTACGGGGCGGCGAATAAGATATATCCAATCTGCCATGGCAATGGTAAACATTTCAAGTTGGACAAGCGATCTCCCGCAGAATTCTAAAGAGATAAAAATTAAATAGGTCATCCGTTGACCGAAAAACAAAAATGTCCGCTGACCACCATGAAGGAAAGATTAAGCCTTTGTCTATATGCAGAATATCATTGAGAGGAGCATCTGTTTATTGTCAGGGCTGGCTATGATAGCGAAACTATTTTATCGGAACAGTTAATTAGCAAATACGTCCAATTGACCACCCACTTGTTTGGCGAAGGCACGGGTGATAAAGTCCAAGTGACATTTGGCTAAGATAAATTCCCAAGGGTTTGTTGTCGGGCAGAAGGAAAGAAAGAGAAAGAAAAGAAAAAGAAAAAAAGAAAAAGGAAGATATTTTTTTTTTCTTTGAGCAAGATTTTTTAAACCGAGGCTAGTCTGGTCACACCCACGCCGCTGAGCGCCCATTGGCTGAATGGTGGCATGAGCGTTAGGCCGAGGTAATCATGTGAAGAAGGAGGGGAGGCCTGTTGCGCCCCTCCTGAAAGAATAGGTGTGAGATGCCACTGTGAGAGAGAGGGGAATCCCGTTGACACCCTCTGAGGGTATAGTGAGATACCAATATGAGAACAGAAGAAGGTGGGAAGACGAAAGACTTCCAAAAATGGAACATAA
Organism: Acanthosepion lycidas; assembly: GCA_963932145.1. Taxonomy (NCBI): domain Eukaryota; kingdom Metazoa; phylum Mollusca; class Cephalopoda; order Sepiida; family Sepiidae; genus Acanthosepion; species Acanthosepion lycidas. The sequence continues at coordinate 130,667,871 of OZ010577.1, read as the reverse complement.
TAAATTTTCCTGACCGAAAACAAAGAAGTGGATTGTGGATTTAAAATTATCAAGGAACCTCAAACCCCAACAAGCCCACCCCGGTTTTGGTCGGCGTCCATATAAGCAGAGTCGCAACGAGTGAAAACCAGTTCGAGTTCGCAGTGAAGTTCCAGTTGGAGTTCCAGTTGAGAGGCAGTTGAGTGAAGTTCGCAGTTGGAGTTTCACCCTCCTTGCAGAACAGCTGACTGAAAGATTCCAGGCATCACGACCTCAACTTCTAGCCAAGAACAAATTATTTTTGAAGAACGACTTAAACTCATAGCTCCAAAACAAGTTTTACGAATATCGCCTGAAGATACACCAAGAACCAGTTTCTTAAAGAACAAACAACTTAAGATGTTAAGATTCGCCTAACAAACACGAAGTGTCACAATCCATATAATAGCGGTTTGGGAGAAAGACGCATGTGACACTATTTGGCTTACTAAAAGGGAGAAAGAAGGAAAGAAAAAGAAAAAAAAAGGAAAGGCGAGAATTAAATTTAGGTGATAAGAAGCCATCACGAACAGGACACTAAGGGGTGTCATTTTTCTGACAAGGAAAAGTGGTAAGATTTTTTATTTCCATTGTCGAGAATGGAAGATACTGGATTTAATCTGATTTAGGTTACGGGGCGGGTGAAAATTCCAGGTTGGCCAAATAACCTCAGAGACAGAATTCTAAATAGATAAAAATTAACTGTGTCGCAAAATTACAAAAACAAAAGTGTCCGCTGACCACCATGAAGGAAAGGTTAAGCCTTTGTCTATGGGCAGATATCGTTTGGAAAAAGGGATCTGTTTTGTATCGAAAACTGGCTGTGGTGGCGAAATTCTTTTATCGGATCAGAAATTGGCACCAAGAATGCAAATACGTCTAAATGGCCACCCATTTGATGCTGGCGAAAAGCTAATTGACGAATTCCAGTTAATACGGTTAAAGATAAGGATTCTAGGGTGTGAGGTCTCCTCGAAGAGAAGGAAAAGGAAAAGTGAAAAAAAAAAATTATTATTTTTTTTTTTTTTCTTGGAGCAAGATTTTTAAATCGTGGCTAGTCTGGCCACACCCACGCTGCTGAGCGCCCATTGGCTGAATGATAACGAGAGCCAGGCGGAGGTAATCATGTGAAGCAGGAGGTGTGGCCTGTTGGCACTCATTGAGAGGATAGGTGTGAGATGCCACTGTGAGAGAGAGGGGAAACCCGTTGACACCCTCTGAGGGTATGGTGAGATACTAATACGAGAACAGAAGAAGGTGGGAGGACGCGAAGACTTCCAAAAATGGAAAATAATAAAATTTTCCTGACCAAAAGCAAAAAAAAGGATTGTGGGTTGAGAATTATCAAGGAACTTCAAACCCCGACAAGCCCATCCCGGTTTTGGTCGGCCTCCATATAAGCAAAGTCGCAGCGAGCGAAAATCAGTTCAGCTCGAGTTCCGGTTGGGAGGCAGTTGAGTTAAGTTCGAAGTTCGCAGTTGAAGTTGCACCCGTCTCACAGAAGCTGACTACGATTCACGCAATTCCGAACTCATCTTCTAATCAAGAACAATTTATTTTTGAAGAACGACTTAGACTCATACCACCAATACAAGTTTTACGAATATCGCCGGAAGACACACAAAGAACCAGTTTCTTAAAAGAACAAACAACTTAAGATGTTAAGACTCGCCTAACAAGAACAAAGTGTCCCGAATCCATACAGCGGGTTGGGAAGTAGACGCAGTCCTGTATCCAGCAACCATATATATAATATTGTTATCCTTTTTTAACACATTTGAACTTTTCAAGTTAATATTTTATTTTATTTTATTTTACATCTACTTGTGCGATATCACCCTTATTCGAACTCAGCTTGCATTACGGCCCGGCGACTGATTGATTTCGTCTACCTAAGATCAAATCACAACGTGGGTAGGTTAGACTAGAAATCAAAGCAGTTACTTCGGTAACCAGACGTTGGAGGCGAGCTGGGAACGACAAGGCTGATACCGAATCTAACCAGATTCCCATCCGAATCACCAAAAGGTTAGAACGTCACATTTGGTGCCTCGACCAATACCAAGCCAGTTGGTCGTCACAGGACAAGATAGAACGACGGACGCGGCCAGGCAGACGTCACATTTGGCGCAGCGACACCGGGGGACGTCACAACTCCGTCACCTTTTTTATGTATATTTTCTTCTAAAACAAATGGAAAAAAATGAAGTGACGTTTCACATACGGCTTGTTACAAGCAGGATTGTTCATAACCATTTTCGATTCTCACCCGTCGAAGTGCAGTTGAAATGCACTGAAACCAAGTTCCATCTTTGTAGTGAGTAAAATGGTTTTGTCTATACGATAAAATTCTAATATATATATATATATATATATATATATATATATATATATATATATTCTGTTTGAGTTTCTAACTGAACCCTATATTTAATCTACGGGGATAGATTGTTCTCGTTCTGCTGAACGTGTCTAGGGGAGATAACCCGTCTTGTTCTTATTTCATATTTTTCATTCCGTTTCTACTGATTCCGTGTCTGCACTGGTCGGCCAAGGGATTGAACTCTTAAACCCTATTATCATCAAATTCCTGAACCAACGCTTTAATTCCCCTAGGATATTTTCCCTTGCAGAACTTGGAAACTTAAACCTAATTCATAAGCTGATGAGATTGCTGCCGCTTATCACGCTTGACTTCATTCACCAAAGTGTCTTTATTCTACTCAGGATCATGCTGCTTTTGGTGCTTGGCTGCGGTTTATCTTATATTTTTTATTACCGGTCCTCATATTGTATCTATTCCTATGCTAGGCCTACTAACGAGATCCTCATAGACTAGCATATGCACTGATTCCTTCAGGCGGCTGACTCCAGTGTTCTTCTCTGGTATTCGTTGAATCGATAAGCGTCTGTTGAAGGCCGAAGATTATAACGGATACATGCTTTGATAATAACTACAAAGATGAGTCAAAGTGTAAATAACGTAAATAATGACTCCTCATCACAGTAATTCAGAAAGGAGCTTGTTTTTTCCGTGGTAAATGTAGTCAAGCGTGACAAGCAGCAACAGCAGAAATCTCATCAGTAGATGTATTAGGTTTAATGCTTCAATTTCTACAATCGGGATTACCCCACGTAAAATTGGTGGCATAGTAATTGTGAGTTCATAATAATTGAGCAGTACTAAATAAGAATACAGTGTAATATCCCTAGACGTGATCATCGGAACGAGAACATTCTATTCCCATAGATTAAATAAAGCGTTCAGTTCGAAGATTGCCTGAACTGACCGAGGACACAAGGATCGAAACTTTGTGATAATAACAATGTTGAGGACCGTAGTTCGAATGTAAATTACGTAAGCGGCGATAAATCATCGTCCCAGATATTTAAACAGAAAAGGACATGTTCAGTTTTTTCTCATATTTAATACCTAGGTTCAGTTTTTCTTACCTTTTGAATCTCACATTTTATCTTCAAAGAGAGATTCTGATCTATACACGTACCATTAGTTTCTATAGTTACAATGCCATAACTTGTACAGTTTTTAGGTTATTATTAGGTTGGTGCAAAAATAATGACGTATTAATGTCGTTTTTTGACGTATTTTTTAACGTCAAAAAACGACATTATTACGTCATTATTTTTGCACCAACCTAATAAATATGCTATCAAATCATGCCTATTTCATGCATTCGCAAGTTGTTTTTTTTTAACTTCCTTAAAATAATTTATGATTTGCATCTTCATATCAGGTGTGACTGGAGATCGAATAAAAGTGGGTTTCTGTATTATTGATAGTAATCTCATATTTTCACTTGTGAGTTCAATCCTTAGGCTGGGCAGTGTGTATTTAGACTGAGTGGAGATGGGTCTAGCAATAACAGAGAAGTACTAAAAAACGAGACCAGATATCTCTAAACATGAATAACAGAACGAGAAGAATCTATCCCATTAGATTAAATAAAGGTTTCATTCACAAAATGAATTAAATTATTTTTGTTTAGAAAATTTTGGTAATTTTTTTCTTTTACATATGTTACTCCGGACCACCACAACTTACTTAATTTCATGAAATTTGGAGAAATTAAATTCCAATCCCAAAATTTGTTTTATTATTTAAAAGCAGAACTCCTTGGAGAACGTAAATCGTCATTTTTTTTTTTTTTTTTCAAACTATTAATCATTTCCCGAAAATCTGTTCCTAATCGTAAAATAAAAAATGCAATTAAACAATAATATTATTTAATTAGAGAAGCTTTTAATTGGTTTTATAAATAAAATCTATTAAGGACTCTATTGTCTTAAGAATTTTTTTTTCGATAATTATTGAATTTTTACAAGAATTTTTTCATTTTTTCATTTTTTTCAATTTTAAATATAACAAATTATAGTAATATAAGCTGTTTAGAATATTGCATTAATTCCACCCGGTTAGGTGATATTGTTATTAAGTGAAAACTATATTTACGAATCAAAAATTGAAAACCTGAATAAAAATCGTTTACACTCAATATTAAAAAAATATATATATTTATATGTAACGTACCTCTGTTTAATAATATGGCGACCATACACGACATAATCAGAAAATAAAACCGATCGCTATAGTAAATTTAAATTCAACGTTCCTAAAATTAGATTAGAGAGAATATTTTGTAACATTTTTAAGATTACTGAGTACTTAAAAATTATATAAATATGCGTTCACTTGGTATTTTCTTAAATTCTATCTTAACAAATAAGGTCTCCGTAAAACGATAATAAAACTGTCAACATATCGTAAATGACTTGTCAAGTGATTTACGAGGTGCTGACAAGCACTTAATCGCGCTACTGTTTATTTTAAAAATACATTTCTCTGTTATTTTAAACTTGAATTTTTTTATTTTTTTTCAAATCAGATTAATTATATATTAAATCAGCTAAAATTTAAGAAAAGTAGATTTTATTTTGGGAAAATTTTAAAACCGAAAATTAACTTTTGTTTATAAATATATTAATAATGGCTGAATTTAAACGATTTCTCAAAGCGAACAAAAAGTTGAGATTTTAATCAATGTACTTTCTACTTGAAATATACCAGAGTATTTTGCTTACTGGAAATAGTAAACTTAATCATTTAGCTTAAAACTGAAGCTAAAACAAAGCTTCAAGAATGTGTTTTCATTTTTAAAAAAGCATTTTCAATCTTAGGTTTCGAAATTTCAGTGGAGATTCCCACAGAAAATATTTTGTGTGACGTTGCTCGCAATGAAACTTCGTAATTCATTTCTTTGAATTTGAAAGAAAAATAATACATAAAATAAAAAATTACTAAATAAAATTACTGAAATTTATGAGCTTTTATTTTAGTTTTAATTTCAAGTTAATACATTAATTTTATTTAATGCATTAATTTAAATTTAAAATTTCCAATTTCAAAACTAATTTAAATTGACTGGAAGCAGTTTTTTTTTAAATCGCTTATTTTAGTTAGTACCATTTTTAGTACGTACCTTCACTAATTCGGTATACGTATGTTTTTTTTTTGTTTTTTTTTTTTTCATTTTAGCTTCAATTGAAAGCTAAAAGATTTAAAATTAACTATTTCCAGTAATCAAAATACCTTGCGGTGTATTTCAAACAGAAAATATGTCGATGGGAATCGATTTTTTCATTAAAATCGATAAAATCGCCTCTTCTGACACATTTGTAACGTCTTTAAAAATCTTGCAAAAATTAAATATATATTTCTGAAACGTTATTTGAGAAAAATTAGCAGATTTAATTATTTTTTTTTAAGTCTTGAGAAATTTATTTATTGAAAAAAATAGTTTGAACAAGGTAACTATAAACAATTTTTTTCTATCCTCTGCCAGCCGCAATGATGGAGAAAGCATTACCTCGAACCGTCGCCAGTGAGACACACAGCAAGAGCCACTCCGTTTCGCGAGGCTCGTCCCTTAATCGAGACGCAATCGCGCCAATCCTCCGAAGGAACGACATTGACCGAGGGTTAATAACCACAGAAGTCTTCACTGCCACAATTAACGTTAATACTGAATAATTTTGTATTGGCGGTATTGAAATTTCACCAAGTCCGTACATGATGCTAGGACGCACGCGGTCTTCAGTTAACGTTTGGCGGCAAAAGAAAGAAATTCATTCTTTCTTTATATCGTTCTATTGAAAAATGTTTGAACAAAGTAACTATAAACAATTTTTTTTTCTATCCTCTGCCAGCCCCAATGATGGAGAAAGCATTACCATCGCACCGTCGACAGTGAGACACGCAGCAAGAGCCACTCCGTTTCGCGAGGCTCATCCCTTAATCGAGACACAATCGCGAGATCCTTGTTTGCAGTTTAACTTAATTCCTTGTCTATAGACGCTTATTCCGTTTCAGATCCATTGCTAAGTCAGCTGTTAAGAAAGAGTTGTGCTAAACAAACTTTTAATCTCAAAAATCTATCTTACATATTTATAAGTCTAGCATTCTTCCATTCTTATAATATTGCTGCCACATATGACCCCGTCCTCCTGCTATATATCTAGAGATCTTTGATAAAATCCAAAGAAGAATCAGCAATATTATTGGTCCTGATCTGGTGTCTCGGCTCCAGTCTCTTATCCAACGCCGTAATGTTGCCTCTATGTGCCTTTTCTATAAATACTTTCATGGTAATTGTTCAGATAAGCTATAGTACCTAGATATTACGAACTTAAGCGCAATAAGAAACTGAAGATGAGGTCTTATGAATTTGTAGCTGAGTTGATAAAATGTGACTGTAAGTTCCATGTTAACAGTTTCCCTTCTCGTACTTCTCGTTTGTGGAACTACCTTTCCGTTCCCTGCTTTCCAGTCAACTTTAATCTTCAAAAGCTTAAATGCAATGTCAATCGCTATCTACTGTCCTTCTGATTACTCTTCTTTGTTCTCGTTCCTTGTCATGTTTCAGTTTTCTAATTCTTTCACACTCAGTAACCCCTTGTGTCTTTGTGGCTTAAGTGCCTTGGAAGATAAGACAAGAGGTCATTAAAGGTAAACATAACCTCAAAAGAAAAGAAAACACCTGTAAAGTTACTGAGTGATGAAAAGACGACGCTGGGAATTGCGACAAGTTTGAACAAAGATCAAAGATCGATTAACAAAAGAAATTGAAATTATTGGTAAGGTAAGAATAACGCATTTAAGAATGTAAAAAGAAAGAGATTTAAGGAAAATGAAGAGAAATAATGGAGCAAATTAGATTGAATAGCAGAAAAATAACACACCGTGAGTTGTGAATATAAACAGAAAATGCCTAATATTAAAAAATTGACTGATGACAATAAAAGTAATAATATTTAAGTAGAAATTATAAAGAGAAAAATGTAATTTTGCCGATGAAGTATATTGCAACTTATTTCACAGCTAATTTTTAGTGACAAGTGTAGAGCTACATTGGATGTCTCTGTCTCTGGAATTTCGGGTGGATTCTTCATAGAGACAAGAATTAGATGGCAACTGTTGAAGAGAATGCATAATTAGTTGGGCTTGTATTCGAGGTCGTAAAATTATGGATCGCGTTGAATTTGATGATGATGATAAATGCAGAGTATTATTGAAATTTCTTGAACACTTTGATTTTTGAGTAGTCCAGGTCAGAATCTGGCTAGAAATGAAAAAATACATTCATGCAAGATAATTCTCTTTCATATTCTCCAAAGCTTACTTTGTCAAAATGTTTCACAAACATCAAATTTACAGAATGCTCCCTGGAATGATTCTGCAGATATTCCATAGAAAAGTTGTGATGCCTCATTAAAAGACATACATCTGAGATTGGAAAACAATATTCAAGCAAAGATCTTTGAGAAGTACTAAAATAATACAATTAATTTTAAAGTTGAAACAGGAGAAAATATAACAAAATCAAAAGTTGGTTAAAGTTATAGAATGTCAAGGAATAGATATTAAAATGTTAAATATTAAAATACTTTATTTCAGTTCGGGAAGTGGAAATAAGTTAAATGATAGCTGACCGTCCTACCTAAAATTGGTTTAAGCATTTTTGGAATGAAGCAAAGAAATGGACAAAGACTTTAAGAAAAACTAGGAATCTTGAAAAAAAATTTAGTCAGTCCTAAAAAAGAAAACAAATAAGAAAACAGTAAAAACAGAAACAAATGAAGCAAAGTATGAAGATATATATCTCTCCATCTCTCTCTCCCTCTCTCTCTCCCTCTCTTTCTCCCTCTCTCTCTTCCTTCCTTCCTTCCTTCCTTCCTTCCTTCCTCTCTCAATCTCTCTCTCCCTCTCTCTTCCTTCCTTCCTCTCTCTCCCTCTCTCTCCCTATCTCTCTCTTCCTTCATTCCGACCTCTCATTCTCCCTCTCTCTCTCCCTTTCTCTTCCTTCCTTCCTTCCTTCCTTCCTTCCTTCCTCTCTCTCTCTCTCTCCCTCTCTCTCTCTCTCTCTCAGAAAAAATCGTTTTACTGCTACTCATACTCCAATTACGCTCGTTAACCCTGTCCAGGTTATTTTGGAGTTTTTGCAAACAAAGGGGTGCCCACCAATTTTAAAGGGACACAGAGGTCCAAACGGGTGCCCACCAATTTTAAAGGGATACAGAGGTCCAAACGGGTGCCCACCAATTTTAAAGGGACACAGAGGTCCAAACGGGTGCCCACCAATTTTAAAGGGACACAAAGGTCCAAAGGGGTGCCCACCAATTTTAAAGGGACACAGAGGTCCAAAGGGGTGCCCACCAATTTTAAAGGGACACAGAGGTGCAAATAATTGCTTAAATTGTTTAAAGAATTGCAGGATTATAATTTAACCTGTTATCTTTTATTCTAAATTATCATTTGGGTTTGGAACTACGAAAATCATCTTGACATTTGATGTCAGCATTTGTTCACATTTTTTTTTCAGTTTAAATTTTATATTTGCCTGCATTCGTTCGCCAAGAGATAGCTTATTGAAATTTTATTCATAACAGAATATTTTGTGGGCGCGTAAATAAGAAAAAAAATTTTTTTCCAGCTTTTGGTGGTGTTACGGCCATATCACTTTGAAACACCGGTTCTCATAAGATTACCGAAGTTAAGCAACGTCGAGCCTGGTCAATACGTAGATGCGTGACAGATTGAGTATATCCGGAGCTTTAAGCATGGATTTGCGGATGGGATAATGGATAATGACTCTGAATTGGAAATCGGAGAGCTGATTTCTGATTCCATTCAGGTTCGATATATTCACTTAAACGTAAATACCTTCGGGAAAGATATGAGTCCACCTCTCCCCCTTCCCATCTATGGGTTGATTAACAGGACTTGTATCAGTAAATCATTGATACCCCCCCCCTTAAAACTATTACAATCTAAAAATATTAGGGGGGTTTAAATAACCTGAAAAGGTTTGGTAAGCCGTGCAAAAGAAATCAATCCGAAATTTTTGTAATTTTGTTGAAATCAGCATAATTTAAATTTTGCTCCTAATTAATTTAAATCCTTTCCTTTTTCACGACAGTCGATTTTAATGACATATCTTGAGTTTCGAAGCAATATCTCAACCAGAAAATGAACATTATCAATTGAACTCTGTTCGCCGACAAAAAAAACGACCCAAACCTGCCCTGTGATAGCGTTAAATGCTGGCTATGTAAGTTGTTAGGGACTTTACATTTTTGATGAGCGCCCTGTTTGTGAGGTCATTTTTCCTACAGGTATAAGCTTTTAATGTATCTACGAATTTTGATTTTATGTAATAAAATGCTAAAACAAAACAATGAATAGCTAATGACCTTCTGATCTAACTTGATCATCATCGAGCTTTTTGAATAAAACATCTAACGATATATTCAATGCCATTATATAGCAGAAAAAAACATTTTGTGGAAAGGCACAAACGAGTCTTTGCAAATCGAATGACACAAAAAGCACACTAAAACACACAAAAACACACAAACACTGAAAGAACAAATCCGATCACATGCTAACGCATTCTACATCCGTTTATTCTACACTATGACTATAGCTGTCGCGATGCCATATCACTAAGTCAACTGTGACTCACCTGGTACATTTGCCCTTGTGATTAGCTGCGTTGTATGCGTAACAGCCGTGTAGGTCATAAATGTCTGCCCACGTGATCTTTTTGATGGCTTCCGCGTCTTTTGGGTTACACACGCTCCATCCCTTGGCACACAGCCAACGGGCACGCTTCACGTGACCCTCCCATTTACCCTTGCAGGCGTGGATGTTCTTGTAGTTATGCAAACCTTCTGTCTTTTTGTCTGCACAGCCAGATGTATAGTCTGAATCCCCCAGGATTGGAGAAAGAACGGCAGTTGAAGAAGAAACAGACAAGAAAAAAAGAAAGAAAAAATTACATGTGAAATATTAAACGAATATCAGAGGATACTGGTGATAGACAAAGGCTGTGGCAAGAAAGGAAGGGGAAGAAATATATATATATATATATATATATATATATATATATATATATATATATATATATATATATATATGAATAAAGTAACGAGAAAGAAAGAAACAAAGAAAGAAACAAAGAAAGAAACAAAGAAAGAAAGTAAGTAACAAGAAAGAGAGACGGTAAAAAAAAACAAAAAGAAATGCTGTGAGGAAGAAAGAGAAAAAATAAAAATTGAGTAAAGGAAGAAAGGAAGGAAGGAAGGAAGGAAATGGGCAAAATGGAGAAAGAAAGAAAATCAGAAAAGAACAAAAATATAGAAAAATTTCAAGTGTTAGAAATAGTCAGAAAGAAATATTTAGAAAGTAAGAAAGAAAATATTTGAGAGAAGAGGAAGAAGCAAAAAAAAAATGAAGAAAAAGTTATGGAAAAGAAGAAAAAAGACAGTCTTCGAGAAAGAAAGAAAGAAAGGAAAGACCGAAAGAAAAAGAAAGAAAGAAAGAAAGGAAAGACCGAAAGAAAAAGAAAGAAAGAAAGGAAAGACCGAAAGAAAAAGAAAGAAAGAAAGAAAGAAAAAACGAAACGAAGAAAGACCGAAAGAGAAAAGAAAGAATGAAAAAAAGAAAGAAAGAAAGAAAGAAGGAAAAAAAGAAAGAAAAGAAAGAAAGAAATCTTGTTATTTTATGAAAGAGGGGAAATCAAAAGTAAAGGGTGATGAAGAAGTAATGACAGTAAAAGGGAAGAAAAGTTGAATCGCAAAACGGGAAAGAAAGAAAGAGAGAATAAAAGACAAGAAACTATACATGAAAGAAGAAAAATATAATTAAGGCAGTAAAGGATTTCGTAATCTATCAAAATTAAAAACGTAAAAAGACGGTAAACGAAAAGATGTCAGTCATTTGACAGAGAACAACTGACATGATGTGATGACATCACAGATAAGAAGTCGAAGTATTATTTGACCTTTTGGCTGCCGCAGGACACTCAAGTTGAAATTCCGGCCAATATTTTTATCAGATTAAACCCACCAGGTCAAAGGCCAGAGACCGCTCGTTCAGCTCGTTTACCACAACGCCATTCTCTATACATGCTTGACCTTTGAAACCTCTTTGTTGTCACTGACAAACCAACATATGGTCTTTCACCCAATCTCTCTTCAGTCAAGCAGTCTTCATTCCTACGTCAACAATTACCAGTGGACTCTAGTTTTATCCCCTGTCAAAGTCATTAAAATAAACTTCATCCAGTACAAATAAAATGTAATTTGCTATTGGGTTGTTCAGAAAATAATAAGTTTTATTATATCCGATTTTGCTTGTGTATACTCCATATTTCTTCAGCCTAGCCCGTATATTTAGTAAGATTAAATTTTTTTTCGATAGATGTATTACTTTCTTTTTTCGAAGATAATTTGAATGTTTCATAGCTCAAGGTTTAAGACGAGTTTAAACTTCTCAAACGCTTCTCAAATTGTGTGTAACATAAATCAAGCCCGGATTTAGTTCCTGCTCCCAAATATACTGTCTACCGTTGATTTCTACAGTTCTGAAATGAAGATGACTCGGTAAAAAGTAGAAAACATGTTAACATGCGATGTTAGCTTTATTTCGTTAATAGCCATCGTGATTAGGGATTAGGATTTGGTGATAAGGATTGTGGTTAGTGTTAAATTTTAGAGTTAAATGAAATCATCATTGATAATGGCTAAAAGTATAGGTAAAAGCGCTCGGACAGACAGCATTACGACAATTTCTAGATAATTTATGTCTGGAAAAGAAAAAAACAGTTTCTTGTAAAGCGTTTTTAACGAAACTTGTATAAAAGAGAGATTGTTGCACGCGCGAGCGCGCACACACACACACACATACATATATATATATATATATATATATATATATATATATATATATATACAAGTGAATATAAAAGTCTGTTTCATGCTAGATGCAATCGTCAGGTGGCCTGACGATTGCACCTAGCATTAAACAGACTGTCGCCTCTAAGTGTTGACTTCTATGTTCACTTGTACATTTACACGCTCTATCTCTGATATTGAGCACTTTATCCCATAAATATAACACATCTTAAGACTATATATATATATATATATATATATATATATATATATATATATATATATATATATATATATATATATATATCCCTTTAACAGATATATTTACTAAAATTACTCAAAAATATCTAGAAATACTAAAGAGTAAATTTATTTAATAAAAGTGCTATTTGCTTCAACTACGATTTTCAAACAACTTCAGAATCTCCTGTATCTCTACTGGACGGTCTCCTTTGGTGAATGCCGCCATAATCCTTGCCATAAATTCATCCTTTGTGTTACAAGGAGTTTTGTTGTTCTTTCACTCAACTGGGCCCCATAAATATAGCACATCTAAACACTATATTTCTTCATATATATATATATATATATATATGTGTGTGTGTGTGTGTGTGTGTGTGTGTGTGTGTGTGTGTGCAGTATTATTAGAAAACATATGAGAAAAAATTCAACATTCATTGTCAAAGTAGTCATTGCTACTTTCGCTTGAAATTTATAAAACTTTTTTGTCAAAAGCTGTTTTTAGTAAAAGCTGTTTATAATTCCAGTAACTGTTCTTTTCAGTATTTATGGAGGTTGCCTTTTTTTTCGAGCAGTGTGGAACCTCAACATATTATGTCATTATTTTCTCTTCGAGTTACATGTGCAATCATTTTTAGTAGTTGCCGTTGTTGAATGTCTTCAAGTCATGTAACTTCTGGTATTTCGCTCGGTTTCCCGAGTCCATGAGGTTCGAAGTATACCGAGATCCAAATGCTTCATTTACTCGAAACCATTTCAAATTCCTTTTTTTTAAATAAAGATATCAATTGTTTATATTAAATTGTAGCTTAAGAACTGTCAAATTCACGACACTTGATGATTTTACTAGCATCAAGATGCATTATCGGTGTTCATAGTTTTGCAACATTTCATACTGTAAACTTCGATTTTCGCCTGTTTTGTCTCAGTTTTCATCTGATCTGTTCATCATAGAGTATATGTCTTCACCCTTAATATATAGGAAACATTTCTCAGTGTTAACCTGTAGAAAAAGTCAATATGTATAAAGGCAAAAGACAATATGAAAACTGTATTATTAGCTGACGCGTTTCGTCCAATGTGGACTTTTTAAGTCAAAAGCAAAATTTCTTTTTTGCCTTGAAAAAGTCCATATTGGACGAAAAAATACAATTTTTCTATTGCTTTTTACCTTATATATATATATATATATATATATATATATATATATATATATATATATATATATATTATGAGTTTAAATTATAAACATTTTAGCCCAATGCCATTATCAATATTTGTCATTTCTAGAAGGAACTGTCAATGAACAAACAAGATGGCAGTGTCTTAGAAAGTTCATTTTGTGGATGAGAAAATTCAAAACAAACCTTCCACGTGGAGAATGCGGTTCACTTTTGAGAAATTAAAAATCCTTCTCATGATTCCTAGGATTGTATTTTTGTCAGCTGTGACAGCAAGGTGAACGCGGAATAATTGACAGAAAGTCAGAAACTGCGTCGATTTGGCATCTACTCGTCACTGGTAACATCAATGACACATTTTTTTAAACGTCTTGTTAATTGTAATGTAACGTGGAATCGTCATGACAATTACCAAATACACCTGAGACTAAGAATTTGGGGCCCTGCCCTCTGGATTTAATACTTAGTAAGTTTCATGATTTGTTTTGGTTTAATTAACTCTTACTACGTTAGGATGATGAAACTATTTTATCCGTTAGTACATAGTGGCCGATTTTTAGGGATGGTGTTATCAGAAATTTTAAACCCGTCAGATCGAAGATTGTCATTAGACAGTAAGGTAGATTAGGCCAAAAGAGCTAACATCTTAAGGAATTATTATTATTATTATTATTATTATTATTATTATTATTATTATTATTATTATTATTATTATGTCATCAATTCACTCCAAGCAATGCGATATTACCACAATGGCGCAAATGGCTATTGGGACTGAAAGAGAATAAGACTTTAGAAAGAAATGGAAACCCAATTTAAGCAGGAATCAAGAGATAAACCTCTACTCCTGTTCAAAATACCAGAGAGAAGTGTGAACCGTGCAGTAGTGGAACCTCTCTACTCGTAATGTTATTATTATCATTATTGTTATTGAACATACGGAAGAGAAAATCTCTTTGGCTCGTAAATTAATTTAGAAAAAGTCTCGCAATATTCAATCGCCAAGTGGTTCTTCAAAATCCAGCGGTTGGTCCCAATGTTTTGGGCCATAGCGAATATTTTGATAAAAGAATTGTAACTGTAATAATATTAAGTTATCTGAATTCATCAGCCATTTTTCCAATTTATTTAGTTTATATTCTGACTTCATTATTATTTTTATTCCGAAACCACTTCGTTTTACATGTTGCAGTCCTAAGTCAACAGCAGGGTTCAAAAATAAAGAAACAACCCTTGACGGGATTTGAACTCGTATCTCTTACATATAAAGGATACAATAAAAATCACAACAAAGTATAATAATCAAAATATTTTTTTTAATATAGTGTTTTATATTTCCGTGTCAAAATTCTATATTTTATTTTGTACAATCAATTAATATTCTCCAAGTCAAGGTGACTGATAACAATACACTGTTTACCTGACAGGTATTTTGATATTCTCAAAATAACATTTCTCAAGTGCACTAAAACATGCTATATATCTGCTGCCTGGTTTCCGCAAACAAGGATGATTACGTATCAAATCTTTTCCCCGAAAACTTAAAATTGATTAAAAGAATTTTTGTTATATTGTGATTTTTGTTTTCAAGTCAAAGTTGATCTTCAAAAATTTAAATGCAGCGTCAATCGTTATTTTCTGTCTCTTTGATTCCCGTTCTTTTATTGTTCATCACTAACGTCTTACGGGTTTTGTCACTTTGCTTGGCGAAAAATTATTAAAAAAAATGATTTAAAACGAAGCAGAAATATAGCAAAGAAAGATATGCTGAGACAATGATTTTTCCAGACTGGGTGGACAGCCAATTAACTCCATATTGTGAATTAGGTTTCTGTGTCATGCTTACACTGATTGATTGTGATGCTGAGTTACCAAATTTTAGACCATTCAAGAACGGGCACACCCAAGAAACGACAGTGGGTGTTTGTTTGCAGTGATGGGTAGTCAGGTAAGGAGGTTTTAACATTTGGTCCGCATTTTGCCATTTGCTTCTTTTATTTTCTGAATAGTAATATTGGACGCATGGAGGCACGATGGAGTAATGGATAGAGATCTGATTGAGGAATCGGAGAGCCGAGTTCTAATTCCAGTCAAATCCATAAAAAACCAAAATGAATTTCTTCACGTGGGAAAGGTTTGAAGCCTCTTATTCTCCCGCCAGCTATGGGTAAATAGCAGGACAGATCGGGTTCTATAGCCTTAGATGGTAACTGGTCTACCACAGAAAGAAACAGTAACGTACTACGAGAAAAAAACTGCTTCGTCAGTCATGTATAAAAAGATACTTGATCGCCTAAGCGAGTATCCCGCATGGCACATAATGGGTACATAGCTGGACAGACCTGGTTCTATAGCCTTGGATGGCAACTGGTCTACTGCAGAAAGAAATAGCAACCTACTGCGGGAAAAAATCTGCCTCGTCAGTCATGTATTTAAAGATACATGATCGCCTAAACGTGTATCAGGCATAGCAGATAACTGACTGAATACTGGACGCAACATGAATCATCTTATCCTACCAAATGATAAAGTGATTTTTGTTTTTCATAGACTTTAACGCCTTCCTTTATTATATAAAGATCTATCTGTGAAATTGTAAATTGTGTCCATAATTCCATTTAGGTAGGTGTCTTTTGCTTTTGCATGTTTTTCTTAGCTTTTGTCTACACTCAGTACCTACGTCTAGGAAGTAAGGCGTACGCAAAGACGAATATCAAAAGAAGCAAACAGTAACACACAGATAAAAACATTTCCTTGTTCTATGCTTTATTGCGGCTAATTGCAACCGTTTGCTTGTCGCCTGCTCTAAATTTCTGGTCCAAAAAGTTCAAACTATTTCCTAATTTGATGAATTATGCGAGCGAGAATCCCCAACATTGTTGTTGCAGGCATTATATTACACCTGAACACCAGAGAGGAGACTGGTCAAAATCTAGATGTCGTAACAACAATGGCGAGGCTGTTGTATTTCACAGCGTAAAGGAAAGTTTTCAACTCGGAATTTCAAATAAGTGAAAATGTTTCATTTCAGATTAATTTTTGCCAGCATCCTCTCACAATGTCACATACAATGTTTGTGGGAATGTAAGTAAATTCATGTATGCATCTAATAAGAAAAAGAAACGAATATCACTACTGCTTTCAACCCAGATTTAGCCGTAAGTTCTATGATAACAGTTTCTTCTCTCGTGTTTCTCGATTGTAGAATTCCCATCCGACTCCATGCTTTCCAGCCAACTTTAATCGGAAAATTTTGATACAATGTCACACCTATGTACTGTCCTCCTGATTACTCTCTTATCTTTCTGCTCATCACTAATGTTCCTCTTCCTAATTCTTCTATGCCATGTAAATCCTTGTGCTTTAGTGACTTTACTGCCTTGCTTGGAGTGAATTCGATTAAAAAAGAAAATAAAAATAAATAGATGTGTACGATATGAAGATATATAATTTTGTATAATTTTATATATCAACAAACAGTATTGAGAAAAATAGTATGAAAAATTGGAAAAGTCTTTTTGACGCGTTTCATCAGTTGTGATTTCATCGGGCTGGGCTTTGTTGAGCTTGCCACGTCTACACATGCGCACGAAACGAGAAATGCTGGTAGTTTCAAAATTTTTGAAAATTCCTGGCATCCTACATTATTAATACCAGTCTTGTAAGAGAGCTAATGGATTATTCATGAAGGAAACCGATGAAGCCATGAAGTCAGTCTTCATTCTCCTCCGTTCTGAACGCTTATCATATTAAACTGACACTTGGATCTGACTGGCTTTGATATGCGTGTACCATACAGAAGTACGTTAGTTGACTTAAAGAATATCAGTAAAGACAAAACAAAACAAAAACTGGCGAAGCAAGCATTCCAAAGTTCTCGTGTGTAGATTTGCCAAAATGTGATAAAGAAATTAATCTCGAATTTATCAGCCATCGCTGAGACATTTTATATACAACGTTTCAAACTTTGTAAAAAAACTTCGACTTATAAATGAAGACGATAGCTCGAAGGTTACTCATTAGGCAGGGAAGTAATAAAAGTCAGCTGCCTAAATATCACAGTTGAATAGTACAATCAAAGCCCGTAAAATCCAGGGATTTCCATATATATAATACAAAAGATGAAGGGGAAAAAAACCCCCCAAAATCCAAATTGCAATCCACGTATGAAAAATGGTAAAAAAATCCAACTTACCTCTAACTGTTACAAATGAACTCGCCATATCAACTCCTTGGTTGTTAACAACTTCACAACTGTATAATCCGGTATCCGGTGGTCGGGCCATCGTGACAAGTAAGTCAACTAATAGGAAATAATAAAGAAAATTATATATATATATATATATATATATATATATATAATATATATATATATATATATATATATATATATATATATATATATATATATATATATGCATTTAAGATCATGAGGTCAGTTGAATCCGCTACCTTGGTTGCGTTATCAAATGAACTCTTAACGGTTTACTTTTTTTCTTTTTAAATATAATGAACGCTATATTGTTATTTTCAAAAATAAATAAACACACGACTTTGGATGTAATAGAAAGAGAGGAGGAGGATGTGGTGAAGAAGAAGAAGAAGAAGAAGAAGAAGAAGAAGAAGAAGAAGAAGAAGAAGAGGAGGAGGAGGAGCAAGGGTATAGTAAATGTATCTGTGGGGATGGTAATTGAAATGTACATTTTTTTATTCAGCATCATATGTTCTTAAGGAGAATTTTCCAATATGTAAGCAAGGACTTCGGGTTTTTGGTTTAAAAGTTTCTTTATATATATATATATATATATATATATATATATATATATATATATATATGTAAAAGTGAACATTAAAGTCAACACTCAGAGGCGACAGGCTGTTTCATGCGGGACGCAATTGTCAGGCCGCCCGATTGCGTCCAAAATAAAACAGCCTGTCGCCTCTGATTGTTGATTTCAATGTTCACTTGTATATTTATATTTACATACGTAATATGTATATATATATATATATATATATATATATATATATATATATATATATATATATATATATATATATATACACATATGATAAAATATAGTTTTAAAGTATGCTATATTTATGGATGGTCAATATCAGGGATAGAGTGTATGTAAATATAAATGTGGATATTGAAATCAACAGAGGCGAAAGTCTGTTTCATGCGAATCGCAATTATCAGGCCATATGTTGGGAATTACGTTTAATATGAAACAGACTGTCGCCTCTGGTTGTTGACTTCAATGTCCATATATATATATATATATATATATATATATATATATATATATATATATATATATAAGGCTCAAACACTAATATTCCATGGTTATAATTTATTACACTAATAATACCAATCCAATTGACCAGACCTAAAAATTCAAAAGAAAGCAGAAAACATAACACGGGGTATTATGCCCCACCCTTTTAACTTTAGGTAAAAAGGTAACGATTTATTTTTAAATTTCGCTAAGAAATCATTTTATAACCAGTTACCTTCTATCGCCTGAGTAAGAAAAATCATAGCATTGAAAGGTGAAAGCTTTTGAGTATCGATTTAAAAATGTTTTTATTATAATAAAAGTATATTCGATGGTAGGTAACTGGTTATAAAATGATTTCTTAGCGAAATTTAAAAACAAATTGTTACCTCTTTTCCTAAAGTTAAAAGGGGGTACATAATTATGCCTTATATATATATGTGTGTTTGTATGTTTGTGTGTGTACGTGAGTGTATAATTCGATGATATCTATTTTTAATCCAAAAATCAAAACATCCATTATATTTTAAATACAATCAATAAAATATATAATGTGACCAAGCTTCCGTGTGATATCGTTGCGTATTTGCCAACGGCACATAAATTCGTTGGTTTAACCGGATAATCGAGAAAACGAATGCGGATTTCAAGGAAGCCAGTCATCGTCCACGTGGCAAGATTAATCCAATATAATCCCACTCCCTGACTTTCTCATTTTCTAGCTTCTATTTTTGGCCAGAAAAACCGTCTCGATAACAAGCATAGGAAATACATATTTTCTGATCAGCAGACCGAGCAATTGAGTCAATATAATCATTCTGCTGCATGTCAGTGGAAAACGTTAAACCGAACAGACGCAATGAGCCACTCTCCTGGAGGTTAGCATCAGCCATGCTGATGGAGGGCAAAATAAAGTTATTTCATTTGATTACACGTGAACAGTTTCATTCTGGATGACTTAAAATTAACAAGATATTTATTGCTTCAATTAACAACAGATTGAATGTTGTCTTTTATCAGCTGCCAATTTAAACTTATCGAACATCTCTGATTTACCATTAAGACTTAAGACTTATATATATATATATATATATATATATATATATATATATATATATATATATATTATAAAGAGTTAATCATAAAATGAATATTAATGTTAATGTAATTAATGGCGACTTCTCTTCGCTAATAAACTTAATATAAGCGTTAACTTACTAATAAGATCCATCTGCCAATAATTTTATACATAAGTATCGCGTCATTCAGTGGATTATTAGTAAGTTAATTCTTATCTTAAGTCTGTTAGCGAAAATAATTTGCCGTTAATTACATTAATATTACTAATTGATTGATTGTATGATTACTTCTTTATAATATAAAATGTATGCTGCACAATATAATACGTTTATGAAAACAATTGATCTGCAGTAAGAAATTTCGGGAAAAAAATCTACTAAGACATATCAATCTATTAATTGAATTATATACTTAGTTCATGTCACGTTAACTGGAAAACACTTACAACAAAATAATTCGTGGATTTACCACATTACAAAATTCATACAAAAAATTCTCCCTTGAAATATTTAAACTCTAGCGTTGCGACTTACACGTTCCAGTGTTATATAAACATTAATAAATAATACATTCTTAAAAAAACATTTTTCGGTCTACTATACATTTATTACGTCTTGGTGTTTTATTTCTAAATGGAAAAATTACAGCCTGACGATAAGAATAGGAAGTTTCCGAAAGTAATTGCTCCTCTAAAAATACACCAGATCCATCTAACAACAACTTCATACATAAGGACCGAATTAATCAGTGGATTATTAGTAAGTTAATGCTTATATTAAGTCTGTTAGAGAAGATAATTCACCATTAATTACATTAATATTACTAATTGATTCATTGTATGATTACCTCTATATAATATAAAATATATGCTGGCCATTATACGTATATATATATATATATATATATATATATATATATATATATATATATATATATATATATATATATAATGATCCGGTTATTAACAGCTCTGCCAGTGTCTTCTTACACCAGAGAACTGTAATAGTATAAAGTACAGGCAGTCACCAATATATTAGCTGGTTCTTGTTACTGAGAGTCAGTATAGCACGTTCAAATTAAATGTGATTAAATAACCATACAGGTGACATCAGATTGATGTTACCTGTATGATTGAGAAATAACCATTTTATACAACCGACACAATCCTCATAAAACAAGTAGGCAGCTATTACACATGCGCGCACGCATTCTCTCTCTCTCTCTCTCTCTCTCTCTCTCTCGCTCGCTCGCTCACACACACGCACATATATATATATATATATATATATATATATATATATATATATATATATATATAAAAATGAGAGAAAAAAACAGCTGGATTAATATGATACTGTTCGTAGGGTTTATTTTTAAATATATATATATATATATGGATGCATCGGGGATGAATTTCTACAGATGAGGTCAGCGACCGAAAATATGTCAAAAATGTGTTTTATGTTGAAAGCAATAAAGTTATTTTGTAAACAGAGTTTTATTGGGAGATAAAAGATGTTTAACACGTTGACCTCCAGAAGTCAATTATGTAATCTTACTTCAAATGTTAACTTTCTATTAGCTAACTTAGGTAATAAAAAAATTTCAAATGCCTCGTTTTTGTATTATATTTTAAATAATTTTTCCATAAAAAGCTTCTTTTTAGTTGCCATTACAATATTCATTCCTGTCATAAACGTCAGGTGCAAGTTATTTGCGTTTAAATCAACGAAAAACTCGTGGCTGTAGGCTTGGTGGCAAAACCATAAAAGTGAGATTAATAGTGGTCGGCGTCATAATAAAAACTGCTAACCACGAGTTGGCAATGTGTTAAATAATTTTTTTTCTGGATGCTTTCAGTTAACTTCCATTATTGAGGTTTACTTAGGAGAGGATCAAGTTGAATTGCTAATCTTATTTAAGATTAGCAATTCAACATGATCCTCTCCTAATCATCTCACACTGAATATTCTCTTGATTTAAAAATCCCTTTTCGTTTCATTCAAATAGTGTGTTCATTTGAATCGACGTTGATTATGCCATGTAAATCTCTCCGTCTGTGCATTCGTCAGTTAATATGAAGCTAATATATTTAAAATTTTTCTGTTTTTTTTAAGTTAATATTCGCATTTTGCAATAAATTCAGTTAAAATGAGATTCTTTATAACAGTGAACACAATAACTTAGAAAGATAAAACTGTTTTTTATTCTTTAAAACGAAGTTTTAAATCAAATAATGATTAATATTCAATTTTTTTTTTCTTTGTTTCTGTCATTTTTGCTGCTGAGCAAAAAATCTTTATTGTACTTTTAATTTAGAAGGCGAGAAAGAAAAAAGTTTAGCGTTTTATTTATTACAATCAGGAGACATTTATCGAGAAATTGTATGGGAGAATTTCTTGTGGATCGATAATCGGTTATCAGGGGTAAAAGAAAAGAAAATGGTCAGAAACAATAAATTTTCTGATGGAAGAGAAAGGAGGAAGTTTGGTTAATGCTGAATTTAATCGAGTGTGTCATAGAACACGATACATTGCTGTTATATAGAAATAAATTGACCAAGACGGACACTATGAAATGGCAGGTATTTACTATTCTTTTTATGCCTAATTATCTATCTAGCTTCAATCACTTCATATCTATCTATCTAGCATACTCAAATTTATCTCCCTCTATTTACTCTCTCAAATTTTCTCTGTCTCTCTGCTTCTTTCTCTTTTTCTGTCTCTCTCTCTCTCTCTCTCTCTCTCTCTCTCTATATATATATATATATATATATATATATATATATATATATATATTTAGTCTTTTCATATCTATCTATTGTCCTCAAATTTATCTTCCTCTATTTTACTTCCTCAACTGCTCTTTGCCTCTCTCTCCCTCTCTCTGCATTTTTGTTTCTCTCTCCCCCCACACACGCACACACACACATATATATATATATATATATATATATATATATATATATATATATATCCCTCTATTTTTGTTTCTCCACTTCCCTCTGTCTCTGTCTATCTTTCTCACTCACTCTCTCTCTCTCTCTCTCTATATATATATATATATATATAGAGAGAGAGAGAGTGATTTTCCAAGCATAGCTTGGATGTGGCTCAAGGCCAAAAGTAAGGGGCACCCAATGAAGATCGAACTCCATACTCAGCACTAATAGAATGGAATTTTGAAACTCATAAACTCATACACAGATGTCCTAAAAGACACATGGATCAGTGGATAAATACGTTAGTTAGATCCAATGACTAGACCCAAAGAGTTGTGTGTTCAATTCCAGGCCATACTAGTGGTGAACCAAACTTGGAGTGTTAAGTTAAATAGAAATAACTGAGACGTCCGGAAGAGGCATGGCTCGTGGAACTAGAACAATCTACTCTGGTGGACGAAATAAAGGGTTTGGTTTGGAATCCCAATCACCTGAAGAAGGCCAGATCGTACAACGGTCGAAACGTTGTGAATATGGCCATGAAGATGAGGATAATAGTCCGAATAACGTAAATAATGCAAGTTTTCCGACAGTAAGTATAGTAAAACAATTGCCAACTTTCTGCAATTATGCATTCATGTAATATAATGATTGGTCATGCATTTTTATAATAAAATAATTCACAATGCATTTCTGTAGTAAAATAATTAGAAATGCATTTCTGTAGTAAAATAATTCGCAATGCATCCAGATTATACATATAATAATAATCTATCAATAATTCTAGCCTTATTTCCTGACCACCGACAATGTTTTTTCCCTTAATTTTTGAGGTAATGAATATGCATACACTTGGGTTCTCCCTCACAAACATAAATACAGACTGATGTGGAGGTACAGGACGACGCCTATTGTCTTCGCCTATTGACGACGCCTATTGATGACGCCTATTGTCTTCGCCTATTGACGACGCCTATTGTCTTCGCCTATTGACGACGCCTATTGTCTTCGCCTATTGACGACGCCTATTGCCTACCACTACGACGAGGACCAGTCCATTACGGTTACCTGCTAGATTGTCCTACTCGGTTACAGTAGTCAACAACCACTTTGCTACTTCGAACAAATATATCCCTTTCCAGGACATATCAATTTTCAATGCACAGCATGTAAAATGAGTACTTGAACATGTTTAAATGAATTTTAGCTAAAAAAAATTCAAATTCCATGGTTACTGATGAATGTTTTGCCTATGGTCAGAAGTAAATAACTAAATTGAAGCAGAAGGGAGAAGTGATGATATCGGTGGGGTGGGGTGAGAGAGAAAAACTTAGAACTTGTCACAGCATACCAAATTAAAATGGGATCAGCGCTTAGGAAAGAGCATCTTTGTTCATGTTTTCCTTGCAGGTAATATTTTCTGTGTTACTGTAAATGTCATCATTAGAGAGAATGTAATTTTCTGATGCATTCGCTTGTTGAATTCTCGCTGTAATATCACGTGTTAAAGACCCGCGAGGAATTAAGCAAAGCATAAAATGGAAACGGTTAAATATACGCACATGATGTAAGGATTGAGAATCGAGAATTGTTTCTTGGAATCTGCTTCCCGTTCCGGTACCAGTGCACTGTGGGAGTCGGGATACCTGTGGCCTGGCATGTGAGCAGGAATATCAGACCGCTAAACACGTTCATTTTCTCTGGTGGGCGAACAATAATTTTTGGAACCCGAGCTGCGAAAAGAAAATACGATTTAATGTACGGAATAAAAAAGGTAAATTTTTGTTCGTATCGACAACAGCAGTAATGTATTTTATCATGCTGTATATCTTTTTATTCATTCAATATAAGGCTTACTCAAGGTAGAGGGTTAATAAATCAGGCTGTTGTAAGAACGTAAATGTAGAAATCAAGAAGTAAATATTATGAGGATATGTGGGATGGTTTGGCCGTAGACTTGATGGGGTTAATATCGTAGTGATTGGGACTTCTTTCCTATAATGCAGCCACACTTGGGAAGAAACTGTTCGAATGTAACTTCCTCCTAACAAATGGAATACAAAGGGAATGTAAGGAAGTTGGCCTTATGTACACGGCCTAGTCGGACCTATCTGTGAATGTCTGAACAGGTAGGACTAAAGAATATATCTCATCTAAACACTTGCCTCTATTGAGAATCGTGTTTGCGATTTTTCAGAACTCGGGGAAATGAAGGTTTTAGTTTTCCACTTTGGTTTGAACTGTTTGCTCATAGCTGCACTGCATTTTCCAATTACCTCTTGCACAAGTTGCGAACAGTTCTAAATGTGTCAAGAGTTTTATTACACCGTTCCCTCCGCTAGAATTGATAGTCGTGGTCACAGGGAGATATAACTGCAACTGAATCAGGCTGGTTATTTGTCCTATGTTAATACGTTTTCGTGGATAAAACTTTCTATACCATGAATCTATTATATAATGAGGGAAGCTGTTCTGAAACATCTATTTTTGAGCTTCTGCAATGAAAGATCTGATGCTATCCCAATCAGCTTTAGTTAGAACGACCTACACTCTTGAGCAAATTAATTGAAACAAAACGAATAATTCCGTTATTATTTACTTTTCTCGTATTTTTTCAATGAAACATGATCCATTGTGTTGTGGATTCCGAGATGAAATCCGGTCTCAAATGAATGACAAACGCAGGAATGAAATATATCAAATAAATGTATTGACGTAATAATACAATTGGTAATACGTTTAGTAGATCCAGAAATGCGGTTAGTAGCAATAATAATATATATACAGTCTGGGAAATTCAGTTTCGAAGTATGACTTCCTTCTGAGTCTACGTGCTCGCAACTGTGACTCCTACAAAGCGGTTACCTCACACTCTCACTTCTCTCACTCTCTCACTGTATCACTCTATCAGTGTATCTCCCCCGGGTATTCACCGGCAGCAGTACAAGTACACACTGGGCGAATCCACTTGTATGAAAAAGGGGTGGAATCCTTAACACATTGCATATGTTAGTACGTCGTATGTCCATTCCACGAAGTCGTTCCTTGTAGATTGACCACAGGTACTCGATTGGATTTAAATCAGGAGAGTTTCCGGGCTAGTTTATAGTACTTTGATTTGCTCACTGGTAAGGCTTGCCATAGTGTTCGTGCGGCGTTACAATTTTCATACGCTTTCTTGGAGTAACATAAATCGCAGACAATTGCTGTAGGGCAACTAATCGACAGTCGAAACAATAGTGTCTGGGCGTGATAAAAATCTGATGTAATCACGGGAGACGTAATATTTTTCAAGACCAAACAAATTTCATCATACACCCCAAAAATAGATTTATATTAGTGCACACCACTGCAAATGACCTAATCTGAGGGAAAATAGAAATCGATTATACCCTGTCATTCCAGTGAGTCTAAAACTGACCACATGGTGAAAGAAAATGAACTAAAGCAGTTGTTTCAATTAATTTGCACAATGGTGTAGAAATGGTATATCCGAGGATGCCTTTCGTTTGGTATCAATTTTGACATTGGTCTGAAGTACCCAAGAGAGGTACAGCGACACATTGGTCAGCACAAGAGGTGAGAAAAAAATCTATGGGGTTTGTATAATGTCCAGTTATGCCAGAAACATAATTAGGCTTATGCACGACTTGAGTCAGTCTATAAACGACGGAGGTGAAATTAAAGAATTTACGTTCTTCATCAGTGGAGTAACCACTCCTTGTGGCGAATTTTGAAATTGCCACAAATATGAATGATAGCTGAAGGATGATTCGAGAGGATATGATCAATTTTATAAAACATTTTGTAAAACATTACAATTCCATCATCCTGAGGCGGTAGAAATTGAAGAAAAAAGACATATCATGAAAGATCCATGAATGGTAGGTCAGGATCCTGGTTTTATATATCTCTTCAACAGGGAAACCCATCGCTAATATTATGTCCTAGGCCGATGCACATGGTTATAGCGATTTAAAGTCTTTTCGTTTCCTTTTCAAGATATTTGAAACCTCCTCCAACTTCTATATTGTATGATCTATATTTGTAGTCTTGTACCAGACTACGCTATGTCTTGTAAATAACTAGGGTTGCTTAAAGAGGGCCTAATAGCGAAATAGAACATTAAAATTAACTCTTAAGTGTCGAAGTGAAGGATGTTTATTTTATTTTATTTTTTTATTTTTTTTTTTGGAGGAAATTTTCCGACGCCCCAACAAGGTTAAAATAAATAAACCGCATCGTTTATTAATTTCAAGCTTTTTGACCCTTTAAATTATTTTAAGGCTGACCGCTTTTATTAAGATCCCCTTCCACGACATTTATTTTATATTTAGAAAATTCCGACAACTCTATTATAAAACCCCAAAGACTTTTATCCAAAAGTTTAATTTAACAACATGTGGGCCTTTTTTTTCCGGAAAATATGTACCTTTTTCTAAAACAAGTAATTTTATAGAACTTATTAGTACTTTTATTTAAGAGGAAAAAGAACTGAGTTAAAATCATTATTATCCACTGGTATATTATCATAAATATAATAATAATCATATCATTTAAATTTCTCTTTAAATTTAACAAATATAGAAATGAATACAATATGGGAACCAGTAACAAGGATTGCCAGAGAAAATCGATAATATCAACAAAAATTGCAATATGAGCTCTGGTAAAAATATGGAATGATAACAGCAAAAATTGCAATATAAGCACTGATAAAAAATGATATCTGAAGATATTAGTTATATAATACCCAGAAATTCAGACACAGATGTCCTCGAGGACACACGGCACAGTGGACAAAGGCGTTGGTTAGATCCAGTGAAAGAGTATGAGTTCAATACCCGGTTAAGGCGGCGGAGAACTTTCAGAGGGAAATTAGCAGATAACTGATAACTGATTAAACATGGTACATGAAACTAGAACAGTCTACCCCAGTGAGCAAAATAAAGGGTTCAGTTCGACATTCCAACCACCTGAAGAAGGCCGGAGCGTAGAACGGCCGAAACGTTGTAATAAATATGACGACAAAGATGAGTACAATAGTCCGAATAATATAAATAATGTAAATATAGAGAAATATAATATTAGATTAAATTCATTAATCGATATTAAAAATGTTCGATCATCGCAGTAAAGTAAAAAGTAAAGAAATACTCAAGAAAACATGTAAAATAAGAATGCTAGCAAGGAAAGATGAAAATTAAAATGAATTCCTCTTCTACAAAATAACTATATCAAAAAAATGAATAAATAAAAAAGAGAGAGATGAATAAATAAAATAATTTATCTTGAATAATTGTACAAATATTTTGAATAGACATACTAATATGCCTGATTAACGTTCCATATTTGTTAAGTAAGTAAAAAGGTGGAATATATGCCAGTATATTCAGAATGATAGTCAATCTATTTAAGTGGCCGTATTTATGTTTTGAATAAAAGTATTTATTTTTGGATTAAAGGTACATATACTCTGAATAAAGTCCACACATTTTAAATAGATTTATTTGGAGTAAAGAAGATACGGGTAGCTTTACGGTTATTGGCGAGTCGAATTCAAATTCCAGCCTTTGTTGAATTCATTTTGAATTAATGCCCTAGGAAAATTCAAGAATCGAACTCTTGTCCCTCACACCTAAATCTACTGGTTGGTAGCCAGTCTAGGAGAAGGGTACTCTGAAATCGTGGAGTGGAAAACTACTTACCCTAAAAATCATAGCAATTCACACTTATTAAAGAAACAGAAATTGAAGAGAGCCATGATCTGGGAGGGATATAGCATTTAAAAATGAGGTAAATTTTTATAGATTCTGAATAAGGGAACATATAATTTGAATAAAGGTACTTACATTTTCAATAAAAAGTACTTCATCACGACACAAGTCCCGTGACTTATTAGGGTCATAGGAGCACCACACTTACTGAAGTTGTGTCTGCGGTGAAATGTATTGGGTTTGGCAGACTGCCCGAGTCCCTATACCTAGATTTGAATTCAGTATTTTCCTTCTCATAGGCAAAAAAGTACTATTTGACCCATAGCGGGTGGAGAGCAGAGCGATATCCCCACCTATTCCCATGGTGTACAAAAGTAAATGTAACAAATGAAGGCGGTGTTCGAACTCTGCGCTCCGTGGCTGTAACCGTAACACAACTCGCGTATCACTACTAAATATCACTTAAATTTTCAGTAAAATGTAATTTATCGATATAGTTAAATTATACATAAGAGGAGGTGCTGAAAATTGTCAAGCTGAGCCAGTTCCAAAATTTGATCCAATGATCAAACATTAAAATGACTCTTGACTGAGCCGAAAATCTTTGAGCAACCCGTTGTACACACGAAAAGAAAAAAAAATCCGATATCTATGATACCTATTTCTTTTATCAAAACGACGGGTGGTCATCTTGAGAACCATCTTCTTCTTTCTTTTATGTTCCGTGTCCCTTTAGGGTGTTGGCGATCATGGCTCTCCACTTCCCCCTATCCCTTGTAGCTCTCAATAAGTTTTGTCCCTTTGCCACCTCCCCCAGCCCATGTTCTGTCATCCACGTGCTTAAGTCCGCTAAGTATGTCATGCATTGTTTCCCTTGTCTCTCTTTCCCTCTATTCGACCTGTGAGTATCAGATTCTCCAAGCCCTCCTTTCTCATTACTAGTCCCAGAAATTTCAGCTGCCTTTTCCTGATGTTAATTATAAGCTTCCTCTTTGTTTGCATCCTCTCCAAAACCTTATCGCTGCTTACACGCTCGGTCCATGCTATCCTTAGCATCCTTCTGTAGAACCATACCTCCGTTGCCTCGAGTCTTTTCTTCATCTTTAAAGAAACCGTCCAATATTCGCAACTGTTTAAATATTCTTTTAGGTTGGGTGTATTTTGTAAGAAAAGAGCAAATTTAAAATGCAAACAGGTTGTAGAAGTGTTACTATACCAGGCAATCGACAGCAGAGCACGCCAGTGGCCATACCAAGCTGATGATGACAGGCTCTGTGGAAATGAGAGTCAACGCAACAACTAGCGTCTATGCGCCCGCCAGAGATGCATGAAGTCAAACCCTGGTTCTGGTGGGAACAGCTCTTTCCTACCCCGGCCAGGTCGTCCTGCAAAATAAAATAAAACACATAAAAGAATTGCAAACGTTAACTTCTCTTAATTCGTAGGGGTCTGGAAACTGAAACCAAGTGTGCATGTTTTGTTTCTTTTTTTTAATTTTATTTAAATTCAGGCTAAATAACCATTGTTATTATTATATCAAAGTTTTGTTTATTGTACCATTTGACCTTTTTTTCAGGGCTTACGGTGAAACACAAGTTTTCCTACGATCACCGATGTTAAGCAACGTAGGACCTGGTCAATACCTAAACCACTAGGGAATACCGGGCCCTTTGAGCTTGGATGTGAGGGTGGTGTAATGGATAACGGATCTAAATTGAAGATCGGAGAGCCGAATTACAATTTCATATTTCACCTCCCCCACCATGTGTTAATTAGCAAGACTTTTACCATTACGATGGAGTAATGGATATCTGCTCGGATTGAGGAATCGGAGAGCCGAGTTCAAATCCCACTCGAATCCATTGCATTCATTTATGTGCTAATACTCATGGCAAAGGTATGAATCCTCTCCTTTTTCCCCCAGCCATGGGTAAATAGCAGGACAGACCGGGTTCTATAGCCTAGTCCACCGCAGAAAAAAATGACAACCTCCTGCGGGAAAAAAAATCTGCCTCGTCAGTCATGTATCGAAAGATACATAATCGCCTAAGCGTGTATCACGCATGGCACATAATTGACTGTCTTATTAAATCATTATTATTTCCAAAAAAATATTACAATCTAAAATATTTTCTGGTTTTAGATACCTTCAGAGGGTTGATAAGCCGTAAAAATACAAACCAATAAATCGATAATTGGTTTTTAGGCGCTTGTTGATCCGGGTAACTTCCATGAAATGTCAAGCTAAACCGTTTATTTAATCAACGGGGGTATGTTGTTCTTGTTTCTCTGTACATGTCTAGGAATAGTGTGTCTTGTTATTTTTTTTAGTATTGCTTAGTTACCGATCGCTTTGTAGAAACTTAGTCAAAGTCTGTACTACCCGTTCCAAGATTGAACTCATACTTACTATATAACCAATTAGGTAATTGTCCATGGTGTCCCACTTCTCATCATTAAAATTACAGACAAAAGACTTTTTATTATATTTAAAAATTTCATTTTCGAACTGAAAGTGAAAATTTTTATAAAGAGTAAATGATAAAAAATAACTTTCTAATTTAAAACCGGAAATAACCTGCGTTAAATCAAAAATGTAACATTAAAAAAAAAAAAAAACTAATACTAATCTTATTTCGGTAATTAAAAAATCCTGAAATTTCAAATTTAATAAGGAACGTATTAATTTCTGTTCAATAAATAAATCATTTTCCTTTCTTTTGCCAGAGTTCGAAATAATATATTCTATATCAAATAAAACTTTATATATTTATTGGTCACAGAGCCTGCTTTTACGTACATACTAATGAAATTTTCAGTTGTTATGGTAACAGAAGGCATTACTCAATAATAGGTCATGCCTCGTGCTACCAGAACAAATTAATATCTTATTAGTAAATTATAAGACCAGATTTCTAATACATTTCATTTCATTCATTTTCTTTCGTGCTCGCTTTCTTTCAATATTTTTATATTGAATGATTTTAAAAGCAGAATTCTTTCTTCTACGTAACAACAATACATGTATTAAATAAAATTTTTAGATGTTGCATTCTATAAACAAAGCAATTGCAATCTTAAAATTGAATTTATTGAAAAACAAAAGAAATGAAGTTTGAATTTTAAGTTTTCCTTTGATAATCCAGAAAAAATGATTAAAAATTGCAAAAGATTTGATTGAAGATTTCTTAAGAAAACGAAATTGTCTACATATAAATAAAGGGATTTTCAAATAAGGAAAGGTGTGTTGAACTGTTATGTAATATATGTCCTCCTATATGGTAACGAAATCTGAACAATTTCCTAAAAGATGAAGAAGAAACATGAAACAACATAAATGCTGAGAATATTATCGATTTAACATGTTAAAAACGAGGAATTTTAAGAAAGATGGAGACACTTCACTTCTTCTTAGAATCAGAAAGAGAAATGTTTAGGACATAATGAGAAAAGTGGGTTAAGAAAATTGACATTCAGTGGGCACATTGAAAGCAGGAGGAAATAGTGCGTAACCTACCTAACGAGCTTGTGTAAATGGTTTAAAGAACAGACAATTGGGGGTGGGATTGTAAAAGGAGAAGCATTAATAAGAGCTACAAAGGATATGAAGTAGTGGAGAGTAATGACCGCCCAAGTCACAAAGGGACAGGTCGCATAAAAGAAGAAAACTAGCCATGGGGAAATGGTTTGCAATGTAGTCTCTCAAGGAGATTAATTTAATCCGTATTGGGTGCTCTTGCCATTGTTTCAAAACTAAACATAATAGATAATCCCTTAATTCAAAATTCAAACAAATTTGCTTGAATTTAATCAAAACAGAAAAGTTAATAAACTCAGTGAGGAATGTTTCAGAATTCATACCAATTTTATTCTGAAAGAAAACAAAGTAAAAAAGCAATAAGATCCGTCTATGTTTCTCAGATGAGATAATATAACCATTTACACTATTTGAATTGTTCAGACTGTTGCCCTCATCTTTATTGCCATATTCATGATATTTTGGCCGTTGTACACTCCAGCCATCTTCAGGTCATATTCGCTTGAATTTCGAACCAAACCCTTTATTTAATGCATGGGGGTATTTTGTTCTAATTCCACATGCCATGCTTTTTGGATATCTGTTTGAGTTAATTCCCCTTAGTAACTTAACTCTCCTGATTTTTTAGGGACTTTTAAACTTAATGTCTCCCTAACTATTTTTACCAGAGCTCATATTACAATGTCTTTCTCTAGCTCTCTGTATTACTGGCTCTATTATTGTATTCATCTCTTTGCCTTGGTCGGCTTAGGTAATTTTTGTAGCCTGACAAATGGGATAATTTTTTGTTAGGCTCTACTATCTATCTATCTATCTATCTATCTATCTATCTATCTATCTATCCTAGTCTATTCATATCTATCTATATATCTATATATCTATCTCCGTCTGTTTATTATCTCCCTCTCTCTCTCTCTCTCTCTCTCTCTCTATCTATCTATCTATCTATCTATCTATCTATTGGGCGCGTGACCGAGTGGTTAGAACGTCCGGGTTCAAATCTCACCATGGTCGATTTGTCAGGAAGGTGACTTCCTGATGTTATCGGTCTGGAGTGGGGACGATCTCATTGGCGACACCTTTGAAAAGTCGGTTGACCCAAGACTTGTGAGTGAATTTGGGTAGAGAGAACACTTGGGGCCGTTTATAGCTGTGTTGGCACGAAGTCATAAGTGACTGAGGGTTTGAGTGTGCTAGTATTGTTCAAATTGTTGATCATTCTAGATAACACGCTCTCTCCCAGAAACTGTAACTAAGGTCTGTTCAGCGTAGTTGCAATTGTTAAGCAAACACAAATGTGCCTGAGCGAGAGTCTGCAATAGAGATTGGCTAGTCGTCCTTATACGATTGGCCTCCGATTATCTATCTATCTATCTATCTATCTATCTATCTATCTATCTATCTATCTATCTATCTATCCTAGCCTCTATATACCTACCTGCCTCACTATCTTTTATCGGAAATCATGTCAATAGATTTGTTTGTTAAATTGGGTCATAAATCCGTTGAAATAGGGAAAAACATTAATGAGAAGAAATTACTTTCAACCTAATTACATTACAATTTCTCTCAGGGTATAAGATAGTCAAATGAAACTCCTATGGAAGCAAATTCGTGAAAGTCATTATAACAAACAAATTAGATGAAAAAATAACATTTAAACAGAAAGATTAATTATGTTCATTACACCTTCGAGTTATTTCTATGAGTTTTTCTCGTAAGTTAATTACGAGAGATAAAGTGAAAAAATTCAAACAAATAACTTACATAGAAATTGACCGAAAATCAGAAAATACGCATTTTTCCACCGATTTCTGAAACATTTCTTTATTTATAATAATTTTCTCCATAAAAAAAAATCTTTATACTAATTGAAAAAAATGATAAATAAATGTTATTATTATTTAAAATATAATGTTAAAATCGGACATTTTATGTAGTATGGCTCAATATAAAAGAAGTTTTGATGTTGGCAGTAACACATCCAATCCACCAGAATGGTACTTGAACCATTTTAGAATAAAAAATGGCATGAGAATTTTATTATAGAAAACACATTATGCATAGACAGTTGGGTTTTATATTATTAAGCAAATACTTGAAATTCATTGAAAAAACAAAATGTTAATGTTCCATCATCACCGAAAAAATTTTAACCTATTACAATGAGTGGTGCATTGGCCGCCTATTGAGACTTAAGCTCAGCCACACATCAAGTAGAACTCGTATATACCATCCATTGCAAAATGGTTTGTTGTATCACTCCAGTAAGTTCTTGATTCCTTCTGCTATCCTCTACCTGGACGAAAAATAGGTAGGAGCTGCCCAGTCTCGATAGAATTCAAAGACATATGCGTGTCCTTGTGGGTAATGAATTATTTCTCACCTAACAACTCCTTTTCGCACAGATGAAAGGCCACAAACCTCTTGCTAACCTATCGATATTTCCATGGAAAGTGTTCAGACGAATTGCATTCCTTCGTTACACCAGTTCTAACCCTCGCCACTAAGGCACGACATACCAGACACATTGTAACGGTTTACTCTAATTTCGTTTGTATTTGTTTGGTAAGATGTAAGTTCCATTCGAGTAGTTTCCTCTGACGAACCGCTGTTTTGTGGAAACGACTCCCGAGAATATGCTTTCCACAACACTACAATATTAACCTATTCAAGTTAACTGTTCTACGGTTAACTGCCATCTTCTCCACATATCCACATAAACTGTGCCACTTATTCTGTAACCCTCTACCATAAGTAGCTCTTGGGCCTTGTACAGTGTGAACAATATTGTAAAAAAATAATACCTGTACTTTCAGCCACATAATCCCAGATGATTTCTGCATGTGCTTAAATAGAGACGATTATTAGAATTAATAGAAAAATTAATAGAACAATTATTGGAAAAATTAATAGAATTCATAGAAAAATTAATAGAATTAATAGAAAAATTGTAGAATTAATAGATAAATTAACAGAAAAATTAATATAATGAGTAGAAAAATTAATAGAAAATTTAAAAGAATTAATAGCAAAATTAATAGAAAATTAATGTATTTAATAGAAATCTTAAATGAAAATTAGTAGAAGGAACAGAAAAAATAATAGTATTAAGAGAAAAATTAATAGAAATATTAATAGGAAAAATAATAAAAAAATTAAGTGAATTAATATAAAAGTAATAAAGATATAATAGAAAATTAATAGAAATAATAAAATTAAGAAAAATGAATAGAAAATAAAATTATAGAATTAACCGAATCAGTCAAAATTATTAGGTTGGTGTAAAAATAATGACGTAATAATGTCGTTTTTTGACGTATTTTAACGTCAAAAAAGACATTATTACGTCATTATTTTTGCACCAACCTAATTATTGCAAAATTAATTGAATTAAAAGAATAGAAATTGTTTAGAAAAATATATAATAAAAATTAATAGAAAAGAGAATAGAGAATTAAAAGAAAATTAATAGAAAAATTAATAACAAAATTAATAGAATTAATAGAATCAATAGAAAAACTAGTAGAAATATTAACAAACAAATTAAAAAAAAGTTGATAAATTAATAGTAGATTAATAGAAAATTAACTGAATTAATAGAATTAATACGGCATTTATTAGAATTAATAGAAAATGTAATATAATTAATGGAGAATTAATAGTATTAATAGAAATCTATAGAAAATTAATACAAAATTTAATAGAAAAATTAATAGTATTAATAGAACAAAATATAAAATGAATAAAATAACTAGTATAAAAAATTATAGAGTAGTTCATAAAATTAATAGAAAAATTAATAGAAAAATAATAGGAAATTAATTGTATTAATAGAATTAATAAAACTAATTTAAAAAATGAATCGAATTAAGCGAGAAACTTATTAAATAAATATAGAATTAATTGAAAATTTAACAAAAATTTAATAGAAAAATTAAAAAAGAACTAGTAGAAAAATTAACAGAATAATAAAGTTAATAGAAAATTTATATAATTAATAAAATAATAATAAAAATAATAGAATTAATAGAAAAATTAATAGAAAATTAATAAAATTAATAGAAAAATACTGGATTTAGCAATTCGGATGAATTTTATTGCACAGGACTTAAGATACACGAGTTATATTACCTATGAATCAAGTTATAATATATACCGATACAACAGTATGGGAAAAGGGCAGTTTTTAACGACTGTTCTTGCTTTAAATGCATCACTCTTCGTTAGAATTGAGCACCATGGCAACAGTATGGCGCTTATATACCACGTATATAATGCGTTAAAAAGTTCCTTTCTAGTCTAGAGGTAAGGTGAGCTGGTGCACATTATGCTACTGTATCCCCAAATGAAGAATTCAGAGTTCTTCTTCTAGGCCCAAGTTATATTTACCCGTAAAGAGATTGAAACTTTTTTTCAAGGGTATTAGCGCGTAAGTGAACGTAATAAACATGGCTGGAATTCGAATTCGGCTCTTCGATTCCTCAATCCGAGCCGCTATCGATTACTCCATCGGGACAACGCGATAATTTAAAGAAGTCACATAAGGACGGTATTTGGCATAACACAAAATGCAGAGTACATATATCGTTACATTATAAACAACAAAATTGTTTAGTAATGGCTTTTGAAAATGTTATTCATTCCTTCATTAGATACTGTGAGTATCGAATTCTCTAACCCTCCTCATATTATATTATTTTATTTTTAAATCATACTCTTGTAAAATAAACACATTTTCAGTATTATATATATATATATATATATATATATATATATATATATATATATATATATATATATATATATATATAGACATACATACATACATACAGGGTGTAACAGCCAAATTGTACAATTTTTACATTAAACTCTGTTTTTATATACGTATTTAGGTTTTTATAACCCTACTGGACTCTACTTTGACCAATAATAATTTATAATTACTTCTCTAAACTAAACAGAAGAATCGTGATGAAATCGATTATAAGCGAAAATGACATGTTCACCACTAATTAATCATAGCTAAGGATAGGATGCATATGAAGTATTGAAATAAAGATGAAATATATATATATATATATATATATATATATATATATATATATATATATATATATATATATATATATAACTTTCTGTCCTGGAGTAACAAGGTGCCTCACAGTTTCACGCACGATATCATTTTAAGTTTTTTTTTTCACAGTTTTTAGACGGTCATAGCTGAAACTCCTCTTCCACGTGCCAAATGTCTTATGAATTGAGTTAGATATTTTCTAATTGATCACTTTAGCTCTAAGTTGAAATGATGACCCCTCTTCTTGTTGTGACGTCCTGATCCAGTTTATCTCTCTACTGTTCCCTTTTTTTAAAACTTATTCGCTGTTCACTTGATGGTTCTTGAACTTTGTAGATGGAAGCCAGAGTATAAGTGTCGGTACCATTATTGAAGGCCTGAATGATCTTTTGCCTCTCACCTTTGCTCAGTTGTAAAACAGTGGATCTGACAAGAAACAATTTTAACCTGCTCTCTCAGTTATTCAATAAAAAACTGAATAACCGAAAGGAATTTCCAGTGATTCTTACGCAAAATGGTATCAAGATGGCTAAACATCCTATCTGAAATCGCGGGAAAATTTCAATTATGCTATTACATGATTTGGACAATTTTGCTGTTACACCCATTATATATATATATATATATATATATATATATATATATATATATATACATATATATAGTGAGAGAGAGAGAGAGAGGAATAATGTATCAGTTAAGATACTGATATTATTGTTTTCGTCTTCTTACCTCATATTTCATTGGTATTTAATCGTGAAAAGACTTTTCCAACTTTATCTTTTTGATCAATGCTTTCTTTTTTGTTACTCTAGTTTGCTTGCATTGGATTTTATTGAAATTGGCTTACTGTCTTGAGTTACATTAAAGACATTTTTTTTTAAATTGCTTGTAAGGTTTGTGCATTTGAGAAAGCGGTTGAGGTGATCTTACCACGCTAAATATCTGACAGTTCAAGACGTAACATAATAAATGTCATACATCAAGTTCTTTATTTCATTTAAATCCTCGAATTCACCTTTCATTTTTCAACTCATGGCTACGTGTTTATGTTCACACATACCTACTTCCCTACCTACATATATACATATACACTTATATATATGCATATATATATAAAAATATATATCTACTTATATATATATATATATATATATATATATATATATATATATGTGTACATACATACATATATATATACATATATATATATATATATATATATATATATATATATATATATATATATATATATATATATATATTATAATGAAGGGAAAGAACAGTAATATATATAATCCAGTGTTCTTATTAATATATTTTTTTTTTTACAAAACAGTGCTCTTTGCAAATCTACAGAGCATAAATATTATAAATTTACTTACTTAAAAATACCGTCCCATCGCTACACAGGAATTACCATGTTTCAAACACAGAAGCTAAAATCTTCAAATTAAGTTAGAGAATTTATTAAAGTTCCTATTTCTGTTTCATTTTCAAGCGAATTTTGGAATAAATTATTTTGAAATTGAGTTTATTCAGCACATTCATAATATTATTTTCTATGAATATGGGAAAATCCAATTGTTTTTACAAGGGGAGATAGGGTATACTTTTTAACTGACAACTATTGTATCAACATATTAGTTACTTTCGAAAAGAGGTTAAGTCAAGGTAGGGTAGGGCTGCCTTTTCAAAGTTTTTCTGTACTTTTGTTTCCCCGTTAAATTTATTCTTGTATACATAAAGATTTTCTTTTCTAAAAGGGTTGTTTGTATATGAATACGTTGTATTGAACTACAATTTTGAAATATTATTCTTAATTTTAATTACTAATAGTCTATACATCTTTTAAAACAAATAAATGTAATAAAATCACTTAAATTATTTTAAAATTATTTTAAAATTATTAGTAAATATCAAATAAAATATATATATTTCATTTATCACTTTTTGACAATGTCGACAAAGAATAGCTATTTAATTTCTTTGATTAAGTAAATTTTTATTTTTATAAACCTAATAATATATAGTTTATCATGTATGCACAAAGGACATGGGTCATTTAATGACCTACATATTCTAGCTTTTCTTATTAATTCCCATTTCGCAGTAGGTGTTTGTTTTTTGTTTTTTGGTGTCTTTTAAGTGCCAGAAATATTTCGATAGGGAAGTCTGATTTCGGTATTTATTCATTCTAAAAGAACTTTGATATTGGTTGAACCGTTTTTAAACTCATGTCTTGTGCACCCAATGTAGACTTTTATGTTGTCTGGATCCTCAATAGATGGAGGATGGTTAGATTTAGGGTGTATATACAAAGGATTAGTATTGGGCTTTTTGTAAGGTATGTATATATTTTTCATTAAATCTAATGTTATATCAAGGAAGTTCACTTTTTTCAGTTTAGTACTTACCATAATTTTTAAGTTCAGGCATTTAAATTCTCTATATAATATCTTTCTAATTTTATTAAAGTTTGTAGTGTTCTTTATAACATCGTCTGTGTATAATCTAATCTCAGTTATATTAATTTCATGATATACTGTGAGATTGTATAACATAAAAAACCGATAACGTCAGAAGACTCAGCTGAGTCTAGTGATCCCATTGTGATGTCAAAGTGGTCATAAGGATTTTTATCCATTGCTCACCTTTATGTGTTAGTACGGATTTTTTCACATTTATAATAATGCTCTTTTCTTCTTCTATTACGTTATATATATATATATATATATATATATATATATATATATATATATATATATGCAGATACTTGTAGATATATGCACATGTATATATTTAAGTAGGTACTCCTAAAGAAAAGCAATACCTATGGTTTAAAATGCATCTTTAAAAATTTTAAAATTACTTGAAGGTTTTATTTTAGTTTTAATTTCAAGCTAATAGATTACATTTAATATTTCCAATAATAAAACTACTTTGCTGTATTTCAAACCGAATTTAAATTGATTGCAATATTTTTTGGGGAAATCACTAAAAATATCTGAAATCGGCCAGATTGACAAATCTATCAACACAGTGTAATTCTCTGTATAAAAAAAATGTTTCAAAAATTAAAAAAATACATTTTTGAATGTTTACTTGAAGAAGATTAGTTGATTTAAAGTTTAGTTAATTTGATTTGAAAGAAATATTATTTAGTTTTAGTTTAATATATTGCATAAAAGAATTTCTATAGAAGTATGAAATATGTGTTTCGTCAGTTTCCTAACTTGGGAGGAAGGTTTGCTTTGAAAATCAGCATTTGAAATCCTGGATTTTATCTATTCTTGGACACTGA
This sequence comes from Acanthosepion lycidas, assembly GCA_963932145.1. Lineage (NCBI taxonomy): Eukaryota > Metazoa > Mollusca > Cephalopoda > Sepiida > Sepiidae > Acanthosepion > Acanthosepion lycidas. Next base: position 130,627,238 of record OZ010577.1, on the reverse strand, counting down.
GCACTGTTGCTAATGAGAAATACAAAGTGTTAATAATACTGCCAATGATGATGAATCTGTTTTCGCTGCAATGAGAACAATAATATTATAGATCAAAACAGATCTTGTTCCGTTTTAATATTGATTTGTTTTTCCAAATCCATCTCCATTGCCGTATCTGTTGGCATATAAAATAGCTCTTCATTTAACTTTGATGTTAATGTATGAATTTAGGTGATACACAATACTGTTTTCTAAAGCGTTTCAGTATGCATTAGCCTATTAACGGGGTATGTAAAAATGGGAGGATATTTTTAGCCAATATTTTGGGGAAAAAGGGTAATTTTTCTCCTAATCTTAGTTTGAGGAATTATCATTATACATTGATTTATTCAAAATGGCGTTTGCATCTTGATTGCTGCAATTAATAGACTCCATACATTTAAACCTATACCCAGCAGTCGTCGATAATCGGTAATACGAAATCTTGAATTTTACACTAGATTATTGTCCTTTTGCTACTAAGGAATATTTCATCTCAATGTTTCCGAGTTAACTGGAAAACTACTTTTTGCTGGGAAGTCTAGTGCATGAATTTCACTGCCATACATAAAGACTCGGGACAACAAAGCAATTTACTTAATAAAGGTTTTTTGTCAAGTAAGCTATTGCAATCAGGTATTGTGACTTTAAGAGCAAATGTGAGGACACTATTCTGAAGAGATTAATTCACATTCATTTTCTTCTTTCTCATTTTTCTTCTTCTTCCCTTCCTGTCTCAATATTCTTCTTTCGACTTATTTATACTCATCAGGGTTTGCTTTCACATTAACCATCTTTATGTACTCTCTATCTTTCTTTTTTTTTTTTTTTTTTCTTTTCTCACTTCCTTTCTTTCTTCTTGGTTTTCTTTTTCTTGCTTTTTTTCTCATTACTTCTGCAATTCCTGCTTTCTTTCTTTTTCTCCCTTTTGTCGTTTTTATATTTTTTCTTTCTTTCATTTTTCTTTTCTCTTTCTCTTTCTTTTCTTTTATCGTTATTTTCGCTATTTTTACTTTCTTGCTTTTTTTCTCATTACTTCTGCTTTCTCTTTCTTCCTTTTTCTCTTTATTTTCCCTTACTTTCTTTTATTCTTTCTTTATTACCTATTTCTTTTCCCTTTCTTTCTTTCTTTCTTTCTTTCTTTCTTTCTTTCTTTCTTTTTAACCTATTTCTTTTCCTATTTCTTTCTTTATTTATTTATTTAGCATTACTTCTACAATTCTTTCTTTTTTTTTCTTTCTTTCTTTCTTTCTTTCTTTCTTTCTTTTTACATTTCGAATCTCCGCTTTATCCTTTTTGACGCATGTCTTCCATTTCTAATTTCGGTTATTTGGTACTCGCTGACTCCCACATCAGACACTAACGCCTCTCATTTTATCGGCATGCGCTCAACAGGTTAGAGCGACACGCACAAAGCCATGCACAGCACGATTCCCTTCCGTACGTATTCGCCTTACATTAACGCCGCAAACTTGCACCTCACGCACGTGCGGACAGGGCCAGATAATACACACTAAAGGATCAGGTCCGAATAGGGTAACAATAACAATAAGGAAGAAAAGTGGAAGGAGAAAAAAAAATCTCAATGAAGATAAAATAAGAATATAAAGTCTTAAAATTCGTAATACACACGTTGTTACCCTAAGACTGTATAAACTATTCGTTTAAATATATTCGCCACTTTTACAAGCAGAACACGCCCAGAAAACAAACACTTTTTATAGCTTTAGAATACAGTCTTGAAAAATCTGGTTATTGATGGAATGGGCGGCTTTGCTTTGTGACGGGGGTAATTAAGTGCTGATTAAACTGCACTAAAATTAGCAACAGAAGTCAGTCAGAGTTCCTTCGTATATCCGTGAGCATTCCCGAGTTTCCGGGCTGTCTGAATCATTTATTTCAGCAGAAAATCCGAGACAAATTAGAGCTCAACTTTTCCTAAGTTCTTTAACTAAGAGGAACGACTGACAGTATTCTGATTAAAATTCAGATGACTCTCATGATTATTGTTATTTATTAATATAAATTTGATTGACACATTCTAAGGCCTTCTTAAATCATCTGAATTTCAGAGATCGAAGATTTTCATCATTCCATATATCTTCCAAAAGAATATTTTGTATATCGTTATTATTTTTAGAAATATTTAGATCGATGCATTCTTCGAACTTTCTGAACTATCTGAAATTTTCAGATTATTACACATATTTCTTTGATTTTCAGTTTTTTCCATTTTGTTAAAAGAATGTTTTGGATGACACATACTAAAGCCTTTATGAACTCGGCAAAATCTCATCATTTTACAGTCGAAATGGCTAGATATAACCGCAAGTTCTATGCTAACAGTTACTTCTATCGCACTTCTCACGTGTGTAACTCTCTTCACGCTTATTGCTTCCCGGTCAATTTTAATCCTCTAAAATTTAAATGCAATGTCAATCGTTATCTTCTGTTTTCTTAATTCTTGTTCTATTATTTCTTGTTGTCTTAAAATAATTTTTTTCGCATATTCTCTAACACTCAGCAATCTTTTGCGTCTTAGTGGCTTTATTGCGTTACTTGGTTTGGTTTGTTGTATTTTACGGCATATCAACCTCATTGGGTTATTTAATGCCGACAACGTTTTTTTTCCTGGTAATATTTTCTTTTGGCAAAAATCTATTTTCCTCAAAAATGTATAGCTGATAACATTGTTTTAAAACATGTATTGCTGGTAGTATTTTTTTTCAAAAATATATTGCTGGTTATAGTTTTTTTTTTTTTTTTTTTCTTCAAAAATTAATGGTAATAATATTTTTACAAAGTATTTCTGGTATTAAAACCTATTTTTTAAGCTTTTATAATACTTTTTACCTCAGTTTCGGGGTTAACTATTTGCCCATAAATTGGACCCTAACAAGTGTTACCACCCCGGGTCAGGGTGGATCTGGGAACACCAGCAATTAAGAGGTGGTTCCACGCTCCTCAAAACCTCCTGATCAGAGGCCTTGCTGTTAGACGTAGTTTGTCGTCTTACTCTGGACCCGGATGTACTTTATCCTCATACCCAGGACGGTGCTTTACTTGCATTGAAATGATTAAAACAAAAATTCACTTCCTATTTCCTCATTCTGTAAGTCACCTTGCGCTGCTTTTCGGCCTTGTATTGGCTGAACTATAGTAAAATAGAGAATTATTCAGTATAGCTAGACTTTATGAATTTAAGCGCATTATTAGACTGGCAGGAAGTTTTCATCAATTCACAGTTGAATTGGTTAGATGTAATCATAAGCTCTATGCTAAAAATTCCTTTTCTCGCACGTCTCGCATTCCAATCAACTTTCAAAAATTTAAATGTAAGGCCAATCGTTATCTCTTTTCCTTTTAAATGCTGTTTTTTTAATTGTTCTCGCTCCTTGGTATTGTTTTTCTTATATTCTGTCAAACTCAGTAATCCTTTGATTATTTTGCTTGGGGTGTAATGATTCACATTTTGTTTCTAAATGGCAGCGTACGGAAGCATCGATTTTATACAGGACCAATCAATAAAAGCTGTCCCTCAGTCTCTTTGTCGTAAAATTAATTGATCTAAAATGTCACCCTACGCCTAACAGATCAAACAAGTGGTACTCGGGATGAGTAAGGAATTTGATTATGTTGCGACTCATCTGCGACAGCAAGAATTCGAAATGTCTTCCAAAAAGTGAAGCAAGCAGCCGATTACTTTCCGGGCAACCTCTATAAACCTCTGGAGGACACTCCTATCTACTGTCGAGTAGATGGCGTACGTAACAGTGATGTTGGACGAAACCACACTCTCCATAGAGCAGGGGAAAAGGCCATTAGCAGCCACCTTTGTAAATTATTTTTCTTAGAATTAAATAGAAAATGGTACCAGGCTTGTGGTGAAATGTTAAAAAAACGATGGAAATTTTCCTTATTCCATATCTTGAATATCAGATTTCACTATACCAGGAAATGTTCTTACTATAAAATTGGGATTAACTCACTAACGTCCCATTTTAGAATCCTATATTGTTATCATACTGTTTTTTCTCTTTTTATTTGGAATCCTATAATTAATACCGTGTTTTATGGTGTGGTAACGGTTTAAAAATTTATATGTACAATATATCTTGTGCTTTGTAGTTTATTATTAAACACTTCTTATTAAAGAAAATATTGATAAAACTCTTTTGGGAAGTGGGGTGCTGGGTTTTACTATGCAAAATATACTAATGCAACATAAATATTTATTTAAAAATACATCCAAAATATTGGGAGTATATGACATAAAATTTCTATATAGCAGAACAATGACAAAGTGTGAAAATTCAGATGACAAAACGCGTTATAGTCTTATTTTCACTTTGTCATTTATTTGCCAGTTAAAAAATTCTAATCCACAGAAAAATATATTCCATTAGCACAATATCATATACACTTGAATAAAGTTTATCCACTGATTTTGTAAACATTTCAACAGTTCTGATTTTAACATTACATCCTAGTTTTTATTTGAGATTTTGATTTTCAATATTGTTTTCCATTATCATAAATGCATCATTTAATGAAGAACTAGAAGTTTTTTTTTCTTGGATTAATATCTGGAGAGGTTCCAATCAATTAATTTGTTGTCTTTAAAATTAGCAAGGTGAGTAATACTTTTTTTTTCAGAACATGAAGAAGCACTGCTTTCGATTAATATAGCATTTTGCTTAAAGCCTCTTGGTTTGGCCTGTATCACTCCAAAAAATATTACACTAATTCTCTGCATTTATCTTTACATAACTATTAACTCTGAATGGACCAATATTTTTACTGCCAGCAAAATAAGCCTAAGATATGACTGCACCTTCTCCTGTTGTCTATATTGCTTGTCTATATCCATAAAACTGTCATCAGTTCCAGCCAATATAGTTCTATATTGATCATTAAAACTTGTTAAGAAATCAGTTTTGATGTAATTCTTCATCCAGTATAAATGATTCTCTTTGTGATGCTTACTTAAAGGTGGTAGTTTGATTGTTTTTAATTTCTTAACCAACGATGCTATTAATCTGCCACTTTACCCACTTTTTAGATTCTTCAAATAATTCTTGGTGGTTAATTTATTTTCCTTGTGTATTCTTTTTTTTTTTAGTAGATGTATCCCCAATTAAGGCGATAACGCCACTTAGACGCAATTAGTTACTGGGCGTAGAAGAGAAAAAGAAAGTATTAGCAGAAGGAAATGAAACCCCAATTCTAAACAGGAAACAATGGATAAATCTTCTAATCCTGATCAAAGGACGGGGAAGGTGTGTGAATTGTGCGATAGGCGAAACTGCCTACTCATATTGAAAAATAAACGATTTTCATATTCTTTTTCGTCTGATAGCAAATTTTACCTTCCAAAGTTTCACATAAGAAATGTCTCAATAAGAAATGGTTGCTGTAAACGTTAGGTTTATAATACCCAGAAATTCATACACAGATGTCCTCAAGGACACATAGCACAGTGGATAAAGTCTTAGATCCAGTGACAGGGCCCAAAGAGTGTGAATTCAATACCTGGTTAGGCGGTGGAGAATTGGGAAGGGGACTTAACAGGACATAACTGATAACTGACATCCATTAGACGTGGAACTAGAACAGTGAGTGAAATGAAGGGCTCAGTTCGACATTCCAACCACCTGAAGAAAGCTGGAGCGTACAACGGCCGAAACCTTGTGATAAATATGGCAACAAAGATGAGGATGATAGTGGACATAATATCTCATCTCAGAAATGTAGACAGATAAGAAATGTCTCAATTTAGAATATGAATACACGCCAGGAACTATAGAGATATTTATGTATTTCTGATTGATTTTCTTGTTTATTTAATACCAAAATACCTTATGGGTTATTTAATGCCGATATGAAATTTTCTTGGGAGAATGTTATTATGCTTTCATAATTGAATACATGGTAGATGATGCCCAGCTTTTGTGTATATGCATGCAGAGGTGGTAATGTGTGTTTTGTTGAAGTTATTTTGGAATATATTATGTAAAGTCTTATTAAATATCAGTTTATCATTTTCCAAAAGACAAAGAGACAGCAATGGAGAAAATCAATTCCAAATGACAATCTGAATATTATAAACAATACATTTGTCAACTATATTGGCCTTCAAATTTTGGTAGCATAGAAGTTCATGGAAAGATACTCCCCAAAAATCCACCATCTGTAAGACAAGGTGTGCCAAAAAGTCAAATACCAACACCCTCTGCTGTTCAAAGGGATATAAAAAAAATCTTCAGTAATGCTCAAAATCAAAATGAAATGAATGCTTTTTTTAGAGTTAGATAAGAAATTTGAAAGAAAGTTTAATCAACAAGAAAAAAAAAACTTTGTGTATCCAGTTGTAGCATTTTTAGCTGAAAATATTTTAACTGTACAGTCATCAAAAGTTATCCCTCTCTTTATGGTCAGTATTTATAAAACCTTTCATTATGGAGTTAAGTGTCATATTAGTAGCCTGTCCAAAAACCATATAAATACAGTTAATACTTGGTCAACATGAAATTATCTGATATTTAAATTCTATGGCTTTTGATCACAAGAAGGATATCTTGAGTCAGTACTTTTTAGCAATGGCCCCCAGAAATGTTAGAATGAAATACAGCTCAGATATAGTAATATGTACTTTCTTTTGAGTACTATGCAACATCACGGTCATAATAGATTAAGACAGGATTTCCAATTATCATCATTAACAACATTGAGAAGGATGACATCAAAAGTTTAAAAACTTAATGTATCATCATTTTGCTATCATGATTTAATACACTTAATGCCAAACAAAAATCGTGCATAATTCTCCATGATGAAGTATATATCAAGAAAATGTTACTATATCATGGCAAACAAATATTTGATAGGTCAGTTGACAATCCATCTCTACTTGCTCAAACAGTATTTAGTATAATGTCTTAATGGGGGTCCAATTTTTTTAAAAGATCGATCCCAATTTCTAAATTAATATTATCCTTTGTATTCGAACAAACTGAGTTAACAATTCAGACCATTCCCTCTGTACCAGTTGATGTAAAGTCTATTATATGTGATAGTAAACAAGTAAATCAAGCTTTTTAAAAAAACTATATTTCCCACACTCGCTGAAAACTTTATTTATCTGAAGATAATAAAAAATTGCTTATGATAATCTGTTGAAAAATATTTGCAATTTTCGTGTCTCAGAGAAAAAAGACAGGATAACTAATCTTTGATGATAATGGAGTAAAACGAGTTGCACAATTGGCACATCTTAAACAGTTATCTTGTTTTGAATCTGAAAGTCTACCTAAACTTTCAGATTTAAATGAAATTTCCATTCCTCCAAAACCCATAGAAAGACAACGGGTTTCTAATTGCCTCAGAGTGTTTCCAGAAAAAAAAAATAACTTAGTTTAAAATAGGCGCGGATAAAAATGGTACTGTCACATTCATAAACACGGTTTTGACATGGAAAATTGACAATGTTAAAACCCTTGAAATTGGTAAACTACGCAATGAGCGTCTACAAGCAGAAATCAGATCTCCAAATGACCGCCGATTTGATTTTATCATTGTGTTTGGTCAAATAGCTGTTAATATGGTTGGCAGTCAAGGTAATCGTATAAAAACAATTATCCAAACACAACTGCTACTACCATACACAATACATGCAATGTAATTGTTTGTCTATGTCGACACCTTTTATTTACGAGCCATAAATATGTCATTCTTGAGAAATTTACAATGGATTCATTAAAAAAAAGAATTTAGTAAACTTCGTCAAGAATCAGGTGGAACCAATTTTATAAATGTTCAACGGTGGATTGAAAAGCTGCATATTATGCATGCATTTTATTTCTAAGTTCTCCACCGGCTTAACCAGGTATTGAACTCACACCCTTTTGGTCCTGACACTGGATCTAACTAACGTCTTTATCCACTGTGCCGTGTGTCCTCAAAGACAAGAGTGTGAGTTCAATACCTGGTTAAGGCGGTGGAGAACTTGGAGAGGGGAATTAACAGGAGATAACTGATAACTGACATCCATTAAACATGGCACGTGGAACTAGAACAGTCTACCCCAGCGAGCGAAATAAAGGGTTCAGTTCGACATTCCAACCACCTGAAGAAGGCCGGAGCGTACAACGGCCGAAACATTGTAATAAATATGGCGACAAAAATGAGGACAATAGTTCGAATAATGTAAATGATGTACATAATACCTCATTTCAGAAATATAGACAGATACTGAAAGGCCGAAACGTAATAATTATGGCAACAAAGATGAGGACAATAGTCCGAATAATGTAAATAGTGTACATAATACATCATCTCAGAAATATAAACAGATACTGAAGGGCTGAAACGTTGTAATAAATATGGCAACAAAGATGAGGACAATAGTCCGAATAATGTAAATAGTGTACATAATACATCATCTCAGAAATATAGACAGATACAGTTATCATATATGTTTACATGTGCAATTTTGCCTACTTTTTGGGGATGATAAATCAACTCGTTCAACACATCAGAATTTGAAAAGTAATCTCTGATAAATATCTACGAGTTAAGAACAAATATATTTGTTTTCTTGTACTGACATGGTTAAACATAGCAAAATAGAGACAATGCCCTAAAATAATAAGGGTCACTTTTCCACATGTGTGAGTTAGATATGTACTGTACGTAATTACTCACAGTAGACCTTTATACAGAAAAATTGTCAACAAATGCTTTAACATTATAAAAATATTTAGAAATATTCTGAAAGAGATATTTGGGGAATATACGGACAGTTGGATAGGGAGAAAATTCTTAAAAACATTTTAAATATTTTCATAAGAAATTGTGTATAAGGAAAAACTAATTAAAATGAAAAAAAAATATTTAGAAAATATAGCATTGCCTATATAAATAAATAAGTTCTGGGCTGAGAACTTTTCAACAACCCCTCGGAGATACCGGTGATCCATGTATGTGCGAAAATAAACAAGTGTACATTTATAAATTAAATATATGTACATGCGTATGCGTTTGTATGTGAGAATAGGTACACAAGCGCAGACACACACACACACACACACACACACATATATATATATATATATATATATATATATATATATATATATATATATATATATATATATATGACAGATCTCATGTCCTTTCATTTTTTTATCTTATAATAAGCAAGGAATTTTTCGCCTGAGGCAGAATCATGGGATTCTCAACACAGAGCTCATCACGGTGGATAATAAACAGGTGCGCTATAAAGACACACACACACACACACACACACACACACACACACACACACACACACACATACACATACATATATACATATATATATATATATATATATATATATATATATATATATATGTGTGTGTGTGTGTATGAGGGGTGCGTCCGGACATGCGTGCGTCTATATGCGCACGAGCGTGTGTTTTTGTACGGAAGAGCTCAACTTTCTTAAAATACGAACGTTTTATATATAATTTATTATTAAGATCTTTCTGTGTTACTCAAACGAATATATATATATATATATATATATATATATATATATATATATATATATATATATATATATATATATATATATATATATATATTCTTTTTTTAAACCAAACTAGGCGATAACGCCACCAAAACTGGAAAAAACTTCAGTAAGGGGAAAGGACAATAAAATAACTGGATTCAGGAAGACTGAGGCCTGGAATTGATATTGCATTTAAATTTAAATTTTTAATCATCGTTAGACTGGAAAGCAAAAACCGGAAGAAAATTCCACAGGCGAGAAGTGCGAGAGAAGAACAGATGACAGGTCAAGACCGACAACTTTACAGAAAATATTAGAATAGAACTTGCGGTCGCATCTAGCTATTTCCCCAGTAAAAATGAATTAAATTCATGAGGTCGTCGCGCCAAAAATAAAAGCCCATCAAAACAATTTCCATGAAAATATTTATAGAAAAAAAAAATAGGGAAGCTAGCTTAGAGCGGTGGGAAAGTAATTGAATCCGAGATGACATGTCAAGACCGATAACTTTACAGATTCATCCTTGGATTTTATTAATAATGCTGAGACATATAACTGTACCAACAAAGCAGACGTGGTAGTAATGTTCAATACAAAAATAAATGGTAGATTTATGAAAGTTGAAAATGGAACCTGGCGAAGAAAATTGAAAAAATTTTCTGGTACGACACAGTGAATCAGCATTTCTCGCAGCAGACTTAGCAATATAATCAATATAATCAATCCACTTCATAATTTTAAAATCTTTTAAAAGAAAAAAAAACAGCAGGGATTCGATCGTAAGGTGGAACTTTTTTAAAACAACAATCACAACAATATTTACAACATATTTCAAGATGAAAAATTAGAAATCATGACATTTCCGGATCCAAATAACCTATTAAACTAGAAATCTAAAGTTTATAAGTTCTTGCTCACATATTAGAAAATTCTTTTTAAGCACATATGAGTTTGGATAAAAAAAAAAAGTAATGTACATTCCAATTAACCCCACACCGATAAAATTATAACACCCTTGCCTTTCTTCTCTTCCACCTCCTTCCCACTCCTTCTTCACACCCTCCTTCTCCTTTTCTATTACACCCAACGTCGTGCGTTTGTTTTTATTTTTTTAATAATAATGTAGCGTTCATTATTGATTAAAAAAAAAAAAAATAGCGTTAAGAAGGCATTTGCTAAAAATCGCCTGAGGATGCCGTAAGGTTGAAACTAAGGTAGCAGATTCAACTGACCCTCCTCCTCCTCATTTTTAAAGTTAAAATCTTTACATGTTAATTTTACTTTTATTTTAATTTTCACACGTGTGTTAAGCACTTTTTAATACTACTGTTTCCTGATTTGATTCAAAACTGACGATTAACCTTTTATATATATATATATATATATATATATATATATATATATATATATATATACACACTACATTCAACTGTACTTAATTCACTTTGATTTTCATTGTCATTTGTATTGATAAGCGAAGAAAGTTGAAATATAAATTGTGTTATAGAAAATAAACGATTATCATTTCATTAATGACTTAGATATATTTCTTTATTATATCTTTCTATCTATCTTCTATCTATCTATCTATCTATCTATCTATCTATCTCTATATATAAAACTGACTATGTGTGAGTGTGTGTGTGTGTGTGTGTTCGCAAACTACTCGTGAACCATAAGGCATATTTCCACCAAATTGGAACATAGATTGTCCTCAATACTGAGTGTGTCTGGGGAAAAAATTACTCATTTTTCAAAAATCAATAACCGATAATCGATAAATATAATGTTTAAATGGGAATTTCAATTTGTTTGGTTGTTTTTAAATTTTCAGACTTGAAGTCTAAACCCTAAGGCCGATTTTAATGAAACTTGATAAGTGTATGCAACTTACTCTCACGCTTATTATACGCTATATTGATTTTCGTTTCTCTCGACACTGAGACCCCCAGGGTGCCCCTAAGTGACACCCCAAAATTCAAATTGCTTCGATTTTGATGAAGTTTTTCAGGTTTGTTACGCTCTTATAAATTGCTTGTTAGATTTTTTAAAATGCATGAGGGGGGCGCAGGATGACTCTATAAACCCCTTGATCCCTCAATTACTTTTCAAGTGTATTTTGTAGCAGTATTCCCCAATTTCAACGAAAATTTCAGTACATGTTGAGATTATATCGAGTAACTGAAGTAGTCACTTGGAATTCACTGAAAATCAACACTGGGACCCCCACGTGTTAGAGGACCAGCAGGGAACATCGAAATTTTCAATTAAGTTTATGGCCTTGGCCATAAAGTTGATTAAACAGAAAACTTAAAAAAGAAGTGCTTTATTATTTCAATTACTATTAGTCTTAAATCTGTCCTTTGGCTTGAAATTTGGGACGCCTAGGGTGAACCAAAGGGATCCCAAATTTTCAAATTGCTTTGATTTCGACGGAATTTTGCATGTATGTTACAATCTTAAAATGAATCAAAAACAATTATCAGATTTTGAAAACTACATAAAAGACCTCCAAAATGACCCATGAACACCTTGCTGCCCCATTAGTCTTTCAATTGTAGTGGTTAGCAGCATTCCGATGAAAATTTGCACATAATTTGTGTTTAGATCAATCACCTCAAAATCAAAACTGACACACAATGTGTCATAAATACATTATGAAAAATATCAGTTTTTCCCATGGATTTCCCATTTTGGTACTGAAATAGTTTAGTTTGCATTAACTTGACGGCAAAAATTATATCCTTCCTTAAGAAAAAAAGAATAAGTACAAACGAAAGTGTGCACCGATGAGAGAAGTGCACGTAGCTATAAGACGCGTGTGCGAGATCGATCGAGATGTGTAGTGTGTACAATTGATTTTGCTCCACGTGCATTGATCGATCGAGTTATGTTTTGCGTACTATTGATTTTGCTTCACGTGTATTGTTCATTAGTGCTATGTGATGAAATAAATGCAAAAAATCTCATTCGCATCAAAGTTGTCATCCAATAAAAAGGTAGGCAGCCTTCATACATGCATATTTTGAATTTTTGATACTTTAAATTTAAATTTTTGAAAATCGTATTATTAAAATGGTTTAAGCGTAAATGCCAATTTTTAATTATGTATTTATTATCTAATCAATGTTTAAATAATGCTTACTAACTCATATATTTGGAAACTTGAGCCCTAAAATTTTGACAGTTTTATTCTGAAAAATGCACTTATAATATTGTAAAGACCCTCTTTCGACTCATTTATAATTATGTTAAGCTTAGCATGTACGTTTTAACGTTCATAGTGAGTAGGTTTCTAGCTGCACGTTAATCTTTATTTTTATCACTAGAACATTTTTTGGTAGTCTATTTTTAGATAAATCCTAACTTTACGAGCTTGCTTATAATTGTTTACCACGTTCCCGTGGTCTCCCTTATAAACTTGCATTTAATTTATTGTGGCTATATTTCCATTAATGTGTATAATATTCTTGCTTTTAAGTTGATTACTTCATTGTTATTCAAAACGCTTAGTCAAACCCCTCCGACTACAGCCTGACAGTAATGACAAGAAAGCGAAATCCTTCACTTGGACGTGTGCTACAACTACAGCCAAAGGCATGAAAGCACAGAGAAGAAACACTTCGCAACAAGAAACTCAAATTAGACTGACACAAAATGCTATTCGTACAGCTAATGCAAGGTCAGCAAAAACTAATGAGCAATGGTTAACTAGACGAGGAAGGAACGCTGCCAGAACTACTGCTACTCGAGCTGTCGAAACTGAGAGGCAAAGAACAATTCTATACAGTTTTTGTGAAAGTTGGTTTTCAGCCTTAGCACGGATGCTAGGAAAAGTCTTTTTTGAATTTCTTCTCCTTCCAATGCATGTTGTTCATTCGACGTAGTTTGAGCAAAAGCTGTCAAAAAAGTATTTCTCCTCAACAATTTTCGAAGATCGATTGCAATTAATGTACTCTTCATTTGCTGACATTTTTTTGTATCTTTTGTGCTTCTGTAAAACACAACTTTCTCCTGTTATAAATGTTTTCACACTTCATGTCAATATAATTTTTCGCCATATAGATAAGACGCACTAAAGAAAAATCTTCTTTATTTTAACATTACAGATTGGATGAAGTTTGTGATCTTTTTTGAATACACCCAGGCAACGCTGGGTACTGCTGATGGTATATATATATATATATATATATATATATAAAGAAGTTATTGTTCAGAGTTGAATTAGATCAGGAAACAGTAAGTGGTATTAAAATGTGCAAAATACACATATAAAACATTGAAATTTAACATAAAGCTTTTAACTATAGAATATTAGGAAAATAGCCGAATCCGTTACGTTCTTTATATCTCTCTTCAGATGAACCCAAAATGAAACCAAAGTAGCCATATCGACTGATTTCCTAATTTCCTATACTATACACTCTCTCTTACCCTCTCTCCCTATATATATATATATATATATATATATATATATATATATATATATATAGAGAGAGAGAGAGAGAGAGAGAGAGAGAAAGAAGAGGGCGTCATGTATAGTACACAAGAGGGAACTCTTTTTATCCTCCATCAATATGGTTGAGGCTTACATCCAGGAAAGTGATTCATGTCGCCTTCTCGGACTAACGTCGTTTACCGCTGATATGAAATGGAAATAGTGAATCAATTACTAACTCTGCTGCTAGGAAATTGGTTCTATTTTTCGTTTTAGACAATTTTTCTTGCCAGAATCTATTTCACATATGTATAAGTCTACCATTCGTTCTTGCTTTGAATACTGCCGCCCAAATCTGGTCTGGTGCTTCAGCTATATATTTAAAAATTCTTGATAAAATACAAAGACGAATATGTAAGTGGCTTCAGACACATTCCCACTACTGTAGCGTAGCTTTCCTGTGCTTTTTCTATAAATATATTCATGGTAATTATTCTGATGAATTTTCCTCTAAGATAATTGGACTTTATAAATTTAAGTGCAGTACTAGATTGGCAGCAAGGTCTCATTAATTTATAGTTGAAATAACTGGATTTAACCGCAAGTTCTATGCTAACAGTTTCTTCTATCGCACTTCCCGCTTGTGAAAGGCTCCTCCGGCTTTGATCTTTCAAAATTTAAATGCAATATCAATCGTTATCTTCTGTCTTCTTAATTCTTGTTGTTTTACTGTTCTCTCCTTTTAATAGTGTTTTTTTCCTTTATCATATTCTGTAACACTCAGCAATTTTTTGCGTCTTAGTGGTTTTACTGCCTTGCCTGAGGTGAACTGATTTTTAAAAATGAAAAACAAAAAATATACATATAGTTATGTATACATATAGATATATGCACACATATACACATGTTCATATACTAATAGGTGTAATAATGACTGTGTCTGCGTCTACTGATCTATTCATTTCTAGATGTGTATATAAGTGTATATATTTAATATATAAAATTATGTGTGGCTATGATTCCAAACGAAAGTAGAAAGCTTTAGATATCCCGTACGCTCTTCCTTGCATATGTGTTGGTGGGCGCGTTATTTGAAATCATATGACTATTTCGCTTCAAATACACACACAGGCACCCACGCACGCGCATGAAAGTGTCTATTTTGGGAGATATATGCTTCTCATTTTGTAAATCTAAATAAAATGATTACTGGAAAAAAATCAGCGTAAATTTAGAAACGATTTTGCTCCATTTAAACCGGTTCTCAAGAAATGAAAGCGTAAATCTTTATCATTAGTCCCGTCTTCACGAAATAAAACAGAATCATCGGGCGAGAAAACGGCAAATGTCTTTCATGTGTGTTGGCTTAATTACTTCGGCGATTAAGCGGAGTAAAATCTGTACACATTCTGTTAACAACTTTGTTCTTTTATGTTATGAAGTAAACAACAATATGATTCAGTAAAACTAGTCATAAAATAACTTAATATTTATAATGATGAGTTATAATGACATGTATATTGACCAAACAAGAGTTTCTGTGTTGAAAAGAAACAGTAAATGGGGGAAAACTATCAACAAACTAATTGTCATAATGAAACGTGTATCTAGCCAGTATTGTGATTAAAATCAATGCAATATGCTGGGTAAAACTAGTAATAAAATAACAGTAATATGGAATTGTGGATCCAGCTTCAATGGTGGGATATTAAGCAACAATAACAAAAGAGTGATAAATTCTCATAATGAAGTATCAAGTTTATCAGCCATGAGTTGGCATAAAAAGCAACAATTATGAGATGAGAATAAAGAAATAATAAAATTTTACCAGTAAATCAACCCAGAGTTTTGTGATATAAAACTATGAATTAAACAAATAATGAAATTAATAGTAAAACTAAGAATACTTTATCGAGATTTTTTTTAAATTTGAATTTTGCAGACCTTTCCAAAATATTAGAAATGCCGACCTCACTAAATGACCTGAAGTTTTGATCTTGTGCCAGGCAAAACTAAGCTTATTAGTTAATTATTATACACACTTATCCAGGAATAGTGGTTAAAAAATTTTCTAATTCCTATATACTAGTTGAGTTATCGTTGTCTAGTGCCGAGCAAAGCTAATCAATAAATATCTCCTGTGAAAGCTTGTCATATAGCTGTGATAAATAACATAGTTTCATCGGCTATTCGAAGTTTCGATCCCTACCGGAACACTCACGGTGTTTTATTCTGCTATCTTTTCACTTCAGATATTTGCTCGAGTTGTAGAGGGTGGAAGTGAATCTTTTGAAAATGTCATTAATATTTCCTTCTCAGTTTATTTTGTTCCTCTTGCGTGTACACACACCGAACATTATGAAAAGATAATTGCTACAATCAGTGAATTATGAATTGTCAGTTGACCCCTGAGGATTAAAACTAGATGGATACGGACACCGAGGCGGCAGTAAAAGGTCCAACTGTCAAAAAATTTATGTCCTCGGGTAACGATGAATAACGGATTGGAAGAGATTCACACAGGTGTGCAAAATCACACACTCTCTCGTTATATCGCTTTCTCTCTCTCTCACTAACACTCTCTCGTTATCTCCCTCACTTCTCTCTCTCAGTCTCTCTCTCTCTCTCAGTCTCTCTCTATCTCACTGATTCGCTTGATTTTTTCTCTCTTTTATTCAACTAATTACTTTCAACTTTCTTTTTATTTTCACCTTATTAATTTATCTATCTGTGTATGTTTGCGTGTGTGTTTTAAAATATATGTATATCCATTAATTGCTTTCACTTTTCTCTCTATGTTCACCTTTTTACATTTTACATTCTCCATCTATGTATGTGTGCGTGCAGGCGTTTGAATGCGCACATATATATATATATATATATATATATATATATATATATATATATATATATATATAAAAAGTGAACATTGAAGTCAACACTTACTTAGAGGCGATACATGCTCTATCTCTGATATTGAGCACTTTATCCCATAAATATAGCACACCTTAAGAGTATATTTCTTTATATATATATATATATATATATATATATATATATATATATATATTATTTTAGTATATTACATCGAAAAACCTTGTTTGTTCTTATATGACAGAAATGGCACCCAACATGGACTTCTGCATTGTGCAGCATTTCACTGCTATATAAGAAGATTGATATTACATAACAGTTCGGCACTCTTTTCTTTGTTTCTAATGAAATTTTCCTATATCTTAATACATTGTTTAGTTTTTAAACGGCTTCTTTTACTATTTCAACTCTTCTTTGGATTTCTATGTCACATTTTCCTTCATCTGCAATTAAATGGAAAGGACGTGTTATTACATATTTTTCTATAGAAATATTCTTTTTGCAAAATAAACGTAACTTATGCAAAAACTATTAACGTTTTAATTTCTTTTTCTATTTCATTACAAAAATATCCATATTTTATAACAAAACAGATTTAAGGTGCATTGGGTTTGAAAAGACACCTTCCAAAAGCTAAGCAAAGTATTAAGAAATAGAAAAATATCGTTAGAAACAAAGAAACGCGTACTGAATTCTTATGTAATATCGGTCCTCCTATATGGCAGTGAAGAGGAAACTTGAAGCAAGAGAAATGTGGTTATACAGAAGTATGCTGAGAATGCAGTGGACCGAACATGTGAACAACGTCGAAGTTCTAGAGACAATAGCAACAAAAAAGAACAGTTCTGCTTGACATCAGGAAGAAATAGTTGCGGCACAAAGTAAGGAAATTTATATTTATATGTATTTTGTATATATACGTGTGTATCCTGTCGTGCTAACTTAAGCGCACTGGGATGAGAGTTTATGGAAATACCTTACAGGTGAATTTAAGCACAAAATTTGTGTGAAGTGAGTGTATGTGGAATAGTAGGGGGTGTAACTTTTTTGTTTCTATATATATGAAATAGCAAGTTGACAAGATATGTGTCAAATTTTTCTTTGTTAATTCTATCGCAAAGATACATTTGTCCGTCATGTTTAATCTGGATAATCACGATAATCTGTCTAATTATATATCCAACATATTGTCAGGTGCTTACCAATCAGTGACGAAGAATAAAAACCTACAAAGAATATGCAAGTCTCAGTTGCATATTTTGGTCTTGCAAGTGAGTCATGAATACATTGAGTAAAAATGTTTACTAAAAAGGTGAACATAAAGAGAAAAATGAAAACAATTAATGGATATATTAGGTTGGTGCAAAAATAATATCGTTTTTTCACGTTAAAAAATACGTCAAAAAACGATATTATTTTTGCACCAACCTAATACATATCTTACCGGATAAATAACACTTGTGGCTGTAAAAAGAAAATGAAATTGGCATCCTTTGGATGAAATATTTTAAGAGATATGTTCATCATTAATTCTTTTAACACAAATTTTGACTACATTACAAGTACCTTAGATACAGTTACCTTTTTAAAACTTCTTATCTTTTGTACGAATATCCATATCTATAAAACGCAACGCACACACAAACATACACCCACACACCCATATATATATATATATATATATATATATATATATATATTTCATTGAAAACGACAGACAATGTGCTTTTATTTAGTTTTTTATACAATTTCTCATGCGATCTAATTTTTTTTTTTTCTTTTCGGATGATAAACTATATAAAAACTGTCCGAATGTTCTTTTTATCCGAGCGCTTCCGGCTATACATTTAGCCATTTTCAAGGATTATATTTTAATTGTTAAAATAAGAAATTATATTTTAACTATTAAATTAAGTTCAGTCGGCGGTACTGAGTTGTTCCGGCGCTCAGTCGGTGGTGTTGATTTGGTGGTGTTGAGTTGGTGGTGTTCAATCGGCGGTATTGAGTTTTTTTTTCTGCACGCAGTTGGCAATGTTGAGTTCGTGGAATTCAGTCAGCGGTACTGAGTTGTCTCCGCACTCAGTCGATGTTGTTGAGCTGGTGGTGTTCAGTCGGTGGTATTGAGTTGCCCTGCACCCATCGCAGGGACAAAAGTTTAATTAGAGCAATAGAAGAAGCCATTAAAAACCTTTTATAACAAAAGAAAACACTTCATTCATAATTTGCTTTTCAACTGTAACTCTCTAAGTATTGGTTCTTGATCCTAGTATTGGATGAAATTTAATAAGATCATTTTTTTTTTAAATAACTATTCTATATCTACTCTTTACTGGTGCTCGGACATTCATATCTGAGAACTGTTGAATATATGTAATGCTATTTTGTAATTTAAATTCAATATGTCAATTTTTCAAATGAGAAAATCCTGTCTACCTTGAAAATCAACCATTGATATTTGGGGTTGTACTTGGTTTAAATGCTCGTGGAAGAATATTTAACACGTACTGGAACGCGACAGGCGCTCCTTACGCACCACATTCCATGCAGTTACATCCATACGACTACTGATATTCTTCACTACATAAAGAAAGAAAACAGCTAAAAATATTGTTAGTATAAAAAGAAATGGGTGACATTTGACTCGTGAAAAAGGCGGCAAACAATAGACGCTCGAGTCGAACGTGCTAATAGTGTTACAGGCAAAACTCACAAGTGTTGAATTCTTTCAGTTGATTCAACTCCGACGTGACTGGTTTCTATACGTACAATTCAAACAAGTTACGAAGCCGACTTCGAATTGAAACTTAAGAAATTAAGTAAATGTTCAAAGTCAGTGAGTCAATATAATATGGGATAGGGCCGAGAGTGTAAGGCTAATGTTACATTGCAAAAATGTTCACGGGTTGATTTAAAATGCAGAATTTTGATTGGATGAGAATTAACCAATCATTTCTTCCAATGTAGTTTGCACGTATCGACCACGTGTGTAATTATGATTTAGCTGGAAATGGTTTATTTTCTATTTGCCTAAACGGCAAAACATTTTTTTCAAATAGCATTAAGGAAGGAAGGAAGGAAGGAAGGAAGGAAGGAAGGGAGGAAGGAAGGAAGGAAGGAAGGAAGGAGTATAAGGTTAGATGGATAAAGGATAAAGAAAATCAAAAGGAAAAATCGTAATGACAATAAGGAAGGTAAAGTAGAAATCGAAGATAAAATGCAAGGAGAGTGGATGGATGAGAAGATGGTGTGAACACAAGAGTTGTATATCAAGAGGAAAAGGGAAGAAAAAGTAATAGAGGTTACGAAAGAAAGAAAGAAAGAAAGAAAGAAAGAAAAAGAAAAAAGGAAAGTGATAGGAGAATGGAGAGAAAAAGGAAGAATAAGAAACATGTAGGAAGAAAGGGAATTATGGAGAGAAAAAATAAAAATGGCGGAGGAACATTGAATCCAAGAATTAAGACACAAATTCTAGATAATTTGAAATTAAGTATTTAAAAAGGACCAGCAGACCAAAGTAAAACAAGAAACTAATTTTCGTTTGAAATATACCGTTTCGCAGCTTATAAGATTCTCCGATACATTAGTCTGCCATCCAAATTTTGAAAGAAAAAATTGGAAAAGGTTTGTTCCTTTTACTTCATAGTTCTCTGTAATGTCCACAAATTTATCCATTGAATAAACATATTTCAGCATAAAAACCTGACTAATCATGACTTTCATCACAGATCTTGAAATGTATGGTAACAATTTAGAATGAAATACTTAGAAAAGAAGTTAGATAATGCCACTGAAACCTTAGCTTGTTGCGGCTTGAAATTCTTACAAATCGCTCACCAAACTCCAAAACCTATAACTCTCGTTACTAACATTCGATTTATAGAATGCAGGGAGGATTTGCTAGATATTTTCTCGGAAAAAATGCGTATTATAAGCTAAAATATACGGTAAACTGCCAGTGAATGAAAAGCGAAAGGTGAGACAAATGTAATTGTTCAAGAAAGAGAGTTTCAAAATAAGTTTAGGGAATGAACGTCTAATTAAAGATATAATAAAAGAATTTAAAAAAATAATGTAAAAAATAACAGCGCTTTCACAAGAGATCGAATTAAGAATTATATATACCGTATATTTCTGTGTATAAGGCGAGATTTAGATAAGAGAAAGTAAAAAAAATACAGAAAGTTTTCATGAATTTATACCTGTAGTATAAAACGACTGCTGATTAATTATATAAAGATGATGTTATTGGGAATAATATTGTTTACCTTATCATTAGAAATTCAAAATAACTGAAAAAAGCAAGAGCAGTTCTATATCATATTCTATATCCTAAACACGTTCCCTGAAAGGGAAACCATTGTTTTCATTTTGTTTCATCATATAGTCTGTTGCGAATACTGATTCTTCTCCTTCTTCCTCTTCTTTTCCTATATTTACAAACAGCCTGGTGTACTAATGGCCATTTACTTATACTTCATTTATAATCTCCAAATAATCCTAAATTGTGTTATTATTTAACACCAAAATGATGATAATTTTTAACGAGAAATGAATATTATTTTATCCTAAATGTTATTACTGATGTTATTAACACTGCCATGATGATTATTGAAAGTTTAGTGAAAAATAAAGGTTGTTGTGAACGCAGTCGTAACTCGATGTTTACGTTTTCTCTGCTGAGTTTGCATGGATACAAGTTGATTTCATTGATATGGAATTATTCTTCGAATAGGCAATTTATTATGAAGTTATGCCAGTAATAAGTTATATATACATGGTTTTATTACTTTTATTATCAGTTTATTTGATAATGTGAATCTTTTCATGGACGTTACTGGTTATCGTACCAAGGCCGAGATTAGCCCACCTTCAAATATCACTTGCAATTTAAGGTTTCCTTTTTTTTTTTTTTTTACGAATTGCAGCATAAGACGACCTTCAAGTTTTAAGGGGGATTTAGAGGATTTAAAGGTCGTCTTATACGCGGAAATATATGTTGTTTTTTTTCTAAGTTTAATACTTTAGAAAAACAGCAGAGTTATTTTTGCATATTTTTCTTTCGCTCTTCCTTTCATTTGTATATGTAACATTTACTTTTATCTTCCTTAATCCTTTTCTTTGTCTAAGTTTCGCTTTGTTTCTTTATCCGGATGTACAATTATTTTTTTTCTTAATCAATTATTTGTAATACACTTCCGGTTTCAACTATGCATTTCAGCAATTTTTAGCTATCGGTGTCAGCTTCAGTAACAGAAGGAAATAAGAGATGGCATCCAACTGCTTCTCTTGGTTTCATTTTTTTGTCTAAGTTCAGTCATTTCTTCTCTTAGACTGGTTACCAACAGATTTAGAGAGCACAGTACGCCATGTTATTTTGCTATTGCAGATAAATGAATATACATTTTGTCAGTTGGCATTTGAACACAACTCAAAGATTCCGTATTTTTTCATGTTGTTAATCGTTTGACCATTCGGCTTTCTCTTAATTCACCGCCCTTCTTCATCTTATCTTTTCCGATATATCTTCTTTTTTTTTGCTTTTTTTTTCATGTACTTCCTTTTATGTTTCGCATTTCTATCTTAGCCCGACTTACACTTCTTGTTACATTTTTTCTTTGTTTTTGTCATGTTTAAATCCTTTTTTTTTTTCACTGTATTTTCCTCTGTGAATTTATCCTCTTCTTGATAAAGAATGAAAGCTCCATATATTCAGAGTTGACACAAGAATAACGCAAGAATTAAAGAAAAAATAAGCGTTAAAG
>OZ010577.1:130549590-130602090 GCA_963932145.1 Acanthosepion lycidas | reverse complement strand
TTTCTTTTTTTTTTTTGGTATTATTCTCTCTCTCACACACACACTCTCTCTCTGTCTGTGTGTCTGTCTGTCTCTCTCTCTCTCTCACTCGCTATATATATATATATATATATATATATATATATATAGAGAGAGAGAGAGAGATAAATTCCCAGATCAATTCTGTGGACAAGACAGATTGGTATACCATATATATATATATATATATATATATATATATATATATATATATATATATATAGATATATATATATATATAGAGAGAGAGAGAGAGAGAGAGTGATAGAGAGAATATCTGTTTCTACGTAACAGTTAAATATATAACATCATATACAGAAATGTATAACTATTAGGTTGGTGCAAAAATAATATCGGTTTTTAACGTTAAAAAATACATCAAAAAACGATATTATTTTTGCACCAACCTAATATAATCAACATATATGCCTGAATGTTTACATTTGTATACATTACATTTTATTTTGCTTAAATCCGACATATACTTCAGCCTTCCTAAAATTCTGATTTTGTATATTTCATTGTTCTATCGACGGTTTTTAGTCTATCTTCAGCTTTTAAAGTTGAAAAAAGACGGTGGCTTTTAATAAATATTTACAAATTCTAAAAGCTTTGATCTTAGAAACGTTGCCCTAAACAATGTCATTGCTCGCAATACAAAAACATAAAACACGCTTTAATACAAATGTATACGTAAACAACAGGAAAGACACATCTATTCCATCATGTGGTACATGTCGTCTTAATTGGTCTATCGTTTAATAAAGGCCAGGGACAAAAGAAAAGATAAGGCGGATCTGCAGAGAAAATAGATCTGTCACATTTCAGATGTCAATCAAGATGTAGTGTTTAGCTTATCGAATCACAAGAATGAGATTGGTCTAAATTATTTTTTTTTTCGTTTCGTTACCTCTTTACAAACGCTCTTTGGGGATTTTATATCATGGATAATCTTTCTAATTTTTAATCACAGAAAATAGATTTTTAACAGCGCTAATCGTCAGAATCCAATCCTTCTCCCACCGCCTAAGTACAACCAAGAAGTTATGTTTAAAGGTTTAGGGAAGGTTCGTGAGTGATTGGTGATCTTCCAACCAGGATTCTCGACGAGGTACTTTTTAAATTTCTCTCTCACTCTCTCTCTCTCTTCTATAATTCAGTTAATTAATAAATAAAAAAAATAAGCCCCGTCATATTGTCAACAGCTGGCTTAATTAGGATGACATTAATAAATTCTAAATATCTAATTTAGATCGTACTACAATGACCACTTGGATGAATGAGGTTTTACCTTTTATTATCATTAAAGATGACAATAACCGGCAATAATTTCCAGGTTGATGGTAACACCAAAACGTAGTTGGGTTAACTTTGTGTCATCAATTTAAATGAATATAACTTCTGTTGAATATTCTTTCCCTCTTTGTTCAAAGCAAATGCATATCCAGTTTATGAATCATCAGCTGGAGCTTAATTAGATTATGCAGATTGGAACGAGAGCTTTTCAGTTTGATTACTTTTGTGAATATCAACAATCTCCCCTTGTACTTGAGGTATGGACGAGGCAACTTTCACTCGATGACCAGCGTTATTGCTTTATTAAATAGTTAAATAAATTAGCTTCTACCAGTAGTAATACATAAGACTGATAATATATATATATATATATATATATATATATATATATATATATACGGAAGATGTTATAGTTGTTCCAACGAGAGAAAAGTGTATATATTAAAAGGAAGAAGAAAACCGCAAACGTTTTTAGTTGTAATGTTGATATTTAAAAAAATATATATCATGCTTTATTTTCCATAATTTAGCAACACTTGTTTCGGGTCTTGCGACATTCATCAGGCAAAGAGTGGATATTTCCACGTATTATTAAAATGAATTAATTTTCCTCGTTTTTTGATATTAAATATTCTCGATGTTAAACATTCTTTTTTGTGTGTGTTAATGACACAAATGTCTTTCTTGGATTGTCAGTGAGAAAGTTGTGCTTGAAGGGTAATAAAACAATTAATATTAGTCCAACAAAGGGTGAGGAAAGAAATCTGTATTCCTATCTTTTAATGACCCTTGTATGTTTTTAGATCTATTTCCATTTTTTATTGTGTGTGTTTTTGTTAGTATGCGTATGTATGTGTATATTCCCTCTCCATACATACATACATATTGTCTTATAATGAATTAGTGTACTCACACACACACTCATTCATATATATATATATATATATATATATATATATATATATATATATATATATAACATTTTAAAGTAGCCCCTTCGATAAAAGTAGAGTTCAGGACTTTGGAATCTTTACAGTAGATGGCACTGTCTTGTCATATTTACTAGGTTACATTAGTCATTTGTGTACATATGTTGCTAGTCTGCCTACGTTTAACGTGTGTAGTAGTTAGTTAACTAAGAAGTGTTCCGTTTACCAATGGCAGGATTTTATATCGTGTGCAAGCAGATATGATTTTTACATACGCCCGCGCGAATCATAATGGACGCGAGGCTGCAGGGCTGTATAAGATTGCGTTTCCAGAACGAAGGAAGCCGAGTCATCTAACTTTTGCTGCTCTTTATCGTTGCGATGCTGAGACAGGGCCCGTGGCACCACAAACTATGGATCGAGGAAGACCGAGATCCGCTCATACGCCTGAACACGAAGAACACATTGTACAAGATGTTGGAAATGAAACAGATATCAGCACACGTCAAGTCCTGGCATGGCAACTTCTGTTCACAGATGAACTTTTGCCGATAGTTTATTGCACAAAATGCCGCTCCGTTGTTTATCTACAGATGAGGTAACATTTGGAAACGATGGAATAACAAATTTGCAAAGTCGACATTTGTGGGCGGATCGGAATCCCAATGGCACAATACAGTCTAGAAACTAGCATCAATTTACGGTTATTGTGTGGGTTGGAACTGTAGATGATTTTCTGGCAAGTCCCTATGTTTTCCCAGGACGTCTTACAGGAGATGTCTACAGGGACTTTATTTCGAACACACTTCCAGACCTACTAGAGGATGTACACTTGCTAATACAAAGACGCATGTCGTTCATTTTAGCTATATTGTTAGCGATGCACATTGTTCCGACCTCACTCCTTTGTATTTTTATCTGTAGGGCCATCTAAAACACTTGGTTCATGCAGCAGAAATTAATAATGTAGTGACGTTTCATCATCGTGTCCTGGGGGCCTGTGAAACCATTCGACACCGTGTTGGAGTATTTGAAAAAGTTCGCCAGTCGATGAGCCGACGGGTGCATGTGCGTGAAGAAGAAAGCGGAGGAAATGTTGAATATTTTTTATGAGTTGCTGTGTTGAGGTACAACCATAGCCTTTTTGACATATGTTTATATAGACATTCTACCTTGTTTTGATGTCAGGAACCCGGCCCGAAATTTGTAAAAATACTTTCAGGTTGTATCTTGGATTGTAATTTAACAGCATCTACCGTAACATTTAACCTTAACAACTCAAAAACGAAGGATATGCCGACATATGTTTATATAGACCTCGATGCTTGGTTTGGTATGAGGAACCCGCCCTCAAAGTTTGAAAAAATATTTTTGATATACCATGTACATATATATATATATATATATATATATATATATATATATATATATATACACAATTGTAGGATTGGTATAGATGGAATAAAATTCCAGTAACTAAAAACACTATTCTTAAAAGAGAGCTCAATACAGAGTATAGTAAATATTAATTATTCACAAATTATATCGTAAACATGTTGTAGAATCACTACAAAAATAGGCAATATTTTTCATGTCTTCTGGTGTCTTGTCAAGTGATGTTGTTGATTGCAGGATAAAGCGTTTGAAAAAGTTCAAAACCAACAAACTGTTAGATTGATTTCAAATTTAGTCTAACATTAACATTAAGGCATTAATAAATTGTTTTTAAGGGTCGTTGTCAAGTTTTTTTTAAATTATCATAGACTTGTATTTTGATTGGTCATTGTAGTTTACGTAAAAATATATCCCCTATTGAGAGGAATTTGTTGGATTTGGAACTTTTTATAACTCTTTATTCTACAATCAACACAATCACCTGACAAGAAACCAGAAGTGTTGTAGCAAAATGACTATTTCTGCAATGATGTTTTAACATGATTATACTATAATTTTTGAATAAATAATATTTGCTCTACTCTGTATTGAGCACGCTTTTAAGAATAGTGTTTTTAGTTTTCAGTTTGAATTTTATTCCGTCTATATATATATATATAGATAGATAGATAGATAGATAGATAGATAGATAATATTAGTGGTCAATATGCATATATATATAATATATATATATGTATAATATATAAATATATATATAATAAAATAATGAAATAAAATATATATTTTATATATATATTTATATATATAAATTGTATATATATATATATATATATATATATATATTTTATACATATATATATATATTATATATATATTCATATTGACCACTAATATTATCTATCTATCTATCTATATATATATATATATATATATATATATATATATATGAAAACAAATTTGTTTAAAAAGAACTGACAAGATCAGTTATAAATCAACTGTCCAAATTAATATTTTGTTGCCTAAATTTTATCCAAAATATTCAACTCCTTATTCGTAAATTGAAAAGATATAGTGAAAAAACGAAAAAGACAGCTCTTTCTTTTCTTTTCTTTTTTTATCAATCTTGTTTGGATGAATACTTGCTACCCATATATGTGTGTGTGTGTGTTTGTGAAACGGACCCAAGCAATCTCTCTCCAACCGACAAAGTCTCTCCGTACAGGCAACACCACGTTCACAAGCGAACTCCCTATTCTCTCACGCGTGTTTTTTGATGACGAGATGATCTCGCGAAAATTTTGCATACGCACCTCTTCTCTCGCCAATTCTTACGTCGCGACCCTGTCTTTCTTAAATTAAGGTGTCAAGGCGGCCATATTTTTTTTCCTTTCCTTCATTACACACCAGGCATATACGTGTTCGCTTTGCCACACGAGGTAAGTCATGTCCTCTTTTACAATATATATATATATATATATATATATATATATATATATAGGCTACACTACATGTTTGACACGCAAGACTAACTCTAAACCTTTCTGACAATAACTGAAATTCTCATTTAAATATTCATGGAGACCTACCTGACACTATTCGGAACATACTTGTCGACAACACTAATATAATAGCATCATCTACATGCAAAAAAAAAAAGGCTAAAAATAATGGAAGCCTAAAAACAAACAAACCAACACTTAATAAAAATTAACTTTGAACATGGACATAATATCTTGACCGTGTTTTGAAACAAAAAATGAACACATTTTATAAAACGTACATACAACAAACTTCTATTTTTAACCGTTAAAATATAATCCTTGAAAATAGCTAAATGTATAGCCGGAAGCGCTCAGATAAAAAGAACATTCGGACATTTTTTATATAATTTGTCAACTGAAAAGAAAACAATTATTAGATCGCATCAGAAATTGTCTAAAAAACTAAATAAAAGATAAAAGCACTTTGTCGTTTTCAATGAAATGTGTGTGTGTGTATATATATATATATATATATATATATATATATATATATATATATATATATATATTAGGTTGGTGTAAAAATAATGACGTAATAATGTCGTTTTTTCACGTATTTTTAACGTCGAAAAACGACATTATCACGTCATTATTTTTGCACCAACCTAATAAATATAAGATGTAGATAAAAAGAAAGAATTTAATGAAATAAATATTCAAAGAAAGAACTGGTAATTAATTGTTCTAACGTGTCGCGAAACATCAAATCTGTTATAGTTAGTTAAGAAAAATACTCAGATTCCATAAGCAGTTTTTTTTGTTTTTTTTCATGTGGATTTAGATATTTTATAATTAGAATAAGTAATTAACCGGCATTATTTCATTAGATTTGGTCTGACTGCATGAGAGGGTTGTTTTTTTTAAAAAATGTACTTTTATAGTACTCACGAAAGAAAAATACGAAAAAAATATTTTAAAAATACGAAAAAAATATTTTTAACAGCAAGCACAAATGTAGGGTTCAACCATCATTCTCATTGCAATGGAATTTTACATTGCTGGGAATTACTCTCAAGTTAAATTATGAACTCTCAATAAAAAATTGAAAAAATTGGTTGGAATAATATTTCGAACATTTGTCGCTTAACTACGACGAAGTACGCTCAATAATTTCGGGAAGTTTCGTATGCAAGTATTCTGTACAGAATGTTCGAGATGATTATTCCTAGAAAGATAGAACGATGAGAAAATAATTATCTTGATAGACACACAAACACACACACAAACACACACACACACACACACACATATATATATATATATATATATATATATATATATATATTCGGGATCAAATGTGTGTGTGTATTCTAATCTATATCTATCTACCATCAGCATAATCGGTGTTTACGAAACTCTCATAGACAAACTAAAATTATGATACATGAACGCTGCTTGACAAGTCAAATATAAATGAAGTCTGCTTAAGCAATGAAAGTCAGACAACACATAAATAAAAGTACCAGAATTTCTTTTTCTCTGTATCTCATTATCTGATGAGGCTTTAATAAAAGCGAAACGTGTTTCATTTATAAACGTTCCCTATTTGTTCTTACTTAGCTACTGGTGTTTGTATGCATCTCGTATATAATACGTTAAAAATGTTCCATTTTCTGCCGTGCGCCGATAACTTGTGAGTAGAATCTCTGACTGATGCCAAATCGGTCGAGTTTCGATACCGGTTTGAAGCAATCGGATGTCTAGCCACATTGAGAAGCTGTAATACAGCGAAACAAGCTTGTATATATATATAGTGAGAGAGAATGAGAAGAGATCATTTATATTATGTACTCACACACACACACACACACATATATATATATATATATATATATATATATATATATGTGTGTGTATAATTTAAATACACTATATTTATAAGATAACAGTGCACAATATTGGAGATAGATCTGTTATAGACATAGTGTGAACATAGGAATTAAATTTACATATTTATATATCTTTCTTTGGTTGAGCTCTGAAGTGCGAGGAATTATAACCGGTTACCATCGTTTTTCTTGTTTTTTTACTATATTTTACGATCTACTACTTTACAGAGAACAATATATTTTCTTTGCCACCCCCTCCTACTTGTTTCAATATATTATGTCAATATGGTATGAAACTTCAGGAGATCACCCATCGTGGCTTTCCATAAATTCCGTTTCTTTATTATCTGTGAATTACCATGACAGAAGGAAGAGATAGTAGAATGTTTTTCCGATTCCATTTCCATGGCTTGAAATCGGAGTATTCCTTCTCCTAGACGGACTACAAACCCAAACATCGAAAACCTAGTTTAATCCTGCTAATAACACGTAGCTTGTGCAGACAAGACATGGTTTCATGTATTTCCCACCGGCATTTGTCAGAAAGCGAACGCAACGCACGCAGCACATATTTAAACCCGGACTTGTCGATTCCGCTTTCCTTGCCAATAATCGTGACACAAAACTCATATGATTGATCAAGTTACAATCTAATAATTAAGTTCAATACCTGCCCGAGCGGTAGTAACAAAAGCCTATTAAGCCTTTAGTCAAACCTGATAATATCGAATCGACAGTTATGCAAACACGTACGCACATAGATAGTGAAAAATATTCAGCTATATGAGATGAGAAAATAACAAAAGTAATACAGAATATTCAAACAAAATATCAATTTTATGAATAGTTAAATAAAAATAATAGATGCACTTGGGGTGTGGCTTCAGTATCATAATGACTTTGAATATGAAAATGGTGTACGATGCGACAATTAAGCTACAGATGATGGTGTTAGAATATGATGCTCACTCATGTCCTCCTAATCTGCCTTTTCGCCAGGATGTAAATGGTCAAACATAATGGCACCCTGGTTCGATTATAAAAGAAACTTCATCATTTGATTAATCTTTCTCTTCATTCTGAATAAACTGAGATCTCGCAATCAAATTGAATTGACTTGTATTTTTGGTATCCTGCTATGAGACTAGCAAGTCACTGTCCAAAATAAATAGATCACAAGTTGTTTACTATTTTGAGTACCAAGTTGAAGTTTGATTAAAATAGATAGTAATATAGATATATATTAACAGATCTAGCTATCTCAAAATTGAACCGAAACAAAGTAACAAGACTAGACGGAATTTTAATAGAGATGATGGCAGCCTTAGATAAGTCTGGCATTGACAAGATTACAGACATAATAAATGAAATCTAGAACATTAGTTATATACTGAAAAACCTATATCCGTTTTCATAGCACTACCTAAGAAGCCAGGTGCAAATGAATGTGAACACCAGAGGACAATGGACCCAATGACCCATGTAACAAAGCTTGCCATCTGAATACTGATGAGCAGAATGCGCCAAAAATTGGACCGGAAATAAGGCATGAAGACTCCGGTTTCGTTAAAGATAAGGAAAGAATGGACGCGATATTTATGCTCATATATAAATGATATCTAAAAGACCAACACAGATGCAAAAGTATGTATACCTATGTTTTATAACAGATGCAAAAGCGATTGATAAAGTAAATCACAATAAACTGTTGAAAATACGAGGTAATCTTGATATTTTTGGAAGGATATTAGAATAATCCAGAACTTATAATGGAAGTAAACGTTTGCAAAGAGAAAGAAAATGAATTTAGTAAATATACGAAAATACAAAGGGGTATAAGTTAAGAATTTTCGTTTCACCGGAATTATTCGACCTTATATAAACTGGAGTGATTCCAAGAGAATCAGAAATCATACCAGCACTCACTATTGAAGAACATAAGATATTCAGATGACACGGTGTTGATAGCAGACAAATAAAGGAAACTGTAGAAACTCATACAGAATATTATAAAGGAAAGCATGAAGAAAGGACTAAACATCAATTGTAAGAAGACAATGTATTATCGCTATCAAGACTCACAGCTGAAGCTACGAAGCTATTGAAGAATATAAGATATGCAGATGACACAGTTTTGATAGAAGACAAAGAAAGAAAACTACAGAAACTCCTATAGGTGGTATTAAAGGAAAGCGTGAAGAAAGGACTAAACATCAATTGTAAGAAGACAATGTATTATCAGTAGCAAAACTCACAGCTCAAGCTACGAAGCTATTGAAGAACATGAGATATTCAGATGACACAGTGTTGATAGAAGACAAAGAAAGGAAACTACAGAAACTCCTATAGATAGTATTAAAGGAAAGCGTGAAGAGAGGACTAAAGAGAAGCTGCAAAAGACAGAATGCATGGTTGGTAAAAGGATGAGTCCCAAAATGCAGATACCAAAATCAAATTAAGTACAAAAATTTAAATATCTGGAAATAGTTTTAGCAAAGGGCGAATAGTAGGACACTGAAATGCAAAAGTGCAGTGGGATATAAAAGATGCCTTCCTAAAGCTAAGCAAAGTATTAGATAACTGTTCAGTACGCTTTTATTTATTTCTAACGAAATTTTCCTGTTTACTTTGCTTAGCTTTTGGAAAGCATCTTTCGCTATCCCAATGCACTTTCTAGATATTTAAATCTTTGCCCTTGCTTGATTGTGGTGTCTCCAATTCACAGATTTCATTATGGATTTTCATTTTTACTGACAATCGTATATACTGGTCATCGGTTTTAACTACTCAGAAATCTATGCTACTAATAGTTTTGATTCCAGTATTAAATGCTGCTTTCTTCAATTGAAACTTTTCTTTTGTTCACATTTTCAAATCTCTCTCGAACAATTATTGCATGTTACACAACTGAACTTAAGCGCTGAGCATTTCTT
The DNA here is from genome assembly GCA_963932145.1 of Acanthosepion lycidas. NCBI lineage: Eukaryota > Metazoa > Mollusca > Cephalopoda > Sepiida > Sepiidae > Acanthosepion > Acanthosepion lycidas. The sequence goes on along the minus strand of OZ010577.1, from coordinate 130,592,149 downwards.
GATGGCGCCACGACAGTATATTTTCCTGTTTTCCACCCATTCATCGTCTCTGATTTTAGATATGACCAAATGGTCAAAGAATCAAGCTGAAGATTTACCAGAGAAAATCAATGTAAACCGACAAAATTAGAGGAACTGTGCATCGTTATAATCAGGCTGCAGATTTCGCCATCTCAATCAAAAATAGACGATGATGATCCAAAAGGGTCAACTGGAGAAAATAATTTGAATGAACGACGGTTTCTCTCTCCTATTAAGCAGACGCAGGTTCGAATCGTACCGAAGGCTGCATCTTTTCTTTAATGTGATTTATTGAATATTCAAGCCGGTAGGTGAAAATACATGTTTATATTGTATAATAAATAAACAGAGCGTCTACTCAAATATGGGTATCCACTAAATATAACGTTTACGTGATAAAATGTGTGTGTGTGAGCTGCACTCTGTTAAGGTTGACTATAAAAACTTTTTTGCCAGCGTCTTGGCAGTTATGATTATGGAATTATTACTAAATCTTTTTTCGCGGTTAGCCATCGTGACATGCAAGCAACGAGACCCTTAGTCAAATGATCTGGCGACTAAAAAGTAAGCAGAGAGAAGCGGTTAATAACTATATTTAATAAATAGTGCATAGTCATGTAAGATTCGGATTCAATCAGACGATTATGATTTACGTATATCAGTATATTACTTGCACTTTTTGTGATTTTGTTTGAATAAGAATATAAGGTAAGTGTTACAGATTGACCTGATAGTTAGCATAGCGAATTTCTTTTTAGAAAGTGCTAGTATAGGATAGATTTGGGTTGGGTACGCGCGTAGGTTTAGTTAAAGATTTATTATCGCTATGGGATTAGTATTTAATATGTAAAACATGGGCTTAAACAATGCAATAAAGATACCATCTCACCTCGTTATGGATTCCGGAAGTAGTAAATCTAAACCGGATGAAGTAAAAAGACACCACTATATAGTAGAGGAGCGTGAAAAGCCCTATTTTCATTGACTGATGCTGACTGACATATGTCAATAAGAACGGTTGAAGTCCGGCTTTGTTAGTTTTTATGTTTACTGTTTTTTGGAATGTCGCGGTGCATAGCACGACGCTTTCAAGGAGGCGGCCTGACTCGTCTAGAATCAGGTTGGAGTTGCTGTTGGAGCCGATATGATGCGAAACCCGAAATGGGCGATGAGAACAGTGCATCACTGAAGACCACCCTTGATGCATCCAAAATGTATGATTTAACTATATACATATATATATATATATATATATATATATATATATATAGATAGATAGATAGATAGATAGATAGATAAGAACAAGTGGAGTATAATTCCGCTGTCTGTAGCTTCTTTTTTTTTTAAGTGCTCAATACAAAGTAGAGCTTAATATTATTTATTATATGAGATTAAAACAAAAGCATGTTAGAAACACAATAGTTTTCATGTTTCAGCACTACGGTTATGCATCTTCAGGCGAAGGTAAATAACTGGTGAGTAAAAAAATATATTTAAATTTTCAAAAGCAGGAAACAACAAATCAAAATTAAAATGAAGCTTGTGGGTTTACTCTGATTAAATAATTAGAGGTCAAACCTACGCTAAATTAAAAATAACCTTAAATAAGTCAGGGGGAAATTTGATCATCGTAAAATGTGTTTTGAAATATAATCCTAGACAAGGTCATGAGTCACAGACAAGAAATTAATACAAGCCATAAGCAAATGGCAACCATGTATCATACTTATAAAACAAATGTAACTTTTGAATTTTATAAGAAACTTAGGGGAGAGGTAGGAAGATAACCAAACGGGAGTTTTATTAATCTCTTTTAAATTTCAAAAGTATTTGGAAAGAGATGTTCTATTTCTATAATTGCTATTGGTGAAAGATAGGGTATATTGGTACTACCTAGTTTTAAAAGAATTCTTAGTACTCCCTATATACAATTTTTCATCAGTTGCTTACACGAGAAATCAGAAATAAAACGTAAATTAACTGTAAATTTTACGCATAGTTTCCCCTTACAATATGGTTAAACTTTAAATATGGTAGTACTATTTCATATGATCATGATTAGTAAGTAAATTGCGGTGCAACTTCTATGAATGATTATTTTCTTTAGTTTTCTTTAATTTAATATACCTATGCATTGCTGTTTTGTTGTCATTATCATTTTGTATGAGCATTACACACTGTTTTATATTTAAACACTTAAGTTGCATTTCTTTTTATTATCAACTATAAAATATGTTACAATTAGCGATACTTTTGATTATTATCCTACCCCTCCCCTTAGCTACTTATAAAATTGAACAAGTTACGTTTGTTTCAAGATTATGATGCATAATTGACATTCGCTTATAATTTGTATTAATTTTTTGTTTTCCACTCATGACGTTGTCTAGGATTATATTTCAAAACACATTTTACCATGAACAAAATTCGCCCGTGTTTTTTTTTTTTTAATTTAGCTTAGGTTTGAAATCTAGTTGGTTAATCAAGCTTCATTTTAATTTTGATTTGTTGTATCTGCTTTTAAAATTTAAAATATTTTTTTACATGCCAGCTATTTACCATCACCTGAGAAAGCACAACTCTAGTGCTGAATCATGAAAGCTATTGTGTCGCGATTTTTAATGTTTTTGTTTTAATCTAATATGATAATATATATATGTGTGTGTTTGTGTGTGTGTGCGTGCTGTAGGTTTCCTTATTTGATAAGGTAGTAATCTTAATTTTGGGGATAATGATTGTGTTTAAGGTTCTTAGAGAAAGCTAATAGACTATTATATTCTTATCTTGAAATTCCACATATTTGTCTTTTGCCAGGCATAAGTAAGCTTAGTAATAAGCACTGCTGGTCTTCTTGAAAACAGTGGCAGTTGCATATTTCCCGATCGTAGTTAAATCATAGTATTTTGCAATGCTATTTTTCTAAACAAATATGGCACCGCTAATTTGAATGTTGGTGCTCCACATTTCTGTTCTCACTTCCTTATGTCCCTGAGCCAGACTAGCCTATCGACTTAATCATCGTGACTCATGCGTGTTGTTTAAAGATTACTGTGTTTAAGAAAATAAATCTTCCATTCGTACCATATTTAAAGAAATTGAAGCTTTAGTGTCTGGCCCGCTTCAAAGTCAGTCTTTAATCATAGGTTCCAACGTTTAAAACGATTTCTCTCTTAGTACTGGTTGCTGATGATAGAAAAACTATCGGAATCTGATCTTGTGCCAAAAACGAAGCCATTATCTTCATTGGCGTGATTACTTTTCTAACTTTATTTGATATTGGTTTATAGACATTTGAGTCAGCAACTTATTTTTGGAAGCATCACGTAGATTGATTAGAATTTCGTTTATTTTTGCGATTTCTGTACCCATCGTTATTGTGTTTCGTTTTGACTAGTCTCCCTTAATTTGAGACATCTGGAATCAAACAAAGACAGAGATAACACCCAACTACCTGATAACACGTTCTTCCAGTTAAAGTAGATGCGCAAATAAGCAAGAAAATAAAAAGCGAATGGATACTAATAGGTAGTAAGTGAGCTATCATTTCATCAACAGACAATCCCACAGCAATCGAAATCTTCGTGAAGCCGCCCAAGATGACCTTCTTTTAAGAAAATCACTCACAGAAAAAAATTGAAATAAAACGTCGACTTGATTGCAATAAATCAGAATGAAACAATATATATATATATATATATATATATATATATATGTGTGTGTGTGTGTGTGTATATATATATATATATGAAGAAAACCTAAAATAGAAAAAAAACAATGACAGTCAAAGTATGAAACGCTTTAACATGTCGTTTACATTATTGTAAGTCTGGGTCGTAAATTCGTCCGTTAGCTTCTTGTTATATTTTTTTCTTTAAACAAACCCACCGTCTACTTTTGTTATCTCTTTCCGACATGCCAAAATACCGCTTCAAGCGAAGGCGAAGTTGACATTCATAAACATCGCTTGTTACGTCACTAGGTTTTATGAAAAACGGGCGGCAACGTAACAAATGTTAAAAAAAAATCACCAAAATATTTAGATTCTTCTGGAAACTTTGAGTACTTTTGCGGCTTGTTGTCTGAATTCAGTCGATAGATTTTTGGTTAAATTCAGACCAATTCAACACTGTAGATTTTCACACGATACTTCTCTGTTGTGACCTTGTGTCCGACATAAACTTAACTTACTAAATAATTATACATCTTCTGCAGTAACTAATGACTTATCCAAACATTCATTGTATATCTTTTAGAAGATCACAGTAACTAAGCTTCTAAAAAATCCACGAAAATATACAAACTGCGTACCTGGTGGTTGAAGCGGTTTTGCATTTAATATCGACGCAAGTGATGACTGTTTGAGCCCAGGTAAAATCCTGGATATTGAATCCTTATTTTCAAATTAAGAAAGCTGTTCATCAACACTTGCCAGATGACTAAACTAGTTTTCCTATCCAAATCCTCCTCCGTTTGGATTTGGATTGTAAGTTTAGTAAATACATTGACTGTCAAAGTGTTGGTATCGAACACAGAAAGGAAACTACAGGAACCCCTAGAGATGGAAGCAAAGGAAAGCGTGAAGAAAGGACTACACACCAACCGCAAGAAGACAGAATGTATGGTTGTCAGCAAACGAAACAGCCCAACATGTGAACTATATACAGAGACTAAATTGAAGAAACTAAAGCAATATAATAAAGAATTATTGGCTTTTCAAAATGTCATGTCCTTTGTGCCTTTTAATATATTTTTTTAGTTCCGCTATCTCTCCTAATCCCTGTTCTGAAAACATTTTACATTATCTCGTTAATTAGGTTAAAACTTGCTTTCCGCTGTCACTCTTGCTTTCAATATGTCTCTTGAGTGTCATATTTTCTAAGCCCCTTTTCCTCATTATATGATCTAGAAATTTCAACTGCTTCTTTCTGATGTTAAGCATAAATGTCCTTTTTGTTTACATTTTCTCTAAAATTTCGTCATTGATCACGTTTGATCCATGTAAAACTCAATATCCTTCTGTAGAACTACATTTCTGTTGCGTCATTTTTTTTTCTTCGTTTGTGAAGAGATTGTTCAGCTTTCCTTTCCATATAGGATGACAGATATTTCATAACAGTTCACTTATTCTTTTTTTTCTTTTTCATGAAAGTTTTCACTTTCTTAATTTATTTGCTTAGCTTTTGGAAGGTAATTTTCTCTATCCCAATATGGCTTCCGATTTGATAAGCATATTTTACATCCACTGCTAAAAAACCTCCTTAATATTTAATTTACTTCTCATAATAGTATATCTATAATTCGATGTTGAGCCGTTCCTTTTGCTGACAACCATGCATTCTGACATTTTGCAGTTTATGTTTAATGAACACATTACCTACTGCTTAACAATGCTCTCGCCCAGTTTTTAGTCTCTTTAAACGTTATACAAGTGCTAATGTATATTAACAAATACAATTTTTCCAAATGAAAGAATTCGATATTGCACCACAGTTTAATACACACTCTCATGCCACATGCCATTTGACCAGATATTTTTTTCTGTAATAATGCAAAATATTATTTTCTAGGCCTCGTAAGCCGGAAGTGAAATCCATTTTAATAATTAAAATGGATTTCACTTCCGGCATTATACTCTTTAATAGTTATAATATGACTCAAACTTAGTGCAATATCTAGTGACTTAGATGCTCATTGAATTCCACACAACTATAGCCTTGTGCCAAACTTAGCCAAGCTAACTAAATTATTATAAAAAGCTCACAAAATCAGTTGTTACTCTGGTCCGAATTTCGCGTGGCAAAAATGTTTTAAAGGCGAAGTGTGATTTAAACTCTTGACTTTTTCCCTTTGACGTTAATATTTTGACGCTCAGATTGCAATCAGTCTTGCTTCTGATCTGGGATGTTTAACGTCATTGTACAAATATTTTGTAAGACTGAACGCTTGAGTCGTTTTTTGCCATTCTTTTTTTTATCGTGGTTGCGTGGTTAGAAGCATTTTAGATTATTTTTTTTATTATTTATTTCCGTACTTGATACTTTGTTGCTTTTTTGTTCTTTTTCGCTTCATCCTAATTGTTTTCAAGTTGAGAGAGTAGATCACTCACCCTTACATTACACTGAACACGTATTTGAGCCGAGTGACCTTTTCCAGGGATGTGCCAAAAAAGTGACTCAAAGGAATCTCAATAAGTTATTGATTTAGCGAAATCTTGTCAAAGAAAGTAAATAAAAAAAGAAAGGAATTATGGGAAGAGAATTGATACAAGATGAAAGGTTAGGGTGAGTTGTATAAGTCGAACTTAATGCTTTTGGATAAGACTTAAAAACAAAATAGCAACATAAAATCCTGTAGAATGAGAAGCAGCATAATTAATAAAAACAGGAAGATTAAAGAGGTACATCGAGAAGAAAAGAAAAAGAAGAAAAAAAGGTGAAGGACTACTCAAGTTAAAGAATTAAGCAGAATTTAATAAACTAAGAAAAAATACCTGCTGTATTGTGATGATTATTATTATTGTTCCTCTTGCAAGATGCGGTCAGTCGTCATTGGGTATCCGTTTTCTTTTTCTTTTCTTTTTTTAAACCTTTGAGCTAAGTTAATGCATCTTCTGTAGTGCGAGTTAGTAAACTAGTTTTGTATAACATTTCTCCTCTGCGATGTGATGATTTCGATCTCAACTTAGAACACCCACTAAAGAGGCTTTGTGTCAGATTATGCTAGTCTTAGTAAATAACTAAATGGAAAAAATAAAGAGCAGGTGAAAAGGAAAAGCGGAAGCTAGAGAAAAGGATAATGGATTTGAAAAGAGAGAAAAATTGAGAAAAAAAAAGAGAGGAAGATAAAGAGTAATCGAAGCGGAAACAAAGCTTCTTCTTCTTCTTCTTCTTCTTCTTCTTATTATTATTATTATTATTATTATTAGTAGTAGTAGTAGTAGTAGTAGTAGTAGTAGTAGTAGTCGTAGTAGCAGTAGTATTAGTAGTAGTAGTAGTAATGGTGGCGGTGATGGTGGTTACATTAAGTAAATGTAAGTCCTTGAGGAGAAAAAAATTGATGAATGACAATGGGGAGTTCAGAAACGGTAACATTTATAATGTTAAACGAATTTTATTTAATTTTAATTCTAAAAAGCCACATCTAAACTGGAATTACGTAAGTTTTGCCAAAAAAAAAACACGTAACAGTAAGAGCAAATAGCTAAAAGGAAAAAAAACAATGGGCAATTAAAACAAACGGGACGAGCTGCAAAAAGGGATGAGGTTCAAATTTCTAACAAGGATATCAGAACGGATGCCAAATGTTCAAACAAGAAGCAAATCCATTCGACCGGCCAATAACAGCTGACCCATAAAACTTCACAAAATCATTGTATTTGCAAAAACTAAAACGAGGCTTTAATATTCATAATTACTGATGAGTAGTTCGTTCCTAGTAATTTGAGTTGTTGTTATAACAACTTCCAAATTCTCATTTCACAGTTGTTTTAAACAGCGGTTAAGTGACATATATAAGCGTTTGGCGACGCATAAGAAATACATGACTTATCCTTGTGTGTTAGTCTGAATCCAACGGCTTTTTAGCATCGTAGTATGTAATATTAGCGGGGTTTTCAACAGCATATACTTTCATTGCAACGATTTGATAGTGCCTTACAAAATAAATGACAAAAGACTGCATATACAACATCTCATGCAAATGCAAAAAAGTAATTTAAAGAAAAAAATGAACGTCAGACTCAAATAATATTTAAAAAATCCTATCCAACAAGTATGAAATGGAAACATCTGATATGATATTTAGAGAGAGAGGGATTCACATTATTCCTCTAGGATGAGGACTTAGTGAAAAAGCAGCGTCGCTTCAGACAGTGGAAACAATAATGTTGCCTACACGGATTTAGTAAGATCAAAGGGTATTTCAGTTTGCAAATATGGATTGAAAAAGTACCCCATGTATAAAATATAAAACCGCCCGGAATAACTGAGAAGTTTGCAAGTATCAGTATACTATGTTGTTCCGGTTAGTATACTAGGATGTTTTGATTAGTATACTAGGGTGAACCAGATAGTATACTAGGGTGTTCCAATTAGTATATTAGGGTGTTTAATATAATTCGCATCATTGTTTGTTTTTTCTTGTTTTTTTAATCTTTCACCCCAAGCCAACAAAGCTACTAACACGCAGAGTTGCGGTGGGATTACTGAGCGTGAAAGAATCTGAGAAAAACATTATTAAGGGGCAAAAACAATAAAAGAACATAAATTAAGAAGACAGAACATAACGTGTGACACTGAATTTAATTTTTTTAGGGCCAAACTTGACTGGAAAGCAAGGAACTACAACGAGAATTACGAGAAGAAAAAAAACTTTCATCATAGAGCTTACGGTTACATCTATCCATTTAAAATGTAAAATGATGGGACCTAGCCGCCAATCTAGTACTATTCTCAAAAAAGAAAAAAAGAATTAGTATAATCTATCAATTTTGAACACAAAATTATGTACCAAGTCTTTCAAGAAATGTGATTCAAGGTAAACCTTTATGTAACAGAAACTATGATGTAGAATTGGAATGAAAGCAGTGGTGACACCTTGGCTCAATCTATCATAACAATTCAAGACGAGAGATTAATAAATACCAACTACTTTAAATGCCTAAGTGTATGGATCATTTATAGGTAATTTAGTATATTAGATAAGGAAATTGAACAAAGACACGGTTGCGCTAGTGATAGTTTTACCCCAAACCTCTAGATGCTACAAAATCAAAAAGCAAAAAGCTAAGAATTCGAGTCTAATTCTTAAATAACTTCATCAGATCTAGACTCTCACATGGATGTCATGCATACTATTCCACAAATTTAGGATTGTCTAAATTGTCAGTTGTATACAACCGCTTTCTCAGAATAATTAAAAATAGCTTTGATCTAATGACCATCCCCAAATCTCGTAGACTGGTCACAAACAAATAACTGTATCGAATAACTGAAACAACATCATTTGAGAAATTTCAACAACAGTAACAATTTGAGAATGTCACATGTAGCTCGAATATAGTCGACAGTGCACACTACTTCAAACAAAAGGTTAGGAAGAAAGCCTCCGTCAGTACAGAAAAGTGCGATAAGTTAGTGAAATTTAGTCTATTTTCCTGAAAAATTATTTCAATAAAAAGCTTTTATAAATTTTAAGTGACATTAGAACTTGCTGAATATTACCAAATATAATATTACCATTGCCATTACCAGAAGAAAAGTGCTACCGTCCTGCTTAAAAACATTGAATATTGACATATTCCAAAAAATTTAGGAGGATTCAGCCACGTTTCTATATATTTTTTATAAAGATACATTTTTATATTGAGAGCAAGAGTCAAGGGATGTAATTAATAACATATTATTACATTGCCACATTTATTGCATTGCAGAAGAAGAAAATGAATCGGCTGAAAATCTATGTTAACAATAAAAACAAAAAGAACGAGATCAAATAACGCACTTTTTTGATCAATGTCATTCACATTGATTCGCCTCAGGATTGTAGAATATGCTTGGCGTTCAGCAAATGAAATTTAACTTACCTGTTCCATGTTATCTCTGCACTCTCGACATCTGCCACCGTCTTGAGCTGCGTTGTAAGCAAAACATCCATCGACAGATATTGCTTCTTCCCATGTAATATTCTTCAAGATGCGGGTATCCTGCCAGGAACAAACTTTCCAGCCGATTGCACACAAGGAACTGGCGTTCTCTATATGACCTTGCCAGTAGCCCGAGCAAGCTGCTATGTTACTACGCCATTGAAAACCTTCAGTGGAACCGTCTGCACAGCCTGAGGCTAAATTTTATAGAAAAAATGTGAAAAGAAAAGTCAGATCGTTAAATATCATAGAAAAAATTATATATATATATATATATATATATATATATATATATATATATATATATATATATATATATATATATATATATATATATATATTTAGTTAAGTAACGAAAATCTTGGTAATCAGTATGGATGATCCCAAGGAAGATGAAATTTAATTTAAAGAAAAAACAGGCCACTTTAAGGTTCCATTAGTTATAATTTATTTCACCAGGGAAAAATAAAATCTCTGATGAAATACATTATAATCAAATAATTAAAGTGGCCTGTTTTTTCTTTAAATTATATATATATATATATATATATATATATATATATATATATATATATATATATATAATTTAATTTAATTTGTGTGTGTGTGTGTGTATGTGTCTGTGTGTACCGGGTGTAACTGCAAAATTGTTCAATTGCTACATTAAGCGTTTTATCTAACGAATGATTAAAGATACCTTAATAGAATCTTCCGAGGTTTTTATAACTCTACTGGCCTTTGAGCAATAAGATTTTATAATTACTCTCCAAGCTTAAGAATCGTGATAAAATCCGTCATAAATGAAAAGGACATGTTCATCACTAATTAAACATCTGAAACTCATAAAGGATTGAAATGAAGTTCAACTATATATATATTTTATTTCAGGAATATTTTCCAACTTATTCAAGATGATCTCCGCCCTCTCTAGCCATCTAACTTTCTCTCCTAACAGGTTTAATGTAAGATTTCATTTTCAAGTCTTTTTTTTTCACTACTCTTTGGACTGTCATAACTTTCTCACGTGCCAAATGTCTTATGGAGTGACTTGGATCTTTTCTAGTTGATCTCTTTAGCTCTAAGTTAAAATGATGATCCCTCTTCTTCTTGTGACCTCCTGATCCAATTTTCAACACTGTTCCCTCTTTTTAAAACTTTTTCACAATTCTCTTGCTCGTTTTTGAATGGACTTTGAAAATGGAAGCGAGAGTCTGAATGCTGGTACCATAACTGAAGGCCTGAATGAACTTTTCTTCTCACCATTGTTCAGTTGAAAAGACATAGTGGGGTTGATACAAACGGTTTTATCCTTTTTTCTTTTTGTCTGAATAACTCAGAGGTTTTTTCAGTGATTCTTACGACATATGGTATCAAGATATTTTAGCGTCTTATTTGAAAACCTGTAAAAAAGAAACTCAGTTTAATGCTTTTTTTAGATATTAAACATTTTGTTGTGGGATGGACAACAGTTATACTGTTACACAACTTGGACAATTTTGCAGTTAAACCCGACATATATATATATATATATATATATATATATATATATATATATACTTTATTTTAGGATATTATATTGAAAAACATGTCAAAATCACTATTGCAGTCGAGTTTCGATGCGTATTAACGCATCTCATCATGCGATTGTAAATTACTAACGAGTGAACGGTTTATTTACTTTTAAAAACAAAATACAGTCCCTTTTTACGAAAAAGAAAAAAAGAAAAAATGGCAATATATAAGTTTTGTGGATTTTACTCATATCAACAAATCGAATATGACCTACGTTAAATTTAAACTAAGGGAAGGAGCAAAAATTAAATTATATTTCATAAATGCGTAAATTTGTAATAACTGACAGCAACAGACGTTAAAGAGGAGCGGATGTTAATGGATACATATTAGAGAATGTACCTGGATATATATATATATATATATATATATATATATATATATATATATATATATATATATATGGGGGGAGGGTGCGTGCGCGTATATATATATATATATATATATATATATATATATATATATATATATATATATATATATATATAATCTAAAATATTCGGTTGCGATTGTAAAATTAATTTATCGAGTCCTATTATTTCCTTTCTTAACAATATTTCCTCACACTATGATCCGATTTCTGTTTGCAGGTGTGTTAGTTTCTTACCGCAAAAATGGAATATTATAGTGAGAATGTTGCTAGAGCAATGTCATTAAAACTTACTCACTTAAACAATTAAACAATAAAACAATTCCCTGTTCAGTATCCGCCTAAATTTCTGAGGTATTATGTACATCATTTACATTATTCAGACTATTGTCCTCATCTTTGTCGCCATATTTATTACAACGTTTCGGCCGTTTTACGCTCCGGCCTTCTTCAGGTGTTTGGAATGTCGAACTGAACCCTTTATTTCGTTCACTGGGTTAGACTGTTCTAGTTCCACATGCCATGTTTAATGGATGTCAGTTATCAGTTATCTCCTGTTAATTCCCCTCTTCAAGTTCTCCGCCGCCTTAACCAGGTATTGAACTCACACTTTTTGGGTCCTGTCACTGGATATAACCAACGCCTTTATCCACTAAACATGGCACGTGGAACTAGAACAGTGTACGCCAGTGAGCGTAATAAAGGGTTCATTTCAACATTCCAAACACCTGAAGAAGGCTGGAGCGTACAACGGCCGAGTTGTTGTAATAAACATGGCGATAAAGACGAGGATAATAGTCCGAATAATGTAAATAGTGTAAATCCCATAAATCATTAATACTGAAACATGTTCAACGTTCATTGGTTCTTTATGTCCTCTTAAGTGAATTAATTAACTTATATATTTTACGATGGAACTTCACTTATGGAACTCGACTCGCAGACCATTTATAGTAATAATGTAGCATCTTCACAGAGTTCCGTACTTCTGATTTTTTTGCCAGTGAATAGTAACTTGCAATAGAAGCTCGGTCAACTCTAAACTTGCTTAACTAATTCGGTACAGTTTTCAGAAATTTTGTGTGATTTAACAATTCGTTAACGTATTTAGATAATTATTTTATTTCTTTCCACTCGACTAATTTGTAGTAATGTAAAATGTCATACGACAACAATGGTTATTATGAACGCTAAAGGAAATAAGATCCTAAATAATATTACCTGACGTAAATAGCGTTCGATAAAAAATTAATATTAAAAAAATGATTTACCTTATCCCTACTTCTAAAATATATTATTAGAAGCAATGCTTACTTTTGTTTTAATTTTTCTTTAAATGCTTCTGCTAATTTACCACAAACCAGATACAAGTTCTTTCTCTACATACTCGGCGATTTTTTTAAAAATCTACATTGTCGACACAATCATTACTTATATTTGGCAATTTAAAAAAAATTTCAACTAAAAATAAATAACACACATGAAATATTTATTAAAATATGCTTTCAAAAGTTTTTATGTAAATTAAATGCAACAGTTTATGTTGTAAATTCAATTTATTATCAATACAAATAAAAAGTTGCTATACAATTAAAAAAGTTTAATGATGCGGGATATTTTGTTCTACTTATGTAGAGTGGGAGATTAAGCTGAATAAATATCTACAATGGGCGCCAAGCTATTAATCAAGCTCGGGAACTTGTACCAGACTAGGTTAGTATTAAAAATATCTAAAACTTAGAAGCATTTTGAGCAACGCCCCTAACTCCATTAAATGTTTATGACGGTCTCTTATGAATATCATGAGGTTGTTAGAAACGACTTTAAATGACTTGCAAACTTCGTCTCGTGTAACCAGGGCTTGTCTTGTCCTCCTTGATGGCTACGACGGCAGGACGCTATGTTGCGTATCAAATTTGTGAAAAGACATGAGGCACAAACGTTGAAATAAAAGACGAAAACAGTTATAAATTGATTAAAAATTACCCTTCGTATGTCAACGGTGAAGACGAGGTTCGTTGATGCCGACATGATTTTATTATATTCATGCTATTCAGTGTTTAATGGAAAAATAACAATTGAATCATTGCGTGCTGGCCAACAGTATTAAATGCAAAACGGAGAGAAATCATCGTTGTTTCTCAACAGTATCTGTGAAAAGCTGGGACAACCGATTTCCGCCGAGTCGAATCATATATCATAAGGTTTACGACATAATACGCAAACACACTAACACATAATATATATATATATATATATATATATATATATATATATAATTGTGTGTGGGTGTGTACAGAGAGAGAGAGAGATGTACACATGTTGATGGGTGATGTCAAGATTAAATGATATATATGTCATTTAGTATTATGTGTACATCTCTCTCATCCCCTCTGTCTCTGTCTGTCTGTCTGTCTCGCTCTCTCTCTCTCTCTCTCTATATATATATATATATATATATATATATATATATATATATATATATATGAAAAATGTAGTTTTAATGGGATAAAGTGCTCAACATCAGAGATTGAGCGTATGCAAATATAAAAGTAAACATTGAAATCAACACTCACAGGCCACAGACTGTTTCATGCTAAACACCACATATGCTGTGTTTTTTTATCGACTATTTATATATACGGGTCAGTGGCGCATTGTGGGTAGTGTATTGCATTGTGGGTAGTTTTTTGCATTGTGGATAGTCTATTCTAACGTTTATTTTAGCGGAAATGGTTTGAAATTTGTTTATTATTTACTTTATTTATTTGTATTCGTTTATTTTACTAAAAAATTTCTTCAATTTTCACTTTATATATATATATATATATACATATATATATATATATATATATATATATATATATATATATATATATATATATATATATACGTGTACATGATGGCTGATGTCATGATTCAGTTATATATTAGGTTGGTGCAAAAATAGTGTCGTTTTCTCACATATGTTACTATGTGAGAAAACGACATTATGTTTGCACCAACCTAATATATATATATATGTGTGTGTGTGTGTGCGTGTATGATAATTATATATATATATATATATATATATATATATATATATATATATATATATATATATATATATATATATATATCATTGATCTTGACATCACCCGTCAACGTGTGTACATCTAAGCATACAAACTAACGAACAAAATTATACAGACAGATTTAGCCGAAAACACCTTTAAATCTTAAAAATTTATCTAAATTTAATAACAAAATTTAATAAAATACTAAAATATAATAAAACCTTTAAAAATTTTAAAAATGAAATATTTTATTGAATATGTATTTGTAAAAAAAATGTTTTAAAATACTAGAAATATTTTATAAATATATTTTTTTCACTTTTTAAATAATTCAAGTCTGAAATAAAAAATAACATTTGGAACGGGTTACTTATATAAATAAAGACTGTGGACGCATTGATGCTTACTCTCATGTAGTTCATCACGAGTCAGAAGCTGTGATCATAGGGTTTTCGGGGGCTACCTTTAGTAGCAATGAATTTCTAACTGCAGTTAAAGAACGAATCACTAACACCGTTGAACAGAATATAACAAATATCCATGGCTTTCTAACAAGTACTACATTTATGTGTTCATAAAATCTGAAACAGACACGTGGTATGTTTGTCATCCTGCTAATGATTATTTCTTACTTTACCGCATATTGAAAATTACGGAAACTTACTTACTCTCTTGACCAGGAAAAAGGAATTGTAGCCAGTCTTTCTCATGAAGATAGTAAATGAAATCCTCAGTAGATGAATCGCTGTCTACTTAGTATGAACCAAGACTAGAATGATCAAATAACTGACAGAAACACTGTGTTTGTGTGTGAGAGAGAGAGAGAGAGGGGGGGAGATAGCTATTAAGAGAGAGAAAAAGGAGACAAAAAGTGGGAAGAGAGACAAAAATGAAAGCTATGTAGACAAGAAATGCGTTATTTTATATTTCACATTGGAAAAACAAATTGTGATTTGACTTCTGTTTACCTACAAAATACAATTATCTATCCATCTCTCTCTCTCTCTCTCTCTCTCTCTCTCTCTCTCTCTCTCTATTTATTGCTATCTTTATATATACGGGGATGGCCAAAAGTCGCTTTACTCATTTCCAATAAGGATAAAGTCAAATTTCTAAATAACATAACTTTTATTTAATCATCGTGCAATTAAAATTTCAATATAACAATTACATATTCTTTATTTTCGTCTGTACTCACATGCTTCGTGCGCGCACTTCTTTTTTACCATCTATCTGTGTTTTTTAATCATTTAGAATTGTGTGCCCATCATTATTTTACATGGGTAAAGCGACTTTTGGGCATATATATATATAGCTGGTCACTCATATTCGAGGATACCCGTCTACTAGGGCGGCTAGCCAATCCCTATTGAAGACTCTCGCTCAGGCACATTTGTAATTGGTCAACACCCACAGAGCCAACCTGTGGTTTATACTGCAACTATCCTGAGCAGACCTTAGAGAGCGTGTTATCTAGAAAAATCAACAATCTAGACAACACCAGAACACTCAAACCCTCGGTCACGATGACTTGTGACTTCGTGCTAGCACATCTATCGACGGCCCCAGGTGTCCCACCTACCAAATTTCTCTCACAAGACTTTGGTTAACCCGTGGTAGAGTTTTCAGGCACTTTCTAAAGGTGCTGCACGCTGGGGTCGTCAGCCGTCCAGACCGATAACATCAGGAAGTCTCCTCCCTGATAAATAGATCATGGATTCGAACCTCGGTCTTATAGTCAGTAAGTGAACTTTCTAACCACTCGGCCATATACATACATACATACATACACACACACACACATATATATATATATATATATATATATATATATATATATATATATATATATATATATATATATATATATATATATATATATATATATATATTATGCTCTCGAAATAATTCGATTGAGCTGTCAGAGAATATATAAACAGTGGCTGTATCTCTGACTGATACCAAATTGGTTGGGTTTCGATCTCGGCTTGGAACAATCGGATATCTAGCCACACCGATGAGCCGTGATACTGCGAAACAGTCTGTCTGTTGATGACTATATAAATATATATATATATATAACATCAATTCCGTAAAAGGAAAGTATAATACATGTACTTTTTAATATAAAATATTATAAAGATAAATCGAAGGAGACTTGAATGTATAGAATACAGAGGAATATGATATACATAAAGGAAAAGCATATCACATCATGAAAATACGGTTACAAATCATTATTTTGCCCCTGACTTCTCGTTAGGGCCATTTCCTACCCAACTGCCCCCCTCTCACTGAGTACAAACATTTTTAATGCCTTTATCAGGGCACGGAAATTATTCAGAATCACTCTAAAAAGGTTATCGGTACGAATAAAATCCCAGAAGTTTTTCTAAAGAACATTTGACTAGAGTTACAATTAATTTTGGTTAAATTGTTGACTGCTGCCTTGAGGAGAAATACTTCCCAAGTCTTTGGAAAGTGTCACCTGCCTAATTTGTTTTTAAGTAAGCTCTCATTACCGTCGTTATATCATCAATCTCCTTTGTGTAATCAGCAAACTCTGTTAAGAAGTGGAACAACCTTCTAAGCTACAAACAGTATGGATTTTGACATTTTAGAACCAATGCTGATGTCTTCCTGCCATTATACGCACATTCAGTGACGCGCTAGACAATTAATTCATCACTAGAGCGATTACATTAGTCATATCAAAGGGCATTGACAAAGTTTAGCATAGAGCGTTGCTGCACAAACTCCCCAGCTATGGAATTAATGAAAAAATCGTCTCCATTATGAAATCATTCCTAAAAAGTAGATCCATAAGAGACTTCTGAAGCCCATGTGGTCGATGGAGGCTTTCCCCAAGACACCTGACGGTCTCATCCTCTTTCTTATTAACGATTTTCCGAAGAAAATGCTCAGTAAATATATATGCAGATGGTACATCAGTATATTGGTGCACGTCCAAAAATCTAAATGACCAGAAGTTGACAGCTGGTATCTCCTCTGATCTAACTCAGGGAAAGACTAACATAACATCTGATAACTCCAAGACTAAGCCAGTAACGTTTAATCATTACCAAACAGATCCTGAACGTTCAGTTACCCCGATGAGTGTTTCTTATCTCAAGGAAGATCATTGTCTTGAATATCTACTGAGAATCACCCCAAACTTCAAATGGACATTGCACTTACCAACATTAAGACAGCAAGTATGAGAAAGGGTAGATAACTACTGAGCCCGACCAAGAAACCTTTTCCTTTGTTTGATCATCCAGTCTGATTTCGGAAAGATGATCGGCCCGAGAACTTTTCTGTACCCACTTCAAAGACAAATGACAAAGAATGCGTGTTTCGGTATCAGATTGGAGGAACTATACTTCAGCGATCATGTTTCGGTACTCCGCATACTCCTGATCGTAATACAGTAATTACATCCAAACCTATGTTATGTACTGGACTAACACCATACAATCTAACCCTAGTAGCGTATGAGAGCTTCCATGGGAACAATATTCATCATACTAAACTCAACCAGTCTTACTGTTTTAGACATCATGGTATGCGATCTTTGCGAGTAACAATCTTTATGGATAGACATCGCGAATGATGTCTGCAATCGGCCTAAAATAATATTAAGTGGATATCACAATGGTCGACAATGTTGTTTGCTGATGATTACAGAATCACTGTATGAAAACGATTGTCATCAATAAGTATGGTGACACAGAGGTGAGAGTTATGTCATTGTGAAAATGATCGCAAACAGTAGCTTTGGAAGTAACTTCCTTCGGAGGAGAAAGTAACCCCAAGAAAAGTGAACCTGGTCATTATTGATGGAACCTTCACTGAATAGTATTAGCTGCGATATATTAATGATCCCATTAAAATTCTACTTGGCGCTATTCTAGTGGCGCTACTGTGGTCGAAACTTCATCATCAGTGATGATAATGCAACTCCTCAAAGGGATTACATCGTTACCGCATGTCTCCAAAAGGTCGGTATCCCGCACATGAAATGGCCAGGCAATTCACAAGATCTCAGTCCAGATGAACTTTTACGAAATCAAAATTATCTTTACATGCTTATTCACATAACCTCTGAGAAATACGTAGCTGGGGTATGAAATGCAAATCCAAAATGAATTATACTGCAACTAGGGAGACCTATAAGGCATAAATGTCAAGGAAGTGATCTATTGCCAAAGTTGGAAGCACGCTTTTCTGTTGCTGCACTTAGAAATGTTACCTTAATCCATTAAAACAACCATAAATAAAGAGGATCACTGAATATTGGGCCCTTTTTGTATCCCTATTACGCAGTAGAATTTACATACAATTGAAAAATAAACAAATAATATATCCATAATAATATTACAATAATTACTATGAAGCAAATCTCGCTCTTCTTGGCACACCATACTATTCACAGACTTTTGGTCCAAACAAGCTACTCTCAAAGTTGTGGTCTCGTTCCAGAAATACGAATGCATACACACGGTCGAAATACACACATTTAAATCAGCACCGTCACAAAAACTTCCCGCGTAAAAAATTATTTATCGAGAGATTGAGAGCGAGTGGGGATACTGGGACTGGTTTAACAAGAGAGAGAGAGAGAGAGTAGGGATACGGGGATTGGTTAACAAGAGAGAGAGAGACAAAGAAAGAGGGAGTGAGATAGTAGGGATACGGGTACTGATTTAACAAGTGAGACATAGAGAAAGAGAGCGAATAGGGAAACGGGAATTTGTTTAAGAGAGAGAGAAAGAATAAAGAGAGATAGTGGGGATATGGGTACTGGTTTAACAAGAAAGACAGAGGTAGAGAGAGAGAGGGGGAGTAAGCGTACGGGGACTGGTTTAACAAGAGAAACAGAGAAAGAGAAAGGGAGAGAGAGTAGGGATACGAGAACTGGTGTATTAAAAGACTGAGAGAGAATGCGAGAGAGAGTATGGATACGGGAATTGGTTTAACGAGAGAGGGGGAGAGAAAAAGAAAGAGAGGTGTAGTGGGGATACGAGTACTGGTTTAAAAAGATTAAAAGAGAAATATATATATATATATATATATATATATATATATATATATATATATATGGGAAGAGAGAGAGAGAAGTAGAGAAAGTGAATAGGAATACAGGGACTCGTTTAACAAGACATTGAGAGAGAAAGAGAGAGAGTATAAGGATACGGTGACTGGTTTAACAAGAGATTGAGAGAGGGAGAAAGAGAGATTAAAAATATAGGAACTGGATTAACAAGAGAATGAAAGAAAAAGAGAATGAGTGTGTGTATCGAAACAAGAAAATAAAAGAAAGAGAAAGAGAGAAAAAGAGAGTAGGGATCCGTGGACTGGTATAGCAATTGATTAAAAGAGAAAAAGATACAATGAGAGTGTAGGGATACGGGGACTGCTTTAACAAGAGATTGAGGGAGAGAGAGAGAAAGAGAGAGAGGGGGTAGGAATACGGAAACTGGTTTAACAAGATTGTGAAAGAAAGAGAAAGAGAGAGTAGGGATGCGAGGGCTGATTTAACAATAGATTGAGAGAGAGGAGGAGATAGAAAGTAGAGAGAGTATGGGGACTGGTTTAACAAGAGAGAGAGAATGAAAGAGAGTGGGAAAACTGGGATTAGTCTAACAAGAGAATGAAAGAAAAGAAAGAGAAAGAGGGAGAGTAGGGATACGGGGAGTGGTTTAAAAAGAAATTGGAGGAGAGTAAGGAATACAAGGAATGATTTTCACAGCCAAGTTTCTAGAAGTGAAGCTATTCTAGCTGAACAGGTAATTCAAGTGTCGGAAGTCCCAGTCCACTGAATGTAAAAATGTAACTGATAAGTATAGCGTGGTTGAGAATAATGCGCGGTCAGAAATCAATTCAAAAACACAAAACGAGCTGCTAGACCACGCAGGTTTTGCCTGTGTTAAATATCGAATGGCCTCTCATAAGCATAGAAAACAAAATGGAGTTGGTAGATGTAAATTAATACTGGTGCGCAAGCGCGCTAACAAGTTGTAAACAGGAAAAAATTCCAGTGATAGCATCAACATTAGTTTTATTTGTATTTTTATGGTTTTCTTTCTCACCCTCGACTAAAGCAACGGCCCATTTATTCCTTTGTGGTTCGAACTCTTCAACACTGGAGACGAAATTTGATCATTATGCACTGAAATTTGTCGGTCAGGGTTTCAACAGTATATCGTTCTATACATTGTTAGAATCAACCTGTTTTCCAACATTTCTTAAAGATTTTATACACAACAGTGAAAAACTTCTATATTAATTTCAGTTGTTATGTTGCTGGTATTATTTATAGATGTCTATGGGTCTAACAGGCTGTTAACATCTGTTATATTATGTATCTCAGCCTGTTCATTTCAATTTTAGCATATATATATATATATATATATATATATATATATATATATATATATATATATATATATATATATATATATGAATCCGGTAAATTACTCGAAAAATAATTTCTCGAACTATTAATTGCTCGAAACCTGTGGTTAAAAAATAAATTAAAACTACATTGTTCTAATATTTACTATAACATAAAATAATACAACTTTCTTGTTAACTGAATAGTTAAAATTAAAATGGTTAAAAAATAAAACACATGCTAAGCATTTCCTTTTTTTGCACATTTCCTTTTTTGCACATTTCATATTTCCAGTAAATCTTATTCACTGTTTTTTCCTTAATATATAAAATCCATTCAAACACAACTTCTTCTTTCCTTTTTCGTTCTCAACAAAAGTTATGTTCATCACTAGGATTCGAGATAGAAAACAAATATAGAAAACAATATAAGACTGCTAAAGTTGAGTGTTATGGCTCCTTTTATATCCAGCTCCGTTGTTGTGACGTGAGACAGAGCAGTTTACGTGGTGCTTCGAGCTTCGAAATTACATCGAGCAATCTCCCCTGATAGTTCAAGAAATTATTTTTCGAGCAATTGATTTCGAGCAATTTACCTAGATCCATATATATATATATATATATATATATATATATATATATATATATATATATATATATATAAAGAAATATACTCTTCAGGTGTACTATATTTATGGGATAAAGTGCTCAAAATCAGAGATAGAGCGTGTGAGAGCGATTGTAAATATAAATGTGAACATTGAAGTCAACACTTAGAGGCTTCAGGTTGTTTCATGCAAGACAAAATCGTCAGGCCACGGAATCATCAGGTGGCCTGACGATTGCGTCTAGCATGAAACAGCCTGTTGCCTCTAACTGCTAATTTCAATGTTCACTTTCATATATATATATATATATATATATATATATATATATATATATATATATATATATATATATATATATATACAGGGTGTTTCAAAAAGAATACACCAAAATCATTACGCTGTTTTTTCAGGTCTATAGCATTGTAGTGGACTGAATCAGTGGTTATTTGATAGAGTAGTTATCAAAGTTTGATTGGGTGTCAGTTTCACCGCTTCTGGTGCAGCTGAATTGTGGGAAGATCAAACAAAATGTCGACTCCTCAGCAGAAGGCATTATGCGTGCTTGAGTTCGCGAAACCAAACGCCATTGTCACGGTGCAGCGTGCTTTCAGAACAGAATTCGGCATTGATCCGCCCCATCGTGAGAGCATTCGACGGTGGGTTAAACAGTTTAAAGAGAGTGGGTGCCTGTGCAAAGGAAAGAGTCCTGGAAGATCACGTGTTACAGAGGAGAAAGTGGAGAGGATTCATGATGCATTTGAGAGCAGCCCACGTAAGTCCGTACGTCGAGCAAGTCTTCAGCTTGCCATCCCTCATACCTCTGTCTGGCGTGTGTTAAAGAGACGATTACACATGAAACCATACAAACTAAGCCTCGTCCAAGCACTTACTAATTATGACAAGGTGATGCAGAGGACATTCTTTGAGTCAATGCTTGAGATGGAGGAAGGTGATGAAACTCTTTTCACGTTTAGTTTTTAGTGACGAAGCGAATTTCCATTTGAGAGGCACAGTCAATCGTCACAATGTGTGCATTTGGGGAACAGAGCACCCAAAATTGGCTATTCACTTTACTGCAAGCAGATTCGAATGACTTCATTTTTCAGCAAGATGGAGCACCACCCCATTGGCATCTCGGGGTTAGAGCTTATCTGAATGAAAACCTGCCTCAGCGATGGATTGGGAGGAGAATGCTAAAGACCTTGCACCCTGTGTTTGGCCTGCCAGATCCCCGGACCTCACTGTGCGTGACTTTTTCTTGTGGGGTTATGTTAAAGACCAAGTTTATGTTCCAGCACTTCCAGCAAGTATCGATGACTTGAAAGATCGAATAACAGCTGCAATCAACACGGTGGACCGTGACATGGTGAGGCGCGTTTGGGGGGAATTCTCATATCGTCTTGATGTTGTCCGCGCTGCCGGTGGTGGCCACATTGAGCACTTATAAAACATGAAATGAAACTTGAATGTATATACGACACATGTGTTCATGCTAGAGGTTTGTAATTTTTTTCGTTTTTGACACATCACGTGATGATTTTAGCGTATTCTTTTTGAAACACCCTGTATATATATATTATATTTATGCTCTACTCTTGTATCGAGCACTATTTTTTACAAATAATAACTAAAATACTAAAGAACTTTGGATTATTTACCTAACGAGTTCTTTCCTATTTTCTAAATATTTTTCACACACACAGACACACATACACACACACACATATATATATATATATATATATATATATATATATATAACCCAACTCAAGATTTAAACTTATATTTCACCCCCACTCCCAATTTTAAGACACGGATATTTTAGATGGCAATCGTAATGGTAATTTTAGCCGTTTACTTATAAGGAAACATTATTCATCAGACAAATAGAGCTAGTGTCGGATAAAATTCATAAATTCTTTCTATTAAAAAGTTTTTCAGGAAAGTAGGTTTCTCAACTCCAGTAACTAGTATCGCTCTTTCCAGTATTGAGAGAGGTTTCCTTCCTAACTTTTTGTTCGATATGGTGTGAAATGTCAACATTTTCATTATGTAATTATTTTCTCTTCGAGGTACATTTTAGTTTTTTTACGACTCTGGAAGTCCTTAAGTGGTGGTGCTTTCTATTATTTGGTATATTTCTTTGTGATTCTGTAACATCAGTTCACAAGGTTCGAAGAAGGATGTTTTTCTCTTAGACCTATAAAATTCATTTGTGAGTAGCCATTTTCAATCAGTTATCTGAGAAAATGGTTGTGTGCGGTTGACAATTTGGACATTAGATGAAAAAAAGAAAAACATTTCATTTAAACGAAAAGAATCAGCAGAAAATATATAACAACAAAGCAATTACAAAATAAAGACGAACATATGACAAAGTTTTTTTTTCTTCTCTTCGTTGCTTTTATTCTATAATTTCCTTGCATAATACGTTCTATTCTTTGTAAAACATAAAACTATGTCTTTCCTGTTTATGAACTGCAATTGAAATATGTTGGATCACAGAAAAAGATTTCCTTAATATTCCTTTCACGTTTATTGCTTTTTCAACATTTTTTATTACTAACCTACTTTATATATCACTAAAACAAACTTTGATGTCATCACATTTAATATTTCACGTGGTTGTATAAATATTTTCCGTCGTTTTTCAGTTCACTTTTCAAAATTACAGTTATGGCGTCGAATTCACTTTTATTGTGTAAAAGTATACAAAAAAAGTCAGTTTCACTGGCCGTTTTTAATCATTTTGACAGTTTGTAGAACGCCTGTTATTGGCCAGTTTTTCTTATCAGTTTTGTCGGCTTGAAAGCAACATAAGCCTTGAGGCTGACATATCGTCATAGAGTTAGAAGTGAGCGCACAATTGAAACACAGGAACTGAAAATGAGGAGCGGTTACAATAGTTTTCAGAGAGTTTATTTCATATCAAAGAAATTCATTAGTTGATGCTGTAATGACGGATTTGAAGCATTCCTTTATCCTCTCAATTAATCGATTCAAACTAGCGTCTTAGTTTGGTTTCATAGTCACAACGTTTCGACAATTGTATTCCACTGACTTCATTAAGTACTTGTTGTTTGATGCTCGTATCTTTGCAAGTGTCCAATACTTTGTTTCATATGCTTTGAGAATACGAATCACTTTTGATAAAGCTTTCTTTCAAACGCATTGATGGGCGATATTGTGAATTTATTCCTTCTGATAAGATCTTCTTTAGAAGAGTTAGCGAATATGGTGCGTATGAGACAAGTGGTTATGAAACTCGTAGACATTCCAGAGCCAAACACCCGTCACAGAAAGTTCGTCAAGTCTATCAGTAACATGTGGTTGAATAAATGAATTTATAAGAATAGCTAAAACGAGCAAATTAGCTTGAACCAACCAATTTACAATGTTTCTGCAAATCAATAATAAAACAGATAAAATAGAATAAAATTAAAAACTAAAATTGTACGAGAATATTTTCTAACATTTCAACTGAATCTTCAGAGTTGGTCGCTGGATGAAAAGTGATGGTTAACGAGCCAATCTTACTATACCAAAATTAATATTGAGGGCTAATTCCTCACAGAGAGCTTCAGTATGTGGTTTTATATAAGAGCTAGGAAAATAAATACCTAGGGACGAATAGCTTTGTTCACCGAGACAAACTTAGTGGAATAATAAAAATAGTCATTTTTATTATAACCAATTTGGTCTAAAATGAATGTTACAACAAATGCTACGAATCCCTTTTAGCTCTGTGTCAAACAAAGCTGAATATATAGACGTACGTGCCGTAGATCCAAAATTAGCAAGCCGTATCATTAACCCTTGCGTCATTAATAAAGTTTCTTCTCTTACAGCCTTATGCTAGAAGAAATTAAGCTTACTAAATATCTAATAATGTCTCCAAAAGTACAAACTAAGATTGAATATATCAATGCAGCCGTTACCTGCGAATTCACAAATGTCGGTGCAGAAAACAGAATTGATGTGGCAATCATGACTCTCCACAACTTTCAGTCTTTGATAATTCTTAGTAAGGCTTGTCTCTTCGTTATCTCGGCCAATCCCTGTTCTGGCATCCATTTACTCAAGCTCGTTACGTAGGTTACTCGCTGCTTTCCTCTGTCCCTCTTACCTTCAAGATGTCATGTGTGTGTCAGATTCTCCACTGTCTCTTTCCGATTCCATCTCTTACTGATATAAGCATCCTTTTGTTTCTATTTTCTTTAAAACATCCGCGTTACAAACATGACACAGCCCATAGTATTCTCAGTATCCTTCTGTAGAAGAATATTTCTGTTACTTCAAGTCGCTTTTTCATCTGTGAGGAAATTTTCCCAAATGAAAGGAAAAATTGTTCAATTTTTCTTCGTTTCGAGCTCTTTCGGCTAAACTCATTTCATGGATCATTTATTGTTAGACTCTTATAATAGATGGCGTGTAAATGCTACTGTAGACGGCATAAAAGTTGTTGAAAGAAGATGTATTCTTAATCTTTCAAATACGGTCAGTACACCGTGGCCGTGTTCAGGAATAATGCTATTAAGGGTCGGTTTCTTACTTTTTATAATACGGTCTCCCATCACCTTTAAATATTTTTGGTCCGTTTTAAGTTCGTATTCCCAACGAGGATGTTACGTGTTCAAATTGGTACGATTCCATGCTGTTTTAAATATGTCCATATTGAGCTCTGGTCGATGTAGTTCCAGACAAAACTAGTAATGTGTTCATTATAGATATTTATCGTTTTGTTTTCGTCGGGAACTATGGAGCTTCTAAATTCTTAATTCTAAATTCGTCTGTTTAAGTTTTGATTTCGTCGTCAAGATGTTATTAATATTAATAAGGTTAGATGTTTTTATGACAACGTTTGTACCTACAACAATAGTACGTAAACACTATTTATTATAGTAACATAGAAAATATAATCCATGAAAATGGCTAACTGTTTAACCGAAATCGCTGGAACCGAAACACTTTTGGACAGTTTTTTGCATTCAAGTTCATAAAATATATACTTGTACGCACACAAGAAAAAACAATAAAAATAACTAAAAAAGTGCCCTGACAGTCTGGTTTAATGAAACATGTATTAAATAGGGTTTGCTGCTCAAATAAACAACTAAATAAATACATGTGTGTTGGAGTTAGAATTCACAGTTCTTAGCATTTACTTTTTAAAAAGTGATCAATAAAAAACATAAAGCAAGATATATTATTAAAATATTTGTATCATAATAGATTGCAATAAAAAACATTTTACGGCGCTACGCAAAAACTTTCATGTTTCGAAAGTATAATGGTTTCTCTTTGGACGATGGTGGATAACATAATACAAAAATATATCATCGCCCGATAAGAAACTATTACATTTCTGAAATATGAAAGTTTTTTGTTTAGCGATGAAAAAATGTTTTTATTGTAATCTATTATAATAAAAATATTTTACTATTATTATATTTATATATGTGTGTGTGTGTGAGCCTATGTATGTATGTATGTGTGTGTGTGTGTGTGCCTGTATAAACGACTTACCGGCCTTGATTCCCTGACTGCTTATGCACAGGTTCAAGCAAACGATGGCGAGAAGCGGTAGCGACATTTTTTGTCCGGGCGACATTGATAATCTTGAGTGAGTGCTTTTGTATTGTACTTCCGCTGCAAAAGAATTAAGAAAATGATATTTAATTTAAACCTTACATTAAAAAAAATAAGGTTGGTAATTTCTTCATTTTCGTTGCTGAATGAAATAAGGCAAACCATTTTACACAAGATGAGTACCAATGACGTCATTATATTTCATATTAATTCCGCTCACAAAATGATTTAATATAAATGTTATCATAACCTTACTAGGTTTTCGATGTGCAATATAGGGGCTTATCTTCTTTTCATGATTACATTAAGTTAAATGGTGCAAGAAGCAAAAAACAAACGATCCCTGACCTAACTTTTTATCGAACCCACAAGATGAATCATATTGAAAGTGTAAAGGAGTTCAACTCTCTTGCAATTTATCCAAAGCTGAAAGTAAAAGTGGATTCATGCCTCTCCCAGTGGTAACAATGTCAAATGAACTCAAACTATTCCATCAGAAGATTGAAAATTATTTACGGGAAACCTAATTAAAAATGTTTAATTACATTACTTATTTCAGTAACAATGAGTAATGTCTATGGAGATAATAAGATAAACTGGAAAATAAGTTCTCAGGCCAAAATGAGTGACAAATCAGGGTGTAAATTACGCTGGAATTTGAGGGAGGGCTAATAAATATTGACGGCCATTTTTTTTTCTCGAATCAAAGCTGCTAGCGTCTGTTAAAGTTGAAACTAGGCCACTATTTTTTTTATTTTTTCTCTTTATTAGCTCGTACATCACATTATGCTTCTATTACATTTGCAACGATTGGTTATAATAGAATAGGCGAAGAAATATGAATTTTTAACTCGTCTTTCATTTTATTACCGATTATATATAAGCTCAGTTTGATGTTGACCGTAGAGAATTATGAGAT
Organism: Acanthosepion lycidas; assembly: GCA_963932145.1. Classification (NCBI taxonomy): domain Eukaryota; kingdom Metazoa; phylum Mollusca; class Cephalopoda; order Sepiida; family Sepiidae; genus Acanthosepion; species Acanthosepion lycidas. Next base: position 130,563,972 of record OZ010577.1, on the reverse strand, counting down.
CAGTGCACTTTCAATGGATTTCTTCTTAGTGAATTAATTTCACTTCTCTTCAGATTGGCATTTATTAGATCCAACTTATGATCAGATATGTCACGGTGAACTACTAGGGTGTTTAAAATATTATGTAATAAACCATGCGATGCTCATTTTTTGGATAAGAAATTATCAACAATCTGTCTATATTTCTGAGATGAGGTATTACGTACACTATTTACATTATTCGGACTATTGTCCTCATCTTTGTCGCTATAGGGCACATGGCATAGAGGATAAAGGCGTTAGTTAGATCCAGTGACAGGACGCAAAGAGTGTGAGTTCAATACCTGGTTAAGGCCGTGGAGAACTTGGAAAGAGGAATTAACAGGTGATAACTGATAACTGACATCCATTAGACATTGCCTGTGGAACTAGAACAGTCTATCCCGGTTATCGAAATAAAGGGTTCAGTTCGAGATTCCTACCACCTGTACTATAGTCCGAATAATGTAAGAAATTATCATTATATACATCGTTTACATTTCGATTAATGTATTTCTTTCTTGTTATTAACATAACGTGAACTCAGGTCTTCGTCAGGTGTTTGATCTTCAGGGTAAGAGCATGAATAAACACTAGTAAATAGTGACGAGTAACTCTTTTTATTCATATACATGGAGAAAAAATGTAGCTGTGTAATAGAATACTTGAAAGCTCTAAATAGAATAGACGAAGAATTATGAATTTTTAACTCGTCTTTCATTTTATTACAGTTTATTTGTTTTTGCTTCTATAATATCAAATCAAAAGTTGTTATCCTACCAATGTTATTCAAAGTAACGTGGATCCGAATTAAACAAAATTAAAAGACTAGAGCAATAGGAAACCGCCTTCCCGATTATTAGGAATACGTCGTTCCATGGTTCCAGCTTTAACTATTTGCTTACAGACCTCGCTCAAATAATTAGTGAAAATAGGAATGAAAAAATAATCAGAAAAAAATAGGAAGAAAGAAAAAAGAAAGAATTAAAGAAAATAAGAGAGAGAAAAAAGAAAGAAAGAAAGAAAGAAGAATGAATTGGAGAAAATGTGCGAAAGAAATATTTAGAAAAAATAAGAAGGAAAGAAAAAGAAAGAATTAGAGAAAATACGAAAGAAAAAAAAAATAGAAATAGTGAAAAAAGAAAGAAAGAAGAATGAATTAGAAAAATGGCCCCACTTTTACCTATTTGGTTACTGACAGACCTCGCTCAAATGACCAAATATATATATATATATATATATATATATATATATATATATATATATTAAAAGAAGAGAGAAACCGCAAATGTTTTTTGGTTGTAATGTGGATTTTTTTTAAAATATTATGCTTTATATATATATATATATATATATATATATATATATATATATATATATATTAATTTCAATTAAAAGGTGCAAATATAATTTATAAATTCATGAATCATTCATACAAAAAACAAATATAGAGGTTAATGATTTAAATGGCGAGAATACTCGTCGCAAACAATCTAAATAAGATACATCAACCCCGAACCTGTATATGAATGATATGATCCCCGTTTATAAATTCCAGTTGCATAAGGTCTTTTTAATTTTACAAGCTTTCGTCTGTTCCTACAGACATCATCAGGTATGGAAGTGGATTTTGTTCTTGTTTTTACTTCTCAGTAATAAGAGGACAACGAAAATAGAAATGTAATCCGAAAAAATGCTATGAGAAATGTGTTATTGTTTTGGAACGTGCGGTCGCAACGCTGAGTTTGAATTTAAAATTTAAGGTTCTGCGTTTTTGTACAAATATAGCAATTAAAGAATTCTTTTTTACTGGTAGATTTTCCGTGAATATATTGTTCAATAATTACAGTAATGTCACACTTATTATATATATATATTTGTGTGCGTGTGTGTATTTAGGCAGCAATCCTTCTTTCATGCACAGAAGAAAAATTATTAGATCGCATGAGAAATTGTATAAAAAACTAAATAAAAGCATCTTTTCTGTCGTATTCAATAAAATGTGCATATATATATATATATATATATATATATATATATATATATATATATATATATATTCATTACTTCTCAAATAAGATCTACTTAGGTAGATAGATAATAATGATTTACTGATAAACGTCCTTCTAATTAACTCATAGCTAGGAGAGAAGAGGTGGATTTATACCATTCTCAGTGATATATGCGTTTAAATGTATATAAAGAACCCCACTGGAACTGGAATTCAGCTCTTCGATATCCAATTCTAAGCCGTACCACCTGCACATCCAAACTTACAGATATTTATTTCGATTATTTACGGATACAAAATACAACATGATTTAAGATATGGTTAGTTGTCACAATGCGTGGTTTCTTCGGTTTTACTGCAGACATCAAGGTATACATCTGACTCTAATCATGTTAGTGCAATGAAGATGTACTGTCTGGGAGAAGGATCTCCGTTAAGTTCGCGGTAATTATTTTTGGCATTCAAAGTCATTGCCGAGACAGTAATATCTTATTTACCGGCACAATGGCGTTAGAACTGACATTAATTCTGTAATTAACCGCGTAAATTTAGCTTTCAATGTCACTTCTAACTCGAGCCGATGGAACTAAATAATTGGTAGCATTTACGCAGAAATAGACAACTGTAAGCTATTAATTGGACTATAGAAATGATTCCGTAGCGAAAAGTACACTTGCGCTTAGGATTAGGAAAAACGATTGTAATATCTAGAAAAGATGAAAAAAATGGGCTTGGAGAATAGGACACACTAAAGGCAAGGGTGACAGAGAGAAACAGCGGGTAACATCTGTAAGGAACTTCTTGTGTTAATAGATGACAGGACAGGGACTGGGGGATAATAAGGGACAAACATTGCTTAGTGCTACGAAGAAGAGGAAATAGTGAAGAGCCATGATTACCTACCCCCTGAAGTGATATTTCACAAAGAAGAAGAAGAAAAAGAAGTGATTTATATTAAAATGAAAATATATTTTAAAGATAAATATAAAAAAATATTTAGACTCTTTCTCACAAGATTAGGCTTTTAGTCCATTTGTGAAATATTTAGAACAATAAATGTCTGACTCAAATTATGCCGAGAATAAATATCTTTTTCAACATGTTTGACTTGAGAAACGTTTTGCATTGTCGACACTTCGTCCTGAGTCTGACGATAAACTACATCCGGCAGCAAGGCATCTGATCGGGAGATTTTGAGGACCGTGGAACCATCTCTTACTTACTGGTAATCCCATGTCCACCCTGGCCCGGGCTGGTAACATCTGTTAGGGTCCCAGCTATGGACGAGTAGTTAACCCCCAAACTGGGGTTCAAAAAACGTAAAAATAAATTTTCATAGTGAAAATTCGAGCAATACATTTTTGAAAAAAAATGTTACCAGCAATTCATTTGACTCCCGATAAAAACACTCTTTACAAAAATACGTCCTTACAAAGAATATATATTCTATTCTAACGAATCTATTGTGAAAATCTCGTCGGCGTTATATAACCCATAGAGGTATTGATATGCCGCAAAACAAAAAAAAGAACACATCCATTTGTCGACACTCACCTGAAACCGGAATATTTTTACACCTGCCTTAATTCATTCTCCTTGCACAGTCACGTACTTTAAAAATCTGCCTGTTTTAAGGACAAGAAAGGCAGGTTTTATAACCAAAAAATCCTGATGCGACATTCGGCTGTAAAATTCGACAACCCGAATAGTAAACCCGAAGCCTTAATATCTTTTCTTACGTCAAAAGATCAACTGGACAAAGGAGAACATTAATTTTCTTGGCTTAATCTTAGGGAAAAATTCCTTTTATTGCACTAATTTTTCTCTTGTAGATTGTCAAGCAAGGCTGACCAATGAGCCATTATAAGCGTTTAACGTTGGGAATTCAGGCAGAAGCTAGAATTGCCTGAATATTGTTAAAGTAGACGCTACTAAATCAGGCCGTTTAAGAATGTGACTCGCTGATAAGAAGCGGGAATGGAAGTCATAAAGAAAGAAAGACGCGGACGATGAAACTAAGTGAAGTTTTATGTCTGCCAATTTCACAATGGAATTCAACAGCAAACAAAGTGTAAAATAATGAAAAAAAGTTGCGTAAAGATAATAACAAATAAACTCAAATCGAAATCAAATACCGATGGGGATCAATAATTCGATTTCTCTCGTAAAAAAACAAAAATTAATGACGTGATTTCTAATCCTACTGAGTTTCCTACGATTATTTCCTTGAAAAACATTAAATTTAAAATAATAAATAAACAGCTGAAATTTTTCGCAGATATCATGAGGAGAGAAGATCTAGAGAATTTGATACTCACATGTCATGCGGAAGTCAATAAAAGAAACAGAGAAACAACGGTGAATAATCTACTTAATAAGTTAAAGGAGGAGAGAACAACGACAAATTGGAATGCTAAATTATCTAAAGATATTTATGCCAAAGAAATTTATTCAGTCATGATCACCTACGTCTCGAAAGGACATGGCAAATAAAATGCCTAACATTGAGTGGAGCAACGATTAAAACGTTAGTTTCGGAGACTATATTGATACTAGATTGTGAGTACAATTTCTTTCAAGACGCCTCGCACGTGTAGCCTTTTGGTATACTAAACTTATTAAATAAATGTTCAATCCTCGCTTCTTAAAAGCTAGTCTCGTCAACCTACTGTTTCGGGTTCGATACTTATTGAGTGCCTAGATGTATGTACTTGTGAAAAATGATCTAAGGTTAATTTAATGTTTGCTTTCCGTGGAGAAGTGGTTGCCCAGCTGAAGTGAGATTGAGTATCACGCTTGTGTCCCTCGTTATGGCCTTATGCCATACTATGTTAAACTTAAGAAATATCAAGCAAAGCGATCCTATCCCGATTAGCAGATCAGTGCAGATAAACTTCGAGATGAACAGCGAGGGCACCAGACCATATATGGCCACAGTATTTTTAATACCTACTTAGTAGCTATTTATTTCTCACCCCTGCTAGTAGTCTAGGTTCTGGTTCATAATTGCGGATACTGATTTTCAAGGAAGACAGGCCTTCCCCATTTAGAAAGGGATAGCGTCTCCAATCCCCAGCATTTGGCCCAGCTGATAAAAACGTTGGTTAGATCCAGTGACTAGACCCAAAGAGTTGTGAGTTCAATACCAGGTCAAAATTTAGAGAGTTCAGTTAAAGGGAAATAACTGAAAAGAAGCATGGCAAGTGGAAGTAGAAAAATCTACCCCGGTGGACGAAATAAAGAGTTCGGTTGGAAATTCCAATTACTTGAATAAGGCAGGAGCATACAACAGCCGAAACGTTGTAAATAATGAAGATAAGGATAACAGCCCGAATAATGTAAATAATTCAGGTAATCATAATACCTCATCTCAGAGATGTAGACTGATGCGGTATTAAACTTTGTAACTATAGAGATATCTTTGTTAATCTTAATCTCGACGCAAGGAATTCTTCCATGTCTGAATTAGAGAAAATAAGAGAGAGAAAAAGAATTAGAGAAAATAAGAAAGAAAGAAAAAAAGAAAAAAAATTAGAAGAAATTTAGTGTGAAATTACAAACAATAAGAAAGAAAAAAGAAGGAATTAGAGAAAATAAGTGAAAGAAAGAAAGAAAGAAAGAAAGAAAGAAAGAAAGAAAGAAAGAAAGAAAGAAAAAAAGAAAGAAAGAAAGAAAAAATATGACACTATTTATATTATTCGGATTATTGTCCTCACCTTGATTGCCATATTTATTACAAGATTTCAACCGTTGTACGCTCCGGCCTCCTTCAGGTTGTTGGAATGTCGAACTGAACCCTTTATTTCGCTCACTAGGGTAGACTGTTCTAGTTCCACGTGCCATGTCTAATGGATGTGAGCGAAATAAAGTGTTCAGTTCGACATTCCAACCACCTGAAGAAGGCCGGGGCGTACAACGGCCGAAACGTTGTAATAAATATGGTGACAAAGATGGGGACAATGTTGCGAATAATGTAAATAGTGTACATAATACCTCATCTCAGAAATATAGACAGATACCAAAAAGTATGAATTAGAGAAAACAAGTGTGAAAGAAATAATTAGAAAAAAAAGAAAAAAAGAAAGGATTAGAGAAAATAAGAGAGAAGAAAAGGATCAAAGAAAATAAGAATGAAAGAAAGAAGAATGAATTAGAGAAAATATGTGTGAAAGAATTAATTAGAAAAAATAAGAAGGAAAGAAAGAAGAAAGTATTAGAAAAAATAAGAGAGAGAAAAAGAATTAGAGAAAATAAGGAAGAAAGAAAAAAAAGAAATAAGAATGAATTAGAGAAAATTAGTATGAAAGAAATAATTAGAAAAAATATGAAGGAAGAAAAAAAGAAGATTACAGAAAATAACAGAGAGAAAAAAGAATAAGAGAAAGAAAGATTGAAAAAAAAGAATGAATTAGAGAAAATAAGTGTGAAAGAAACTGTCAGAAAAAATCAGAAAAACAAAAAAGAATGAATTAGAGAAAATAAGAGAGGGAGAAAAGAATTAGAGAAAATAAGAGAGCGAACAAAGAAAGAAAGAAAGAAAGAAAGAAAGAAAGAAAGAAAGAAAGAAAGAAAGAATGAATTAGTGAAAATGTTTGAAAAAATATTCAGAAAAAATAGGAAGAGATGAAAAACAAGGAATTAGAGAAAAAAAGAGAGAGGAAAAAATTAGAGAAAATAAAGAAAGAAAGAAAGAAAGAAAGAAGATTAAATGAGAGAAAATCTGTGTGAAAGAAAAAGTCAGAAAAAATAAGAAAGTAAAAAGAAAGAATTAGAGAAAATAAAAGAGAATAAAAGAATAAGAGAAAATAATAAAGAAAAAATTAGAGGAAATTTGTTGCGGAAGAAAGAATTAGAAACAATAAGAAAGAAAGAAAGAAAGAAAGAAAGAAAGACAGAAGAAAGAAAAAAATATGTATTAGAGAAAATAAGTGTGAAAGAAATAATCCGAAAAATAAGAGAGAAAGAAAGAAACAAAAAAATCAAACAAATAAAAAAACAAACAAAAAGAATTAATTAGAGAAAATCAGTGTGAAAGAAAAAGTCAGAAAAATAAGGACGAAAGAAAAAGAAAGATTAGAGAAAATAAGAGAGAGAAAAAAGAATTAGAGAACAGAAAAGAGTGGAAAAAAGAAAGAAAGAAGAATGAATTAGTGAAAATAAGCGTGAAAAATTAATCAGAAAAAATTAGGAAGAAAGAAAAAGAAAGAATTAGAGAAAATAAGTGTAAACAAAAAATTAGAAAAAAATAAGAAAGAAAAAAAGAAAGAAAGAATGAAAGAAAATAAGTAAGAATGAAAGAATTAGAAAAAAATCATGAGATAGAAAACATAGATAAAAAAAAAAAACAGACAAAACACAAAGAAAAAAGAAGCAGAACCATATTGACAAAAAGAAAGTTCCGTAAAAGTAAAAACATGTTTGTTAAATAAATCTGTTTGGTGTCTCTCCAACACAAGTTCAACAGGGGGGGTCAGTTTACACGCCACTTGAGAGCATAGAGTTGTATCATCCACAATGGTAATCTTGTGTCTTCTAAAGTTAAGCTTAGTAAACAACTATAAAAATTATACTTTGGTTATTTTGACCAAATGGTTTGGAACAATAGAAAAGGAAAGCGAGGAAGAGAAAAAATCCTGTCGTCAAAGAAAACTCAGGAGTGAAGATCAAAAAGAAGAAACAAAGCCGAAACATAATCTGAAACATGTATAGACGTGTGTAGCCTCATCATCTACTGTTGTCTCTGACATTTCCAACTTGTTTTAATCAAACGTAACCACATGTTTTGACTAAAAGACGGCCTCTTTTATGCCATTTTATCAAGTCAGTAAATAAAGAAATTGCGAGTAAAATTGTAAAGAACAAGGATTCGATTATATTTTACGGGCACCAGTAGGACAAAAGAAATTCTTTTAAAATTCCAAGAAACATAGAAAACAGACAAAGAAAAACGGCATTAAAAATCAAGACAAGTGATTGTAGTTGAAAAGACCTGATTGAGACTTTAACATAATTCTTTTTTGATACATGATTGGAATATTTAATATCTACTATTGGAATTAATGTTTAAGCGGAAGGAGACATCGGAGAACTGAGTTCGAATTCCAGTCGGGTTCGTTACATTATCTTACTCGCAAATACCCTTGCAGAAGGTATGAATCCAACTCCTCCTAATCCATAGGTTAAATAGTAAGACATGTATCTGGAAAAATCATAGTTTTTCTCAAAACATTGTTAATGGAATATGCACTCGCAAAAAAGGAATATTAACAATTCAACATTTTTCGGTTATAACACTGCGTCAGTAGATCGTAGTTGGCAACTTGTTTATTTTGTCCCCTTCCACCGCTATGTATGTAGCACAACTTGTCGCAGCTCAGTTGTTGTTGGGAGACAAATGTCGCTTTGTCTTCTTCCGAGTTTCCTGTCACTCCACCTGAATAGTGAAAGTAAGTTCTCATGATATATATATATATATATATATATATATATATATATATATATATATATATATATATATATATATATATAAGTGTATATTGAAGTCAACATTCAGAGTCAACAGAATGTTTCATGCCAAACAAATCGTCATGCCACATCAGCTTGAAACAATCTGTTGCTTCTGAGTGTTGACTTCAATATTAACTTTTATATTTACGTACGCTCTTTCTCTGATAATTTATCCCATAAATATAGCATAACTTAAAGCTATATATATATATATATATATATATATATATATATATATATATATATATATACATATATATATATATATATGTATGTATATATATATATATATATATATATGTATATATATATACGCATGAATATATATATATATATATGTATATATATATACGCATGAATATATATATATATATATATATATATATATTCATGCGTATATATATATATATATATATATATATATATATATATATATTCATGCGTGGGTATGCATGAGTCTATGACGTCATTCTTTGTCATAACATAGGTGGTCAATGTAGATGGTTGGTGGTACGATGAGTTTGTCTTGCTCCGTAGCCGTGATCACTCAAGAGCTCTTGTTTCGCACCTTGGCAGTCTCCTACAAAGTACATTCTGCTTTCTCTTAAGATTCTAGAAATACCAGGGATAGGCTCAAAGTACTGTGATTCAGTTGCACGTTGTCTCCAAGAGATGTTAAATATAACTTTCAGCATCCAAGTGTAGGTTCCATCAAGCCTAAACTGTAAGAAAGATTTTAGTTAATGCCCAGAGAATGGCATTATACATTAATACACACAGTTGCACGAACGAATCTCCACTTGAGGTTGTCAGGTAGGTTAGATTTTCAGGTTACATCCACTTCAGTCTAGGTTTTAGCTATTACGAATTTTCACATCCTTTTCGGTAAAACTTATCTCGCCTCGCCTTAGGTATGAAAAAATTCGATATATTATATTGATTCACCTAAGACAATGGCAGGAACGCCCAACTGGATCTCATCCTGATAAAGAAGGAGTGGAAGAAGATTGCAATGAATTGCCAAGCCTTCAAGACATTGGAAGGAGTATCGAAAAGACCATCAGATTGTCTCTTCCAAAATCTGACTTAGCCTTAGAGACAATAAGAAAAAGCAGTCTGCCTTTCCACTGTATAACTGATCCCTTCTAGCAAAAGTTACCTCAAAGATCAGTACAACAATCTTATCAGGAATACAAGCAGATCCCGAGGAACCATCTCCTAATACAGCCTACAATAATTTTATCACTTCCAATGAAAAGGCTGTTGCAGATAACATAACCTTAAAACTCACCACACACACACACACACACACATATATATATATATATATTATCCGCAAACTTGTCTAAAGTTATGTTATGCCGAAAACGCGGATATTGTTTTAATTAGCCTCCTATTTTGTAACTGTTGTTGCCTGTTATGTTATTCAGCAGTGCACCAATATTTTTTTATATAATTGTATCGTTATAAGCATTTTTGTATTGGGTTGTACAAAACCCCAGTAGACTATCAATTTTCAGACTAACACAGGGTGAAATAACCTGCAAATGGTTGATAAGATCTAAAATGGAAAAAATAAATCAAATCAAACCTAGTAAGAAAGTGAGTATTTCTATTACATTCAAACCATAGACCCATTTCATTTCGAAGATTTATATAACATTTTTCCTACTGTCATTTCTTCTTTCATTTACAAATATCATAGAGCTTGAATGAAAGCTGAAAAAAAATGTATTTTCGACGGACATCAGTAGCCAGTATTTAATACATCTCGGGTACTATGTATATGTCTTCTCTACGTTGTAATGTTTAGATTTTTCCAAGCTTACCGGAGCTTATTGAGATCTCTCCTATTAACATTTTATTGATGGATATTTATTTATATTCTAATGCTGACAATCCTTCATGGGAATATTTTCGATTTTGGCACCTCGGTGTGGGGCAATGCTGAATATACTGTTCTGGTTAAGTCTTACTGCTGAATAGTGAGTTCGATCCTTGTTGCGCCATATTTGTATCAAAAATAAGATAAACTTTATAAATAACGAATATTTTCGATTTTATTAAAGAATTTTACTTCAAGACATTGATGAACATTTATTTTTAGTTTTATTTCTTTAAAGTCTCCTTATAGCTTGAAATCATCAAAGCTGTTTCGACTGAAAAGTAATTTCGTTTCTCATCTACAGCAATTCAGCTCGTTTCTGAGGATTTCGTCTGCTCAGGGCTGTTTATGCTTTTTCAACACCCACAGACATAATTTGTGTTGTAGATTGCAACTTTGCCTTATAACTTGACTGACAAGTGCTTTAATTCTATAAGTTCAGACATTCACATCTAGGACCCACCACGACGATATGTTCACAGTCGCACCCCCATTCCCTTCGTGAATTAAACGTGTGTTTGATTTAGACAGCTTCTTCATCAAAACTGTTACTTTGTGGAAGTTAACTCCCGAGAGAATGCTTCCCTGACAACTAGAATCATGGTCTCTAAGTCTAGGGTAAAGTAATATTTATCCTACTCATCTTCATAATACTCTCTTATAGCGCCCTGCTTTCTTTCTTACAAAAATCTAACTCGGTAAACCTCTACCATCTAGCCGATAATTATTGTACTAGGCGAATTAACAGTTAAAAAAAATCACCAACCATTCCATTTACTGAATTCTTCAACGTTTATAAGATGGTCTCAATTTTTCCAGATACACCGTTTATTTGTCCATTCCCTTTTATTATATTTTATTATTTTCCAACCGGGCCACATTTAGTACGACTTCCGCCTTTTATTTATCATCTGAGAGTACTGCTATTCAATGCCGGGAGACAGGCTTAATATTTTGGACACCTTTTCCTTCTAATATGTTTACTTCATTTCGATTTGTGCGGTAGTGAGTTAAATCTAGCAATATCAACGAGTAGACATTGGGTAGACACCGTATTTGCCTGAAAAAAATGGTTCAAAAATATATCCTGATGTTATATGCAAAAATATCGAGCTCGCTAATATTTATCCACACGCCGTAATCTACCAGAAATTCTAACGTGCCTAGTTCCATAATAAATAGTCATTTACTAAGCGTAGTTTTGGCCACAAGTATAGAGGAAGTAGTGAGGATTGTATTCACTTGTAATGAATCTAGCGAGACAAGCTTGTTAAACATAACACCAAATTGAAGCGCCTAAGCTTTTTAATAATATATATTATGTAGAAATGAGGTGGGACTTCTTAAGAAGTCATCAGAAATGATCTTTGATAGAAAAAAAAGAAACCTGTACTCTATGATAAAATTTGAAGAAAAAGTCGACTTTCTACCTTTCATCGAGTTTATGCTGAGCACTTCGACGTAGTGTTATGGTCAGTAAGCTTGTCTCACTACATCAAGTACGACTGAATATTGAGTTCGATTCTCATTGGGTACCCTATATTTTCGCCGTTGTGTCACATCTAAGCTACGATTAGAAAATTACAAAAAGTGTTATGATTGCGAAATTCGCAAGAATTTGTTGAGTCTTAAAAAAATGATTTTAAACTTATTGTGACGTCAGTGAAATCAGCTGCGAACCAATTTGTTTCGGTATAACATTTTCACTGATCGGTTCCATTTGCCTGATAGTGTGAAAGTTAATTCTGTATACTTGTTTCTACTGTAGTTGTTGGTCAACTATTATGACCACAACCAGGCAATTCTAGTTTCTGTTTGAATTTCCTGGATGCGAATTTACCATTATTTATATTAAAACTAATTTCCTCATCTTTGTTTTTATGATCACAAATTTTCAGATATTTTTGCTCCTCTCGTCCATTTTCAGGTTTCTGTCGATCGTAATAACATTCAAAGAATTTGAAATGGACCTCTTTATTTAAACTAATGGTGTAGATTATTCTTGTGCTGTTGTCTATATTTAGGAATATCTCGTCTTGTTCTTTTTTTTAGTAGTGCTCAGTTATTACTGGCCTTGTTCCCACTAAGTTCCCAACTCGGTCCAGTGATAGAGCTCACAATTCCAATGCCATTAATTTCACAAAACAATGCTTTAATCCACTAGGCTATTTTCTTTTCACCTGACCCCTGAAGAGTACAAGAAGGAACAGAACGGTCGAAACGTTGGAATAATAAAAACAAAAACGAGGGCATTAACCCGAATGTATATAATCTAAATTAATCTTAATTAATATATAAAAAGAGCACCTCCCGTAGAGAGCTAAGTATTTCTGCGAACCATTGTTAGTGTAATGAATTCGAATATTTCCTCTTGGTAAGATAGGTATAGTTATAAAATATCCAACCGCTTACTTCTGCTAGATGTTAGACTTTTGATGATATATCACATTTAATATTGTGTTTCCGCGTGTCGATTTGGCGAGAGATGTTCTGTTCTAATTAAGTCAATATCGTATCCCCAAGAAAAGTGTTAATAAATGCAAGTAAAGACTGTATTTGAATGTGACTGTTTTTGTAAGATTTCCTCTGATAATTAGCTCAAGGATAAATACACTATTCTGTCTGAATAACATTTTGAAAAAAAAATGTTTCTCTTCCTTCAGAGTGCATATCACTAAAACAAATCTTTGCTGTGATGTTAATGAGCGAAATATAGCACTCCTCTAAATACATTCGTAAGCCGAAAAGACGTAAAATGAAAATGCAATTATCATTAATTTCTAGGGAAAATACTGTAATGTTCTAAGACGCCCAAAATTAATTTGTGTACAGTTTTTGCTATAACTGACAGTGCTGTAATGATTGTAGAAAAATATTAGATTAATTTTGATAAGCAAAATAGATATAGGGAAAGTTTGCAAGATGAATATCTACAAATAAGTATAGATTAGAAAACGTATAGATTGAAGTAGATAAGGGTAGAATATCAAGCACGTCAGGCAACTAAATTTAACCTTCAACACTGAAGAAGTCTGTTATTTTCAGAGGATCTTGAAAGGTTAACTTATAACTTGTTCTTCGCTATTTCGGATATCGAAACATATCAGAACTAATATATGTATTCCGCATGTGTATATTAAATCAAAATCCAAGAACGCCTTAGAGAAATTGTTAGTAAGAGGCGGACAATTACTATTTAGTGGGTTCAATCCGGGTTGGGTGTCCTATACTTACGGATATAGATCATCTCAAACTCGGTGTCCTACACTTCGGGCTTGAGCTAATCTCAATCTAGGTGTCCTACACTTACGAACATAGCTCATCTCAAACACGGTGTCCTACACTTCGGGCTTGAGCTAATCTCAATCTAGGTGCCCTACACTTACAGACATAGCTCATCTCTACTCGGTGTCCTACACTTCGGGCTTGAGCTAATCTCAATCTAGGTGTCCTACACTTACGGACATAGCTCATCTCAAACTCGGTGTCCTACACTTCTGGCGTGAGCTAATCTCAATCTAGGTGCCCTACACTTTCGGACATAGCTAATCTCAAGTTCGTTATTCTGCACTAATCTTAATTCTTAACTAATCTCAGCTTAGGTATACAGATAATCCCAGGCTGGCGGTCATATTTCGAGTCTGTGTCTGGCTAACTCTGGTCCTATACTTTACAGAAAATTTAACAATATCTTAACTCGGACCAGGCTTACGATAGTATATTCGATTATCGCCAAGTGCATACACATGAGGTTTTTTTTTTTTTTGGTGGGGGAGGGTAATCTAAGCTGTACATCAATAAGAAACCAAATATCTCACAATTTCCATGCTAACCCGTTAGAAAAAAAATCCATTATTATTTTTTTTTTTTTTGCCGAATTCATAAAGCGGCGATCAGGTTAGTATTTAAATCACCACACCCAGTCTTAAATTACTAAGTGCTTTTCATGAAGTTTAATGAT
>OZ010577.1:130529590-130544590 GCA_963932145.1 Acanthosepion lycidas | reverse complement strand
CTTCTCCAAGCCATTAATTGTTCATGACATTTTTTAAAATATCAATTTAAATTTCTCTTTATTTTTCTTTATTTTTCTTTTTTGTAACATGGTTTTTAATAATGTCACTTCAAACAAAGCAATAATACCCCTAGGACACAATCTAACTGAGAGCAAAAGAGAACGAGAAGAATTTAGTGAGGAGATAAGATAATAAAAGAACAGGATTGACGAAGATAACAATTGGCATTTTCAAAGACTGTAGGTGCCTAGGAAATCAGAAAGGAGAATAAGCAAGAAATCAGAAGGTAATTCCATACAGGAGAAATCACTTAATTCATCATTTGTATGAATCGGCCTTATATCAAAGCATACCTAAAATTTAGGCCTTCATTTCATTTACTGTTTTCATATTACGTGTAACATGGATAGAATTTATTAAACATGTAAAAACATTCATTCACACAAATTATATATATATATATATATATATATATATATATATATATATATATATATATATATATATATATAAATAACGCCAAAACAAAAATTACCTCAAAATGAGTATAGTCTATTTCGAGCCGGTCTGAACCCAGCCGTCTTCAGTTCTTAATTGTTTGTCTGGAAGTAGGGTTTTGAATTTATTTTCAATATCAGTCCTCCTCCGAGAGACACCTTGTTTATAAGGGGCTTGTGTTGGTGACTGTGGGAGGATGTGAGGTATCTCATTACGATCGAATTTTATTTATGTTTATTTATGGCTAGGGCCTTTCGTTGTCTAAAACTAAATTTCGGTTCCCACTATGGTGTGTTCTGTATGTTATCAAAAAGTGTTTTCCTGGGGTTTATATTAAATAGTATTTAGACAATAAGCGTTTAATGTCATTAATAAGTTATGGGGGATTTAACCTAAAGACCAATTAACTTTAGGTAAATTAATTGAATGATTGATTCATAAATTGTGGGTAATATTGAGCACTTCAACGTGGTGTTAGGGTCAGTAAGCTTGTCTCGCTACATCAATTACGACTGAATATTGAGTTCGATTCTCATTGGGTGCCCTATATTTTCGTCCTTGTGCCACATCTAACCTAGGATTAGAAAATTACAAACAGTGTTATGATTGCGAAATACGCAAGAAGTTGTTGGGTCTTAAACAAAGTAATTTTAAACTTAGCGAAAGTGATGTCAGCTGCGAACCAATTTGTTTTGTTTTTGTTACATTTGCCTGATAGTGTACCATCCTGGGTATGACGATAAACTACGTCCAACAGTAAGGCCTCTGATCAGGAGATTTTGAGGAGCGTGGAACCACCTCTTAATTGCTGATGCTCCCAGGTGCACCCTGTTAGGGTCCCAGCTATGGGCAAATAGTTAACCCTGAAAATGAGGTAAAAAGCATTATATAAGTGTAAAAATAGGTTTTAATACCAGAAATAATTAAAAAGTATTACCAGAAATAATTTTTTGAAGAAAAAAACTATTACCAGCAATATATTTTTGAAAAAAATATTATCAGCAATACATTTTTTTAAATATTATTACAGCTATACATTTTGGAGGAAAAATATTGCCAGAAATAGATTTTTGACAAAACAAAATATTACCAGGAAAAAAAAGTTATTGGCATTAAATAACTCATTGAGGTTGATATGCCGTAAAACGCAACAAACCAAACCAAACCAAACTGATAGTATGAAAGCTATTTCTGAAAACTTATTATTGTATTAGTTTCTGGTTGTATTTTCGGGATGCGAATTTACCATTTTTTATATTAAATTAATGTCCTCATCTTTGTTGTTATGATCACAATGTTTCAGATATTTGTGTTCCTCACACCCATTTTCATGTGTTTGTTGATCGTAATAACAACAAAGAATTTGAAATTGACCTCTTTATTTAAACTAATGGCGTAGATTATTCTCATTCTGTTGTCCATATTTAGCGTATATTTATATCAGTCAGAAATCATTCAAATCATGGTAGGTGTATAATAAGCGAACCAGAAGTGTTTTTTTTGTTGTTTTTTTTGTCTTTTTTTTTTAGGGGGAGCTCTTATTTAATATTTGTATTTACCAATCTATTCGGTGGTACAGTGAATTGCCTTTTTGAATGTGAAATCGCAGAACTGAGTTCGATTTCCAGTCGAGTTACTGCATTCACTTACACGCAAATACCATTAGTGAAGGTATGAATCTATTTCTTCTACCCCAGCTATGGGTTAAATAGTAAGTTTTATACCTTTGGAAAATTATTGTAATCAAAAATATTTCGGATCTAAATAACCCACAACGGGTTGATAAGCCGTAAAACAAATCAGTCAACAAATATTTCAAGTACATGTCTTGTAGTTCAAATTCCATTTGATCGACATTTTCTCGAAATGTTTTATTTGCACATATTATTTACTTGTGTATCTATTTTAATATATTCAGTGGAATGGCTTAGCTGAATAAATGACTTACTTCTATGACATCAAATGACCACGCCAGCTGTTTGACAAGACTGAAGCGACATTAGGTGATTTAAAGACGCCGAGTCGAGTGAAGGAATAAAATAAGTGATGTGAATAATGGGGGTTGGAAGAGCTATGCAAAGATGGCGCCAGGAAAGAGAAGTGAGCAAACCAACAGACAAGTCTGACGTTCCTTAGAAAATATCGCCCCGAATAAGAGGCGTTTTCGCCCAGGTAGATTTTCTGTTCGGTTGAAATAGTCAGACGAAGAGTAAAGAAGAAACGTTAACCCTCTTTTTCTATAATCCGTTTTCTATCGTGACTAATTGGCCCTCTTACAAGCAAAGGCGAAATGTGTTACATAATTCCGAGGTCCTGCCGCTTAGACCAGGAAATCACGGGCCATTAAATACGAAAGAAAACAAAGAAGAAAACGAGATCATCTCAGTTATCATCTGTTGTCATACTAGCGGTAAAGTACAAGTAAATTATATTATTGCTCTCAACCTACTCTATAATCCGGCATCCTCTTATTTCGCTATTCTTTCAATCTGAACAAGTCTAGATAAAAGAAAATTACTTTGCTTGTTTTATTGAATTATTACTACATACTATAACCTATGACCAGATGACATCCAATATCCAAACAATGTGTCTCTGAAACCCTGGAAGACTTTCTTTAGTATTTTGATTTGCATAAGAATGTTCCCTTGCTTTATTATTTATTTGAACTGTTGACATTCTTACAATCTGATTTGCTTTCTTTAACAGAATTGATTCTCATCTATATAGCTCAAATGGCGATCACTAGCAACCCTACAGAAAAAATGCTGACGTAGCAGAAAAACCGATATTACTTTAGATATTACTTAACACCGATTGCCTAAGAATTGGTGCACCTAGGAAATTTGATCATAAAAAGAAAGGAATTTTTAATTCCCATTTTAAGCAGCTGTACATGAGGCAAACAATAATTCTGTCTGCAAGTCATACACCCCTTTCAGTATCTCTAAGATCCGGGATCAATCTCGTTTTTCTTTCTTTCAAAACAAATGGCCATTCACTTTTCATCACTGCTGAACGAGTTAAATGTAACCATGCTGTTTGGTCTTTAGTTTATCTGTAATCTAGGTTTGCATGCAAAGGAAACCATGCTGACGAATGCACTTAGCGTCTATTCTGCTTGCCTATTTTAACTGGCAAATTGACACGCACTGGAAATACAAGAGAAGCTCTTTATGCGTTGTATTTGTATTAAAAAAAATGTTAGACAATATATATAACGACAGAAAAAGAAATATTATCATAACTATAGAGACATAGTTGCATACAGAGCATATGATATATATATGTATATATATATATATATATATATATTTATGTTTATGCATTCTTTTTATAGATACAAATATTTAAGTAAATACTCTGTTTATAATAAACAGCATTAACAACATTTATCGGCCTGAATGTCCGAGAATTTTTCATAGAAAATATGCGTCCTTCGATAGTAGTCGAACCTGTATTGTATACGGAGCCGTCATATAGCCTGACGTGCTTTTACCGATTGACCCACAGATGATCGTTCGGTTAGCATGGTCGATTTTACTGTTTTTAAACTATAATCTTCCATGATTCTCTCGCGTGCATTCATATCTGCTCAATGCGTATATATATATATATATATATATATATATATATATATATATATATATATATATATATATACGGTGCGTTGTATCAGTTGTCGTTTAAATTACACAAAATGAAAATAACATTGACATCTCATTTTAAAAGATATATTTATCAAAATTACTCAAAAATCTCTTGAAATACTAAAGAGTACATTTGTTTAATAAAACTGCCATTGGCTTCACCCATAGATTCCAGATGATTTCGGAATTTCCTGCATCTCTTCTGGACGGTCTCTTTGTTTAAGATGGCAAATACTACTATAATCCTTGCCTTCATTTCATCTTTGATGTTAGATGGAGATCTCTTTCTCTGTCGCACAACTGCATCCCAAACATAATTATGAAGGGGGTTGCAATTAGGGGAGTTAGATGAGCAGATATAAGGGGTGATGTAGTCGTAGAAATTGTCTGACAGACATGAATAGGTTCTCTTGTTTGTGTGGAATGATGCAGACTCTTGTTGTCAGACAGAGAGTCTTCCATCAGCCATCGTCTTGACCCATGGCAGCTCTTGATGTAGTCCTCCGTGTTGAGTTTGAGCCCTGTGGGGAGATGAACGAAAGTATAACGTCGCCATCACAAGAGATCATTGCAAACACCTTCGTAATCACCATTAGGTTCATCCAACTTTTTCCGATTCCTTTGCACTATGCTCAGATTGACACCCAAACACTCTGAAATGTTCGTATTGTAATTTCCAGTGCGAGCTCCAAGCAGTACAGCACGCCGTTTCCTAATTGTTGGCAGAGTGAATTGCGTCATGGTGCTCTTTTTCTCACAAACTCTGCCCAAGTGACCCTACTATACTTTGCAGTCGACAAAATCAACATCAAACAACGCGCATGCACGAAATTAGAAATATAATATGCCCACGATATTCCCATCGCACCCTACACACAAACACACACACATATGCATATATATATAGTCGTGGTAAAAGACAATACACAAGGCCTGAAGATTGCGTTTAAGTATGAAACAGACAGCCGCCACTATCTGTTGACTTAAATGTCCACTTTTATATATGCATAAGCTCTATCCGTGATACTGAGCACTTTAACCTATATATATATATATATATATATATATATATATATATAGTAAAAAAACAAAGAACATTAAGATATGTAATCCGGTGTTCTTAATGATTTTTTTATATTTACAAAACAGTGTTCAGTGTAAATTTACAGAGCATAAATATTATAAATTAACTGTTTCAAAAATATGGTTCCTTCACTACACAGGAATTACCATGTTTCAAAAACAGAAACTGACAACTTCAAATTCAATTATTTAATTAAATTAAAAGCACTAGTTCTGTTTTATTTCCAAGTGAATTTTGGAATAACTTATTTTGAAATTTACTGACATTTAAAAGCACATACAATTTGTTTCCAAGGATACAGAGAAATCCAATCATTTAGACAGGGGCTGTTCATTTTTATTAACAACTATCGTATCAAATTTGAGTTACTTTCGAAAAGAGTTTATGTCTAGGTAGAGTAGGGGTGCATTTTTCAACGAATTATGATATCCGTTCAACGCACGTCATCTGTTTTTTTTTAAGAACAAAACGTTTTTCAGCATTTTTATCCGTTAAATTTATAATTCTGTAGATTATAGATTCTTTCTAAGAGTGGGGATTTTGATTAGAATATGTTGTATTGAACTACACTTTTACTATATTATTTTTACTTTTAATTACTAACAGACTATATTTCATTTTAAAACAAATAAATGTAATAGAATTACTTAAATTATTTAAAAATTATTACTAAATATCATATATATATATATATATATATATATATATATATATATATTATTATTATTATTATTATTATTATTATTATTATTATTATTAAATATCAAATATAAGTACCGTTCTACTTTTTTATTAAATATTATTTAAGGGAAATTTTTGACAATGTCGGCAAAGAACAGCTATTTCATTTCTTTGATTCAGTATTTTTTTTATAAACCTTGCGATATATAGTTTCTTATGTATGTACAAAGTACATGGCCTACATATTCTAGCTTTTCTTATTAATTCCCATTTCACGGTAGGTGTTTTATTGATTTCTTTTAAGTGGCAGAAATATTTCAATAGGGACGTCCGATTTCGGTATTTATTTATCCTAAAAGAACTTTGATTTTGGTTAAAGCGTTTTTTGAACTCGTATCTTGTACATCCTATGTAGACTTTTACGTTGTCAGGATCCTCAATAGATGAGATATTGCATTGGTATCCTAATGATTCCGTGCGACATTTACTTTTTAGAGGACAATTATTAGGATTTCTGCAGTTACTTAATTTTTGTTTATCTCTTTTTATTTCTATACTGT
Organism: Acanthosepion lycidas; assembly: GCA_963932145.1. Taxonomy (NCBI): domain Eukaryota; kingdom Metazoa; phylum Mollusca; class Cephalopoda; order Sepiida; family Sepiidae; genus Acanthosepion; species Acanthosepion lycidas. Next base: position 130,538,116 of record OZ010577.1, on the reverse strand, counting down.
CTGAATTTCTTTGGTTTTGTTCTAAGTGTTTATTCAAGATATTAGCATTGTGTTTCTTAATAATTTTCAGTATAGCTATAACTTAATTTTAAGATATTTCTATTGAAAATAGTACTGAGTTTACTATTTTTAGGAAAATTTTTAACGATTAATGCAAGGAATTTGTGTCCGAATTTATTCTTTACCATTTGCTTGTATGAAGGTGTATACCACATTATTTTTCTGTTTCTGTTTTTTATGCTTTCCATTTTCAATTTTATGTAAGTTAGTTTTTGGCTTTTGTAGCCGCTATCTTTAAGAGTTTTATTATAGAATTTAATATGTTCATAGAAAATCTTCTCATTTGCTGAATTTGTACTTATTCTTTTTTCGATAGATAAATGTATATGCTTAATTATAGATGGGGAATGATTAGATTTAGGGTGTATATACAAAGGATTAGTATTGTGTTTTTTATAAGGTAGGTTTACATTTTTCATCAAATCTAATGTTATATCAAGGAAGTTTACTTTTTTCAATTTAGTATTTACCGTAATTTTTAAGTTCAGGCACTTAAATTCTTTATATATCTTTCTAATTTTATCGATTTTAAAATGAGTAGAGTTCTTTATATCGTCTCTGTATAAACCAATGTCAGTTTTACTAATTTTATGACACACTATGAGATTGTATAATATGAAAAGACTAAAAGTTTCAGCACTATTTTACTTTAATTTGTTCATTAACTATTTCTAGGATCTTTTTTTACTGATTTTTCTGAAATTTCTATAAAATAGCAGCAAGGGACTACAACGATCTAATTAATAAGAATGTATTTAAGAAGTATAAAAAGGCAAACGATAATTACCTCAACATGGTGGATAACATTAATATCAGCAGTAAAAAATCACTGATAAACTGAAGATTAGTGATAGAGTAAGCAAACTAACTGAAAAGAGTGCTATATAAGCTTAAATTACCACAGACCAGATTTCGAAGCTAATCCAACTACAAAGATAATAAACCCAACAAGACAAAATAAGTTAAAAAATCCTAGAAATATCAGGAGATTATTAGGATTTTTTAAAATTATTTTGATAATTTTTATTTGATACAATAGTTGTTAATAAAAATGAACACGCTACGGCCCCAGTCTAAATCATTGGATTTCTCTATATCCTTGGAAAGAAAATGTATGTGCTTTTAAAACTCAGTAAAATTCAAAATAAGTTATTCCAAAATTTGCTTGGAAATGAAACAGAACTAGTGCTTTCAATTTAATTAAATAATTGAATTTGAAGCTATTTCTGTTTTTGAAACATGGTAATTCCTGTGTAGCCAAGGAACCATATTTCCTGTGTAGCGATGGAACAATATTTTAAATCAGTTTAATAGTTTAAATCATATATATATATATATATGTGTGTGTGTGTATGTGTATGTGCGTGTGTATGCATGTCTGTCTGTCTCTATGTATACATTCTGTTTCTTTACGTATACATAAATTCGGAATTATTTACAAAAATACATAATTAACGTGTCCTAGCTTTCGACTCACGTGAGTTATCGTCAGAAGTGTGTAGGGAGGAAATTCATCACCATTATAAACCACCTAGGCAAAATAACGTAAAGAAAATCATAAGTGCAACAATCAGTTTTTTGAAAGGTCACTTACAATTTAGAAAAAATAAGAGTTGGTGAAAGTAAATAGACATAAGTGGTGTATACTTTCGTATAATATATATATATATATATATATATATATATATATATATATATATCCTAAGAAAGAGAAAGTACAGATGGAGTTAGAATCCATAGTTCTTATTATTTACATTTTTACAATACAGCGGAGAGAAAAATATTATTAAAGTGATTTCGTATAATATATTACAATAAAAACATTTTATATCGCTACACAAAAACTTCTATATTTTCAGGAACTATAATTGTTCCTCTTCTGGCGATGATAGATAAAACTACCATTTTAATATATATGGGAGACTCTTCCGTCGTATTCGATGTGTGTGTGTGTGTGTGTGTAAGAAATGTCTCATTGAATAATTCACATAAGTTTTATCTACTTATTTTTAGTAGGATCCTCTCATAATTACGGACAAGTTTCTTAGTATTCTTATTAAAGAAAGAAAGAAAATTACCATGTTGATGCATATGCATTTTATTCTGAGTACTTTCGACATTAGTACTATGTCGTTATCATGTTCTTGTTCTTTTTTTCTAAGACAAACAATTTTGTTCATCATTTTTCTAATATTGTTGTTCATCTAAAAATTTTATTTTTTACGTGTGTAGTGAAAAACGCTAAGGTTATGCAGAGTACAATTTTTAATTTTATCATGAAGGCACACGCGCAAACGTCAAGAAGTTAACTGAGTTATTGTAATGTCTAAATATTAAAAAAAGAATAAATATTTAAGATACTAAAAGACTTCTACGTGATTACGAGTCGATCATAAAAATATGTAGTCAAAACTTGTCTAAACTATTTAATGAGACACGTTTTATGAAAACATGCTGCCAAAATATACGCAATATATATATATATATATATATATATATATATATATATATATATATATATATATATATATATACACGAAAACCTACTAAACTCCATCTGTGAAATACTCGTAGAAAATACAAATACGATAGCCCTATTCAAAAAGTGGTAAAAAATAATGTAAGCCTTAATAATAAAAAGAAAACATCACACTCGATAACATAAACTATTTGGATTTTGGAAAATAGTAATTAAAAAAAAGAATCACCCTAGATATGTAAAGAGAAAGATACAGATTCAGTTAAAAAATTAATATATACAAAACATTCTTGAAAATAGCCGAAAGCGCTTGGATATATAAAACAATTGGACAGATTTTATACACTAAATGTCCGGAAAAGAAATCACTTATACGAATACAAACAAAATTTTAAAAAAGCTTAATTGCGAGGCCTTTTTCATCTTGTATAAAAGAGGAATTGCTACCCAAATATGCAATATTATATATTTATTTATATGTATAGTTTGTCTGATGATCGCAAAAGCGGGAAAGTACTGCGCATATATATATATATATATATATATATATATATATATATATATATATATATATATATATATAGTTTCTGCAAAACTAGGTAATCCGCATGGGTAGACGCAAGGAGGATGATATCCAGAGAGCTCAATGTAAGATTCAGAGCAGATATGTTTGAATAAAAACAGACCACTTTAAGGTTCCCAACGCGTCTTGTCTCTAGATATCGATGGGTAAGGGGTCAGACCGACATTAAAGGAAGAAGCTACAGCAACCCTAATAAATACATTCCACGAGGACAGGTTTCATTCAGATTCTTAGACGCTGTTAATTCGCTGTTAATTCGCGTTTGAGAAATAACTATATAGAAAGATCAATATTGAGTGATTTTTGTTCCCTTTGTTTTTAGAAATATTACTATGCACGCATGAGCGCCAACACATGACTATATGTATACAACTATGGTAATGTACTTGAACACTTATGCACCTGTTGATATGTACATGTATATGTTTTTATATGGAAAAAGAGGCACACCAGGGTTTGTTTTTTTTTAATTTTTTTGTGAGTGTGGAGGTGTACATTTAGATGGGTACCTATATGTTTTACCATAGATATGAGAGAGAGGGTAATATATGTGTAAAAATATGGATAATTATACGATTTGGGTATCCATAATGTGATTAAATACTGATATAGTCTTCGAATGCAGGCATAAGTGGGTGTATGGGTGGACATGAAGATAGAGACGTGTACATTTGTATATATGTGTACGTGAAGATTAACGCATATGTGTATGTAGATATTCTGCATATTATGTATGTATAAGCATGCATGTGTGTGTAGGTATATGTATGTATGTATGTATAAATAGATATATATGTGTGTGTGTGTAAGTGTATATGTGTATATGTGTATACATATATGTGTGTGTAAGTGTATATGTGCGTATGTATATGGATGTATATGGATATGCGGGTGAATTTATGTGTATATATGTATATACGTAAGTATAAGTGCATGTAGAGATAGGTATGTAGATATGTGGGTATGTGTTTCTCTGCAGGTGTATATGTGTAAATACGGGAATATACATATAGTTTTTGGTGTGGATGTGTGTGCAGGTGTATATAAGAACTCATAGGTATATAGTGAGATATAGGTATGTGGATATAGATAGGGGTTTAGGACATGTGTAGAAGTGTATATGACTGTGTAGAAGTGTATATGAGTATGGATATATAAAAGATTATAAAAAAAGGACTTAATTTTCTCCTAGTGATATTTTATACAAATCTCTCCTCTAATATTCTCCAATTGGAAGTGAGTTTTGGATAGCACGGAGGTAAAGTTTAAATTGGTAATTTAATTCAAATTGAAATATACTACCCCATTATTGATGATAAAATTATTTAAATTGGAATAACCGTTGATAATTGGGTGCCTAAAAACAACCACGAGTTTATTTAATGAACAAAAATCAAACGAATAGATGTCAACTTAACAACCAATAAGACAAAAGTTTGGAAAAAAAAGATTACTAAATATAAAATGAATTACTCTTTCAATGTACTGTCTATGAGTTTTTCCAATCGACTGTTTCATAGAAAATACCCAAAACTCCAATGAACTTCAAATTAAATTCTTCGTAGATTGTTTAGACATTTAGATTTACATCAAACCTTAACCTCCCAAATATGCCCGTTAAAGTAACGCGAATTAACAGCGTCTAAGAATTAGAATGAAACCTGTCCTCGTGGAATGTAATTTATTAGGGTTGCTGTACTTCTTCCTTTAATGTCGGTCTCAACCCTTACCCATCGATATCTAGAGACAAGACGCGTTGGGCTTAAACAACGTCTAGCCGACAGACAGGGGGGTTAAGAATAAGGAATTGAAATGGTACACCTAACCCACTCATATCTTATCTTCTCTCCCACCTTACTTCCCCACTTCGTTAATTTTACATATGCTTGATGAGGTCCATCAAAAACGTGTGAATTTCTTTTCATTTTTCACTTCAACCTTTCGAAGTAAAGTCTGATGATCCAGAGCCCTGTTAAAGGGGTTGTGGTGAAATAACTTATTACATGGAACCTTAAAGTGGTCTGTTTTTATTCAAACAAATATATATATATATATATATATATATATATATATATATATATATATGTATATATAATGATAAGAAGAAGACGGAATTATCCATTTTGATTATAATTTATTTCCTGAACACTGAGGTGTTCAAATTCCCAGATCAAAATCTCCACCGTAAATGGAGAAAACAGACTGGACAGATACATTAGATGGTGATGGAAGGTGAGAGAGGAAAAGAAAGGGTTAAGTGATTAGTGATTGGTAATATATATATATATATATATATATATATATATATATATATATATATATATATATATAAAAGGCTGAAACACTAATATTCAATGGTTATAATTTATTACATTGGAATCGTAATCACGATCCAAATCATCAGACCTAGAAATTACTCTGTCCTGGACATTGAGTTCTACCTGGATTCAATCCTCTTGGGAATTATATATATATATATATATATATATATATATATATATATATATATATATATATATATATATATATATATAAAGAGTAGACAAATAAATCACTGACATATGAAACTAAAATTATGCAGTGTTCATGTCTGCACTGTTTCATTCTATAAACGCTCTATCTACGTTATTGAACACTCTTCCCTTCCCAAAATAGCAACTATTAAACAACAACCGCTTCATATACACATTCCATTTGACTGTTTCGTGAGAGAAATATGCTAATGGTGGTAATGGTATCTAATTTAGTCCAGGTAAAAACTAGGATTTTGAATTTAGATTTTCACTCCGCTTGGAAAAATCTCGCTACATAATATTCCTTCTTTCATTATTTAGTTCGTGTTTTACGAAGCCCTCGTAAAATATCATTTATCCGCATTGTTAAGGGAATCTCTCATAGTTATAGATTTTACACTAGAACTTTGCTGTCGGTGTTTGAAACCAAATAGATATCCAGCATACAAATGGTGATTTTCAAGGCTGACCCACTCGAATGCAGTTTTTTTCTTTCGTTCTCTCCCTTTAACTTTATGTCATACTGTTTTTTTGTTGTTGTTGTTTTTTTGTTTTTTTTTTTAACATTTCATCCTAATCAACGCGGGAGTGCCACTAGCACACAAGGGGTTACAGAGGATTCAGAACAAGAATAAAGAGGCGTGTTTGAGGAAAGGATACAGAGAAGTATGGTGAACAATATCAAGGTATCAGAAGATGTCGATTGACATTAATCTATTTAAATATAAAACTTATTAGAAAATTTTTCATCAATAAATTCTTTGAATAACAAAGCAAAGAAAAGTCATAAATTCTCTTTGATGTAACACAATCTTACCACACAATTTGGCCTAGTACCTGAAAAATAGCACACATTTTCACAAATAAAAATGCGTTTATATAAAGCGCAATAAATGGGTCTAACAGAGACGCATGCTTGTGTGCATAACGCTTTCCCCAGCATGGACACATACTACACTCTGATTCTCGGTAGTAATACTGAACTATTCGTAAATAATCGTTATTTTTGACAGGTTGCATGCTGTTAAATAATAAAATTAATGGTACAGTTTATTTTTTTTTAATATGTATAGAAATTAAGGTTATTTCAGTCTGGCATTGGGCAATGCACTTAAGGTCGAACTCAGGACAATTTTAGGAATGCCACATTATGCTCAAATTATACTCATGCCTATTTACAAACAGACATCCCTAATGTTGATTTTCGAGGCAGACGTGCATCTCAACATCGAAAATTGGCGCAATACAATCGCTTTTCTCCTATTTTCCCATGTCATGCTTTAAGCTGCAGTCATGCTTTGTTGATATCAACTGAGATATAGTCTTTAGAATTATCTTTGAACCTAAAGAATTTCTCTGACCCGTCATAACCCACTTAAAATCGAGGGACGTTTTAACAAATGAAAGAGAATGTTGTCATCTTGCCGATGGGGTGACGAAACTCGGCCACTTGTCAAAAATTCACCTAAAGTTGAAAAAGTCTTCGTTTAATAGAAAAGAGATCGACCCTTTTAACAACTTGATCAGACAATATCACGAATCTCTGCTATGTCGTTTCGTATAATAATAATTCTTATCCCTCTCCCAGTTTACCTGAACAATGGCAGGTAACAAATTTTTACTGCTACTACATGGACAGTTAAAATTGTCAGAGGAGAGAGGTTTATTCAAGTGTAGCATGCCAGTAAATAGATATTAGGTTGGTGAAAAAATAATGTCGTTTTTTGACGTTAAAAATACTTCAAAAAACGACACTATTTTTGCACCAACCTAATACGTTTACTCCATATAGACAGATCACAGAGAGGAGGGAATTCATGACTTTCAGAAAGACATGGCCATAATCAGGTGAAGACGGTGTAGTAGACCACATTAAACTCCACCGCATTTATACCTGTGTAAGGTTTAGCCAAGTCTACAACATTGTTCGGGATATGATTGGAGCTAACCTGCATCGTACCTCGGTGTATAAAATAGCTTAGTTTAAACTATATCCCACCTAGAAAAGTTTATAACCTCTTTATCTATTAGTACTAAAAACCTTCTATTTTTTTTTGTGATAGAATGTGATGTAATGGTTCACACAAAACAACAGGAATCATTGACAAAAATGGCCACTTCTGAATCATTTTGACCAAAATCAAGAAGCTTACTGTCCAGACGTGTGACAGGGGATGATCGAATGATCCTCAACTCTCATCTGTGAAAAGAGTAATATATATTTTATTAAATGGGAAAAGAAAATGGTATGATCGGAGCTGGTAGATAGCTTAGTCTTTTATACCCTGCGGTATAAACAAGTCTACTGTGGTTATAAAACAGTCTGGCATTGAATAACACTGTTTATATTCTCGGTTGGGATATATGCTGGGATATACGCTGGACTGTGACAAAGAAAGTCAATTCAAATTCTTCTTTCCCGCTAATAACTTGCAAATCATGACAATGACGTCACAGGATTACTCTTAATTCTTCTGGACGATTTGAAATTTTCTAATTATTTTGGCAATAATATTCTTGTTTTAGTTTTGTAGCTTAAAATTGATTTAAAAGTTCAAACGTCGTATTCTTCGATTATTGCAAATGATTGACTCTTTATTTACGAATCAACCTTAAGTAAACAAGAAACTAAATAAAGTCGACTGCAAACAATAAAAATCAAACTCTTTTCCGGAGTAATGTCTTAGAAAACGGGTTTACTCAGAGCTGTTCTACAGTTAGACATTTTATATTTAAATAGATTAGGATGATCGGATTTACTTTTCTCTTAATGAGTGAACAGCTAAAAATTACTCCATGGCAACGAGATATAATTTCTAAATTATCTAATATATATAAGCATATATGGAATAATGATAATTTTGTAGGAAACTTGTATGGCAAAGTGAAAA
>OZ010577.1:130502090-130527090 GCA_963932145.1 Acanthosepion lycidas | reverse complement strand
CTATAGCTTTCATTTACTCTCGCATTCGTCTCACAGTATTATTTTTTATTCCCGGAGTTATTTTTTCTGATTTCTTATTGAATGTGTAGGTCTGATGAATTGGATCGTAATTACGATTCCAATGTAATAAATTATGACCATGGAGTACTAGTGTTTAAGCCTTACCCTTACTCTGTCCTGGACATTGAGTTCTACCTAGATTCTATCGTCTTTGAATTTTTTAAACACACACACACAAAACACACACACACATATATATATATGTGTGTATGTACGTTTGTATATATATTTGTATGTTTTAGATATATGTACATATATGTATGTGTATATTAACCGCCTAATATTATCTATCTGTCTGTCTGTCTCTGTCTGTCTGTCTCTGTCTCTCTCTCTCTCTCTCTCTATATATATATATATATATATATATATATATATATATATATATATATATATATATATATATGCATGAAAATAATGACACGTATCCTTGTATCTAGATATCCGTTACTTATTTAGTGGAAATCCCTCAAGGAAATGAACCGACAAACGGTGCTCGTTTGAAATCTTAAACCGATATTTCTTCGCTTGAACAAAAAACAAAAATCTTAGCGGCTCTGTTAGACAACAAGCATATCACGCCTGATTCTAAAATTCTCGCCTTTTGCTTTCGGCCGAACTTATTTTCTTCGTTTTTCGTCCGCTTCAGAAGTTGAAATGTTTATTGAACCTATCCCAACCTTAACACACTTCAACTTGTAGCCACAATTTCCGAGATCAAAACAGCCCACCGGTGTGCGTGGACAAAGAATGCTAATATATTCACTCATCTACCTGTTTCCTTCTTTCTTTCTTTTTTAACAATGACCTGCAGTTTTCTTCGTTTTGGTGTTGAAATCACTGATCCGAAATGGGTTAAGGGGACGAATCTGTTTGGATAATGATCTCTCCCTTCCAGTACACAACAATCAATGTTCTGTTCGCTTACTATTCACAGGTTCTGTAATGTTTGACTTGCTTCACTGCCATCAAATAATAATATTAATAAATAAGTAAAAAAAACTTCTCGTTCCCTGTCCAAATGGTGATGTCCTCGTTCTTACACGATCTCCCGCCTTAACTCAGAAGTGAATTTTACCTATTTACATTATTCGGACTATTGTCCTCATCTTTATCGCCATGTTCATCACAACGTTTCGGCCGTTGTACGCTCAGGCCGAAACGTTTTGATAAACATGGCGACAAAGATGAGGACAATAGTCTGAATAATGTAAATAGTGTACATAATACCTCATCTCAGAAATATAGACAGATACTGAATTTTACCTTTAGAAAAATGTATATAAAGATTTTAAAAAAAGCTTCCAAAGACAACTGTCGATTCCTTAACATACAAAAAAGGTTATTGATTTTTTATCTTTAAGTCATTCTAAATGCCTAATCACGAAAAGATACTTTTCTTGCTGTCCAGTTCAATCCTTTCAAGTGTCAAAAGTGGAAGTCTGGTGTCCTTTCAGATTTGCTCTTCCGATTTCTTACATTGACTTCCACGTGGTCTTTTGCCAGTGATGCTTGTCTTTGTAGTTTGGCTTCCTTCTTCTAATCAGGGTAATTATCTCAGTCTTTCGATCGAGTTTTTTTTTCCCTTATGGCAAACATTCACATCCAGTCTCTGATATTTTCGCCAGCCATGGCTCTGAGGCAATTGTTTTCAAACACGGACAAACTTCGATACTTTCTTTTCTAAGTGTGTAGGTTTCACAAGCAGAAATCATTTATTTATTTCAAAAATATTTTTTGTTTGTTTGTTTAGCGGGATATCAACATCCTTATGGGTCATTTGATAACGAAATTTTCTTGGGAGCATTAATAATTTATTTTACATAAAGATATTTCTGGTATTTTTTCTTACAGTCATGTATTGCTGGAAATCTTTAGACATAAGAATAGCCGAAAGCGTTCGGATATGTAGAAAATTCGAAAAATGCTTACACACTTATTCCCAGAAAAGAAAGCACTTGTACGAATACAAGAAAAAATGAAATAAAAATATTGATTGCAGAATGTAATTAATCTTACCCCCGAAAATCTTGACGAGTGGTAAGTGATATATATATATATATATATATATATAATTTTCAACAACTTATTTGGATCAAATAACACAGCTGAAATATACTCCACAACTGATAGTAGTTGCTGCAGAATTAAAAATGTACTCAATTGAAGGGCAAAAATAACTTTTTTTCAAAATATACAAATAACGACATTGCTACTATAGTTCCACTTATCCGATCATCATGTTGGTTAAATTATTGCACATCATGCTATTTTGTATTTTAATAAATACGAGTTTTAATCTAATTAATATCAAACAATTTACATAGATTTTTCCCTATTATAACTGGAAACTTTTGCTTTTTTGTTATCAAGGCCCACGTCTTTCATCGCGGTTAGAATTGTGGCATTAGAAATTTCCTTTCATGTTTGCGCTTAGCTATCATTTCTGGTCTTTCAATTAGCAAGTTCTTAGCATTTTTGAAGATTGCAATGACAATTTTTTTCTATATATACTGAGAAAAATTATGCAATTGTTTCAGAGCTTATAATTTTATTTAAATATATTCCATTGCGAGTTGAAATTCGCTCGAGCCGCAAATATGACAACAACCATGCGGTATTGATTCTATCTCCAATATTAAGCAATCTTCATCCCTAAATATAGAAATTTAAATATATATATATATATATATATATATATATATATATATATATATATATATATGTGTGTGTGTGTGTGTGTGTGTGTGTGTGTGTGTGTGTGTATGGACACTGAAAAGTATTCCACCAAGGTATTCCCATACGTGACGCCACAAATGGAGTTATAATAAATGTCTCCATAGTTCAAGAAATGGAATGTTACATTCGCTTAGCACCCACTGTCGTCCCCGGTACGAACACTGAAATTTTACGTGGCCTTGACATACAGCCGAGCCTATGGTCAACAGATTTTGATGAAGTACGATGGTGCCACCTACCATTTCCTTTACAGCCTGTTATCACGTGACATTTGGTGTGTCAATATATATATATATATATATATATATATATATATATATATATATATATATATAGTCTTAAGCTGTGCTATATTTATGGGATAAAGTGCTCAATATCGGAGATAGAACGTGTGTAAATATAAAAGTGAACATTGAAGTCAACACTTAGAGGTGACAGTCTGTTTCATGCTAGACGCAATCATCAGGCCTGACGATTGCGTCTAGCATGAAACAGACTGTCGCCTCTAAGTGTTGACTTCAATGTTCACTTTTACATATATATATATATATATATATATATATATATATATATATATATATATATATATATATAGTTCCCTTCCTTGAATCCTTATCAACATAGGTTAACCTACCAAGAGACGGGGCTACCTACGCCATTACCTTCATATTCATTAATAAAGGAAATTATTTATGACACAGCATCAAGTTAAAAAATGTAAACGTCTACTTGAGCAATAATAATAATAATGTCACCCAGACCCGGTTACATAATACACACAGGCTAAAACAATCAAACCTAATCGCCCTGGATTAGAGACCACAATAAAAATAATTGCCTCCTTATTGACATGGCAGTCCCTGCTGATTGCAATGTATATTTGAAGACCTTCAAAAGCTCTCAAAATTTTTGAAATCGAAATCTCAAAAATGTGGCACATGAGAACATCAACAATCCCTGTTGTACTTGGAGCCCTCGGATCTATTGGAAAAGATTCCAATGGACTCAGTGAATGGATTTCTGGTCGCCTGTGCCTTAAAGAAATATAATAAAATTGTACTCACAAATACAGCCAACACCTTACGAAGGGCTTTATCTATATAAAATATGTTTTATTTTGTTCTTTTAATTGCTCAGTGGAAAATGTCATGATGCAATTTCTGACCTTAGGTCTCTGGTCAGGACCAGGAAAGAAATGCGTACATACCACAAATCAGAGGAATAATAATAATAATAATAATAATAATAATAATAATAATAATAAACGAAACGAAGCGAAATGGAGCCGCGAAGAGTATCGACAAGTCATGACATCCTTCTTCACTGCGCTCGAAAACCCAGCAAAGAACACCACCAATCAAACATACCAAATATGGAGAAGTATGGTGGGAAATGATATAAACCTAACCTCAATCCAAACATGCTTGCCAATGTCCGTAGGGATATCATGCGAAACAACAGACTCTCAAAGGCAGAAATAGATAAGATAAAATTAGATATAAGACAAAATACTATGACCCATCACTCAAACTCTACTGAGACGAATGTAGAAATAAGGAATGCGACAGTGGACGCTAAAGCGAATGAAATACGAAATAATCTCCCAGGAAATGAAACCCAAGACTCTACCTTAGACAAAACCTGCAGTTCTCCAGAAACTGTCGCTGAAGATGACTCCAGGTACATTAAGTTAGAATTCCTTGAAAACCACGAAGCTGAAATCACCGAAGCGAAAAATGACGTCATCCAAGTACTCAGCAGTGTAACTTTCATACAATTGTCAGACAGAGACCAGCTCCCGAAAATCCATATGACAAATTCCAATAAGCACATCGTGAAAATATACAATGCTGCCCTGGAAACACTGTTAACAGATAAAACACCGGGAAACATCACAGAAGTTAACAACGTCATATACGCAACAGCTCTAGCAGGGACTCGGAAGCTTGGAGTCAAGACAATAAATAAAATTAACAGACACAGAGAACCAACTTGGAAAACCAAACTGATACGAGAAATAAAACAAATCAGATGTGAGCTTTCTATATTAGATGAGCTCACCAGAAACCCTAATATTTCCACACGTAAATCCAAAAAGATAAAGCGTACCAAACAAGCTGATGTAGATAAAACCCGTACCCATCGGTGGCTACGCAGTGCATGGTTGAAAGCGGAAACTGAAGGTTTTATCCTTGCTGCGCAGGACCAATGCTTGCTAACTAGGAATTATCAAGCACATATACTAAAATATCTTGTCAGCCCAAAATGCAGATTCTGTGATAAATATCCAGAAACGATTGATCATCTTGTATCAGGTTGCACGATGTTGGCACCCACTGAATATAAAACCCGACATGACAGAGTGGGCCAATATCTGCACTGGAAAATCTGCAACTTCTACGGGAAGGAAAATGAAAGAAACTGGTATGAACACCACCCAGACCCGGTTACGGAGATAGGACCTGTTACAATTCTATGGGACTACACAATACACACTGACAGAACAATCAAGGCCAACCGCCCAGGTATTGTTATTAAAGAGCACAAAATAAAACGGTGCCTCCTTATTGATATGGCAGTTCCTGCTGAGTGCAATATATCTTTGAAGATATTCAAAAAGCTGTCAAAATACAAGGACCTTGAAATAGAAATCTCGAAAATGTGGCATATGGGAACATCAACAATCCCTATTGTAGTTGGAGCCCTAGGACTGGTTGGAAAAGATTGCAGTAGACTAATTGAAGGGATCCCTGGAAGTCCATGCCTCAAGAAGATACAAAATTTTTTTCTGACAAGTACAGCCCACACTTTACGAAGGGCTTTATCTATGTAATTTTTTTTTTTTTTTTTTTTTTTGTCAGTGGAAAGTGTCATGATACCATTTCTAACCTTAGGTCCCTGAGTCGTACCCGGAAAGAAATGTGTAAACGCCAGAAATCAAAGAAAATAAAAAATAAAAATAATAATAATAATATCAAATGTAATGTCAATCGACGTCTCCAGATGCCTTGGTCTATCCCATATCCTTCTCTTCATCCTTTCCTTTATCACTCTTATTTGCTCTAGCTCCAACTCTCTGTAACCCCTTGCATGCTAGTGGCTTCCTGCCTTGCTTGGGGTGAAACGCTTAAAATAATAATAATAATAATAATAATAATAATAATAATAATAATAATAATAATAATAAATTGCAGATCATAAGTCCTCATCAAATCCTTACAAGATTTGGAATAGACAGACTAATATCATGAATACTAATAATATGCAGTGTTCCTTTAGGATGTGGATGTTCATGTCTCTCCACAACTTCTTGTCCTATGTGCCTCTTAAAGATTTTTCTTCTATCCTTCCCGTTCCTTGATGTGCTATCCATTTAAACAAAATTAAGTAAGTTACTTCATGTTTTGCTCTACAAATCTTACCTTTAGTATAGATCTCCTATAATAAAAAAAAAATGATAATTTGAATCGTTGGCAAAATAAGTTCACTGAAAAAGTTTTAAGCTGTAAAATGGATTAGTCTTACTATTGTTCATTATCATCAGTCTTTTATTATATGATAAAATATAGTTTTAAGTTATGGTATATTTATGGGTGAAAGTGCTCAATATCGGGGATAGGGTGTATGTAAATATATAAGTGGATACCAGTATAAACACCGAATGGAAACAGTCTGTTTTATGCATGAACGCATGCACCGAAGATTGCGTTCAAACATGAAAATGACTGATGTACATATATATATATATATATATATATATATATATATATATATATATATATATATATATATACATATGTATATATATATTATGGGTGTCAATTCGATAGACGAGTGTGACCATTTCTGACAAATTAAATCTATGTTTAGAATCTTGAATTCAGAGTTGTGAATTTTCATAGACTGGTCGGCAGCCACGGATAGAGTGTAGAGTATGTCCTGGTACTACTCATAACGGGGTGTAGGAGATGTTTTCATACCTTTCCCAGGATTATTTGGGCGAAAGTGGATGTAACGATCTTGACTCGAATTCGAACTCAGCTCCCTCGATTTCTCTTTCCGAGTGGTTATTCACTACACAACCCACAACGCATACTCTCACATATACACACACAGCGAAACACACACACACATACATATATATATATATATATATATATATATATATATATATATATATATATATATATATATAGAGAGAGAGAGAGAGAGAGAGAGAGAGAGAGAGAGAGAGTGAGTGAGACAAAGAAAGAAAGAAAGTAAGAAAGAAAGACAAAGAAAGAAAGGAGATTTTGTTGATGTAGAATTTTCCTAGCATGCTTGCGTTTGCATCAGATTTCGTTTCTTCTCTTAAGCAACACATCAGCATGAAGTGAGGAAGCAATAACTAATTTCTCCACCGTGCACAAAGGATAAAAATTAACACGTATATTATTACTTGGGTCACGCTTTCACACGTTAATAATGACTTTCTTTTATATTCTAGATTCATATCCCAGATATTACACTATGAAATAGAAAATAATATTTCTATTTTCAGATGTTGAAAGATATAATACTGTTTTAAATAGTAGCTCCTTACACATATATACGTCTTTTTTGGGTGTCCTTCAAATGTAACAGTAGTCTTGTATATTAAAACATACGGGCAAACACTTGCGAAAGACATGTGCCATCGCTATTTTTCGGCTTCTTATTCAATACGGATCTATTGTGCTTATTCAATAATTTCATGAAATTATGCATGCAGCAGTAATTTACTTTGACTGTTTGATAAAAGATAACCCTTTGAACTCGCTCATAGTACAAAACAGGTCATAACTTTAATTTTATGTGTACCGCCCTAATTAGAAAATATAATTCATTACGCGGGAAATACGTAGAGGGAATACTGATAAATATTTTACCATATATTAGGTTGGTGCAAAAATAATGACGTAATAATGTCGTTTTTTGACGTATTTTTTAACGTCAAAAAACAACATTATTACCTAATAGAAACACACATCAGAACAGACGTTTATATCACCAACTTTTATAAAATCTCAACTAGATGAGTCTAAGATATGTCGACCTACAACCACAAACGGTGTAGCAAAGTTTTCCCAAATCAACCAGCAAACATGAATAAAATGCCGACCAGACACCCACAAAGACACATAAGAATCCAAATTATTATCTGAATCCCGCATAGACAAAATAGAATTATGCTACACATGCACACATTAATTATACACACGAATACTGTTTGACAGGACAGATGCAGGTCTGTTTAACCAGAATTTTCTTTTCTATTCCATATTTATTTTTCTGTCGAATTCCAATTCATATTTGATTTATATTTGACCCCAGTTCATATATTTATATATATATATATATATGTGTGTGTGTGTGTGTGTGTGTGTGTGTTTGTAAAATAAATAAATCTTAATGAGCCAGGTACCATCAGGGTGAACTGGCTAAGGAGGAATTAACGAGGTACAAATTTATAGATAAGATTTACGGCTAAAACCTAAAATTAGTATAAGCTTTAAAAGATATAAAATATGTGACTAAAAAAAATACAAAATAACCTTTATTCTAATAACTAGGCTTTCCTATGCCTGCATTTATTGAGAATTTCTGACCTCTGGTTTAATAAAAAGTTTTGGTTTGTTGAGGATAACTATTGCTAATTTCTCCTCCATACATAAATATACAGAACTGATTGCCGGCTTTATAGTTATTTTTTTAGTATTTCCATTTTAGAATGGGATCCGTTCTATCTTTCTGTTTAATACTCCAAACATATTTAAATAAGTTAGTGTTATACCTATAGTTCTCATTTTAAAGCTACTTATATGATTATTGTAGTGCTTTTTAAAATTGCCTTCAGTAGATCCTATGTACACTTTACTATTCTTGTTATTGATGGTTGAATTATTTCTACCAATTTCTACTTTATAGACGACACATTCTTGTTGGCACTTGCCCTCGAGTGGGCAGGTGTTTTTATTCCTACAGTTACATTTAACGGGGTTAATATCAGCTTTAGTTATGATTTTTTCCTATTAAATTTATTAATTAAACTAGCCATATTCGGCATACAGCTGTAGCTTACTTTCACATAATTTCAATTGAAAATTTTATTCAATATGTTGGACGGTGGGGAGGGGAAACTCTTTTGTAATTATTAAAAAAATATGTTGGTTTTAACGGCTAGGTTATATGAAGGATTGAACCATAAAATATTCCTAGCCCTATCTTTCCTCTTATTTTGCTCACTAGGAGGGAAATATGTCAATCTAGTTTTGTGCCCACTAATTTTCAAGGTTTTGCCATACTCTTTTTTATGCTGGTTAAAAATCCTAACATTCGAAGAATTGGTAGAGAGTCTAAAACTAATATGGTTGAGGATTTGTTCTAAAACATGCATCGAGTGGTTACAACCGACGTTGATGTAAATAGGCTACTGATTATTTTTCCTAAAAGTAGAAATATTATATGATTATTCCGTATATCTAAGTTAATATCTAAAGAGCTTGTTACTTTTAAGTTAGTTTCTATGTTTAGCTTAAATTCCGAACATCTGTATTAAATAACTTTTTTCTAGGGGTATATTTATCCACTATCATCAAACCATCGTCTCTATATAGACCATGGTTTCCTGGGTCAATGATCTCGTTTATGTTATTTAGTAAAAAGTATCCTACTAACTCGCATAATTCAGCAGAGTCGTATGTTCCCATGGTGTTGTCAAAATTGCCGCTGTCTACTCTCTTAATCCATAACGTATCGTTGTGATGCAATAATGATTTGCGACAGTGCATAATAATGTCTATTTTATCATTCGATATGGACAAATACTCTTTTGCTAGTTTTAATGCTTCCTTAACTGTCTTTTCGTTGATTGGTGGATGAAATTCTCTTATGTCGTATTTTATGAAGGAGTAATTTTGGTTTTTGTCGTAATTGTTAAACCATTTTATGCAGTCGTTAGTACTATGCCATTGGTTAATATTTATCGCTATCCTTAAGTTGTCGCAAGTTTCATGTAAAATTATTTTACTAATTCTCCCCATTTGTGTTTTATTGATTAACCTACATTCGGGTTTGCTATAAAAACTATGTTTATCGTCCTTTAATAAAGCATTCTTTAATATTGAATTTTTGTATTTTATTATCCATATTAAATTTGCCAACCAATATGCCAGCTTTTTTATTCAGTTCCACTTCTAAGTTTTCATGGCCGTTGTTATAATGTTTAATAAGCTCCTTATGTGCTATTAGGTTGGTGCAAAAATAATGACGTAATAATGTCGTTATTTGACGTTAAAAAATACGTCAAAAAACGACATTATTACGTCATTATTTTTGCACCAACCTTATATATCATTGTATTTGTTGGGACTAATTTTATATAAAAGACTATATTTTTCAGCCTTTACAAATATTTCCTTACTTCTTTTGATGTTGCCCAAATCTTTTTAAAATTTGATACTGTATATTGTTACTAACATTTCTATATTTTATCCTTTTAACTAATCTAATTAAATGAGATTCAAAGTTATCTAATTCTTTAATACGGGGTGGGTGGGCGTTGATTTTAAAGCCGTAATTATTAGGGGTTTCTTTAGAGTTATCCTAGTTATTTCGAAAGAAATGAGCTTTCCATCTCTGGTTAGAAATGAAAGATTCAATCTTTTTAAGCATAGTTGGTTGGTATAAATGCTTATCGGGTAAGGGAATATTCTTAAAAGAGTAATCAATATACAATCGTTAATAAAGTGTTGATAGAGTAGTCTAGAGCTAAACCTAATGTAAATCTACTTAAACTGGAAGGGTGACAAAACATGGATAGCACAATGTTCATATAAATTCACCTCCCAGGAAAAATGGAAAAAATAGAAAGCACCAGAAAGCACCGAACAAGACGAAAAAAATCGTCCAATTCCTTAAATTTCTGATACAAAGAAAAAAAAATGCAGCGAGGAATAAGTTAAAACGAAAAGTACTCAATACACTAAGTAGAGAAAAAGTAAAATAAATAAATCCTAATGAGCCAGATACTACCTACCTAGGTTTCACCACATGGGATCATCAGGGTGAACTGCCTAAGGAGGAATTAACGAAGAACAAATTTATTGTCCAGTACCTTAGATCTCTCGAATAAAGGTAAAAAACAGCGAGTAATAAGTTAAAACGAAGAGTAGTCACAATAAATTTTTTCCTCGTTAACACTGATGATCCCATGTGTTGAAACCTAGGTAGGTAGTATCTGGCTCATTAGGATTTATTTATTTTACTTTTGCTCAAATTAGTATATTGTTTTAATAATGTTACAGAAAATTTGTTTCAATGTCATATTGTTAATTGGTGTGTGTGTGTGTGTGTGTGTGTATGTGTGTGTGTGTGTGTGTCGAGCAGTCATTCTCACCACACTTCTTTATGGGTCAGAATCGTGGACGCCACACAGAACGCACATCAATCAACTTGATGCTTTTCATAAACGCTGTCTTCGGTCAATATGCGGTTATACACGGCAGGAGAAAATCTCTAACCCTGATCTTTCCAGCAAATGTGGAGTCGGTTGAATTGAATCCTTTCTGATGCAATCACAATCCAGATGGTCTGCTCATGTCATCAGAATGAGTGATGATCCGATGCCGAAAATCCTCATGTATAGCCAACTTTTTCATGGTAAGCGTAACGTAGGAGGTCCTTGGATACGCTTCAAGGATAAACTTAAATACAATTTAATTGCTGCAAACATCTCTATAGAGGACTTTGAACTTGCTGTTGAAAACCGAACAAACTCGAGAAACACCTGCTACCGAGGTATAACTTACTTTGAAAAGAATCGTCTCAATCTTCTGAGAGAATTAAGAACCAACACTAAATCTCGGGCTAATACATCAGCCCATATGACGGTCAACCCTTCAGCGTGTCCCACATGTGGTATTGTTTGTAAATCCCGTGCAGGAGTGATGTCTCATACGAAACATAAATATAAAAGGTGAACTGAATGGCACTCATACGTCGAAACCGACGGAAGAGTCCATCATATACATATATATATAGCAAAAATCGAAAAATATACTTTTCTACTACTATTTTACTTTTATATTATTGAAGTGTTAATTATCAATGAATAAATTTCAAATGTTATCTTAAACCGGATTATCATTTAGACTAGTGTAGGAGAGTCCATTATATATATATATATATATATATATATATATATATATATGTGTGTGTGTGTGTGTGTGTGTATTTAGAGGTTAATATTGTGTGGCGACAGTCTGTTTCATGCGTGAATGCAATCTTCAAACCTTGATGTCTGGGTGATGACTTCAATGTCTACATTTATATTTGCATATGCATTTATATTTGTATCTTAGCCATGGGCGTCCTACATTCCTGTAGCCTTGATCTAACTGGCTGTACATTAGGATCTTGGATATCCTGTCATCAGACATTCTCAAGACATGACCAGTTCACCGTAACTGAGACTGTATGAGAAAAGTCTCGGTTTCTTCAATATTACACCTGTTAAACAGGTCTACGTTAGATGTGCTATCTTGAAGGTTAACTCCACAGATGGCACGCAGCTTTTATTGAAAACATCCAGCTGGCGTATATGGTACCTGTAAAGAGTCCACGAACCCTGAGCCGTACAAAAGAATGGTAAGCTCTGTAAACCTAAATTTTCGTATCCAATAGAATACCCCACTCATTCCACAAGCGATGGTGAAGTTTGGCGAAAGCACTGGTAGCCTTAGCAATCCGATGCATGATTTCATCATCTAAGGTTCCACTGTCGTTGACTTTGCTACCGAGATAGGTGAAAGACTTTACGTATATATATATATATATATATATATATATATATATATATATATATATATATATATATATACTTTCATTTATACATGTTTCGTTGAATTTGGGGGACATGGAACATTTCATAAGTTTCCTATTCAGTTGTTCTCAGTATTTTCTTTTACAGCGAGGAAGAGAGTGTAAAAGCTGTCCATCTTAATTATTACTCCAAGAGCCTTTTTTCGCGACCAATTCATTAACCATTGCCAAGAGGTTCGTTGTAAATAGATTTTCCTGTGTCTATGTTATAAGTTGTATTGTGCAGAAGTAGTAGTAATCCTAAACCGTACTGGATGAGAGTTATAGTAATTCCATATTGTGACGGTGTAAGGGCACTATAAAAACGTTAACCTGTTTTTCTTGCTTTCAAATAGGGTAAGCTTGAGACATATATATATATATATATATATATATATATATATAGATAGATAGATAGATAGATAGATAGATAGATAGATAGATAGATGAAGAAATATAGTCTTAAGATGTACAATATATATGGGATAAAGTGCTCAATATCAAAGATAGAGCGTTTGTAAATATAAAAATGAACATAGAAGTCAACACTTAGAGGCGACAGTCTGTTTCATGCATGAAACATAAACCTCTAAGTGTTGACTTCTATGTTCACTTTTATATATATATATATATATATATATATATATATATATATATATATATATATATATATATATATGTATTATAAACATTTCACCCCAAGCAAGGCTGGAAGTCACTAGCACGCAAGGGGTTACATAGGATTTGGAGTGAGAGCAGGTAGGAGTAATAGAGGAAATGATGAAGAGAAGGATAGGGGATAGATCAAGGCAACTGGAGATGTCTGTTGACATTACATTTGAATAGTTGGAGATTATAGTTATCAGAGAAACAAGAAAAGGGAAGGGAGTTCCACAGGAGAGAGGTACGAGATATGGAGTAGAAGAGACGGCTACATTTAACAGTTTCAACAGGGAAAGGGTGAGAGCGGGATGCCAGCCTCGTAGGACGCTTGAATTCATGAAGCATGTGTCTGTTCTGTGTCTGTGTATAATTATTAATAAAAGAAATTACATTTCTTCACTTTTGATAGGTTTATAAATAAATGATAAGTAAATTGAATCGTCCTTATTCTTGTCTCGAAATTATTTGGTTATTAGGAAATTTAGTCTGGCAAAAGGACAGGAATATTAGGTCTCATGTGCTGATTGAACATATTAATAATGCTCGGTGAAATTAATATCCATGATTCCAATACGAGTATGATAACAATTTTACCCGCGAAACTAACTTGAACGCCATTGAAAGAGAATCCTTGCTCGGGAATCCCACGATTGCCAAGTCGTGCAAATATAAATAGAACCTGAGGTCTTGTTTGAAAAAGGAAGATGGTATTTCCTCTCCTGTCAAACGAAGAGAGGCCAGATGTTTATTCTAGCAATGTCTTAATAAAATAGATTGAGGTGAACTTGGAATTTAAGCACCCTTGATCAGATATCTTGAAAAGCCGGGATCTAAACCCTTAAAACGAGCAGCCTCGAGGCAGGGACCCTTTAAGCACTTTCAATTTTATCTTGACTAGTTCGAGTAGATAATACTTGACATCAGCTTTTAAAACGTGATCCAAACCTCCAAACTCTATCACTCTTAAGCATTAACACATAAGCGGACACGGCCGCGGACACACGTACACACACGAAAGGGCCGACGGACAGACGCACGCAAGTAGAAAAATGGGAATATGTACGCATAAAAAGAGGGGCGCACACATACATATACACAAACACTGAGGCGGTCATGCATTAATAACCACGCGTACACACAGAAGCGAAAAGATTAGCATGCACACATATACACACAGACGGGTGTAACCACCCATATATAAATCCCAGCTGAAATACAAATAGATATACGCTTTCAAAGAAAGATACGCTTGCATCCACACATATAATGAGGTGGTCACACTTATACGCGAAAAGAGACAGATATACACATATACATACACGCACAAAACTGGATATGTACACGCGTATGAGCACATACCCTGGCAGATATACTCATAAAGTTATAAATGTAAAATGGAAGAACAATAATGGCAGTTGATGTACACATTCAGTCCGTTGTTAACTGAGGCAAAAGATGGCTTGTTAATTTTAACACCTCCAAAACGAAACTGCTCTCTGCTAATCATCTGTGAAACTCCTCTCTGCCTTCCATCAGCATGACCGATGCTAACCTTCAGGAAATCGACTCGTTGCGACTCTTCGTGCTAACGTTCTCGGCTGACATGAAGTGGAAAGACTATATAGAACCCATTGCTAGCTCAGCTGCTAAGAAAGTTGATTCACTGTGCCGTACTCGACAATTTTTCCTCCAGAATCTATCTTACATATCTAGAGGTCTACCATTCTTCTGTTCTTATAATATTGCTGCCGGCTCTCTTGCTATTTATCTGGAGCTTCTTGATAAAATACAAAGAAGAATCAGAAATATTATTGGTTCTGATCTGGTATCTCAGCTTCCGTCACATTCCCACCGCCGAAGGTTTCTTCCCTCTGTCTTTTCTATAAATAATTCTATGTCAATGGTTCAGATGAGCTCTTTGCCAGGACACCTAGACTTTATGAATCTAAGCTCAGTACAAGAATGGCAAAAAAGTCTAATCTATTTACAATTGATTTGACTAGATGTAACCGTAAGTTTTAGGCTAACAGTTTCTTGTCTCTTACTTGTGGAACTCCTTTTCAGCTCCATGCTTTCCAGCTAATTTTAATCTCAAAAGATCTAAATGCAATGTCAATCGTTATCTACTCTCCTCATGATTACTCTTCTTTTGTTCTCACTTCTTAATAATATTTCTGGTTCTAATTCTTCCATACTTAATAACCTCTTGTCCTTTCGTGGCTTTACAACCTTGCTTGGAGTGAACTCAATTAAAATATGTTCGCGCAGATTTAGCCAGCAGCTTATGAGCATAAATGATTACTTTTGTGTACGCCGTACATTAAAGAATTTTAAACACGCTTTTCGCTTTTTGTCATGTGTTTTAATGTTTTTTTTTTCTTGCAACTCAATTTATACGATCATTTTGTGTGACAGTCTTTGTGAAAAATATTTTTTTTAAATGTTCATCTATGTTTCATGTTTTCTTGCTGATATGGCGATGTTTATTGAGAAGAATCAAATACAAAAGTCGACATTTTAAAGTGATATTAATATGCTTATTTGTTAACGTGATTAAATCCGAATGTTAAAATTTAAAACTGATATTGGCAAGAAAATTAGCCTAGTCTGATACAAGGCCAGAAAATATGGCATTTACCTAGAATTAGTTTTTGGCATTTAGTTTGGAAGCGAGGCTACAAATAATAATTTAGTTTGGACGCGAGGCTACAAATAATAATTTAGTTTGGACGCGAGGCTACAAATAATAATTTAGTTTGGAAGCGAGGCTACAAATAATAATTTAGTTTGGACGCGAGGCTACAAATAATAATTTAGTTTGGAAGCGAGGCTACAAATAATAATTTAGTTTGGACGCGAGGCTACAAATAATAATTTAGTTTGGAAGCGAGGCTACAAATAATAATTTAGTTTGGAAGCGAGGCTACAAATAATAATCATCACAGTGATGATAACTCTCACTAGGCAATGATTATGATCCACAAAAATATTTCATCGGAGAAGTAGCCTAAAATATTGTAATGCAATGTAAGTGACTGCCTCGTTAGCATGGCTGAAGCAAAGAGACTATATAAATGTTCGAGTAATAAGAGTTGGATATGAGAGCTAAACGACTATCATTGGACTGATAAAATACGAAATCACACTTCATAACAATTTTCTTATTTAGATATTTAGGTCGCTTTGTACCAGGATAAAAAATCTTTACAGTTTACTTGCCCTAGCACAAAACAACGTGTATGGCACACTGTTATAATCCAATTCACTTCACTAATAGTAATCTGAGAAACCATTAGATTTAGTTATAAGTAATTTCCGTTTGGGGAAACCAGTTGTAATGATGGTTGTATTATTGTAATTGTTAATCATACATAGTAGTAAACTAACATGATTTTGTTTTACTCGGGAATGGCAGGGAACAAAATGGCTTAAAGAGAAATTGCTGCTCTCTATGAAAATATAAGTCCTCATACAACAAGAATAACGCAAGAAAAGATTTAGGAACTCGTTTGGTCTATACTACCACCCACACCCGCCTTGAGCCAAACGATGACTACAAAAAATTTTAACCGGAAAAAAAACTTTCTCTAATGAAAACCAGAGTCAATAGTTTGACGAGAACTTTTTCCCATCAAAACCTGCGCCATTTTACTTTGCTGCCTGATGAGTGGAAACAAATAATAGTGAATAATAAATGGCCACAAGTCAATTGCAAATAAAGATAAATAAATAATAAATAGAATATAATTGTACTTTATGTAATGAAATATAAAGTTGGTAAAGAAAAACTTCAAATTATTTATGACTCAACCTAATAGTTTGACTATTATTAATGTCGTAACAATGATGCATTGATACAAGATAAACATTCTTACAATAGTCATGGTTAATAAAAAATAAGTTGACAACCACTACTCTAAGGTAAAATACGATAAACACGTGTTTAAGAATAGTTTCGTCTCGCAATAAATGTGATGGAATTTCTAAGCTTATAGAGTTCATCATTAATGATTCTACCATTAAATACATCCAAAGACACAGTAAGAAAATATTCCAGTGAACTCATGGTTACTTCATTTTAACGACAATCCTTTTAACGAAAATATGCAGGTTCAATTTATATTAAGAGAATTTTAAATTCATTCAGCAAATAATGTTTTAAATTCTCCAGAAAATGTAAATAGCGAATAAATCAAGGAATTTGTCAAATGAGTTAGAATGTTTACTTTCAAGATAGATTAAGAATTTTGTTACTTTTGGTTGGTATATAAAAGTTTACCGAACGCAAATTCCATTCACTCGTCGGAATTTAACAGTTGTCGTCTCTGTTGCTGTGACTTTGTAACATTCGAAAAACAGCAGGCGAAAATAAAAGCACGCGGAGTTGTTGCCATTTTGATTTTTATATGATTAACGAGATCGTGTGTTTGCAAAAAAAAAAAAAGAAAGAAAGAAAGAAAAAAAAACAAACAAAGGAAAAGAAAACAAAAAACGGTTGTGAAGAAGGAAATGGGATGTGCGGAGATACGAAGAGACCTACTTTATAAAATCTAACAAAATTATCAAACATTAGAATTTAATATCGATTCATTCTTCAATGAACCAAGAACTTTCCTGGCATCAGATAGATAGATAGAAACAAACTGTGATATATAGATAGATCATCACAGTTGAGAGGTGCGCCAGGTACTGTTTTGATTGTTCTAGTTAGATTTAAAATTTATGTCGTCATATCAAGATCCCCATCATCACAACTAAATCTGATAAAGGTGTACCAGACACATATACCACAGTCAAATCTACGGGATATGGAGACAGGTTTTGATAAAAGTAACGTATAATCTTACAGGTGATGCCCAGTTGGAAATATTTTCAGGTTGGGTAATGCAGGCTGCCCAGACAGTCTTCGATTGATGGTGCTTACAAGTATATAGATTTAAGCCTTAGCTACATTTTTTTTTAAATAACCTTCCTGACATCAGAGCATAACGGTGTCCCACTCATGAACAGAGATGAACAGCGCTTCATCCCTTAGGGGACATCCCTACAGTCAGGTAACAGTGGTATTGAACAGGTTATTTACTACGGCCTATCTTCTTTCTCTCAAAGAAAAAATCTATATGTCAACGTCAATAATTAATTAAGATCAGAAGCCATGAAAGCTATTCAATAATATCTGGGGATTAGCGCAGAATATCAAACGACTGCAAGTTTCCTCAATATTCCATTACACTCCTTTTCCATTCAATGTTGATTTTTATTAGGCACCTCCACTTTTTCGGCATAGATTTAATTTTAAAGTTTAAAATGAAATTTTAAAATGGAAAAAGCATTCTTGAAGAATACATTTTAGCTTTAATTGAAAGCTAAATTATTAACTTAATTGTTTCCAAAAAGTAAAATATTCTGGTGTATTTCAGATAAAAATTATATATATTGGAATGCCAAATTTAATTTCGTTTTCTGAAAATTTTCATAAAAGCGGCCATTTTCTTAACCCTAGAACACTAACCATGGGTATAAAGTACCCAGCGCAAATTTTCCTATTTTTAATTACAATTTTCAGTACGTGATTTTCTTATATAAATAATATCCTTTTCAGTTCCTATTAATGTTAACTCAAAGTACAAAGTTTGAAGTGCCTGCATGTAAAATATTTCAAATAAAGATTTATATTAATTTTTTTTTTTTATATTTTCAAAATCGGGTCTGATATACCAATGGTTAGTAGTGGTGTGACTTTAATTGATGGTTAGTGTTCTAGGGTTAATTTTAGGAAATTTGTAAACAAAACAAATTTATCGATTTTAAAACTCTTCCAAACATACATATATATATATATATATATATATATATATATATATATATATATATATATATATATATATATATATATATATATATATATACACGTTATTTGAGTAAAATTAGAAAATTTAAAGTTAAATTAATCAAATACTATATATATATATATATATATATATATATATATATGCATGCATGTATGTATGTATGTATCTATGTATGTATATATCTGACACGTTATTTGAGTAAAATTAGTAAATTTAAAGTTGAATTAATCAAATACTTCTAATAGGTCGTATAAAAAACAGCATAGCATGATGAGAAAAGGCCCCAATTTCAATAAAAACAAAGTTTTGTCATCAAAATGTTTTTGTTATTATTAAGAGGAAAGATCAAACTATTCTATTATTATTTTTATTATTTTTTTACTCTTGTCGAGCACGTTTGAAATTTTGGTTAAATAACCCACATTGATTTGGATATTCTTGCAAAATTCAAATAATTGCCGGATTTTAATGAAACTTTCAAGATTCAGAAATGAATGAAATTAATTTTGAAATTTTTATCTTTAGAAAATCTTGGAAATTTTTTTTTTTTTTTCCGTATGTTACTCCCCACTTCCATAATTTCATGTAACATGAAATTACTTGAAATTAAATTTTTAAGTGGAGGATTTTTATTAGTTAAAAACAAGACTCTTTGCAGAAAGTAAATCATCATTTTTTTTTTTTTTTTTGTAAAAATGTTACCCGTTTCATCGAAAATCTGCTCTGAATTGTAAAATAAAAAATGCAATAAGCATGTTACATTATGTAATTAAAAAGTTTTTAATTAAAAAGATTTTTTAAATTTTTTTTAAAATTTTAATTATAATAAAATATTAGTTAAAAAAATTGTTTAAAATTCTTCATTGCTTTCAAGACGGCGGTTTGGTTATATCGTTAAGTGAAAAGTAAATTTACGAATCGAAATTTGAGAAGCTCATAACAGTCGTTTGAACTTGAATATTTTTAAAATAATTTTAAAAATAATTTAAAAAATAATTTTTAGTGAAAAAACGTTCCTAAGTTCTACCTATGAGAATCTATAGATGACAAAATCCTTAAAAAGGTCAGGTGATTTAAGTGTCGTCTGACGCACGGCAGTTATTTAACTTTTTAATTAAGTTCTGTTTCCGTCTTTGGAAATCATTCCTTCAAAATATCAAAAAAAATTTACTTTTCTTAATTGCTATTTCACTAAATATTTTATTTCATGCATTTGTTTTCGTTTGGGTCAAACTTCAATTAATTAATTTTTTGTTTAAGGTAGTAAACAAATTTCATAAACTTTCTTAAAAACTTAACTAAAAGTCAATAAAATATTAAATAATTGCTGAAAATATGTTAATATGTAAAAATTACTAGGTAGTTAAAAACTAAAAAAAAAATGCGTTCACTTAGATTTCGTAAATTTATGTTATTTCTGGTCATCCATAAGAGCTGTCATCACCTTAATAAATATCAAAGAAAGAGGAACCCTTCGTTTAGAAATGCTTGCATGCTTGTAATATTTATTTCAAATCAGATTAATTTAACTTGAAATTTCGAATTTTAGTCAAATATCGTGTCACAAATCTATAATTTGATTTTTAAAGAATTTAAAACTCGATAAATGTGTTTGTTTACAAACTTCTTAAAAATTAAGAAAATGGCCGTTATTAAGAAAATTTTAAAAAATCGAGCAATTATTTGATATTCCAACTTATATAATTTCTATCTGAAATACACCAGAATATTTTACTTACTTGAAATAATAAATTTAATCCTTTAGCTTTCAATTAAACCTGGAATTAAATCTTCCAGAATGCTTTTTTTTTTAAATTTAATTTTAAAACTTAGGTATCGAAAATTCAGTGGAGGTGCCTAAATTAATCCAGTTCGAAATAAATATTACTTATAACATAAAAAAGTAATATACAACTATTTGTTAATGACTGGCTCTGTTTATCTGAGGCGATAAGAGTTAGTATGGCTGACTAGAATTAACATAAAATTTAAGAAATCTAAGTGAACGCATTTTTTTGGTGGGTGGGCGGTTAACTCCCTGGTAATTTTTGCATAAGAGTATATTTTCCTCAATTATCTAATAATTTATTGACTTTTATTTACATTTCGAATATGCTTTATGCAAAAATAAAAATAATTAAAATACTATAGAATTTTCTTAAATTAATTTCTCTGTAACGAGACAAAACTCTTAGATCACGTGACTTTTCTTAATAATGTCATGTTTAGCCTTTCATATATCAAAAGGGAATAAATTAAATAAAAAAGTAAAAAATAAAAAAATTATTTTAAAAATATAATAGTGTAACTATTTTTATTAATCTTTTCAACTTTGGATTCGTAAATTTCGTTTCTGCTTAATTACTATATCACATCCAGGAAATAGGCCAATACAGAATTTTACAGAATTTTAAGCTGTTATAAATTATCATAATAAATTTTTTTTAAAATATGAAAGAATTCTTGCAAAAATTCATTATTCATCGAAAACTTTTTATTTCTTCAGACAATAGTGTCCTTAATATAACTAATTTACAAAAGTAATTAAGTTTTTCTAATTAAATAATGCCATAGTTTTATTGCAATCATTATTTTTCAATTCAGAATAGATTTTCAGTTAAACAGTGTAAAATTGAAAATAAATTAGTTGATTTACATTCTCCAAGAAGTCCTACATTTAACGAATAAAAAACATTCAGGAAATAGAAATATTCTTTTGCGAAGTGGGGGTAAAATATGTAAAAACATATTTTTTAAGAAAATATTCTAAAAACAAATTTCAAAAATAATGTCGTTCATTTTTTAATAAGTTTTGAAAATTTCATTAAAATCGGACAATTATTTAAATTTGACAAGAATTTTCAAATCATTGTATTTTCAACAGAAAAAAGCTCAAAAAAGTTAATGTTATTATTAGGCAACCCCGATGATGTAAACAAAACAAGATTTTAACCAACATTTCGAACGTGTTAGACATAATTAAACATTTTTTAAAAAAATTTAAAAAATGCTTTGGTCATTCATCTTAATAATAACATAAACATTTTGACAATAAAACTTTATTTTTATTAAGTTTATGGCCTTTTTCATTACGTGATGCTGTTTTCCCGCGAAAAAAGTGGAGGTACCTAATTTTTATTATTGGGTAGTTTAATTCCTTTTGTTGATTCCTGTTTTCTTTTAGGCCTCACTTTACTCATTTATTGATTTTAATTTCAATTTCAATGTTTTGTATAATTATCTTCCTTATTATTATTATTATTATTATTATTATTATTGTCATTATTGCTGTAAAGTTGTTGATCTTCTAATCACATCAATATAGTTCCATGATTTAACACGAGATTATTTCATAACAGACAAAATTTTATTTCATGTTCTTTCAGCAAAAATAACGTTTCCGAAAAATAATTCATTTGTCATGATAGAAATAAGGAAGAACTTTGAAATGCAATAAATAACTATGAAGGAAAGTCACGTTCGTTAGAATCTTTTGTTTTACAATACAACAAACCTCTTTTTAAATAGCAGACAAAAAGACGCCGTAAAAAGAAACATGGAAATGAAAGCTATTATTTCCTTGAAGTGTGATTGTCAGTAAGTTACTTTGTTATTAATACCCTCCTTAAAACTTCCTTATTTGTCATAATCTCTATCCATGATATTCTCAACAATCGTCGGTAAAACTAAAGCGCGATCTTTATAAATTCATCCGTTAGGAGATTATCCATCATCCATTGTTATATAGACGCGTAGACATTACAAAGCAGTTTTCTTTTCTTTATTTCTAATACCGTTTATATTAAGGCTGATAAAAACGCAGAAAGCATTTATTACAGGAATAAATATTTTATTAATTATTGGTTTATTTTACATTATGATTTGTTCTTCCTCTACAGTAAATATGTTGTTCCCCACTTTGTAGTCATAGCGATGTTATTGCTAATAAAAATATTCTCTGTAGAGATAATGAAAAAGGAGAATTAAACAAAAATAGAGAAATACATTTATTTAAATGTGTAAAATGTTTTCTGGTGATAAAAATCGTCTAGTCCAACAAAGTGAATCGACTTTCTTCGCAGCAAACCTAGCAATTGACTTAATATAAACTTTATGCTTCATGGCAGCAACAAACGTGATATATATATATATATATATATATATATATATATATATATATATATATATATATATATATATATATATATATATATATCATAAAAAGGCTTAAACACTAATATTCCATGGTCAAATATTATTTCCTGGAATAAATTATGACCATGGAATATTAGTGTTTAAGCCTTTTTATTATATCCTTACTCTGTCTTAGACATTGACTTCTACCTGGATTCTATCCTCTTGGAATAATTTTTATACAAAATATATATGTATGTGTACGCATGTATGTATATATATTTATATATTTTGTATATGTATGTGTATATTTATCACTAATATTATATATATATGCATATATACATATATATGCATATATACATATATATGCATATATATACATATATATACGTATATATACACATATATATATATACATATATATGTATACATATATATATATATATACATACATATGTAAAATGTATATAAATATATACATATATATATATATATATATATATGCAATATTTATATATATTATTTATATAATATCTATGCGCGGTACATATCGGAAAGCTCTCAATATTTGTGATAGAGCTTATATATATATATATATACATATATATACATACATATATATATATACATACATATATATATATATATACATACATATATATTTATATATATATATATATATATACATACATATATATTTATATATATATATATATATATATACATACATATATATTTATATATATATATATATACATACATACATATATATTTATATATATATATATATACATACATATATATATATATATATATATATGTATATATATATATATATATATATATATATATATATATATATATATATATATATACATTGTAATCAGATGTTCGCTAACTATAAACAGGATGAAAAATCATAAAGAATTTAATTCATACTGACATATTTTCCATGGATTCTAATAAAAAAAAAAAATTAATTATATATCATAAAAAAATACAACCAGTTTAATTATTTGCAATAACTCCTCCCCACCAATGGATATATTACGTAAAACCAACATTATATACCAATTTAAATGTACCCTAAGGAGAATGTCTCTCCGACAAAAAAAAAACAAAAAACATAAAACAAAAAAACAAATATATATGTTGGATATACAACATTTACTCTGACAAAACGTCTTACAATAGACATGTTTTACCATACGTCCATTGCAAGGCATCTATAACAACATTACTATCCACATTCACAATATAAAAAATACTGATCGACCACACAACTATCCTACAGCAAGAAAATAATAAATCAAGCTACAAGAAGGAAACCGAAATCGTTAGTACGGAAAAGCTTGATAAACTATTAATAAAAGGAGACAATATTTAAGAGGAGAAGATTAAAGCTATATAAACTTTGGTAAAACAAGTTTTAACCTATAACTGTGCAACCTGGCGACTTACAAAAAAAGAATAGCGGGAGTTAGAAACTTTTCACAGACAACTGCTAGAGAAAAGTACCCTCATATTGCCTCCAACAAGAACTTGTACAGCAGATTTCAAGAATCTCATTTGTCTTTGTTCATTTTGAAAACAAGCTAAAAACTTCTTGGATATATTTTGCAAATAAATCCAGAATGCCCAGCTATCAAACCATGTCTTTGAAAAGACTGACT
>OZ010577.1:130487090-130499590 GCA_963932145.1 Acanthosepion lycidas | reverse complement strand
ATAAACGCATTCGTTTTTCTCTTTAATTTAATCGGCTGCACAGATCAAAAAGAGGTTAATAATTTAGAATCCAAGTTTCTGTATTCCTAGAGGTAATGATCAGGGCGAAAACATTCAAATTATATATAAAACGTTCGAATTTATCAATATTTAAAACGTTAAAATTATTAATATATCTGTTCTCAGGATAAAACCCCACATTGTCTTGTGGTTAGAATTCCTGGTTCTCATCAGCCTTAGTTCGAATTCCTGGTGTGGGAACGCTTCAGCCACGACTGTATTTTTGATGCCATAAATATATCTATTCACAGGCCAAAAGAAATACGAACATTTTGCCATCCCATTATTTTCTGTCTTTACCGTAATATTTTATTTAATTCACACAAAAAACAACTGTATATTTGGACCTCAGTAGATAGTTTCGTATTACTAAAGATATTAATATTTATTGTTACAAAGGAAAGGTATCAATAATAATAATAATAATAATAATAAAATGAAAATCGCTACTTACATCTTTTTACTGTTAGTGTCCAGAAAAATGGGTACATCCTATTTTAATTTTTCAGTCAGTGGAGACGCTGTCTACCAATTCAACGGTATAAGTCATTCGACAAATATCACTGAAAGAAAGAGAGAAGATTAGATGGCCTTGTGCCGTACAAAGTTATGCTCAGTGAATTTTAAAAGAATATCAAATTTGGGTAGAAAAGACGAGTCGTATGCGGTGGAAATGTTCAGACTTAGAAAGAATGCAACGAATCAGGAAATTTTCTTTGATAAAATCGCTTCTTGTATTTCAATGAAAATAAACAGAAATTGAAATCGTGAGTGTGTGTGTGAATTTTATTTGATAGAAAACACACTGGAAGTTATTCGGAGCAATTAGTTAAAATTCTTTTCAATAAAAATCCCAAATAGTCACCCAGGACTTTACTGTTGATGATACCTCAAATTCATAAGAAATTCGCTCAAAAAAAATAAAAAAAAATAAAATTACATATCGAAATTATTAATACATGTAAATCTCTGTATTTTCCCATCTAATTGTTTGTCTTTTTATGTTTCGAACAAAGTCCCGGTCTGTACTCGTATAGGATAAATCTCTTTTTAATCAAGAATTTTTTAAAATGCTGGTGCTCAGTAACCTGAGATTAAGCATTAATAGCAATAAATAAACAACTTATATTTGGCGTATTTTGTGTTCACAGAGACACGAGGAGAGAGCAATAAATTTTGCTAACACGCACCGACAAGCAATCTGCGAAATAACTTGAGAATTTAATTTAATTTGCTGATAGATATGAACGGACATAGATAGATGACACTATTACACAACCTTCAAATCCCATTGGCATTTAATAAATTGGCAGAAGGAGCCTGGTAGTTGTAGAATTTGCTACACTAGCGCGTGTCGCATGCAACTCACTACAATACAAGTCGCCTGCTCCTAGTACTATATGAATATAAGCATTACTTTCAGAATGTTAAAAAATGATCTCACATAAATAATAACAAAGTTTTTCTCTTATTTTAATTATTTGTTTTCGAAGTCATCATCTATTTCATAGTTCGTCTATATTCTACACAGCCTCTGTCTTATTTGGGTGTTGGAGTATGCACATCAAGAGTTGGATGGGGCAGCAAAATTAGAAAATGAATGTCTCGAATGACCGCACCTCAATTTACAGTTTTCGTAATAGGATTAACCTGTTTTCTCCCGATTGAGCCCAGCTTCGTATCCAGACACAAGTTCGACTGCGAATGAAAACATCAGGATGAAAATATATCACCGAATGTCTCGCCTTCCAAAGCAAATAATGGTACAAGTAAGAAAAATATAATATGGGTACATTGTGTAAAACCCCCTGCCAGGCCAAGGATACAAAAAGCAGGGTTTAGATAAATGCACCCACAAGAAGTTTAACAACAGCCAAAGTTCATTTACATGCATAGACCCAAACAAAAATACATCTATACAAACACACACAAACACGCACACACACACACACACACACACACACACATATATATATATATATATATATATATATATATATATATATATATATATATATATATATATATATATATATACATATATATATATATATATGGATATGTGTGTTTATTCATATATATATATATATATACATGAATAAACACACATATCCATATATATATATATATATATATATATATATATATATATATATATATATATATATATATATAAAAATGAATAAACACACATATCCATATATATATATACATATAAGATTAAAATTCATGCGAAGAGTGATTAATATAGGGGAAAGATTGTAGACAGTATGGACATAAAAATCAAAGTGCAAGGTCTATTGTCTATTTCTCTCTCTCCCTCCCACACACTCTGCCTATCCCTCTGTCTGTCTGTTTCTCTCTCTCTCTCTCTCTCTCTATATATATATATATATATATATATATATATATATTAGGTTGGTGCAAAAATAATGAGGTAATAATGTCATTTTTGACGTATTTTTAACGTCAAAAAACGACATTATTACGTCATTATTTTTGCACCAACCTAATACATGTGTGTGTGTGAAAAGTCTGCGTATATATATATATATATATATATATATATATAATTATTTATATATTATATGGCGGTACTTATTAGAAAGCGCTCAATATCAGAGATAGAGCTAACAAACTCACATCAATCCAACCAAATATATATATATATATATATATATATATATATATATATATATATATTATCAACCTTATATATGTCTTTTAAAGTTTTTTCAGATGTTACATATATATATATATATATATATATATATATATAGAAAGAGATAGTGAGAGAGAAAGAGAGTGGGAGAGAGAGATGGAGGGAGATAGATACATATAGAATTTTTATGTATGTATATATGTGTATTCAGACTTACATATATTCATGGGCTAAACACGCCTGCACACACACATACATACGTACATACATATATTTCAAAGATATCTAAATAGAATATATGCGTTTATTATGTGAATTTGTGTTTATATACTGTTTAATGTTGCGCATAATATTTACCACCCAATTAAGTTCATTGAAAAGTAAGTCGATTATGTTGAAAAATAAATGTCATGCGAACTCATTGATGTACCTGCATAGATAGATAGATAGATAGATAGATAGATAGATAGATAATGAACAGGCTAGGATAGATAGATAGATAGATAGATAGATAGATAGATAGATAGATAGATAGATAGATAGATAGATAGATAGATAGATAGATAATGAACAGGCTAGGATAGATAGATAGATAGATAGATAGATAGATAGATAGATAGATAGATAGATAGATAAGGTACTGATATAGATAGATAGATAGATAGATAGATAGATAGATAGATAGATATGAACAGAATGACATAGATAGATAGATATGAACAGACTGAGATAGATAGATAGATAGATAGATAGATAGATAGATAGATAGATAGATAGATATGAACAGAATGACATAGATAGATAGATATGAACAGACTGAGATAGATAGATAGATAGATAGATAGATAGATAGATAGATTATTGGCTAACATATATTTTTAAATATTCCTTTTAAGGAAGAAAAGTATTGTTGAAAATGTTCTGAAGTAGAGCCGCCAAATTTTCTTTTTAAGATATTTTATTGTTTGCCAATTCGAAGAATACCGCGCGTTTATTACCACGGCGCTGGTTGGTTAAATATATATGAACACAAAGTATCAAATAATCGGAGCGTGTTAATACACAAAAATAAAGTTACTTTCTGTGTGATACTCTTATATCTATTACTATTTATCTTCATTCCTGAAACCGGGTTCCACATTAATATATAATTAGTAAAATAAGTAATATATGTATATAAAATTAAGAATATCAATAGATATATATCATTAATAAAATACATTTACATATATATAAGCAACACACAGCTAAAATAAATGCCAAACGGAAAAAAACATCATATGGTTTATTCCACTGTAAAAATAAACGTAGAAAAAATTACCCAAATAATAAAAAAGCACAAAAAAAATAACCATCAAAGCCCCTGCACAAACCAAACCAATCTCTAACAGCAGAGTTACGAATGCCCCATAAATGGCAATTGCTTGCAAAAAATTTTAATATACCAAGCCACTGTAAAATCATCAGATAACGAAGATAAAATATACATACCAGTAACTGAAAAACACTGGAAACAATGAAACAAAGCAAAACAAAACTTATTTTACAAATAGTTTGTACGCAATGCTTTCTAAACATATATGGGAAATCAAAAGCAAAAACAAATTGCACCAAAAATATCATCGAGAATAAGGAAAACAGCATCAGCATACAACAATAAAACCAAATCCCAGACCTACTCAAATTGCCAAATAAACGATAAGAAACTCTCTCAAAATGCAGATACGAAAACAAATTTTTGCTTCGTTATTTGAAAATCGAAAACTAAATACGACTACCTTGTAAAATACAACAATGATAAATACAAATATATACACTATATACAACGCAGATAATGTAACATGATTTAGATAAAACCAACAAATTAATCTATATAAAATACTATAACCAAATAAATAAAATAAAAAATGAATGTTCTCATGAATACAAATAAATGAAATAATAATAATAAACAACAACAAATAATAATAATAATAGTAAATAATGACAAAAAGTTAACAATACTAAAAATAACCTCAGTTAACCGCATTTGGATACACAATTACTTTTATTTAATAACATCTACAATAATTTGAAACATAAGCGTTACCGCCTAACCAGTAACTGTTAGGATAATACAACAGACCTCATTAATCGTGACATAATGCACCATTGACTGGTATATAACAATAGTCGAAGCAAAACACAACAAAACACAACACACATGGCCTGAAGATTGCGATCAAGCATGAAACATACTGTTGCCACTGGTTATTGACCTCAGTGTCCACTTTTATATTTTATATCTACATACACGCTATCTCTGGTATTGCGTACCCAATGTATATATAAAATATACCATACATTTAATTATATATATATATATATATATATATATATATATATATATATATATATTTTATTACTTCAGACGTTACTTTTAGTGGATACCTATATTTGATTATTACCTATATATATATATATATATATATATATATATATATATATATATATATATATGTTGTGTGCACGATGGGTAAACATTCGTGCGTGCACGATGGGTAAACATTCGTGCGTGCACGATGGGTAAACATTCGGCATTTCAAATTTTTATTTCGCGCATGCGCTTTGCGTATTTTTGATTTTGTCGACTGCATAGTAGAGTTTGGCAGCTTTTTTGAGAAAAAGAGCACCATGACGCAATCCACTGCGCCAGAAAGTTGAAAAGGTCCAATTGTACTGCTTGGCATTCGCGCTGGAAGCTCCAATACGAGTATTTCAAAATGCTTGCGTGTCATTCTGAGGACAGTGTAGAGGTTTCAGAAAGAGTTAAATGAGTCTAATGATAATTACGAATGTATGGCAGCTTGGAAAACTGACTCTGATAGTTCTGATAAGAAAGGATCTCCCAATTTGTTGTTAAGTCCTCAGACTCAACACTGAGGTTTACATCAAGTGCCTTAAAGAGGTAGTACTGCCATGAGTCAAGTGGATGGCTTCTGGAAGACTATGTGTCTGACAACAGGAT
Source organism: Acanthosepion lycidas (assembly GCA_963932145.1). Lineage (NCBI taxonomy): Eukaryota > Metazoa > Mollusca > Cephalopoda > Sepiida > Sepiidae > Acanthosepion > Acanthosepion lycidas. The sequence continues at coordinate 130,493,861 of OZ010577.1, read as the reverse complement.
TCTACACCATACCACGCAAGCAGGAGAACCCAGTCATACGATTGCTGCGACCACATCACCTTTTACATCTAGCCACTTAACTCCCCAGATTGCACCCACTTTGATTATTATTTGTGGGGTGCAGTTAAGCGAGAGACCAACAAAACACCATGTAGCACCAAAGATGAACTGAAGGCAACTATTTATGGAAGCTTTCACCAACTTAATCAAGGAGATCGCCCAGAAAAGATGCAGGAGATTCTGAAGTCCTCTGGAGGCGATTTTATTGATGAAATTTACTTTTTAGTATTTCAAGATATTTTTTGCAATTTTGTTAAATATATCTTTTAAAATGAAAGTGTTATTTAAACGAAAATTATATATATATATATATATATATATATATATATATATATATATATATATATATATATATGGGGGTATAAATGTATGCTATATTTATGAATTAAAGTGCAGAGGAATAGAGCCTATGTAAATATAAAAGTGGACACTGAAGTCAACAACCAGTGGCGACAGTCTGTTTCATGTTTATCCGCAATCGCCAGGTTATCTGATAAATAATCTTTGGAAGTAATGTCTGATGATCTACAGTCCTTTAAAAGGGCTGTGGTGAAATAATTTATTACATGGAGCCTTAAAGTGGTCTGTTTTTATTTAAATTATTTGCTCTGGATTTACATTGAGCTCTCTGGATTTTATCCTCCTTTGGTTTACCCATACGGATTATTGTTTTTCATAAACTATATATATATATATATATATATATATATATATATATATATATATATATATATATATCTGTGTGTACGATATGCATCAAGCAAAACAAATTCATTATCTTTATTACATTAACTTACTTTATTTATCTATCTGCCTCATTAACTTAATTAATACATTATTTCCTTCTCTCTGAATAAGTGTTTACATAAAAAAAAAATGAGGGCAGACTTAACAAGGGAAAGAAAATTATTATGATAGACATCTGAGCGACATAGAAACGAAAAAGTTCTGCTGACTTATGAATCATAAATATTCTCTGTTGCCACCAAGAAATGAGTCTGGCTCATTTTACAACGTTCTAGAAGTGTTGCTCGAGTTTTTGATTTGAATAAAACTTCACGCTTATTTTTGTCTTCGTTTTAGTTTTACAAGACGAGTTTTTCCTTTGCTGTCGATTATTTTTTTAATCGTTTTATTTGTTGAGAGCAAATATTCTTTGAGCGATATTTTGGTAAAGTAGAGTTTGGTACACGGTAGAAAATGTATATTTTTATTTAAAACACCAAAAATCTAGACACTTTCTTCACATACATCAAATATTTGTTTATCCTTGTTTTTATTTTTTTATTTTTATTACTATTATTATTATTTAAGGAACTGTTTTTCTCCTTCCGTCTTTTTTACCTTTTTATTTTTTTCGTTTTCTTTTTCCTTATAATTTCTTTTATCTAATTCTTTTACATTTATTTTTTTAATTTTTCTCCATATCTTTATTTTTATTTTTATTTTTTTACATTTTTAACCTCTAAATCCTTCTTTTTTTTTTTTTTGCTATTGTTTTTGTTTTTTCTTTTCAGTTTTTCTTCAGTTGTCAAGCTATTGTCCAATATGACTAAATGCCCAAGATCCTTATCCACATTCTCCAGTCAGGATTATTTCTTCACCGTCCAACGCAAAGCATCTGATTTTACAAGTTTTATTTATTAAGCACAACTTTTATAATGGTTCGGCTAAGGTCTCAAGAATTGGATTGTACTCAGTCCAGAGAAATACAATCCCATATATAATTTAAAACCCCCACCGGCCTCCGATAATTTTAATTTGAAGACACTAAATTCTTATGAAGATACAGTGCAAAGAGCGATATCTGTTCAAATACTCTGGCAATGATTTACATCATCGTTGAGACTCTAAGGATAATCCTTAGACCCTTGATGTGATTATACAAAGGTATAATAATAATAATAATAATAATAATAATAATAATAATAATAATAATAATAACGAGATAAGAGTGTGATTTAAGAAAAGAAAAGACAGTGTTTAACAATGCTAAACAATATTTTGTCATTATGTTCGTATTCTTCAAGTTATGTTTAAGAATTGCATACAAGTATAAAGATATATTTAAAAATACTTGTATTTTTTATATTAAGTAATGCCACTAAGACAAGGAGTTACAGGGCGTGGAAGAATTAGTAACAGAAACATTAATGATGAGCAGAAAGAGAAGAAAGTAATCAGGTGAACAGTAGATAGCCATTGACATTGCATTTATTTTTTTGCAGATTAAACTTGCCAGGAAAGCATGGAGCAGGAAGAGATTTCTACAAGCAAGAAGTGAAAGAGGACGGGTACATCTAGCCAGTTTATCTGTAAATTGACAAGATCTCGACGCCAGTCTAATGCTGAGCTTAAATTTAAAAAAAAAACCTAGATACCATAGCAAAGAGCCCATTTGAACAATTACCATAAAGGTATTTACAGAAAAAACATAGAGAAGCAACCGAAAGACTGTGAGAAAGAGACTGGAGCTGAGTTGCCAGATCAGAACCAGTAATATTGCAGATTGTTCTTTGGATCTTATGAAGGAGCTCATAGGTAAATAGCAGGGGCACCGGGCCATATGTGACAGCAATATTCTAAGTATGGATGAATGATAGACTTATAGATATGTAAGAAAGATTCTGGGTTTCAAATGGGCGAGGAAATACAAGTAAAACACAATACAGCGACTGAAGTTACAAAATACTTAAGAAAGCAAAAGCAAATACAACCGACCAGATGCAGAAGCGATGGCAAGATAAACCACTTCACGGTCAATACTCTGCCTGTACCAAACTATCTGATGTAGACAAACCCTGTATCCATCAGTGGCTACGTAGTGCAGGTTTAAAAGCCGAAAGCGGTTTTATTCTTTCTACACAAGACTAATTCTTGTTAACAAGAAATTATCAAGCACACATACTAAAACATTGTGTTAGCCCAAAAATGCAAATTCTGTGAGAAATATCCAGAAACAATTGGCCATCTTGTATCAGGTTGCACGGTACTGGTACCCACTGAATATAAAACACGGCAGGACAGAGTGCGCCAATATCTGCATTGGAAAATCTGCAACTTCAACGGAAACTAAAAGAAATTGGTATGAACACCATCTAGACGCGGTTACGGAGAGAACCTGTAACAATTTTGTGGGATTTTACAATATCCACAGATAGAACCATCAAAGCTAATCGCCCAGACATCGTGATTAGAGACCCCAAAGACAAAACGTGCCTTCTTATTGACATAGAATTCCCTGAAGAGTGTAATGTATCTTTGAAGATCTTCAAAAAACTATTAAAATATAAGAACCTTGAAATCGAAATCTCAAAAATGTAGCACATGGGAACATTAACAATCCCTGTTGTAGCTGGAGCCCTCGGATTGATTGCAAAAAATTCCAGTAGACTAATTGATGGGATTCCTGGAAGCCTATGCCTTAAAGAAATACAAAAACATGTTCTCATGAGTATAGCCTAAACCCTACGAAGGGCTTTATTTATGTAACATATGTTTGTTTTTGTTTTGTTTTGTTTTTTTTTGTTTTGTTTTTTTTTTTGTTGTTTTTTTTTGTCAGTGGAAAATGTCATGATGCCATTTCTAACCCTAGTTTTCTGGGTGGGACCCGGAAAGACATGTGTACACACCAGAAATCAAAGGAATAATAATAAGTTCAGTCAGGTTACTTTTTAGAATGACAAACTTAATATTTGGACAAATGAATGTGATGACCGATACAAATGCAATCAGTACAATATAAACTTTTCAAGCTGTACATTTCTATAACTTGAAAATCTGTTATACTGAAACGGTTTAAAGATCATCTGTTAACTTCTAACGAAGATGCCAATCTCTTCGACTTACTGGACAGAAGGAAAAGACGAAAGAAAATATTGACGTATTTAATTTTTTATTCTTTTTTCCCCCGGCTGCCTAATGATGAATAATGCATTTATTTCACACGTTATGTATTTACGTTTAAACATAATAACCTTCTTTATCAATGAACTTAATTCACAGGTAAATATTAACCGCGTTTATCGAACAGACAAGAAAAGGAAATCTTAGATCATTATTCATTAAATAACTACGTGTCAACCCGCGGATTATCTACGGTTAATAACATTTTGAATATTTTTACAAATAGGGACAGATATAAGTTTTAGGCTGACGTATACAAAATATCTTCCTACAATGTATATATAACAACTGACAACAAAATAAAAAGCTAGGTCCAAATAATAATAATAATAATAATAATAATAATAATAATAATAATAATAATAATAAGTGCCTCCTTATTGATATGGCAGTCCCTGCGGACTGCAATGTATTTTTAAAGATCTTCAAAAAGCTATCAAAATAAAAGGACCTTGAAATCGAAATCTCAAAAATGTGGCACATGGGAACATCAACAATTCCAGTTGTAATTGGTGCCCTCAGATTGATTGGAAAAGATTTCAGTAGATTCATTAAAGGAATTCCTGAAAGCCCATGCCTTAAAAAAATACAAAAAAAATTGTTCTCGCGAGTACAGCCCACGAAAGGCTTTATCTATGTAAAATATGTGCGATTTTTTTTAAATAGTTCAGTGGAAAATATCATGATGCTATATGGCTTTCAGCTTGGCGTAATATAATCTTTCTAAACATCTACATTAAATGGCGAGTGTAGTTAGTTATTCCATGTATAAGCTTAATATTCTATTTTTAAGAAAACCTTTTAGTATTAGTCTGGAATTTTAGTTTGAAGTAATTTTTTTCTCAAGTTCCGACGATTTCTAGAATGAAGAGTTATCATTATTCAAACAACAAAGATGAGGACAATAGTCTGCATGTAAAACGTGTAAATAAAAGTCCCGATGATGTAACGAATATAAAATCAAATCTTTTCAAGGTTGGTTGACGAATGAAATTATAACTTTGCTAACGTCACCAAAATTATTTAACTGATATCTAGAGCTTACTGGGGAGCAAATACGAGGCTCTTGCAATCCATGCAGATTACAAATCTGATCCTGAATGATTCAAGACAAATCTCGATCTCACATTTGAAAACAGCGAAAGAACTTTCCGTTAGTTCAGAAAATCATCAGACTCCGTTGATTCAGTGGCTTTCCCTTATGCCTCTCCCTCTCTTCGAGTATCAGATTCTCCAGGCCCTCCTTCCTCAGTACGTCCCAGAATTTTCATCTGCCTCTTCCTGATGTTAAATATAAACTTCCTCCTTGTTTGCATCCTCTCCAAAACCTCATCGTTGCTCACACGCTTGGCCCATGATATGTCCAGCATCCATCTGTAGAACCATACCTCTATTGCCTCGAGTGTCTTCTTCACGTTTCAGGAGACCGTTCAACATTCGCTGTCGTAAAGGAGGAAAGATGTCACGTAGCAGCTCAGTACTCTTTTATTTGTTACCAAAGAAATTCTCCTGTCTCGTAATATCCTGCTCAGTTTTTGGAATGGGTCCTTGGCTATCCTGATACGCCTTCGGGTCTCAACGTCGTACTTACCGTCCTCAGTCAAAACACTTCCCAGATATTTAACCTTCCGCGTCTGCTTGATTTTAGTGTCCTCAACCTGCAAATCGCATTTTGGGCTCATCCTTTTACTGATGACCATGCATTCTGACTTGTAGTGTATACTTAGTCCCTTCTTCTCTTCTTCTTTGCTCAGGTTAACTTAAAATCCAACCAAGCGTGGAAATTAAGTTTCAAATCCAATTATTTTGTTGTCGAGAGCGTCAATTTCCTTACGCGAATCGAGTTTGACAATTTGAAAAGAGAGGATTCGTTGATGCAATTCAAAACGAGCGTTAAAATAACTAAAGCTTGAACTCATTTATTCTATACGTTGCTGTTCATTCGTTGTGAAAAATTACTAGACATTTGAAGCAGTTTTTCTTTCTTTCTTTTTTCTCTCTTCCAAGACCGATATTACTTGGGACACAACTTACTATCACTAGACTTATTGATAAAAAAGAGTAATTAAGTCACTTTGGTGTCAAGCAATGACTAAAAAGCTAGTCTCGTTTACAATTGCTGCTGTAGTATGTTTGCTTCTTGACGGGTGCCTCATACACGTGGTCTTATGCCAGACTAAGCTAAACTAATGCCAATTTCAAAATCATATCAAATAGTTCAATGGATTATTGTGTTCTATCAGGTCACCTCGTCATGCATTAACTGTTAACAGACTAATCTCAAAGATAATCACAACTGTTATCAGCTCGATTCTTATTGCGTATCTGAAGTAGGCTGCTTTGTGCCAAACTAATTTGAGCTCATTAATTTTCTTTAATACTGTATCCATGTAGGTAATCATTACACTCCACTAGAGATTCAGTTTCTATATTATCTATGTATTACCATGCATTTTTATTTTTGGAAAGATCGTGTAGGGCTTTCTCGTTGTCCTTTCCACAGTTTAAAAGAGTTTTACACACGTTGTCACTCTAGACATGAGTCCAGTTTATCCATTTAACTTATATATAGAAAAGAAGAAAAGCGGTGATGCGAAAAGAAACCCCCAACGAAATTCGAGACAGTCTTGTTGATTCTATTTTCTGTGACAATATCCGTTTTGTTAATCGCACGCCCTTAAAAAGTGGGATTGAATCGTTAAGTAAATGATAGTAAGTAGGTTTTAACGACTATCGCGATTGTAGTATGTTCGATTTTCCAATTTCTGTAAAAAATGCTTTAGGCTTTTCTCGGTCAATAGTCGG
>OZ010577.1:130452090-130482090 GCA_963932145.1 Acanthosepion lycidas | reverse complement strand
AATCACCACTCAACGGGTGAGGAAATTGTTATGGTCAGAGAAACAAAGAAACGGAAAACCATATATACGTGTGTGCGTGCACGCGCGAACTAGTGTGCGTACGTACTCGTGTGTGTGTGTGTGTGTGTGTATGCGCAAAAAATAAGTAAATAGTTCCTTTTTCGGCCTAGTCGGTTAGTGTTCTCTTTACGCTAATATCTTTTTGAAAGAAATCAAACTACGTTCCTCTGATGTTCTGTTACCTGTTATCTTGAGAAAAATAACTTGTTGATTAGATGAAAAGAGTTGGTAGAAAATGGTGTTGCATACTTAACACTGAAAGACAACAGTTTCTTTCACACGAGACCGAGTGACGGAAAATCTATCGGACAGAAATCAAGAAAATTATCAATTTCTTTCGATTTTCTCGACTCTTCGTTGCCTGAAAGTGAGAATTTAATAAAGTTTAGTATGAACATAAACCACTATGGCTATCTACTTGAAATGTTGGCTTAGTATGATTTGCTTAAATAGCAAACAATTGACATTCGTTTTATTCTGATAAGTATTTGTACAGACCGACAAAATGAATTCTTTGCTCATTGCATTGTCAAAAAGCCTTTTTGACACTTTCTTTATCTTCGCTCATTGCAAATAGAAAATCACAAAAGTCAACCTTTCCCGACATAAACAGTAACAGAGGTCAACAATGTGGGTATATCAATCAAATATCTTAACTTTCAAAATGTCTTATTCTCTTATTTACTAAGCGTAGCTTAGTATTGACAAGTGGTCACAAGTATGGAGCTCAAAATAAGAACTGAACCCATTTAACACGGGACGTTCTTGAAACGTTACACATAGGTTGTATTTCGTGTATATACAGCGTTGTGGTGATATTACTGTAACTGTTAGTGTAATCAACTACTGTCCTGAATCAAAACTGACCGCTTATACTCCGGACGTTGTCGCAACATTCCGGTGCCTTTGCAAAATTACTGTAGCAGAAAAATTCTGATTTGGTCAAATATAAGAATAGTTTTTCTTCACTTAACAATATGAGATCTGATAAAAAAAAAAAAGTAACGAAAATTTTCTTATGGTAACGGAGCTAAATTACCCCGAGTGAAGACGCTTGCCACAGATTGACCTTGAAATATATCGAGCAAGCCCATTAATTTATAACGTTCGTCCAATCAATTTACACTTCTATTTTATGTGTTGTGTCCCTTCACAACTTAGGCGATCACGGCGCTCCACTTCCCCCTATCCCTTGTAGCTCTCAACAAGTTCTTTCCCTCTGTCACCTCCCCCAGACCACGTTCTGTCATCTACTTGCTTAAGCCTACCAGGTCATATCACGCGTTGTCTCTCTTTCCCTCTATTCGACCTGTGAGTATCAGATTCTCCAAACACCATTTCTAATCACGTGTCACAGAAATTTCATCTGCCACTTCCTGATTTTAAGTATAAGCTTCCTTCTTGTTTGCATCTTCTCCAAAATCTCATCGTTGCTCACACACTCGCTCCATGATATCCTTAGAAGCCTTCTGTAGCACCGTACCTCTGCTGTCTCGAGTCTCATCTTCATCTTTCAGAAGACCGTTCAATATTCGCTGCCGTAAAGGAGGACAGATGTCACCTAGCAGCTTAGTACTCTTTTCTTTGTCACCAAAAAATCTCCTGTCTCGTAATACTTTGCCTAGCTTTTGGAATACGTCTTTGGTCATCCCAATACGTCTTCGGATCTCAGCATCGCATTTACTGTCTTCCGTCAAAACACTTCCCAGATATTTAAACTTCTACACCTGCTTGAGTTTAGTGTCCCCGACCTGCAAATCGCATTTCGGGCTCATCCTTTTACTGATGACCATCTATTCTATCTTCTTGTAGTTAGTCCCTTCTTCTCGCTCTCCCTCATTACCTTCTGTGGGAGGCTTTGTATTTTTTCCATTTCTGCTATCAGTAATGTGCCATCTGCGCATCTTATGTTGTTAAGTTTGTGGCCGCCGATGCTGAATCCCGGTAGGATTTCTAATTCTCACAGAATTGCCACGCTGTATAAGTTGTATAAGTCCGGTGAGAAGACACGTCCTTGCCTTAAAAAGTCTGTATTTGTATTTGCGAATCAGAAAGAGATTGATTATGTAGCATATCAACATTCCCATCATCCCCCAATAAACATAGCGACACTTCTTCTTTATGTACCTAGTTCCTTCAGGGCGCAGGTGATCATGGCTCTCCATAACTTCCTGACTCTTGTAGCTCTTAATAATTTTTTCTTTCTTCTATTTCTCCTAAACCATGTTTCGCCATCCACTTACATAAGTATGCTATGCGCTGTTTCCCTCTGCCTCTCCTGACTACAGTCTGTCCAATGAGTATCAGATTTTCCAAAGCTTCCCTTCTCAGTAGACACCCTAGAAACCTCAATTGTCTCTCCTGGTGCTAAATATAAGTTTTCTAAGTGCCCACTTGACACACGCACACGTATTATCACCGACATCCCAAAAGACCAACTAAAAATACAATACACAAAGACACAGGCACGCCGACATTTCACTACCATCTTCAAGAATTATACACGTAGACACTACAAGACCGACACAAAAATGCCCACTAAAATCTTAACTTACACACGGGTGCACACACGGGTGCACACACACACAAATTAACATTAACATTATAAGACCAAGCCACGTGACTTCTCCCCGGCTAATGAAAAACAAACAAATAAGAACATGTACTGGAATTTTCTCTTCTAGAATTTATTTCCAAAAACTTACTGATGAAGCTTAAATAAAAGCGAAACATGTTAAATTTATAAACGTTTCCTACTTGTCCTTTATATGTCTACCCATCTACCATTTGTCTATGCATGGAATACTGTTGCCATATATGGTCTGGTGCCCTCGCTTTTCATCTCGAGGTTCTTGACAAAATCCAAAGACGGATATGCAATGTGATCGGTCCTGAATCTCGACTCCAATCACTTTTTCACAGACGTGATGTCGCTTGCCTCTGTCTTTTCTACAAATATTTACATGGCAAATGCTCTGACGAGCTATTTTCACTGATTCCCTGACTGCATGTATTTAAGTGCGCTACGATGTTGGCATCTCGGTCCCACCATTTTAATATTGAAACAATTAAATGTAACTGCCGCTTCTACACCAACAGCTTCTTATCTCGCACTTACCGACAGTGGAAATAATTTTCTCTTACTTGCTTCCCTGAGAAATATGATCTTCAAAAATTTAAATGTAAGGTCAATCGACATCTTCTAATGCCTTGATTCCCGTTTTTATCCTTTCCTTAATCCCCCACCCCTATACCCAGTATTTTTGCTTACTTCCACTCCCTGTAACCCCTTGCATACTAGTGGCACTCCCGTCTTGTTTGAGGCGAAATGTATAAAAAGCAACATATATCTATGCTGAACACGGACTCGATAATGTAAGAATGGTCGACATGCTTGGTTTGAAAAAAAAAATCTCTTTATTTAATTTATCATCTTTTACATTGATAAATGTATCTATAATATTTATGCAATCTCAAGTGTTTTGTCTATTGTATATATATATATATATATATATATATATATATATATATATATAAATGATATAAACATATATATATATGACTATACATATAAATATATATGTATACAAATGACTATATATATATATATATATATAAATGATTATATATATATATATATAAATGATTATAAATATATATATATAAATTATATAAATCTCTATATATAAATGACTTTCTCTCTCTCTCTCTCTCTCTCTCTCTCTCTCTCTCTCTCTATATATATATATATATATATATATATATATATATATATATATATATATATATATATATTATAAATTAAAGAATATCAAACACTTAAAATCCCACAGGTAAGAATTTTTATTTCATGAGAGCTCTCAAAAAGTAATTCTCAGAAGCTCTCAGTCTTCAAGAGCTACAAACGATCCTTTTGTTTGTATGTCTCGAATAATGAGAGCTGCTTTTTTAGAACTCTCTTGAAATAAAAATTATTACCTATGGCATTTTAAGTATTTGATATTCTTTAATTAATAATAATTTTGCTCTGACTTTTGACATAGAGCTCTCTCTGGACCTATATCTTCCTATACGGATTGCGATATTGTATCATTACTAGATAGATAGATAGATAGATAGATAGATAGATAGATAGATAGATGTATATATTATATGCAAATATGTGTTTTTATCTATATTTCTGTACTCTCAGTTGTTTTTTCCAAAAATAACATAGGTTGCTTGTAGAAGTCCTGCTTAATACACTCCCAGAATATTTATGAAAAGAGTGGATCAGTGGTTGAAAATGATGTTACATACTTAATGTTGAAAGACAACTGTTTCTTTCACACGAGGCGAGTGGCTGAAAAATTATCGGACAGTTCAGGAAAACATTCCCCTAAAAATTCAAATATTTGTCCTTTTAGTTACATTTTGAGAAGTGGGCTGAGCTGAGAACTTAGCTTATATATTAAACATACGGGGCACCTCGAGGCGTTAAAATGGTTAGCAAACTTGTCTCGCTAGGACAATTAAGACTGAGTAGTCATTTCGATATTCTCTCGGTGCCCCTTGCTTTCGGCCTTATGCCACATCTAAACTACGCTTGGAAATTCACTACATATTAAACATGGTATGAAACACTTTTACATGGTTTAATGGTTAGTTAGCTAGATCTATTACAGCTGAGTCGTGCGTTTGATCCTTACATGATGCTCTATACTTTCGGCCTTGTGCCATATCTTTGCTACGCTTAGTAAATCACTATATATTATATATCCTGGTAGATTTTAGCCCAGTTCAGAATAGACCTGGGGAGTTAGCCTACGCTATGCCTCGTCTAAACTATACCCGCCTCGGCCTGTTTATACCGACATTTACTATTCAAATTACCCAGTTTTTCGTAAGTTTAATGTTATATGATTCCTCCATTCTACAGTGGGCTTTTTAGCCACCATTGTTTAAAGCAATTTTGGCTAGTTTAGTAACGTCTCTTCTTTTTTTATATACAATACCGTGTTAGTATCCACTTACTCTCATCTATGGTCGAAGTTGACTTATATTTTGCAATGAAAGTTCGCGGAAGTAAGGAACTTGGTGAATTTCAACGAGAGCAAATAATAGGATGACATCAGTGGGACAAGTCAAATAGAGAAACTTCTAGGTTTTGTCAGGTTAATTATCAAAAGATTAATAATATTGTCAATAAATTTAATGAAGAAGGCCATGGTCGCGTGGAACATCGTTTAGAAGGACCAAGCATTGTATCTGAGCGAAGGAAAAGGGCACTGAAGAGGGAATCATCAGAAAGCGTCGTTAAAGCGTCAAAGATGTCGCCAACAGGAAAATGGAAATGTCGCCATATGCGCTGAGAAAGACTCTGAAAGAGCCTAGGCTATCAAAGAAGAGTTGCAAGAAAGAAGCCCTTAACAAGTTAACAGGAACAATCGTATGGATTGGGCGAGAGAATTCAAGAGCAAAGAATATGAATTTTGGAAGTCTGTGATTTGGTCAGATGAAAGTAAATTCTGCCAATATTCTAATTCCAGACAGGAATGTCTGCAAGCGACAGTGAAACATGGAGAGATTGGAGTAATGGTGTGGGTCGCTGTCTGGTTTGGAGGGAATCTGAGCTGATTTTCTTTGAGGAGCGGTTGAATGGTCCAAAATACCGTCAAATATTAGAGAAAGGACTACCCCCACTATTTCAAACCAATCAGATTGACAAGAATGTCTACCTTTTTCAAGAAGATAGAGCGCCATATTAGATGAGCAAAGTAGCAAAGGCCTGAAAGGAAACGCAAGGAATCAAGTCACTGCCATGGGTAGCCCAAAGTCCTGGCATGAATCCAATAGAGCACGTTTGGGAACATCTTAACCGAAAACTTCGAGAGCATGCAACCAAAATCACGCAAGTGGCAACCCTTAAAAAAAAAAACATTGCTAAAGGAGTGATGAAATATGTATCAGACGATTGTTGATAACCTGATCAAATCCATGAAAAATCGAATACAAGCACTGAAACTAGCAAATGGAAGACTTACTCCATCCTAGTTCCAAATACTGTTTATTTATGGTGAGTTTGGAAATTAAATTTTGAAATTGGATGTAGTTCATTTCTCCTGGCTAAAAACTTTTCTTAGGCCACAGTACTATCTGTTAATTATGACTGATATGAATTTATTCAAGAGTATTCTGGTATCTATATTTCTAAGAAAAAATACGTGTTACTCAATAAATTAATACATCTGTTCGCTAAACAGGGTACGCCAGCGGATACAGACTTGTTCATAATGAATTAAATTGTGATTTGGTAAACACAGAAGAGTGGTCAGTGCTAAAAAATGAACACTCTTCAAATATTTCGACCAAATAGTCATACACGAGTTAGGCCTATTCTTGTACAAACCAATAAATCAGAATAAAATTAACGGCCGTAGAATGCACATAAGCAATTTTTCTAAATTAGCAACACTACATAAACCACAGTATCCCCAATTGTTATATGAAAATATAAACATTTGCATCTTATTCCATGGGGGGGAAGTCTGGGTGTATTCTGGGTATATTTTAGCCCAGCTCATTTCATAGTGAGGCACGTTGGAGCAATGGGTAGCAGCTCGGGTTAAAGAATCGTAGATCTTAGTTCGAAATCCAGTCGAGTTTATTATATTCACTTACAGGCTAATACCCTTGGGAAATGTATGAACCCATCTATCCCAACTACTTCGGCTATAGGTAAATAGCAAGACAGGCTGGGTTTTATAGCCTTGGTCTAGAAGAAGAAAAACTGGATTCAAACCAGCTTGGAGAGGGTTAGTTACCATCAGACCGTCTTGTCCATGAAACACCACTACAGCCGTAGCAGCAGTAGATGTACTGTCCCTTAGACCCTAAAGGGTTACAGGTTTCATGATTTATACTTGGCAGGATATCAACCAGCGTACCTTGAATTATAAAAGAGCTTAGTCTAGAAGAATTTAGATTATATTCTGGTAAACCCCCTCTGTTACACTGGAATGTGAAAAAAACCGGCTTCGTAAACGAGTAATGATAAAAATCAATAAATACATATTTATAAGCTAACATGTGAAAATCTTCTAATAATAAAATCAAGGTATTCGGATTACTACCTTACATGTTATTTAAGGAAAATTAAAAAAGTTATTTCAATTCTTTTGGTTGATATCGAAATAATTCTGTCATGCATATATATATATATATATATATATATATATATATATATCAGGTTGGTGCAAAAATAATGACGTAATAATGTCGTTTTTTTACATTAAACTATACGTCAAAAAACGACATTATTACGTTATTATTTTTGCACCAACCTAATATATATATATATATATATATATATATATATATATATATATATATATATATATATATAATATAAAAGGCTCAAATACTAATCTTCCATGGTTATACATTATTAGATTGGAATCACGATCCAATTCATCAGACCTACAAATTCAAAAAGAAATCGGAAAACGGATATATATATATATATATATATATATATATATATATAAAAGGATTATTATAAATAAATTTTTTACTTAGCTGATTGATGTTATATTCAGCACCACGACTCTAGAGTTTCGCAGACGAACTTTTTTGTAATTGTTCAATCTACTCTTCAGAAGGTTTTAGCAGTTGACAATCTTCAACGCCTTACTAATAACTTACTCTATTTACAGATCTGGCGCTCATTCCGAATAACTTACGTTGCTGCCGTTTACCCAGGAGATAAGCGTGGTTCAGTACTAATTTCAGTTACAGAAATTAGAGCAAAATATTTTACACGTGTGTTCCTATTGCTGAATGTTCATAACTTAAACATTTGTAAATAGGAGAACGAGATTATATCTACAAAAAATGAAGCAAGTGACTCGTAATGAACTGTCAATAGATACTGCCGAGTAACTTGAGCGTTTGAAAAATGCATTTACATTATCGCCCACTGTCTTTTTTTATATACTATTGTGTATGAAGGATTTTACGACTTGTAGGCCAGGTTACTTGATATATGGATATTTTGAACTTCTTAATTTGATTGATTTATTGCTACTGATAACATCATAGGTGTTTGACAACTAATAGCGGAGGCGGGGCAAAGAGAAATGGTACAACTTTACGTTAACATCGTCCTTTCTGGGCGATTGAACCCCCACCCACGAAAAATCTAAAATAATATGACGCAGTCAATGAAAGAAGGGCAATCGTATGAAAAGACAAACGGGTTGGAGAGTTGGCGGGGTTTGGAATGACAGAGCGGTTGCCCAGACGTCGCAGGTTCAAATTCAGGGGTCGCTGATACTTCTTATCATAAAATCATTTTAAAGATCCCTCCACTCGACAAAATATTTGGAACAAGACGCATAGATGATTACAGTGCAAACACATACGCAAGTACACACATATACATCATGCCTACACACAGTTACAGTTGTATATATATATATATATATATATATATATATATATATATATATATATATATATATATATATATATATATATACAAAATATAATTTCACACACACACAAACATATATGTCATTCATGCAAGAGACGAATATATATGTGAACCAATGACAATGCAATACTTATTATTTATCATATTCTTAATACATAACTAGGGAAACAATTCTTTATTTTTAAATTTATAAAAAATGTCTGAAATATAGAACAAGAAACTTTAAATAAGAATAATTTCCATCTTACCTTGAACGTATAATAATCGTTTGATTAACGACTACCAAATCAACTTAGAAAATTAAAACATGAAATATTATGGTATATAAAATAATCTGAAAGCAATGGTATAAGGCCCGAAAAATGTTTTTATCATTAAATATTGTTCATATTAACATATGAATAAAAAACATTGTTTTTATACTTATTTTATGTTGTAACCTAGGGAAGGTTATAGAATAGAATAATCACACGAAAGTTGGTAATGAACGATAATACTTAGGACAAGAACAACACATATAAGATTCGCCAGCGCCGCGTAGAAGTCAACTGCTAGAAGTGAGTCAAGTGAATTCCACAATGAATCGCCAACTCCAGGATATCTACCAACCGTCCCAGACGATAAGATGTGGCACAAGGCCGAATTTAATATTGGGTATCCGAGCCCGAAGGCTCAGCCAAAAATTCCCAGAGACCCCGTATAAAACGGGGTCATGTAGCTGTTTCCCGCGGCGAGACTCTGCACTTCGACATAGCCTCGTCCGGGGATCCTCTCTGTCTGGAGGCATAGAGTTTGACTAGCACAGCTGGAGACGAATCTCCAACTGCAGATCAACATACACTATTTACTACTGTGTCTATGTGAATGGTGACATACTCATTATTGCCCATAGGTATGCTACAACATTTTATTACATTGTAGTTGATTCAAAAAATTTCATAATCTGTAAATATAAAATAATTTCTATTAGTTTTTTTTTCTTTGTATGCTGTACCCCTTCAGGACGTAGGCGGTTATGGCTTTCCACAACTTCCTGTCCTTGTAGCTCTTGATCAACGTTGTCTTTCTGTTATTTCTCGTAAGCCTGTTCTGCCAGTTATTTACTCAAGCTCATTTCGATGTTTTCTTCTGTTCCTCTTGCCTTCTATCTGCCCCGTGAGTATCACGTTTTCTAAGCCCTCCTTCCTCATTATATGCTTCAGAAACTTCAACTGTCTCTTCTTGACGTTATGTCTTAGTTTCCCTTTTTTACAATTTAATATTTTTGTGGTTAATTCTCTCGAAAAAAATAAAATGTATAAGTCCAGTTTAATGCGTTTGGCGTTATTAAAATTCTAAAAATCGCTTTTTAAAACGAAGTAAATTACCAAAGGAATATCCAGTTTTAGCGGTGTCAAATGAAAATGGTCTTTTCGATACACCGTGTTTTTTTTTTGGGGGGGTGGCGGTGAATCAATAATCTTTCGCCTAAAATGTGTTTTCTTTGGCCTCTTTTAACAAAAAGTGTATTATTTTGGTTCTATTCTAATTTGAGGCAACAGATCTTCCAGAAGAAACAAATCTTGATAAATATAAGTATATTGTGGAAATCTTCCCCCATTCAATTACAAACAAATAATTTCCCTATTTTAGTTAAGGTAAATTATAGATATACTTTTTATCCTATTTGTTTATAAAATTTGATTACTAACACCTTTAAATACGTTATGGTTTCTGGGTATTGAGAATTCAAACTCACCCCACATACACACACACACAACTGCATGAGGCTGGATCAAGGCGATGCCTATAATAGACCTGACATCCATGCATCTGGGGTCTGTGACTGGGCGTGGACATGTGGAAACATAAATTACTACTAAGTAACAGTTGCTGAGAACATTTCCAGCAAGAAAACTTATACAGCAATTAGTTAATTAGCAACTATACATATATAGAAGCACCTTATAACTATTAACAATTACTGACTCATTTCCACAAATGGACAGTACAAAAGAAATAACAAATCTAACCTCCTCTGCTAGCTCAAAAAATATTAATAAATAAAGAAAATAAACCGAGTATTGAACTCACAACTCTTTGGGTCCTATCACTGGATCTGACTAACGCCTTTATACACTGTGCCATGTGTCCTTGAGGACACCGGTTACGGCAGTGGAGAACTTTCAGAGGGAAATTAACAAGAGATAACTGATAAGTGACACCCATAAAACATGGCACGTGGAACTAGAACAGTCTACCCCAGTGAGCGAAATAAAGGGTTAAGTTCGACATTCCAACCACCCGAAGAAGGCCGTAGCGTACAACGACCAAAATATTGTAATAAATATGGCGACAAAGATGAGGACAATAGTCAGAATAATGTAAATAATGTACATAATTCCTCATCTCAGAAATATAGACAGATACTTAATCAACTCATTATCTAGAAAAAGTTGGAAAATAAAAAGTAAAAATTAGTTTGTAAATGTTTCTGTGAATAGATAAGTATGAACATATTTTACAACTTGAAAATATATGCCTTTTTAATATTGATTATGTTATCTTGATAGTTATTAATATTGATTATGTAGTTTTAATAGTTAATTGTACAAGAGAACTGTATGAATATTGTTAACTTATAAATAAAAATTTCAAAATCTTTTACTGTTGCATTTTTAGTTTATTAGAATCTAACAAATAATTTTTTCAAACATCTTTGACAATAGAATCTCAGGATTTCTTTTAGATTGAAATGATGCATTTCAGAAAGTAACAAAGATTTTTGTCAAAGCATTCCTGCAAGTTTTCAATTTAACAATACCAAACATTATAAAACAGAAATATACCCACTGAAATGTAATATCCAATGGAATTTTTTAATTACCACAACCTATGTTAGATCTTCTATTGTTACAATATGGGGTATTAAATAACAAAAGTGATGGAAATAAACAAAAAGAAAAAATAATCTAAATGAAATCGGCTAGATTATATACCCCAAACATATATTTAAAAAATATATTTTTACATCTAAAATTCTCAGCGTCTCTCTTTCGTCCGTGCGCATGTGCAGTCGCATCAGCGTAAGCTTAAACTTCGTCAGATTAAATCCTAAAGAACAAAATGCGTCACACGAAAACTGTTTTCCATTTTGTCATAGATCTTTCTCTAAAAATTACCACAATCTATTTCTTACAAGAAATTTCAATATTCTTGAAAATAATATTATTTCCATATTCTTGAAAATAATATTATTAAATGTTTCTTCTTCTGTGGGACAATCTTTTTTTTTAATATAATATATACAAAAGTGACAATAATAATATCATTAGAGATTCTAGTTTCAAAGTCTGGTAACTTATCAAATGTTTGGCATGCTATTTCACACAGATCAGCATTTTGAACAATTACTGCCTGGATCAACGCTGAATTCTTTAACATCAACTTAAGAAGTAATTCAGTTTTTTTTTTCAATATGAAATTTTTCAAAATCATCTTTTACTTTTCTAAAATAGGCATCGCCAGAACGTTGTCTTAATTTTCCAAATTGAACTTCCTAATAATTTATGTGAAAGATTAACTAAACACTATTTGCATTATTCGGATTATTGTCCTCATCTTTGTTGCTATATTTATTACAACGTTTTGACCGTCTTCAGGTGGTTAGTTAGATTCAGTGACAGGACCCAAACAGTATGACTTCAATACCCGGTTAAGGAAGTGGAGAACTTGGAGAGGGAAATTAACAGGAGATAACTGAAAACTGACATTCATTAAACATGGCACGTGGAACTAGAACAGTCTACCCTAGTGAGCGAAATAAAGGATTCAGTTCGACATTGCAACCACCTGAAGAAGTTCGGAGCGTACAACGGCTGAAACGTTGTAATAAATATGGCGATAAAGATGAGGACAATAGTCCGAATAATGTAAATAGTGTACATAATACCTCATCTCAGAAATATAGACAGATAATGAAGATTAACTAAGCATAACAAAATAAACTTACCTGCTTAGTAAATATCTACAGAGATCAGTTCAACAATTGCATGTATTTTTAATAATTAAACTCGTGTCCCTTGTAAATAATTTAACTTTCTTATTTACTTTGTCTCGATTAATTTTGCCATTTTTTCGATTATTTTGCCATTCAAAATTAGAAAGAAATGCCACGTGCACAGCATCTAAATCTTATAGAACTTTCTTCAATGGATTCATATCAAAATATACTTCTTTGACATTAACAATTTTCCAAAATTACAACACTTTCAATGATACTAGTGACGAAATTCTGTTTTTTGAAAGAGAGAAAATTGTCATACAATATATACCAAAATGGTAACGTTCAACCATCAATTTAAAAAAATTTTAATTTTAAAAATTAGAATCGTTCCAATGAAACAGACTGGACGAAAAGCTGATCCTTGCATGTAACGACTGACACAAAATCTTGTTGATCAATATTGTGACAGAAATTTCTATCATGTAACGACTAACACAAAATCTTGTTGATCAATATTGTGACAGAAATTTCTAGCATGTAACGGCTAACACAAAATCATGTTGATCAATATTGTGACGGAAAGTTTCCCAAATTGATAATTTGGTCTTTTTTCTAAAAATTATGCCAAATCATCAATTTGCACATTTGACACAGAAGCAGAAATTTTATTTGCAATGTTTTGTTCTTGTTGAGGACAAGGTTACACACGGTTTATGGAAAATGGTCAAATAATGATAGCAAATTCTTAGGTCGTACTTTTCTTTTAATAATCTCTCTTTCCAGATGGAAAATGTTTTTAACAACAGTGTTTGGTTTCTCTAGTAAAAATATTTTCTACTAAACTGCAGAAATGTTAGAGAAAACAATGTGATAGTATCTTCGTTTACATTTTTGTCGTTTCTTTTAAAGAAAAGATATCAAATTAAGTTTCAGTCAGGTACGTACCATGCGTGAAACACGCTTAGGTGATCATGTATCTTTCGACACATGACTGACGAAGTAGATTTTTTTTCCTGCAATAGGTTTCCATTTCTTTCTGCGGTAGGCCAGATACCATCAAACCCGGGTTGTCCTACTATTTACCCATAGCTGGGGGGAGAAGAAGAGGACTCATACCTTTCCCAATGGTATTAGCACCTAAGTAAACTTAATGGATCCGATTAGAATTCGAACTCGGAAATCCGATCCCTCAATCCGAGCCACTATGCATTAATCCACCATGCCTTAAGTTTACTGAATTTAATTATAACATTAACTTTATGTGAATAAATTCTTAATAAACTCTATTTTTCATTAATTTCATAGTGTGATTATTTATATTTTTGTTTTCAATTTACGAAGGACAGTAAAATTAAAAATCAACATATCATTGAAAAACAAAAAATTCATTAAAAAAATTTAATTTTATAATCAATATGACCGTTATTATTTCTAACAATATCACAGAGGAAAATATTAAGTAAACTTTGTGGTAAGACCTTTAATAATGACATTTTTCCATTTCTCACGGAATTTTTTTTTTTTTTTTTTGATAATAAAGATAAAATAAAAACAGTGCAAGTTCAAAGAAAATAAAAGAAATGAATAATATACTTAGTTCAGAGTTTTAAATAATAAATTCAAAAGTATCCTAAGGTAAAAAGGTAAATCAATCAGTTATGTAACATGCGTGATAAACGTTTAGGCGATCATGTAACTTTCGATACATGACTGACGAGGCAGATTTTTTCCCCGCCGTAGGTTGCCATTTCTTTCTGTAGTAGACCAGTTGCCATCTATAGAACCCGATCTGTCCTGCTGTTTACCCATAGCTGGGGGGAGAAGAAAAGGATTCATACCTTTCCCAAGGGTATTAGCACGTAAGTGAATTTACTGGAATATAAAAGTATTGAAGGTAAATATTTCTTTTAAAAATAAAAATAAATTCCCCACTTCCCTTCAGAAAAAAAACGTCCCCGTTTGTTTGAAAGTCATGTCCTTCTCTGTCACAGAAAACCAGTAACATGAACCATTGGCTATTTTCATTACGGAAGACCAGATACGTAAAAATCTATTCTAGGAAACTTCACCCCTGAGACTATTTCTTTTAGAAAAATTTTAAACGGCGTTTTCTTTTTATTTTTTCAGGGAAACTAAAGTGCTTTTTGTTCTTGTTTTTTTTTTTTTTTTTTTTTTATACATTCACTCCAATTAAGGCGATAATGCCACTAATATGCAAAGGCTACCGGGAGCAGAAAAAGAATGAAAAATATAAGACTTTAGAATGAACAGGAAATCCAATCCTAAACAAGAAACAAGAGATAAACCTTTAATCCTCTAACAAAAGACCAGCAAGGAGTGTGAACCGGACAGTAAGCGAACCTATGTGCTATTGAGGAAAAAATAAATAAATAGTAAATAAAGTTTCAGAATTTTGGCGAAGACGTTAGAGGTATAAATGGATGAATAGAAAAAAAATGGAAACGTTCACATATACACTATTTACATTGTTCGGACTAACATCCTCATCTTGGTTGCCATATTAATCAAAATGTTTCGGCCGTTGTACGCTCCGGTCTTACAACGGCCGAAACGTTGTGATAAATATGGCAACAAATATGAGGATGATAGTCCGAACAATGTAAATAGTGTACATAATACCTCATCCTTATTCACATATATTTAACCAAAATACATATGTAGATTGTCTCCTTTAACAAAATAATTATGTTTTTTTTTTTTTACATTATTCAGACTTGTCCTCATCTTCGTCAGCATATTTATTACAACGTTTCGGCCGATGTACGCTCCGGCCTTCTTCAGGTGGTTGGAATGTCGAACTGAACCGTTTATTTCGCTCAGTGTTGTTCTAGTCCGACGTTTAATGGATGTCAGTTATCTCCCTCTGAAAGTTCTCCACTGCCTTAGCCAGGTATTGAACTCACACTCTTTGGCTTCTGTCACTGGATCTAACCAACGCCTTTATCCACTGTACCATGTGCCTTGAGGACACATGGCACAGTGGATAAGTTTCCAGCCAAAAAGTTGTAATAAATATAGCGACAAAGATGAGGACAATAGTCCGAATAATGTAAATAATGTACATAATACCTCATCTCAGAAATATAGATAGTTTTTTATTTCAGTCAAGAATTCAGATAAATAGTAATCGGAATCAGTTATTAATTTTAAAAATCAAATTCAGATTAAGCCTTGTTTGGATTTTGTTATTGTACAGTCATTTATATTTTTAATGTATAATAGGAAAGTTTTAATTTTGCAACCAAAAATGAAATAACCAAAAAAAAAAAAAAAAAAAAACGGACAACAGTTTCAAAACGAGGATTAGATATGTTCACTATTCATCTAAGTAAAGCAGCCTGGAAAATCATTGTTTGAAATGCTGACTTTTTTCTTTTTGGTGCTTGCATGTTATAAGCAACTGTCTGAACTCCGAGGAAGACCCAAAAGGCTATTTATCTAAGGATCAAAGTAAATATATACGCTTGGTTTAGAAAAAAATAAAAACTTTTTGCATATTTATTTGAACCAGACAATTTAAAAATGTATCCTTTTTAGAACTTACCTCCTGCGTTGATTTTGTTCATTCAATGTTTTTTTGACATCAAAATCTCCTGGGACGTAGACCTCATAAAAAATACGCCTTCCAGATTTGTTTTCTGTTCGGTATTCAAATGAAGCGAAATCCCATTCATTACAAGACCAAGACCCTCCTTCAACACACAAAATTGTCTAGGGTGTCAAACTTGTTAAAATAACGCTACCCTATTATTAAACCATGTTTATGTTGGCGTAATTTCGTTGACGGTGAGCTATTTCTTTGTCATTAGAGTCGGTAGCAATATGATTTTTCATTCGTGTAATAAGAATATTCTTTGCTTGTAAAACTTTCGGCAAATTTCACCTCATAAGTTCTGTCAAGAGGAATTAATTCAGAGGGTAGACAAACCCCGCTATACACTACTTTCATTAACACAAACTTCACTTACTATCTACTAAGCTCTAAAGTATGGAGTACCCAGTAAGGAAAAAACTTTCTCGGTGTGAACTTGGACTTTAATACTGGTTATTAACATCTATATACCGAAGATCTATATAACCATAAATACGTTAGTAATGAATAAAGCTACCCTAATAACATTCAAGATAATTCACATAAATCAGTCCAAGCTAGATTAACTACTGACCCCAGCAATGAGGAGATATTTGTCTAAAATTAAACATATACAGGCTTTAGAACTAAGCAATCATAAAGTAAATTTAGATTATTTAGAACAAAACAAAGTAAAAATAAACAAAAATACCGTAGACATAAAATCATCTGGTTTAATCCAGCTTTTAATCGTAATGTTCAAATCAAACTAATATCGGAAACATTTTCGTAAATTTAATCCAGAAGCATTTTAACCATTAACCAAAACTAAAAAAAATAAAAATAATGTTAAGATCAGCTATAGCTGCGTTAATAACATAGACAAATCCATATCCCAACATAACAATATTATATTTAAACAAATATATTTCCAACAAAGACAACGTAATGTTTTTTCTAGAAACAAATGCAGAGAGCTCATTTTTTAATCTAAAGTCGTAAAGCCAATAAGTGTTGTGATGTAAACAATTTTCCAAGTGTTTTTGTTTGCAACTAGAGACGTGATTTGTTGAACCCCAAAAAATATATTTTCTAGGGAAATAATTTATAGTCACGGAACCTTAATGCATCTTTTTTAATTATTTAATATATATATATATATATATATATATATATATATATATATATATATATATATTAAGACATTTTTATGTTTAACATTCTTTTTATAGATACAAATATTTAAGTAAATGCTATGTTTATGTATCTATAAAAAGAATGTTAAACATAAAAATGTCTTAAAATAATTGTCGGACTTTGTCCATTTCATAATAAATATGTATGATAGCATATATATATATATATATATATATATATATATATATATATATGTGTGTGTGTGTGTGTGTGTGTGTGTGTGTGTGTGCTTGTGCTAAGAATAAATATATTTTTCCTCGCCATTCGATGGATATCTGAGTTTCATGCACTTAAGAATTTGTTCCTGACAAATGCAATATGCACGAAACTCAGTCCTGTATGGAACAGTGAGAAACAAATTAATATTTATTCTTACTACAAATTTAGAGCTTTGTTTTGGCATTTAAAATAAACAGGATTTGTATATATATATATATATATGTGTGTGTGTGTGTGTGAAAAAAATCAAAAATATTTGTTTTTAGAATTGTGAATATTAATTTTTATTAAAGGAAGATTACCTGCTCTTTATTTTACCAAGACTCCATCCAAACCTAAAAAAAAACAAAAAAAAAAACAAACAAACCTTAATCTACCTTAAAAATAAACCGTAATTTATATTAAAAAAATTAACCTGGATTAATGTATTTAAGCAGATATTTATTTTTAAGCCTACATGTAACCATCAATTCATTTTTCTTGTTTAATAAGATAGCGTTATTTAACTGTTAAAAAAAATATGAATCTGCCCCTTAAACGAAAAATATGAATCTGCCCCTTAAACGGTCAATGTACAAATGATAATATTGTATAACCAGCTGGCATACATTCCAGTAACGATGTTAAATTTTATTTTGGTTCCACTGAAAAATCCTTGGAAAGTTTGTATTTACCATCATCGAATGACTTTAAGTAATATAAAATGCAAAAAACAGGATTGATTTCTTCAAATATTTCTGGCAATTAAAGAATGATGGTAATTCAGGTTTAATCAACTGCGATATTATATCAAGAGCCAAAACTTATAACGGGGAAAGAAATGTAAAATATGTCATGTAAAAAAATTGTTTATCTTAAAAGACTTAAATAACGCTAGCTTATTAAACAAGAAATAAATAAATATTTACTTAAATAGTTTGATCCAGATTACTTTTTAATATAAATTGCGGGTTATTTTTAAGGTAGATTACGGGGTTTTTTTTTGGGGGGGGGGGTAGGGGGGGTTGGGTAGAATGAAGAGCAGGTAATCTTCCTTTAATAAAAACTTAATATTCACAACTCTAAAAACAATTTTTTTTGAATTTTTTCACAGATATATATATATATATATATATATATATATATATATATATATATATATATATATATACAAATCCTGTTTATTTTATATGCCAAAACAAAGCTAAAATTTGTAGCAAGAATAAATATTAATTTGTTTCTCACTGTCCCATACAAGTCTGAGTTTCGTACATGTTGCAAGAACAAATTCTTAAGTTCATGAAACTCAGATATCCATCGAATGGTGAAGAAAAATATATTTATTCTTAGCACAAACACACAGGCACACACACAGACACACAGACACACACACATATATATATATATGTATGTATGTATATATATATATTAATTAAATAATTAAGAAAGAGACAAATTTAAGGTTCCAAGACTATAATTTATTTCCTCAGAAAATATATTTTTCCTGGTTCATCATATCACATCTCTAGTTGCAAACAAAAAACAATTGGAAAATTGTTTACGTCACAACACTTATTGGTTTTACGAGTTTAGATTTAAAAAATGAGCTCTCTGCAATTTTATCACACGACTTCTAGCATTTAACAACAACAGCTTATTTTTTTTTAATAACTGCATCATGACAGCACTTCTAAATGTTTTATTTTTAAAAATGCATTTATTTAGTAATTTAATTTACATTGGGTACACATGCACCACACTCGCAGATTGACCTGTACCCTAGGGCACATTATGAACGACAAAAGTAAAAGTACTAATATATGACAAATGCTAATAGATAACAACTAAATTCTCTACAGCCGCCAATGCAAGGAAGGACAAAAAATCTAGAATCTATTATTATACAAAATAAACAGCCCAGATTAAATAAAATATCATTCGCCACAGGAGACAGTATCTTGAAGTGTATATGATATATTTTATCAGTATTATAAAAATTAAATTACAAAAAAAAATTTATAAATAAATAAATGACATTTTTTGTGTGGCCTCGTTCCCAATAGCTGTTGCACATGACCTCGCGCTAGACCATTTCAAATCTCCAGCTTCCCAAAGAATACCAAGATGCAAACAAAAAAATTCTAACTACTATCCTAACAGAATATCGATATTTGATTATGACCGCAAAAGTTGATAGTACGTGAATAAAAATAACAAAATATGAACTTCGGACATTTTATAACAACTTCGAGCACAAGACTCAGCAACTTATCCGGAAAATATAATATCAATTGGTAATTAGTAGGGATGATTCCAAGGAGGATATTAATCCAAAGAAAGCTCAATGTAAGAACATTACAATATAATAATGATAGGGACCAGACATTGACCTATTTAATAAGTCACTCAGAGGAGACGAGGCAAAGAGAAAAAGAAGATATAAGAGAGCAAATGTGGAAGCAGGGGTGGGGGGAGTAAAAAGTGGGAAAAGAAGAAAAAGACCAATAAATTAACATAAACAGGCATATTGGCGTTAATTTCAAAGAACAAGGATTGATATATTTTGCAGTTGACATTTGACATTAATTTAAAAATTATCAAAAAATAACATAGGATAAAAAGAAGAAAGTAATATAATGTGAATGGGAGATAAGCAAAAAATATTAATATCATTAATATTATTAATAACAACTAAAGAGTAAAAACTTAATAATTAAAATATAAAATTTTAAATTTTAAATAATAAATTCATAATTTAAAATTTAAATTTAAAACAACCTAAAAATATTTAAATAGTATCGAGAAAATATATTATGTAATATCGGAAAACTTATCACAATCA
Source organism: Acanthosepion lycidas (assembly GCA_963932145.1). Taxonomy (NCBI): domain Eukaryota; kingdom Metazoa; phylum Mollusca; class Cephalopoda; order Sepiida; family Sepiidae; genus Acanthosepion; species Acanthosepion lycidas. The sequence goes on along the minus strand of OZ010577.1, from coordinate 130,461,743 downwards.
AAGCAAAATTTTAAGTAATTTTTTTTTTAAATAAAAAATATAAAATAATATATATTATCGAAAAACATTTCGAAATTAAACAAAATTTAAAAGTAATAATATTATTTTTATAATATCGTAATAATAATAATAATAATAATAATAATAATAATAATAATAATAATAATAATAAACTACCTATGAGATGAATAATAATAATAATAATACCATTTTTATAATATCGTAATAATAATAATAACAATAAAAATAATAGTAATAATAATAATAATAATTACCAATGAGAGGAATAACTGTATAGTAATAATGATGAAACAGTAATATTAGATTAGTTATAAACCATTTAACAATATATATTCTTGTATATATGTACATATAAAAACACACACACATAAAAAATAACTATACACCCACACGCGCATATATATATACATATATACACTCATACATACATTAACACATATACATACATGTGTAAACACACACACACACACACATATATACATACATATATATATATGCATATATATATACACACAAATACATATATATACACGTACACGCACATACACTTATATACATCCACACACATATATATACATATATATCTAAACACATACACACATGTACACACACACGTTATATATATATATATATATATATATATATATATATATATATATATATATATGGGGGGGAGGGTGTATGTATGTATCCACATACAAGCAAGTAAATACCCCCATATATAAACGCCTACATACACATATGTATATACTTATAAATACCATATAATCACCTACAAATGTCAACGCAATTATATGAACACATATCAACACACATGTGCCCATATACAAATATCTATACGCGTATACAGTATAACATAAGCAATTAAACCTCTATATAGTGACACCAGGTGTTATTTCTAGTCTAGATAATTTAAAATTCCGGAGTTTCCATGGGCAGGCCTTCCAAATATTAGATGTAGTTTGTTATTTTGAGACGATGCCTGTGCCTGTATTTGAAGATAATTTCATTGCGGTGATTTAGTATATCCTCAGGTTCATAATGTTTGTTTATTGATATTTTTCCTTAATGCAGAGGTCCCATCTATCTCTAAGGTTTCTAGGAGTTCGAACCCTACAGATAATTCTCCATATTAACTGTGGGGTAAATTTCCACCAGATCCCAAAATTATTTAGACAGCGCTGTTTGCTGTTTAAAGAATTCAATTGTGAAGGAATGGCGATGGTTATAAAGGTACTGCTTCCAATTCCCAGCAGATATTCCAATATAAACCTGTTTTTGGTGGGGTCGTATTCTCTTTGGTGAAGATCGTGGCGTCGTACACCACGTTTTCTGTCATACATACTCTTCCAGCTGGACATTCAGTTTTTTACCTTTCAATTATAGGTAGAAATATTTTGTTCTAATTTATTAGCATTAAATTCTCTAATAATGTTATCATTGTGGGAATTTATAATCTTCTCCACATTGTTCCCACATGAGTAACTAATTTTCAAGTTCATTTTATTAAAAACAAAATTCAGTGTATTGTTTTTACTACAGTGGTTATCTATTAAACGTAAGGAGTACTTTCCTATATTAATGTTGGATAATTTGCAGAATGGAGGGTTGAACCATATAGCATTCCTTTTTCTATTCTTGGATTTATTGGACTTATTGTCAGTTGTTTTTTTTTATATCAAACCGAAATGAATTTTAGCAAACACACTTGAAATGTGAATGACATTAACCAATTTCAGGAATTTGTTTCTTCCCGTTGAATAGCATGAATCGACTTTGGTTTTGTGTTGTTATTTTTTTTTTGTTTTGTTTTGTTTTTGTCTATATTCGACTACTGTATAAAATTCCAAGCAGCCATCTTCGTATATCTTTTTAAGAGATATATTATGCATTGGGAATTTTAACTCGTGCATTATTTTATCTATCTATTTATCTGTCTACTAATATATATATATATATATATATATATATATATATATATATATATAACGATATATGAATTTTTATATATCAAGAACAAGTTTTAGGGAAAAATGCAGGACAAAGTGACAAAGGTTTCGTGTGATGCGTTTCATTTAGGACATCATCGAAAAAACACGAAAAACATTCTACAGAAATTTTTCAGTGTTAAAACAACATTAAATATAAAACAAGCAATTATTTTACTAAAATTCTAATAGATTAAAATGACGTTTAAAATGCAAACAGTTATTTTGCCCTTTTTTCTCTTTTCACAAAATGGTCATGAACTTATTACTGGTATTATTGGAAGTATAGTTATATTTTGAAAAGCTTAAATCGAATGTAGCTTGACGCTATATATATATATATATATATATATATATATATATATATATATATATATATATATATATATATATTCAAGTATATGGATCTCGAGCAATAGTTATTTTATTTATAGATGGTTGCTTAATGTGAATCTAAATAGCTTCAATAATATTTTACCTTTTTTACAATTAGATTTATAAAGTATTATTAGGTACGAGCTGTATTGTAATTGTTGTGGTGCCTGCTGAAGTGTTGTCTAAGAGAACTTTGATCAGGTAAATGATACGTGCGTCTATGTGAAAGAGGCGTTGTTATATAACCTATATATGATATATTGTGTTTGTTATATATTATTGAAGGTATATTTTAACATTATTATTAAAAAAAAACGCATAATTTACTAGTCAAGACATGTTATTACCCGTCGGTGTCACATGTCTTCCTCAGGCTACATTCTCTTTAACACTTTTATAAAATAATGATACAATCTACTTCTTAAACGCACTTAATTTTCTTTTCTCACACACCTGATGTTGACTCATGCGAGTCGAAAGCCTGTATTACACAAACTGTATTTTGCGCAATTTATCCACCTAACATTTGCAAAAGGATATTCATATTTTAAAAAGAAAGATAATCAAATACAATAGACACGAAATGTCTGTTGTATTTAACATTTAGCTGGCCATTCGTATTCAAGGATAGTCGTCTACTAGGACGGTTAGCCAATTCCTATTGCAGACACTTCCTCGGGCACATTTGTGTTTATTCAAATCCCAACTGTAACTATGCTGAGCAGAACTTAGTTACAGTTTCTGGGAAAGAGCGTTTTATCTAGCAATCAATCAACAATTTGAACAAGGCCAGCAAGCTCCAGCCTTCGGCCATGATGACTTATGACTTTGTGTCAGCACAGCTATCGACGGCCCTGAGCTCTACCCAATTTCACTTAAAAGGCTTGGGTCCATTCATGGTATAGTTTTCCAGGCACTTTTCAAAGATGCTGCACGCTGGGATCGACCCTTCTTTTCGAACCCGGGTCTCAAGGTCAGAATGCAAACGGTCTACCCACTCGACCTATATTTAACAATACACGTTTAAAGTATCAACTGCTAGAAAAATATATTGAGTACAAATACAATAATATTAAAATGAACATTAAAGATCATCTAAACATGGAACACGCTCACCTAAGAGTTATTTGCGAATGTTTAGTAAGTTCATTCCTTACTTGATACGCCATAATTTTTGTGGTGTGACAGCCTTATCTGAGCTGAAGTTATACCAAGAAACACATCAACTGCGTGTGTCTGTGTAAATAAATGATGCGATTTCTATGTATTTCTGTTGAACTACTTTTCTCGGATAAACACAAGACATGAGTAATTTTAACGAACCTGTTTGTGATTGGTAAGTGTTCGTCAACTCAGCAGGTAGATTCTGCGTACAAACCATATTGACAAAGAAAAGAGATTCGCCATCACGATTCTGTCTTTTACCCTATGGACATTTATAAAGCAAACACGTTTCAGATGCTTTATAGGACTGATACGAAACAATCAGTCATTTCGTAAGAATCTTGACCGATCACCCACCCTCGTTTATAACTCACTGCAAAAGGATCTCTACACCGAGCTAGATAATATTTTCTACGGGAGAGCAATTATGAGCTGCCCAGTGAGTATTAAACTCATTCCAACTAGAGTACTTTTTGCAAGACTAGCTTTAGTAACTTCGGTTCGCCGAAGTCCGTCCAATAATTACTAGCTTTTCTTCGCCTCGCTACAAGGCCACTACAATAGAATCACAAATTAGGTCAGTTCATGTATCTATAGCAAACGCCCTGAAAAGTAATTTCATCAGATTTACTAGTCACCTTTCAGAATCTATCCCGCAAGAAAGTTCTGTTAAAGACAGTGTGCCTAATGTATGTATATATATATATATATATATATATATATATATATATATATATATATATATATATATATATATATATATTCATACATGTTTCATTAAATAATATAGACAAGTGTTGTCTATTCATTTTATATAAATTCTTTTCATAACGTCTGATAAGCTTAATAACATTATCATTAAACGAAGAAAAAAAATCAAAATATTGTTCCATATTTTTTAATGCAGTCTAAAATGCTGCCTAAATACCCACAATATATATATATATATATATATATATATATGTATGTATGTATGTATGTATGTATGTGTGTGCGTGTAATAATATTTTGTATGTATTCCATAATCTCAACATCAATCACATACATAATATGTCAAACATATCAACCATTCTTTCACACAGACACACGTGGCCTTTATATTTACATATATATATATATATATATTGTGTATATTTAGGCAGCAATTTTTCATGAATGCATGTTTCATTAAATAATATAGACATGTTTTGTCTATTTATTTGAAGTAAGTTCCTTTCATATTGTCTGATAAGCTTAATCACATTATCATTGAAAGACGAAAGGAAAACACCATATTGATACATGTTTAAATCCAACTAAGCTCTCTTGATTTGATTCGCAACCAGTCTAAGAGGACAATTTTGAATTAAATCTGTTGAGAAATCCACAGAGAACCTATCCGCTATGATTGCTAAGGATCATAGCAATTCAAAGATAATAAAAAAAAGAAAGTATTTTGTGGAGTGTAATAATGCATACATCCTGAAAGGATACAGTATTTTAAGATTTAAAGAATGAAGTCGTTATAAGCATATTCAAGATAGGAAGGATGAAGCAAATATGAAAACTATGGCGAAATTTCCGTTTTCCATCGTTTCATCAATTGATTCCAAGAATTTAAAAAAATATTCTTCATGAATCAAATATCCTCTTTGCAGAACCAAATAGATCAGCGATGTCACCATTTACGTTTGTTAAGTTAAATGTCAGTCACCAGACAAGTGCCATACGTGATACACATTTTTCGGCGATCATGTCTGATTCGATTCATGACTGACCTGGCAGAAGATTTTCCAGCAGTCAAGACTATAGAACCTAAAGACCGTCCAGCTGTTTTAACCAATAACTGTGATATTTTCACGTAAATGTATATAACGATGTCATCTCTCCATTTTTTCATTCTGAGACAATATCCATTAACCAACAACACATGCTAAATACAGGGAACAGAAAAAAATATTTTAAATAATTATTAGTTTGCTTTGTTGAGATCCGTTACGTAAAATGTCCCTAAATAATTGTGATCCTTACTTCGTTTTATGTCTTACTTGATTATATTACACGCTGAATCTTCCACGAAAACACTTTGTCCCGCATGAATTCCCCAAGAACTGTAACCTCAAAAATGATCCTATACTGTCTCTAACTTGCTGCTATGTATCACGAATTGCCACCTGCCATCGGTGAAATCTTGAACGATTGTTTGTATAAAGGATGAGTCAATCTTCTCGTTGCTCTATCGCTACTTCCATGGAAAGTGCTCGGACGAACTACATTGGTTCCGTCAGGCCTAACATTCACGGCAAGGACCCACAATGTCACTTACATTATAACAAACCACCAACATTCTCACTCGTATCCTATCGGCGAGAAGTAAGTTCCACTCGAATAGTTTATTCTCACGAGCCACTACCTTGTTGAACCAATTCAATCTTAGCCTCTTTAAGTCTACGGTTAATCGTTATCTTCCCTTCCTATCCGTATAAACAGCCTCCTAACGTTGGCCTCTACCTCGAGTTGTCTTCAGGCCTTGTAGAGAGTGAACCTTACTGTAAAAAAAATAATAATGGTTGCATGAACCAGACTAATGTTGTCTTTGTTGCTATTATCACAATGTTTCTTCCGGTCTTTTCTCCGGCCTTATTCAGGTGTCTGTCGAAGAAATTTCAAACTGAACACTTTATTTAATCTTTCAGGGAAGAATGGTCTTGTTCTGCCGTTCATGTCTAGGGATTTCTTTTCTTTTCATTGATTTCTTGCTGGTCCCGTTCCCACTGAGTTTGAGTTTGGACAACTTCATATAAGTGTTGAACACACATTTACTAAGCTATCAAATTCTTTAACAAGCGCTTTTATTCATTTATTGGCCTATTGCAAATGTTTTATTGATAAAAATGTAGATGACGAAAGAAAAAATAACGACCTTAATTATACAAAGCAATTGTCTAAGATAAAAGAAAGAAAGAAAGAAAGAAAGAAAGAAAGAAAGAAAGAAAGAAAGAAAGATAACGTAAAAAAGAAGAAACTAATGAAGAAGTTAAGGAAAATAACGCATAGATAAGAAGAGGAAAGAAATGAATACAAAAAAAAAATCGGTAAAGAATAAAGAGAAAAAGAATGTAGAAAGATATGAAAAAAAGAGGAAATAGTAAGAAAGCAAGAAATGAGTAAAAAGAACGAAAGAAAGAAAGAAAGAAAGAAAGAAAGAAAGAAAGAAAGAAAGAAAGAACTAAAGAAAAGTAACAAAAAGTAGAAATAAGAAGAGAGAAGGAAATGAAAAAGAAAGAAAGAAAAAAAAAGAAAGGTGCTGCTTGAAATTTTACATCGTTGACTAAAATCCAATGTGTACAAACGTGTTGAAAACAAGTGGTGACCCTGGTTCATTTACTGTCACTAACCTCGTACGGAAAAGAGCAATTAGTGACGAGATTTCGTGGTACGATACTTACACCCCGGTGTCAGTGGGTTGCTGAGAGATGTCAGTTTTTACAGGGACAATAACCACCCCAACATACATACACTCAAGCGCACACACTAAACTCCACACACAGATCCTGAATGAAACACATGCATTCAACTTCACCTTCGTACACTCGAAATTTTATAAAGACCCCTTCACGCAAACACATGCATTTATAGACGTTATAAAATACACATAGTCAGGAGATTGTAAAGCCTTACACAATAAGCGTTCATTTTCTTCAAAACACTGAAGATTCCCCCATACCAAAAATGAATTATCGACTCTACCACTTATATACTCAGAGTGACTCTCCATAACACAATAGTTAACGAGATACCAATAATGAGTTTGAGTGTGTTACAAGCGGGCTGTGCACTTAGTAAATAACTTTAAAACACACGAAAACAAATAAACTCGCACACACAGATGGATAGATCCTTATACAACTATTAACGATATATATATATATGATATATATATACGATAAGGATCACATTCAATAATCAAACACACACATACACACACACACACACACATATATATATATATATATATATATATATATATATATATATATATATATATATATATATATGCAAGTATAGGATTGGTGTATACGGAATAAGTTCCAATAATAAAAATACTATTCTTTAAAAAGTGCTTAATACAGAGGAGAGCAAATATAATTTCTTAGAAAATTATAAAATAAACCTGTTAAAATCACTACAAAAATAGACATTTTGTTTCAACACTTCTGGTGTCTTATTAAGTGATGGTGATGTATGTAGGTCGTTATTCTGGAAACTTTTTATTCTAAATTCAACCCCATCACTTGATAAGACACCAGAGGTGTTAAAATAAAATGGTTATTTTTGTAGTGATTTTATAACATGTTTATGTTATAATTTTCTAAGAAATTATATATATATATATATATATATGTTCTAAATTTTAGAAACTATAGTTTGGAAATATATTAAACGGAATAAACTCACACACGCATACATACACACAGCGACATATATATATATATATATAATTGTACGTTCGATATGCACATCTTTCTCTCTACACACACACACACATACACACACACATATATATATACATACACACACACACACACACACATATATATATATATATATATATATATATATATATGGTAGAAATTGTCCGAATATTCTCTATGTCAGAGCACTTATGGACTTTTATATCTGTATCTTGACATTCAGTTAAAAGTAAAAATAAAATCATCCGAGATAATGGCTAAAAGTATAGCCGAATGGAGACGGACATATAGAACATTCGGACAATTTCTACATGAGTTATGCCCATAAAAGCAGTAAATTGTAAGAACACAATAAAAATTAAATAAAAAAACTTAACCGCAGTAGCTTGTCTGTCGTTTTTAATGAAACTTGTACAAAAGAAGGATTGCTGTCCAAATTCACAATTATGTGTGTGCATGTATACGTGTTTGTGTGTTTTCTATGTCAAAATAAGAATTCATTACACAAAGATAACAATAGCATTTTTGATCAATGTAATCTTGACAAATAATACTCCATACTTGTCTTAAAATATCTCTCTATATTTCTGAGATGATGTATTACTTACAATATTTACATTATTCGGACTATTGTCCTCATCTTTGTCGCCATATTTATTACAACGTTTCGGCCGTTGTACGCTCCAGCCTTCTTCAGGTGGTTGGAATGTCGAACTGATCTCTTTATTTCGCTCATTGGAGTAGACTGTTCTAGTTCCACGCGCCATGTTTAATGGATGTCAGTTATCAGTTATCTCCTGTTATTCCCCTCTCCAATTTCTCCACTGCCTTAACCGGGTACTGAACACACACTCTTTGGGTCTTGTCACTGGATCTAACGAACGCCTTTATCCATTGTGCCATGTGTCCTTGAACTAGAACAGCCTACCCCAGCGAGGGAAATGAAGGGTTCAGTTCGACATTCCAACCACCTGAAGAAGAAACGTTGTAATAAATATGGCTACAAAGATGAGGACAATAGTCCGAATAATGTAAATATTGTCTTAAAATATTTTAGTTCGCAGTCGAATAAGTAGTAATTTTGTAATTTCATTGCACAAATATCAATTTTTTTCTTTATTTTTTGAGCGAAGTGTGTATTATTTTTCTTTATATTCTTTGATATTCGTCGTTTTCTTGAAAATTGTCGTATATTCCTTTATTGAACTTAACACGAGATTACAAATATGAAACATTCAGAAATACACTGACAACGCCCATTGCCGCTTTGCTGATGACCATTACTGCTCAAGGTGACGTCGTTAAAGAATTGATCATTATTAATTTTACATTATTCCAAAGACAACTTAGTGAAGACAACATTTCAAGTGGCGAGGGCAAGCATTCGAAAACATGGCTTTGATGTGGGTCCGGACAACAATTAGACAATGGCGGTGAATAGTTATTTTAATTTAACTCATTCACATATGCATACACATTCAATCAATTTATATACACACTCACTTACACAGTTTACTTAAAACGAATATTCACAGCACTCGCGCTTAACATGTACGCACACACGTACGCACACATTTAAAATGCACACACGGTCATCAAGCAGGCATCCACTTACTCAATACACTCAAACATTCACTATACACATACTCTT
>OZ010577.1:130429590-130447090 GCA_963932145.1 Acanthosepion lycidas | reverse complement strand
AGAAAACAAAACAGGCTTTAGTTAAATTAGTTGCAAAATTGTTTTTTGAAAAGGCTTTCAATAGAAAGAGTAAATAAGATGAGTGTCAAATCCTTGACCCACATGAAATACATTCGATTTCAAAATATCCAATAATATTCACAAAGAAGAAAGTTGCTTTGCAGTAATAAAAACAAGTCCTTCCCATTAGATACACAGAAATGAATTGGCAAAACCAATTTTGAATAGCGAATAAATATAAAGAAAGAAAGAAAGAAAGAAAGAATGAAAATGTTGGAGAAAATAAAAGTAGAAGAAAAGGAAAGAAAGAAAGAAAAGGAAAGAAAGAAAGAAAAAAGAAAGAAAGAAAGAACGAGAGAGAAAGAAAAGTAGGCAAGAAAAAAGAAAGAAAAAAGAAAGAAAAAAGGAAGAAGCATAGAAGGGATGAAATCTAAGAAAATGCAAGAAGTAAAAAAGACAAAAACGACAAAAGGAATTATGCGATAAAAAGAAAAAAATTAAGCAAATATCAGTATAGAAATCAGGCGTGATCTTTGAATGGGTAAAGGGTAATGCCCAAGTTTTGTCAATAATCAGACAAAATGACATTTTTCGTTGATTTTTTTTTCCTTTACACACACACACACACACGCACACGCACACACACACGCACGCGCACACACATATATACATAAAGAAAAGGCAAAGAGGCCGAGATTTGGGTCGCATGTGCACAGTTAATCAACAAAACAAGTAACCTTCTCTGTTTGTGAGTCTTATGTATAACAGAACAAAAAGAAAAGATAAACGAAGCGCTTTTTTTCCAAATTTTAAAAAAAGTCACAAAATGTATCAAATTTAAAATGAGTAACAAAAAAAGATAAAACACAGTGAACATTTTTAATGAAAAAAATACTTCCAATTTTGGGAATCATATTTACTCCGATTATCATAGTCTGGTAGAAGGCCACATTGGAAAAGCATCAATTAAAACAAGAAACGTGTGAACTCACTACAGCTGGAGTTAATTAATAAGATTAAATTACTCTAACACAATAAGAAGTGGGGTGAAGTAATGGATAGCGGCTCGGATTGAGGAATCTAGTCGAATCAATTACATTCACTTAGGTGCTAATACCTTTGGGAAAGGTATGAATCCTCTTCTTCTCCCCCCTCCCCGCTATGGCTATATAGACCAGGATAGCAACTGGTCTACCACAGAAAGAAATGGCAACCTATTGCAGGAAAAAAAATCTGCCTCGTCAGTCATGTATCGAAAGATACATGATCGCATAAGCGTGTATCATGCATGGAACATAACTGACTGAACAAGAGAAGAGAATTGTAGCACACTGCAGTCAAAAACAAAACTTCAAAATCTCAATAAATTTTAAAGTTATTACGAATTTTCAAAGCCTATGTGAGCCTGGTAGAAACTTAGTCAAGAGGCACTGTCAAGGATCTAATTCAATAAAGGAGGCATGAGTTTTCTAACTAGATTTCTAGCCACCAGTCAACGGCGATGATTCAACTTAAAAGAATTCTCAATAGATAAAACGATGAAACCTTTTCGTCTAGAAACACACCACCATATGCAAGTAATATATATCATATCGATATATTTTGTTACCTTATGTGCAAGATGATTTTCCATTCAGTAAGAGAACGCATCTTCAGCTCGGATGAAGAGTCAGTGTGGCACTTTAGCTAAACTTTACTAAAATATATATGGCCGAATGGTTTGGGTGTTTACTTTCCAACCCTGAAAGCCGGACTCGAAACTTATCATAGTCGAGTTGACAGAAGTTGACTTTCTGCCTGGAAAAAGTGCCTGAAATGCATACCATGAGTTGACACAAGTGAGTGAAATTTAGTAGACAAAATTGTTCGTCGCTGGTTGTGCTAGCATAAACTCACAAGCCATCGTCACCAATGGTTTGAGAGTACTGTCGCTGGTCAAACTGTTGATCAATCCAGATGAGGCGCTCTTTTCCGGAAACTGCAACTAAAGGCCCACTCAGCATATTTCCAGTATAAACTATAGGTAAACTCTATGGGTATTTAACGAACACAGATGTGTCCGGACAACAGTTGTTTGTAAACGAACGGAGCGGCCAGCCGTTACTAAAATATATTTAGTAAGCTTTATTAAAATATAAAGTATAGTAAACATGAATGACTATAAAATATCAACACCAGGAAGTTCGTGCGCAAAAAGAGATTGCGGATGGTCGCGCTATCGTTGGCACGTTACAAATAATAATAATAATAATAAATTCAGTTATTTACTAAGCGTAGTTAACTATGAAAGGGAGAAGTAGGGTACTTAGTGAAGATCAAATACAGATGTTTAGCGTACATGTTTAGCGTCCTAACTAATGCTCTAAGATAGGCTCTATATTAAAGCTTCGCAACGGGGATCCACCATTCCACGTATACAAGGATGAATCATCACCATTCGCTTCGTATTTCATTAGTAAAGAGGAAGTTCCACCTGGGCAACTTATTTTCAGGAACAGCTGCTTTGCGTAATAGTCTCCCAGTTCGAACTTTTAGCAATCACTACAATCTTTACCTCTTCAAGTCTCATCTTTCATGCATAAGCTAATAAACTTTATTTCTTGCCATTTTTACGCTCATACAACACAACACAGTAACCCTCTACCTTGATCGGCTCTTTGGTCTTATATTGTATAAAACAAAAGGTTCAATATCTCCACTGAATTATATTATTAAATGAATTGGTGACTGGATGGAGTGTATTGAGGAAGTGACACCTACTTGTAGGCATGTATCAGATTAAGCTATCAGGAGTTTGTGCAACACTTATTTGCAAGGCAGTGTCGCAGACCCTACGAGATGTTTGCGCGAGTAGGGTTAGGGTTAGCGGCTCAGAAAGAGAAATCGGTGGTCTGAGTTGCGGTCGAGTTCGTTGTATTTACTTTTGTACAAATAGGGTTAAGATAGGTATGCATCCATCTCTTCTCCTTCCAGTTAAACTGTGCTATCTACTACTTGACATGGATATCGCAGTCTTTATGGTCCACATAAGAGTTTAACGTAGATAGGCAGAGAATATGTCAAGGGTCATTATTAAATTTGAGAGTTCGGTCTACTCTCTGCGCCCTAGATATGTGGCCTTGTGCCAGAATAAGTTAAGCTTATTATTATAAAAATTCTTCGCCTTGAAGCAAATCGTAAAAAAATAATAGAACTGTTCACCTTAGATTTGTTAGCAAACTTATCTTGCACTTTATTACTGCTGTCGGGAGTTTAACCCTCACTGGGTGCCCTAAAAACGTTTCTAAGTTTTTAAAACTGGCCAGTGTTGATGAAAATATCCAGGAGAATAAACAGCAATATGTAAACGCAAAAAATAGGAAGATAGATTGAAATATATCTGATTTAAGTCGGATTCAAATTCTCTGCGTGCGTATGTGTATGTGTGCGTGTATGTGTGTGTTATCTTGAGGTATCTCTTACAACAAGGGAGGAGGTGTGTGGGACGTTATGGTTAACGTCATCAAAAATCGAACCACGTTCAAATTCCAGCTGAGACAACTTCTGTCTGAATTTATGTGATGTGGATTAATCATTATTTACATTCGGACTATTGTCCTCATCTTTGTTGTTATTATCACAAATTTTTGACTGTTATGCTCTGCGGTCTTCACCCGGCTGAGACAATTTGTATTCACATCGTACTAAAAACTCTTGGACTTGGCATGAATCTACTTCTTCCTTGCCTCAGCTACGAGTAAAGATCGAAGTAGAAAACTTCGCTGGAAACAAGTAAAGGGGTACTAAGCTGTTATGTGATATATGTCCTCCTTTATGGCAGTGAATGTCGGACGATCACTCCAAAGATGAAGAAGAGACTTGAAGTAACAGAAATGTGGGTCTACAGAAGGAAGTTGAGGATATTGTTGACCGAACATGTGAGCAACGACGAAGTTTTAGAGAAACAAAAAGGAAACTTATGCTTAACCTCAGGAGGAAACAGTTGAAAATTCTAGGGCACATAACGAGGAAAGAGGGCTTGGAAAATCTGATACTCACAGGACAGATTGAAGGCAAAGGGGACAGAGGAAAACAACACATAACCTATTTAATGAGCTTGGGTAAATGTATATAGAAACAGGGTTTACGAGAAATAACAGAAAGGAAACATTTATTAAGATCTACAAAAGAAGAGAAAGTTGAGGGGAGACATGATCACCTACTCCCTGAGGAAACATGGTCCATAAAGAAGAATCCCTGTAAGGACAGCACCTCATGGACGTTGGAACGGCACCCAAGCACCATAAAAAAACACATGAATGTGTTTCTGTCTAGCGTTCGAGAAATGAATATAAAAATAACTGCTTCATACACCATGCGAATTTACATTTACAACAACGGGAAGTTTTAAAGAGAATTTTTTTTTTTTTTTTTTTTTTGCAGACGGAAGCATATGTGAACTTGGGCAGGTGATGACAACTGTTTGCGTGAATGCGTGTGTTATTTCGACGTAGCAACTGGAGATTTCAAGACCTGAATGTTTCAAACACGATTCTTGCTAACCCTTTATCCTATACATGTTTCGGATTCCATATGATTCACGTTCAAGTTAAGCGCAAAACACGATTTCCGGTTGTTTTCCGTTTCCGGCCGGCTCTTCACCAGGTGGTTTCTACAGAGTCAAATTTATTGACACCCATCTCAGCGCTACACTGACCCTACCAAGCCGGATGTTGTCGGGTCCCTGAAGTAACAATAATCAAAAATTCATACCAGTATTAATAAAGTTTTTTCTTCGATATTTTGCTTAGTTGCGAATAAGTTTATACTACGAGAAACAAGAAAGTCTGTGAACACTCAAATGTCTTTTTGATTACTTCTTTTAAAACAAACTAGTCGAAAATATTATCACATTTCCGCTTTGGAATAAATAGATCACACTCAGAAATATTGTGGTGTTTCCTTCTAAGAATACTTATTCATTCCAAGTAGCGATTCTCGGCAATTACAAGCTGTTAGCAGAATCTGGTAACAAGAAGAGATTTGAAAATATATTAAAAAACCAGTATCGTTAAACAATCACTCAAAGCAATCTTCATATTCTTAACATTTAAAATTACTTAGATTTTGGACAAAACTTTCTGGGATTTGAAGCCTTACTCGTAAAGAAATTTTCCAGTTAAAATTTGCTTGACATGTTTTGCCGGTTATCAAATCCATTTCATTAGTTATATTTTTTTGTGTTAGTCAATTCAAGATTAGAAAAATCTTTTTGGGTTCCTGAAGTAGAGTTGAACTTATCAAGCTTGTCTCGATTATTCGTTTGATTTCGTTACGCTCGAGTTACCTGCCCTAGTGGAATTCTACCGAATAAAACTCTTTAACTATGAATGCTTACTATGGAGTTAAGTTCATATCGCACAAGGATTGACTAACTACGGCAGGTGAACCAAAGTATTTCTACCATGAGAGATTATCTTGCCTGCTGACCATATAGAATATGATATTATTCTTAAATAATAATAATATTAGTTTTCTTTTAATATTATTTACGATTTTAAAAGTTTAAAATTTTAAACGGTCTTTGGTTTTTTCATAAAAGTCCATGAGACCTACAACTAAATGAGATCGATCTTCAGTCCAAAAACAGGCCGAAAAAAAAGGAAAAATAAAGTTAACTGACATTTGCAAATAACTCCAAGGTAAAGGATATTCCGCTTAAAAATCTTTTTTCAGAGAATAAATTTCAGCATTTTTGGCACAAGTTTTGGTACAAAATAATATGTGAGACGACAATTTTTTAAAAATAAAGCCTACTACATTTTTATATAAATCGATCTTAATACATTAAAATAACAGTTAATTATTATGATAGGGAACACAAATTTTGAATCATACTTTGACATATATAAAATCATTCAACTCCAAGCAAGTCGATAATGCCACCAAGATGCAAGGGGTTACTGAGAATGAAAGAGAATAAAAAGACTTTAGTGAGGAGAAAGGACAATAAAAGAACAAGTTTCAGGAAGACAGAAGATGGCGATTGACGTCGCATTTAATTTTTAAAGATCGTAAGATGCAAAAAATCAAGAAACCGGAAGAGATTTCTAAAGGTGAGAATTGCGAGAAACGAAATATTAGAATAGACGGTTACATCTAACTATTTGAAGAGTAAAATAATGAGACCTACTTTTCAATCTAGTAGTACGCTTAAATCCAGCCGATCAGTGTACCAATGAGGAGAACTCATTAGAATAATTGTCATGAAAATATTTATAGGAAAGGTGTGAGGTGTGGAGAGCGCTACAGTGATTCAAACTGACCCACGAAGGAAACCTGGAAGTGTGAGGTGTGGAGAGCTCTACGGTGATTCAATCCGACCCACAAAGGAAACCTGGTAGTGTGAGTTGTGGAGATCGCTACGTAGATTCACTGCGACCTACGAATGAAACATGGAAGTGTGAGGTGTGGAGAGCGCTACGGTGATTCAATCCGACCCACGAATGAAACATGGAAGGGTGAGGTGTGGAGAGCGCTACGGTGATTCAATCCGACCCACGAAGGAATCCTGGATCTGTGAGGTCTGGAGGTCACTAAGGTGATTCAATTCGACCCACGAAGCAAACCTGGAAAGGTGAGGTGTGGAGAGCACTAAGGTGATTCAATCCGACGCACGAAAGAAATCTGGAAGTGTAAGGGGTGGAGAGCGCTACGGTGATTCAATCCGACCCAGGAAGGAAACCTAGAAGTGTGAGGTGTGGAGAGCGCTACGGTGATTCAATCCGACATATGAATGAAACCTGTAAGTGTGGGGTGTGGAGAGCGCTACGATAATTTTATCCGACCCAAGAAGGAAACCTGGAAGTGTGAAGTGTGGAGAGCGCCACGGTTATTTAATCCGAGTCACGAAAGAAACCTGGAAGGATGAGGTGTGGAGAGAACTGCGGTGATTGAATCCGACCCACGAATGAAACCAAGAAGTGTGATGTGTGAGGTGTGGAGAGCACTACGGTGATTCAATCCGACCCACGAATGAAACATGGAAGTGTGAGTTGTGTGGAGCGCCACGCTTATTTAATCCGAGTCACGAAAGACACCTGGAATGGTGAGGTGTGGAGAGCACTACGTTGATTCAATGCGACACACGAAAGAAACCAGGAAATGCGAGGTGTGGAGAGCGTCACGGTTATTTAAGCCAAACCCCGAAAGAACCCTGGAAGTGTGAGGTATAGGGAGCGCTACAGTGATTCAGTCAGACCCACGAATGAAACATGGAAGTGTGAGGTGTGGAGAGCGCTACGGTGTTTCAATCCGACCCACGAATGAAACCTGGAAGTGTGAGGTGTGGAGAGCGCTACGGTGATTCAATGTGACCCACAAAGCAAACCTGGAACTGTGAGGTGTGAGGTGTGGAGAGCACTACGGTGATTCAATCTGACCCACGAAGGAAACCTGGAAGTGTGAGGTGTGCGGTGTGAGGTGTAGACAGCGCTACAGTGATTCAAACCGACCCACGAAGGAAACCTAGAAGTGTGAGGTGTGGAGAGCTCTACGGTGATTCAATCCGACCCACAAAGGAAACCTGGTAGTGTGAGGTGTGAGATGTGGAGATAGCTACGTAGATTCACTCCGACCTACGAATGAAACATGGAAGTGTGAGGTGTGGCGAGCTCTATGGTGATTCAATCCGACACACGAATTAAACATGGAAGGGTGAGGTGTGGAGAGCGCTACAGTGATTCAGTCCGACCCATGAAGGAAACATGGAACTTTCAGGTGTGGAGAGCACTACGGTGATTCAATCCGACCCACGGAGCAAACATGGAAAGGTGAGGTGATTCAATCCGACCCACGAAAGAAACCTGGAAATGCGAGGTGTGGAGACCGCTACGGTGATTCAAACCGATCCATGAAGGAAACCTGGAATTGTGAGGTGTTGAGTGCACTACGGTGATTCAATCCGACCCACGAATGAAACCTGTAAGTGTGGGGTGTGGAGAGCGCTACAGTGATTCAATCCGACCCACGAAAGAAACCTGGACGTGTGAGGTGTGGAGAGCGCTACGCAGATTCAATCCGACCCAAGAATGAAACCTGGAAGTGGGAGGTGTGTGGAGCGCCACGCTTATTTAATCCGAGTCACGAAAGAGACCTGGAAGGGTGAGGTGTGGAGAGCACTAAGTTGATTCAATCCGACCCACGAAAGAAACCTGGAAATGCGAGTTGTGGAGAGCGTCACGGTTATTTAAGTCCCGAAAGAAACCTGGAAGTGTGAGTTGTGGGGAGCGCTACGGTGTTTCAATCCGACCCACGAATGAAACATGCAAGTCTGAGGTGTGAGGTGTGAGGTGTCGGGTGTGGAGAGCACTACGGTGATTCAATCTGACCTGCGAATGAAACTTGGAAGTGTGAGGTGTCGAGAGCGCTACGCTGATTAAATCCAACCGACAAATAAAACCTGGAAGGGTGAGAAGTGGAGAGCGCTACAGTGATTCAGTCCGACGCACGAATGAAACGTGGAAGTGTGAGGTGTGGGATGCTCTACGGTGATTCAGTCCGACGCACGAATGAAATGTGGATGTGTGAGGTGTGGAGAGGACTACGGTGATTCAATCCGATCCACGAAAGAAACCTGGAAGGATGAGGTGTGGAGAGCACTACGGTTATTTAATCCGAGATACAAAAGAAAACTGGAAGTGTGATTTGTGGAGAGCGCTACGGTGATTCAATCCGACCCAGGAATGAAACATGTAAGTGTGAGGTATGGAAAGCGCTACGGTGATTCAATCCGACCCACGAAGGAAACCTGGGATTGTGAAGTGTGGAGAACGCTACGGTTTTTTATCCGTCACGAAAGAAACCTGGAATGATGAGGTGTGGAAAGCACTACGGTGATTCAATCCGACCCACGAATGAAACCTGGAAGTGTGAGGTGTGTTGAGCACTAAGGTGATTCAATCCGACCCACGAATGAAACCTGGAAATGCGAGGTCTGGAGAACGTTACGGTTATTTAATACGAGGCGCGAAAGAAACCTGTAAGTGTGGGGTGTGGAGATCGCTACGGTGATTCACTCTGACACACGAATGAAACGTTGAAGTTTGAGATATTGCGAGCGCTACGGTGATTCACTCCGACCAACGAATGAAACATGGAATTGTCAGGTTAGGAGAGCGCTACGATGATTCAATCCGACCCACGAATGAAACCTGGACGTGTGAGGTGTGGGGAGCGTCACGCTTATTTAATCAGAGTCACGAAAGAGACCTGGAATGGTGAGGTGTGGAGAGCACTACGGTTATTCAACCGGACCAACGAAAGAAACCTGGAAGGGTGAGGTGTGGAGAGCACTACAGTGATTCAATCCAACCCACGAAAGGAACCTGGAAGTGTGAGGTGTGGTGAGCGGCACAGTCATTACATCCGGCCCGCGAAAGAAACCTGGAAGTTGTGAGGTGTGGAGAGCGCTACGGTCATTCAATCAGACCCACGAAGAAAACCTGGAATTGTGAGGTGTAGAGAGCGCTACGGTCATTCAATCCGCCGCGGTCATTACATCCGGCCCGCGAAAGAAACCTGGAAGTGTGAGGTGTGGAAAGCGCTACGGTTATGCAGTACGACCCACTTCCCGGGAAAGTTTTTATGAAACCATTGATCAATATAACTTCCATAATAAGATGGATTTCTGTGTTATTGCTGGAAATAGTCCCTATTTTAAGTCATATCTGGCCGCTAACTTTGACTCACTCTGTATATTTGTAATTTTACTTTGAGTGTGTCTAGTCCCACCATATCAGAAATCATAAAGTTTTTGCCGACCCTTGCAAACATATTCGACGAAATGATTATCCTTTGAGTATCAGATTTTCCAAGCGTTCTTTCCTCATTAAATACCCTAGGAATTCAACTGTCTAACATATTCAGTCCCTGATATCCTCAGCATCCTTCTATAGAACCACATTTCTTTTGCTTCAAGTCTCTACTTTACATTTAATATTTTACAGAATTCCCTTCTCGTCGTAAATATAATTAGAAAAATCTATTTAAGAAAATAATATCAAATTCATATTATTCATACTGTTTGAACCTTCGTCCCCCTGTGCTGAAGAAGCTGTTCTTAGATCCGACGAGCTCATGGATTTCATCGCCGATCAAGAAAAGCCGAACAGTTCTTTAGAAAGGCAAATAGGCGGATGCAAGTTCGAATCGTCCCGCAGAATGTATGCGTTTCTGTAATAGGTTTTCTCGAATATTCGGGCTAATAGATCAAAATAAATAAATATACCGTTTAATAAATAAATGGCGCGTCTACTCAAATACGTGTGTCCACGAATATAACATTTAAAATGATAAAATATTAATAAATAAAAAATCCATTACTTCTTAAGAAATCGCCTTGTTTCCGTTCAGACACGAAACTGAGAATATATTAACTTTCGAGAATCTGAGAAGGATTTGCGTTTATAAGACATTATTCGTCTTTGTCTGATCGACGACGCACTCTGTGGCTGAGTCGGTCTGGAGCACATCGGTTCTAGCGTTTACTTCTCTATTGGAAGGATGCGCAAGTTCAAACCCTCCCGGAAAGTGCATATTTTTTCTTTAATAAGATTCCTTAAATATTCAGGCCGGTAGACGAAAATTAATAAATATATTATTTAATAAAGAAGCAGAATATCTACTGAAGTATTCGTATCGACTAAAATAACATATAAAGTGATAAAATCTGTCGGATTAATAAATAAAAAATCGATATAAATTTCATTCCCCTCCCTATACTAGACCTGTTTGCACGAATAATAATAATAATAATAATAATGAATAAAACTCATAAATAATAATAATAATAATAATAATAAACACATAAAAATAAATTCATAAACCTTTTTGCTAAATTAGCTGACATTATTGAAAATGATGTCTGATGACCAGTAACAAGGAAAATGGCATTTCATTAAAAATTGGTGAGTTTTAGTCGTAAATCGCCACAATTTATTTATCGATCTCCCTGAATAATATTCAGGGAGAACGAATAATTAATTGGCTAATAGGGGTCCATGTTGACGACTCCGAGAACCCCTGCTTTAGACTAAGTTGTTATTTTTTCCGAGTCTGGGGATGAAAAGTAACCAGTCTATCTCCGAATTCTCTCTTTCTATATATATAGCAATGTCTAAAGACGCAGTTCACAAGTCGGTGCCTATCATAAAAACCACTATAGATGATAAGGTAGAAAGTGTCAGAGATTACTATAATAAATATATCTCAAACATGTTACAGTAATAAGATAAGAGTAACGTCTCTGGAGCTATCTATTCGTGACAGTTATCTACCTATTTCTCATTCTAATGTGAAAAGGTTAGCGATGATTTATTGACGAATTGAAAGTTCAACATGCAAATCAAAATTTCATAGCTAAAAATTCTAAAAAAATCTAAAGTTCGATATATAGGCCTAAGGTGCAAAGGTTCTATTCAGAAATGTAAAATGATAATTTGTCCCTGCAGGAATATAAAAATGTCCTTTCATAGACTTAAGTTCACGCTAATCAATACAAACAAAATGAAGTTTCCAAGATAATGTTGCAAAGTTGAAAGAAGAGGATTTTCAACTAGAAATACTTCCTTAAAGCAAACAAAAATGGCTTCTAATATGGACTGGCAATCTAGAGGCATGCGACAGTCATGAGAAGTGATGGAGCGAAAATGAATGTATCTCGCTAGTTAATAAAGAGAGGATCTGCTTGTTTATTCAGGCTTAGTCATAAGCAAGACAAGTTGTAAGTCAACAGACATCGAACTAATAATAAGAACTAAAAGCGGGAAGGTTCGATGATGCTAGAGACAATTTTGTGTGGAGAAAATTTTCGAATCAAATTTAAAAGAGGAAGAATACTTATTTCATCAAAAAGTGTTCAAGAAAAAAAAAAGAATATTCTGGATCCTGTTTCTTTATTTCGAACACTAAGGAATTTCATTTTCATCGTCACTGATATTTTATAAATTCTTTCTATTTGCTTTCCTCGTTTGTCATAAACACATTTGAAGTCATTCTTGAACATTTTCAACTTTTCGAAATAATTTGTTTTGAATTTCAATTATAATCTGCCATGAAGCATTCCTATAAGTTTCTCGTTTGTCTACAATTAGATTCGCAAGTTTAATTCTTCTGACCTGTCTAACTATCGTCCTATCAGTTTCCTACAACTCTTTGGTAAAGTCTTCGAGGCGACTTCCGCTGGTTTCCAGACTACATAAGTTTAAACGTGTTACCAGGCTGGCATCTCGATCAAAAACTCTCAAAACAGTTAAATGTAACCGTCTCTTCTTCGCAAACAGCTTATTCTCCCGCACTTCTCGTCTGTGGAACTCACTTCCCCTTACTTGCTTCCTCGACGACTATAATCTTCAAAAATTCAAGTGTAATGTCAATCGACATCTGACTCCCTGAGCTTGTTTTCCGTCCTTCTCTGTAACATTTCCCCAAACACGCCTCTTTACTCTTGTCCTCAATCTTCTGTAACTCCTTGCGTGCTAGTGACACCCAGCCTTGCTTGGAGTGAATTGCCTTAACAAAATATTTAGTCTAATTCTTTTATTAAAGTTTTACGCTTAATGAAGTTTTGAAAATGACAGGAAAATGGACGATTGTTACCATTATTAAGATCACTAGACTCGCTTCAATGTAAAAAGAATAATTTAATAAATAAAGTGGAATATTTATTTTAGAGAAAAGCAAAATCATTTACATTGCAAATTATCTGAAACTATTTAGTACTTTGAACTAATGCAATTATTCTTGATTTGATATTCTGTTTGAAAATCTTTTGTCACAATTGCATATTTATTTGCACAATTAAGATCTTAATTTTTTAATTTTCACTTTAACATGTTGCCACAACTACAAATATTCGAATTTGTAACTGAAACAATTGAAAGATTTTATCCCAGAGAAACCATGAATTCGAATAAGGATTTTCAAGACTGTTGGATCTATTGAATGATTTGTATTTTTGTTTTTTTTTTACAGTCTATCTACCTTTTGAAGTTTATTTAAAGCCAGAAAATATTTGTAGATTGAAAAAAATATTTTGGAGATAATAAAGATTTACTGATAAAAGTTTTATTAATTAACCCATAGCTGGGGGAGAAGAGGTGGAATCATAAATTTCTCAAGGTCATTTGCGATGAATATAGTAAATATAAACAACTCGATTGGAATTGGAACTCGAATTCATTACACCAGCCGCACATCCACGCTTACAGCACCTGGTATTCCCAAGCGGTCACCCGTCTAGGTACTTAGCAGTTATGACTTCGCTTATATAGTGTTATATAGCTGTAAGCCTGACGACTATTGGCAGATACAGTATTCCGCAACTCGTTTCACAAATATTAGCTAATGTTAGCTTAACAATAGATCAGAAGAATGTGGTCCTTACTGAGGAGAAAAGCCAGAAGCTTAACAAACTAGAAAAACGATCTTGCTAGAGACTGTGTTACGTTAGATACTAAAATAGCTGAGTCTGACACAAGATCATAAGTTTTGGGTTCTCAGTGTCTCACGACATTGATAATGATATATTGCTTAGTGATACATGCATATATTGATGTTTGGTTATTTCGTCAAAGTTTGGGAAGTGACTTAGCTCGAAAAATTGTCAGCATTTCGGAACATTTTATTTACCATAATTAATACTAGAAATACCAGTTAAAAATTCACCTATTTTCAGTTTGAATTTTCTGGCGAATCTTAATTCTTAACCTAATGATTGAAGAAGATTTTGGGGGGGATTCCACGTCTACAAAAATACCCGTAGAAATTCCCGTATTCCTGTGTTAAAGATTTGAGTTTAATTACTTTAACAAATTATTACGATGACGCTCATAAATATAAATGCAGATAATTATTAAACGAAGAAGGTATAAAT
This sequence comes from Acanthosepion lycidas, assembly GCA_963932145.1. Taxonomy (NCBI): domain Eukaryota; kingdom Metazoa; phylum Mollusca; class Cephalopoda; order Sepiida; family Sepiidae; genus Acanthosepion; species Acanthosepion lycidas. The sequence continues at coordinate 130,433,178 of OZ010577.1, read as the reverse complement.
GAAAACCTTAAAAATGTCTTTCCATTTCACTGAAACAGACGTTAAAAATATGGGCGCGTCCTCTTTCATTCACTTCGACCAAATATATCATCTTTTCTATCTTTTCCCGCCGTCAAAACAGAATAGTCCATTATTTATGAGGTGCTGTCTATGTGTAAAGTACTTGGTAACCAAGGAACAAGCAGAATTATAATATTATTTCTACGTCACAAGATACATTCCACCACCTACATATCAGTAATTCGTTCATTTCTATGTAACGGAGTTTGCTAGTGTCGCATAAATATGTCATTCACTATATATATATATATATATATATATATATATATATATATATATATATATATATATATATATATAGTGAACATTGAACTCAACACTCAGAGGCGACAGGCTGTTTCATGCTAAGCGCATACGTTCTATCTCTGATATTGATCACTTTATCCCATAAAGATATCACATCTTAAAACTATATTTCTTCAAATATATATATATATATATATATATATATATATATATATATATATATATATATAGAGAGAGAGAGAGAGAGAGATATACAGTGATATTAGTGAATATACATAATATTTAGGTGCCTCCATTTTTCGTGGGAAGAAAAACGGTATAGCATGATGAAAAAAGGCTCCAAACTCAGTAAAAACAAAGCTTTGTCATCAAAATGATTGTTATTAAGAGAAAAGACAAAAGTACTTTTTTTATTATTATTTTTTGAATTTTTTAATCCTTTCTAGCACGTTCGAAATGTTGATTAAAAATTTTGTTTTGTTTACGGCAGCGGCCGACGTAATAATAACGATTAATTTTTTTGCACTTTTTTCCGGTTGAAAAAAAAAAACCATTTCTTTGTAAATTCTTGCAAAAATCAAATAATTTTCGGATTTTAATTAAACTTTCAGAACCTATTCTGAAATGAATGAAATTATTTTTGAATTTTTTCTTTTAGAAAATCTTGATATTTTTTTTTTACATATGTTACCACCCACTTACTTAATTCCATGAAATTAAATTTATAGGGCAGGAATTTTTTATTAGTCAAAATTATTGGAGAATGTAAATCTTCAATTTTTTTTGTAAAACAGTTACTTCTTTCGCCGAAAATCTGCTCGGTATTTTAAAATAAAACATGAGATAAAACTATGGCATTATTTAACCATACAAGCTTTTCATTGCTTTGATAGATAAGATTTATTAAGGGCACTATTGTCTTAAGAATTTTTTTCGATGAATATTTAATTTTTACAAGAATTGTTTTCATTTTTAAAATTTTAATTAAATAGTTTATAATATTAAAAAAAAATCCTTTAAAATTCAGCATCACTTCAGCGTGGTGGTAAGGTGATATTTTTAAGTGAAAAACGAAAAAGTCCTAACAGTCGTTTTTACCCAAATATTTTTTTAAAATTTCAAAATACACACACACACACACACACACACACACACACACACACACACACACACACACACACACACACACACACACACACACACATATATATATATATATATATATATATATATAGTGCTGTTCGATAAAAGTGACTCACTTTTTTTTTTTTTACTTGAAGATTTTTTCGCCTATATTTTTTGCGGTCAAACTAATTTTTAATCTTACTAATATAGAGACCCCTTCCTGACCACCTAGTAAAAAAGTTTACTCACCCTTATAATTTTGGATATAAATGAGATTTAGGGAAAAATTCTGTGCAAAATAAGTGACTCACTTATTTCCTGCAACTAGTAATCAATAGAAACATAACCGAACAGCTTTATATAAAGAATAATAGAGGTATAATTTATTTATAATAGGTAATATAGTTCGAAATATTTAATAATCTATGGGTCCTAGCATAACCTTTTCAACTTTTTTTGGCATTGACTTGACTAGGTTTTGGCAAATCTCATCTCCAAGCATTGAATTCCATTTGGATATGAAATTCACAATCAAATCCTCTTTTTTGTTCAACTGCTTTCTCAAGAGCTCCATAAGTTTTCTATGGGTTTGAGGTCAGGAGATTGGGGCGGCCATGTCATAATACTCACCTGCATCTCATCAAAGTATTCCTTTATCAATTTTGATTTGTGATAGGGAACATTATCCTGCATAAAAATGAGCTCGGTGGGGTCGATTTTCACCCTTTCAGCAGAAGGGAGCAGACAAGGCTCTAAAATTCTCTTGTACTTCTCGCTGCTGAGGGTCTTTTCAGTAGGTTTTAAGGAACCAGTTCTATGGCTAAATTTAAAGAGCTTTCAAAGCATCTTCTTCGGATTTTAGATCGCTTATCCTTTGAATTTAGCTCAATTTTCGTTTCATCAGAGAAGGAAACATTCTTCCAGTCTTCTACGGTGAAATTTTTGTAATAGTGAGGCCATTCAAGTCTCTTGGCTTTGTTGGCTTTGCTTATTAGCGGCTTAAACCTTCGTGTACAAGATTTGTAGCCATGTTCTAACAGCCAACGAGCGTCTGTTGAAGAGGCAAGACTAACACCTTATCTTCTCTTAGACTGGCTGCAGTTTCTTGGCTAGTTATAGTCCTATTCTTCGTCAGTTCTATCATCAATCTTTTTCTTTCGTCCCCGTCTTTCATTCCTTGGAGCAAGAGTGGCATCATTATGTGCCCTAAGCACTCGAGAGACAATTGATTGCGAGGTTATATCAATTTCTGCAATTTCTCTCGTAGAGTTGCCTTAAGTGGTTCTGATACGTGTTTGTACCCTATCATCTATTTAATGACTTGAGTGGATATTTCAAGCTGTTTTTATACTGTATGAGGCTTTCTGGAATATTCTGGAATACTCTAGATCAAATTTAAGCTGTTCTAGAATTCTCTAGAATATTATTCTGAGTGTATTGCAGAATAGTTTTCAATATTTTGTCAAAAGCTCTTTAAATTTACCAATTTAATCATTAGAATGCGATATCTGAGTGACTTTTTTTGCACAGAGTTTTTTCCTGAATCCCATTTATATCTAAAATTATAATTATCAATAGAATACCTTAGAGTGAATAAACTTTTTTCCTTGGTGGTCGGGAAGGGGTCTCTATATTAGTAAGATTAAAAATTAGTTTGACCGCAAAAAATATCAGCGAAAATTTTTAAGTAAAAAAAATCAGGTGAGTCACTTTTATCGAACAGCACTGTATATATATATATATATATATATATATATATATATATATATATATATATGTCTGGTTTCCTAGGTTTTGAGGAGCATGGAACCAACTCTTAATTGCTGGTTTTCCCAGGTCCACCCTGACCCGGGAAGAATAAATTTTAATACCACCAATACTATTTTGGAATAATAGTACATTTTTAAAAAGAAAAATATTACTAGCAGTACATTTTTAAAAAAAAAAGATATTGCCAGCAATACATTTTGGAAAAATATTACAAGCAATATATTTTCGGAAAAAAATATTACCAATAATACATTTTTGGAAAGAAATTATTACCAACAATAAAAATATTGTCTGCATTAAATAACCCATTGAGGTGTTGATATGCCGTAAAATAAACCAAACCAAACCAATGGAGTAAGTATGTTAAAGCCACTCGGTCCGTTCGTC
>OZ010577.1:130342090-130424590 GCA_963932145.1 Acanthosepion lycidas | reverse complement strand
CCAAACTTAAAATGTCTGACTATTTGGGGTAAAATAGATATTCATATATATCCCACCTGGTAACAGGATAAATGATATAAATCAAACGCGATAATTATTGCAGTTTTGGATTGACTTCTATTTGAATTATTCATTTGCTAATTTATGCCGTCCAATCAAAACAGGTCACGAACTCTGACCGACATCTTACGTTTCCGTGTATTTGAACTTTCACTGAAGATCTGATTCTATGTACAAATGTTTTCACAATGGCGAAAAAGAAACTCTCTCTCTCTCTCTCTCTCTCTCTCTCTCTCTCTCTGAAGAATTTCGTGAAATGATTATCGACTATCATTGATGTGAACCGAAAAGTCTCCATAGAGCTCAAGATTCTAATCAGTTCGATAAGAGCAATCATGAAAAAAATTGAAAGTGACATAATATGACTACCGACCTGACTCAAAAAGGATGTCCTGTTAAATTGAATAATCAGTTATATCTATTTGTCGGGAAATAATGCCAAGACATTCGAGGAGAAATTCAGAAGGAGTTATAGACAGTTGCCACAGAAGTGAACAAGTATATACAATCCTCGGATTTTTTTCTCTAATATTTGCAGTTTTTAATATACAGATAAGATCTTAAATACCCTAAAAAGAATTAATGTAAACCACGAAAATAAAAATAAAAAAACATCAGCAAATGATTAATCCTAAAACGGGATTTTTAATGATTAATCCTAAAACGGGATTTTTAATGGTTAATCGCCGAGAAAACATTTTTTCGCTCTTTATTATGCTAGATCGAAAAATAATCTGGAACTCCAAGAGCCTTTATTTTCCGACATACTCTACTGCCAGATCTTTTGTGCAAACGCAAAACTGGAAAGACTCCATTATTGTTTTTTAGTTTTAAAACTGTTTTCTCGTCACCTACTATATTAGTCTGGAAACGATATGCTTTTGAATAGAACAAACAAAGGTACGTATATAGTAAAATAATTTCAGCATTATCCACACTAATTAAATAATATTTAGAGGTTGTAACTTGGTCACAAGAACTTTTTATTTTGTTCATCCAGTATCTATCGTAATGCAAAGTTTAATGTATTCAAATTTAATAGGAATAGATATGTACGCCAAGCGTCTGGTTCACACGTCTCCTTGGTCTTTTGAACAGAAATAGACGTTTCTCCCTTGTTTCCTATTTAGGATTAGGTTTCCGATTCTACTTCAACTCTATACTTCTAACGTGGCCGCCTAAACTCTGAAATTTTATTTACTATTTTTCCTTCAACGGGAGTAGATAGGTTTGCCTATCGTCAGGTTCACATTCTTCGCCCGGAAGTAGAAGTTTATTCCTTGTTTCCTGTTTAGGATTGGGTCGCCAGTTCTTTCTAAAGTGTTCTCATTCTCTTTCACTCCCAACTCCTTGCATCTTACGGGATTTATCGCCTTGCTTGGAGTGAATAGATAAAAAAAAAATAAAGTGGGAAAAAGTTTAAAGAATCTGATAAGAGAAAATTATCTTCTGTGATAGAAAAATAAAGCGAAATGTATCAGATAGGTAGGAAAATTATTTAATATATTCCATCATGATTAAAGAAAATTAATTATAATTGACAAGGAAGAAAAACGTTTCCTGTATCCGATAATCGAGAAAGCAATGTTAGTGGATCCTTTAATAATGGAAAAAACTTTTACTTTCTTCATTTGCATTAAGGAAAAGTCGACAATTTTCAAAGTTGGGGTGAAATGGTCCCTTTGAACAATAAATATTGATAGATCCTAACTCAATTGAAATACTGTTTTATTATTTAAAGTAAACGTTATGAGAATTGTCACTATTTTTTTAACGACTTGTTAGTGAATTTAATCCATCAAGATAAATGTCGGGGTTGCAAATTGCCCGAAGATATTTTAACCTAGTTCGTTTTGGTGTGTGTTTACTGGTGCGTATATGAACCTAAAAATCCAGAAGACATTTTTAATCGGTAAGGTACAGGTTCGGGTAATATAGTATAATGTAGAGTAAGATGCTCAACTGTATCTGCTTTGGGCGGGTGGTCTCTGAAGTATAAGGTCTTATGTTATCCTGCAACAGGATATGCCTTTTTTTCTATTCATCACTGCTGGGAAAGATGCTTGTTACAATGTTTGATGAATTGGTTCCAAATAACGACATTAAAACTCACTTGGTCTGTGTATGCTGCTAGAAACTGTAATTAAATATTCGATTGCAAAATCACCAAAAGGTCAGCAAGATTTCTTTTTTCTTGGGGGAGGGGAAGCATTTCGTTTCAAAAAGCTTAAGGAAAGATCAAGTTTACGAAACCAAAGAAAGCAATGCATCCGATAATAATGCAGAGACTATTTCTCGTCGACAGTAAAAGTATGATCAATAAAAGGGTCATGACAGGATTACGGAAATAAATGAAATATACAACAGCGGTGTGATACCAGAGGACTTTAGTACATCTATGTTTGCAGCGTTTCCTAAGAAACCAGGTGCAAATGGATTGGAGCTCAATCGGACAATCAGCTTAATTCGACACATAATTAGGCTTATCATCGGAGTATTGATAAATAGAGCGCGTAAAGAAATAAAAAGGGGCGTAATACAAGGGTGTGTCTTCTTCACGCAGGATTTATTTAATCTATAGAGTCAATCATTAAGGAACTAAAAGTTCTGCTAGAATTTATTATTAGTGAGCATCATTAACAACGGAAGATGCGCAGAGAACAACCTGTTGATGGCAGACGAAGAAAGAAAATGCAAAATCGTAAAGAAAAGTGGGAAGAATGATTAAGCGTCAATTGTAAGAAGACAGAATATACGGTTGTTAGCAAGGGGAACAGATCAAAGGTGCAATCTACGAATAAGATGTTAAAATCAAACAAGTACAGAAATTGAAATAACTAGGAAGAATTTTAACTGATGGTAGACAATGAGACACCGAAATTCAAAGGTGAATTGGAATAACAAGAGATGCTTTCCAAAAGCTAAACAAATTAGTGAAAAAGGAGAAATTTCCTTAAACACAAAGAAAAGAAGGTTGAACTGATATGTAGTACTAATCGTTTGATATGGCAGTAAATGCTGAGCAATTTCCTCACAGATGAAGTAGTAACTTGAAACAAGAATACGTTGTATTTACCTGGTTTCGAAGATAAGCATAATGCCTTGTATTTACCTGGGTTCTAAGATGTGCCTAATACCTTGTATTTACCTGGTTTCGAAGATAATCCTAATATCTTGTTTCCAAGAAAAGCCTAATGCCTTGTATTTACCTGATTTTGGAAAAAGAGCCTAATGCCTTGTATTTTCCTTGGTTTCGAAAAAGAACCTGAAACCTTGAAGACGAGCCTAAAACCTTGTATTTATCTGTTTTTGAAGATGATCCTAATACCTTATATCTACCTGGTTTCGAAAAAGAGCCTAAAGTTTTGTACTTACCTGGTTTCCAAGAACCTAATGGCTTGCATTTACCTGGTTTCCAAGATCAGCGTAATCCCTTGTATTTACCTGGGTTCTAAGAAGAGCCAAATACCTTGTATTTACCTGGTTTCAAAAAACAGGCTAATAACTTGTTTCCAAGAAGAGCCTAATGCCATGTATTTTCCTTGGTTTCGAAAAAGAGCCTGAATTCTTGTATTTACCTGGTTTCAAAGATGATCCTAATGCCTTTTATTTGCCTGGCTTCGAAGAATCACGTAATAATTTGCATTTACCTGGTTCCGAAGAAGGGCCTGATTCCTTGTATTTGTCTCTTTTCAAAGAACAATCTGATACCAATGTATTTACCTGGTTCCGTAGAATCGCCTAATGTCATATATTTACCTGGTTTCGAAGAATCGCCTAATGTCTTATATTTACCTGGTTTCGAAGAATCGCCTAATGTCTTATATTTACCTGGTTACGATGAAAGGCCTAATGCCATATATTTGTCTTGTTTCAAAGTCGAGGTAAGTTTCCATTGCAAAGCTTTTCTGATGTTATCACTGGTACTTGTACTATCACTACAATTCTTCTTTTGCTATATTATCGCTTTTATATTTTATCTCTGGTTAGTTTATTGGTATCGAATTAAATGTCAGGCGTTTTCTTTTTGTTCCCCTCTCCCTTGTAATTATTTGGATCCGTGGGGTTCCATCTTAATTAGTTTTTTTTAGTTTTTTTTTTATTTGATTTCGAAATTATTTTCCAGATCCAGTTAAGGAAAGACCAAATTCTAATTTGCAATCGAGATGACCGCATGTATGTGTACATTTATGAAATCATCTGTAATTTATTTAGGTATCGAAATAGGTATACAGTTGTGTGCAGAATCTGTAAGTTGATAATGTACCACCCTCCGGTCACTTGACACAGTTAAACGCGTGTATTTTATGGGTGCATCAATGTTTGTATGTCTGTGAAGAAAACAAGTGTCAGATTGATGAGAGAATTTCTTTTGTCAATTATTTTTACACTTTTTTGTGCTAAAACTTTCTCAGTAAGGACTTAAATTGGTTGTTCTTTTTCTATTTTCGACTAATTTTATGGCTAAAAATTTTATACATATTTAAAACCTAATTGTAAAATAAAATCAATGTGAATTAAAATTCAAGATGAAATTGCTAATACAAATACAATTACTTTCCAGATTAGTAAATTTACTAAAGACATTCGTGCCAGGCTTGATGTAAATTCTAAATTCAATATTGCTTTCATGAAAAAAGTTTAAAATTATATTTATAATTTAAGTTAAAATTCTAAACTTTTACAAAACTTTTGTAACTTTTAGAAAATACTACAATTTTTTTCTGTTCGTAGGAAATTTATTATTTGGCTAAAATATATGATCTTAAAATACAAACAAAGGTGTTCTGATAATAACAGTGAAAAGTTTTTTCTCTTTTGACATCTTACCAAAATATTCTCTCTCTCCCCTTCTCTCTCCCACCCTCTTTTTTCTCTGTCTTCTTTCATTTTCTTCCTCTCCACCTCCTACTCCCCTCTGCACCTTTCTCTAGTGCTAAAAGATATATTTTCTCTATCCTCACTCTGTATCATGAGGCCAGATTAATATTTACCGAATGGTTGGTTCTGTAGATGGTCCAGTGCCTCTACAAAATATATTCTTGGATGTCTTAATTAAATTTAACATATATTGTTTTCTCCTATTTTGACTTTAAAAAATTGTATTAAGTTAGCATATAAAATACAAATTTGTATGGCAGCTCTAAACACTAAAAATTAAATATATATATAACATTAGTTTCCTCTTTGTATCTCGGTGTTTGCGCAAATATTACTTAAGAATGAGACATCAATTAAACGCGGTTTTAAGAGTATTTATTTAGATGACCAGTAGAACGGAATATGGCATAAAGCCGGTTTAAAATTGAAGTTCCATGCTTACATGAGACAAGAGATAAAAATCCATAAAGCTTCCTCGGAGGTTCCCTATTAAACACTTCACGCGACCGGTATTAATCCTATTACTCCCCGTCGTATTTCCCGGGATCACTGTCGGCTGGAGTTGAATGTCATAATGAGGCCCACATGATAAATGAATTATCTAGCAACATGGGTCTTATACCTTGTCCAACACAGTCGTTCTTGCTTAATGAAGACAATTTATTTGCATATTCAACTTTAAAAATCAAATTTCTATACATTATTTCAAAAAAATTGAAAGGGAAGTGATATCAAAGATTTGTCCCAATGTCTCTATGTCATTATCATATTATATAGGCTGCTTATATGCGTTTTACAGTGAAACTTCTAAGTTTTTAAATTTGCTGGCCTATTAATTGAGATTCCAGTCCCTGAATACGCTTACACTCAGACTGTAGAAACAGGTTTAACAATAACTGAGCAGTACTTAAAAAGTACAATTAAAAAAGACAAGATAACCCTAATTATGAGACAAAATCTGCACCTGTAGATTAAATAAGATTTTCAATTCAAAATCCCTTGATGGTCACCCAAATCGATGGACACCTAAAGAAAACAGAAAATCATACGTCCGAAATACTTCTATATTAACAAAAAAAGACGAGGACATTAATTCGACTGTAAATATTGTAACTAATAACTTCTTATCTCAAATATTCAAAATGAAATTACTATAAAACTATTAATAAATGTGGGACTTTTTTACCTTTCACTACAAGATTGCGAACTTTGCTTGCATTTTTCCCAGTTAGCAATGTCCTACACTTGCTCTCTAAAATCTAAACGATCTCTAAACCATTTATTGTGATTATATATTTAAATGTGGCTACGATAGATCCATAAATATGTTTTCTAATAGATAAGAAACGACAAGGACTTTTTTTTGGGTTACCTTGTATAAACTCATTTGATGAGGCTTTGTATCCCAGGTCTCATGATGCAACAAGATTTTCTTGTATTTTCATTAACAACTGATGAAACATGAATTTATCAGTATCTGTCTATAAGAGTGTGAGTTCAATACCCGTTTAAGGCAGTGGAGAACTTGGAGAGGGGAATTAACAGGAGATAACTGATAACTGACATCCACTAAAAATGGCATGTGGAAGTAGAACAGTCTACCCCAGTGAGCGAAATAAAGCGTTCAGCTCGACGTTCCAACCACCTGAAGAAGGCCAGAGCGCACAACGGCCGAAACATTGTAATAAATATGGCAACAAAGATGAGGACAATAGTCCAAATAATGTAAATAATGAATTTATCAGTTATGTCAAAATATCTGTAAAGCATCATGATGACAGTTTTGCAGTGAGATATTGAAAAGGAATAAATGAGTTTGTTACATGACAATGCCCTTCATGAAGGCATGTACATTAAAACTCTGACTCTTACATACACTGTTAAACATAAGCTGGTTATATGCATGTTACTAAAAAAAACTACTAACAATTAAAAAACTGTGACTTTGTAAATGTTTCTAATTACTACTGTTCATAAATTATAAAATAATATTCAGAAAAAATATCAAATGATAATTGAATTATAGTTTTGTAAAGTTAAATTTTGTCAGTTTACTTTCTCTACAACTTTTGTTATGTCAGTAAGTTATTTTGTCAATAGGTGCTGACAGGACATTTTATAAAGTCGTCCAAATGAAATACAAAAATGAAATATCAAAACTCAACAACCAAACTGTACCAAGTGACTCTTCATTTGATATTTATTCACATCTAAAGATTATAAATCATGAAAGTGAGACTATAGCTCGATGTGAGGATAAAGCTGTTCATGCATTTACTATTCCACGTCTCTTTTGTAATCCAAACATAATTTTTTTTTTATCTTTCAAACCCCTTGGCATATTTCTTTCTTTAATCCAAAGAAATAGAATGACTGGCATTTCCATAACCAATCTAATTTTCTGAAAAACAATCAGACTGTTATTTTCTTAAAAAACAACTTCGATTGAGTAGTTTATTTAGTTGGGTTTTTTATTTGATTTTAAAAATAAAAAAATATTTTTAAAGAAAAACTATCTTACCATCATTTATGCTTGAAGCTGAACTTTCAGTTTTATACGTGAAAATGCGATGCGAAAATTCTTTACTTGAGATCCACCACCTGCGAAATAAACAAAACAGATTAAATTAAATCACCACACAGCTTATGTTAGACAAATTAATTTTAGCCCAGGACAACAAAAGTGAACAATTTCTAATGATTAATCTTTCTATACTTGCAATGTGCCTATCAAGATGTGAGGAAGCATCGAACGATGGGAGGAGCCTTTTTTACAAAATTACTATATTTGGTTTTGGCCACAAGAAATGAGATATCCATTACTGAATGAACACATTAAAATAGCAAATCCGGCTTGCTAATCATCACACTCGTTAGGAACCCAATATATTTTACAAGCTTGTTGTATATAGAACCTGACCACATCTTTGAAGTATCCACAAGGATAGAATTCATTATATTCTCAAATAATCAAATGCGACACTTTAATATGAGGTGTCCAGTTCTATATATGAATTTGCAAATGCCCTTTCTATTGACATACACGTTCTAACCCTGATTTATGTATCTGGGTTTCGAATTCTGATTTTCAAAGAAAGCAAAGATATTTTTTGCTGATTATGAACATGACACAATATAATCACTCTATGCTCAAGATCCTTTTATCTACACTTGACCTCGTGTGGTATTAAATCTTAGAAAACAGTTTATATATGCCGTGATGAAATATGAAACAAATAACATTGAGGTTTCACTTGATACAGTAAGCAGACTATTATGAAAAACAACTTAAGCCAGCGTGTAGCGATAAAGACATCATTAGTCAAAAAACATTGGAATAGAAGATTGAAGTGGTAAAATGAACTGCTACAATGGGATGCTGGAAAGTGACAAAATGTAGTTTTTATGGACGAATGCAAATTCTAGTGCAACGAAATATGTAAGAAAACCAATGTGAGAAAAAAAAAACAATGGAAAATACACCTCATATTTGGTAACATTTGATGTTGAAAATGTAATGAGATGCGGTTGCTTCAAAAGCGATGGTAAAAGAAAACTAGTAAAAGTTGATGGAAACCTAAACAGCAAAAACTATATTAGTTTTCTATAATCTAATCTTCTTCCAGACTATAAAGATGGAGACATTTTTTTAGAATGACGGTGCTCCTTGCCACAAATCACGTATAAGAATTGTTTCTTGTGGATGAAAATGTTAAATTTTTGAAAGACGGACCAACAAAAATTCCCGATGTCAATGTAATTGAACCATTTTAGTGGGAACTGATGAAACAAGTGTTCCAACGAAAACCATGAAATCTCCAAGAACTTGGGGATTACAGTCAAGACAATAGAAAAAATTCCAAATAAGAAAATCTGGACCATATTCCATTGAATGCCACATCGATTTGATGCAATTATTTTTATTATTGTACTAGGAAGACTAATTACTAATTTCATAATTTAAAGTTTGGTATTCTGTAATAATAAAGAATTTTAATTCCTTTATAACCTATAACAAAAGCGTAAAAGGTGAAATTTTCTCTGGTCATTCAGTATTTTTGTAGGTCATTTTTTCAGTATCACTATACTTAAAAGATTCTATCATCCGCCATGCGGCATTAACTATTAGGTTGGTGCAAAAATAATTTCGTTTTCTCACATAGTAGCATATGTTAGAAAACGAAATTATTTTTGCACCAACCTAATAAAATGCAGTAACTTGTTTTCTGCCCCTCAGAAATCATAAAATGCACTGAAAAAAAAAAAAGCAATCTGCAAATCACTCTTGAACTGAGGGAGGGGGGCAACAAAATTATTTTATTTACGAAGGTCGCCTAAACGTATACCTCGCCAGTATAGAACTTGCTTGATGTTATAAAGCAAGTCATATCTAAACTAAAATAATTCAAGTTTGGTTTGAAAAAAATTGTCAGATTTCAAACAATCAATTTAAAAGTCAAAACAAAGGCTGAGTTAAAACTTTAGGTAATATCAATAGAGGTTCTATTGACGTTATTTGATGTATTCTAAAAATTGCCTTCTGAAGTTATTAGGCAAAAGCAAATAATCAGAATTTACTTCAATAAAATCGTAAAAATTGATCAACATCTATAATATAACAAGTAACAAACATATATGAATCCTTTACATTTCAATATAGTGGTCTTTGTTCTCAATAACAGCTAGTAATCTTTTATACATTGATTTTTCATATTTTTACTTCAGTTAGTTCAATTTCCGACAAAGTAGTTTTTATTGCTTCCCATAAATCTGCTTTGTTATTATCGTGTTTGCCACCTCCATATAATTTCATCTTCACAACTGACCACAGATTTTCGATCGGATTCAGATCAGGACTTGATGGTGATCATTCCATTTTCTTCTATCCTGTAAATTTTTTATGGTCAAATAATTCTCGGGTAAGCTTAGATACCGGAGAAGGGGAATTGTACACACTTCACTTTCAAACTGGAAGACTGGGACTTCTAGCATGCAAAAAATTGTTTTCTTTCTAAAATCGCAAAATCTAGAACTGTTAGATATTTGAATGGTACAATAATGGTTTGGTCGATAATTGCAGTCCATATCATAGCACTACCATCTCCTTGTTTCCTCCTTTTAGACAAAGGCACTTCTGAAATGGATAAACTCATTCCTTTGACCAGGTCCATCAAATGTGACTCGAGATTCGCCCGTGAAGATTACTTTCGAAACGTCATTTTTCATATATTTCCTGGCCCAATTTTGACACTTTCAAATATTTATTTAGTGAGAGGAGGTTGCCTAGCATTTTTTTTTTTTTTTTTTTTACAGTTTCCAAAGTATTCTAAAACTTTTGTCCTTCTTGACTTCCTCAATTCCAACTTTTTCAAAGATATGAGCGCTGGTCAAAAGTGGTTGTTCATAAGTTCATAGAGCCTTCAATTTTTCAACTTATATTTTCAATAGCCTTCTTTATCGTTCGATTTTCCCTGCATGGCTTCTTTTGATATCTCCAATGTAGACATTCCCTCACTCTTAAATTTGTTATTTTTTCGTTTTTCAGCACTTCTCAAATCCTTTCCTTTACTCGTCGTTCAACATATTCTATGGATAAAAAAAAATTAGTTTTTATTAGATTCCATACGTCTTAAGCTGATATAAGTTTAATTTGTATACTAACTTCAGTCAGTCCATTTTCGTAAATTCCAAATATCTAAAAATTTAACCATGAAAAATGGCAGAAAATTTATTTAGATCTTTTAATATAGGTAGGAAAGGAAGAGTTTAAATTTGACAAATATTGTTTACAAACCTTTTGAGTTATTTAGGTTTATTTGATTTGCATAATAACTTCAGACTGACTGTATATATTAGCTCCCTTATTTTTCATCGAGCAATGTGATTTTACGACCAGCATACATTGTGTGCTATCTCTCCTTCTCTCTTGCAGATGGCCGCATACATTTAAGAATAAGTAAATGGCGACATGTCTTGTATATACGTATTTACACTATAAACGAATATAACGATGCTGATATTATTTCTCGAAATTAATCATTTAATATGTATATTTTATTTGAAAGATTTAAAAAAAAATAATTTTATTTGAGTGTCTAGATACATTGTTCGGACTATCATCCTCAACCTCGTTGCCATATTTATTACTACGTTTCGGCCTTTGTATGCTCCGGCCTTCTTCTGGTGGTTGGAATGTCGAACTAAACCCATTATTACGCTCACTGGGGTAGATTGTTTTAGTTTCACGTACCATGTCAAGCGATGATCAGTTATCTTCTGTTAATTCCCCTCTCCATCCGGGTATTGAACTCACACTCTTTGGGTCCTTTCACTGGATCTAACCAACACCTTTATCCATTGTGCCATGTGTCCTTGAGAATTTTGTATGAATTTCTGGAGCATACCTAAATTGTCTTCAGCAACCATTTTTTATCAGTGCTCATATTGCAATTTTTGCTGTTATCATTGCATGTTTTTTACTAGAAATCATATTGCAATTTTTGTTATTATTATCGCTTTTCTCTGGCACTCATTATTACTGGTTCCCATATTGTATTCATTTCTATGCTTGGTTGGTTCAGGAGATTTTTGTGGCCTAGCATATGTGCTGATTCCTTAAGTTTACGAATTTTCCAATGATGTTCTTTGTCTATGATTTCAACCTGATCCCACAGACAGAGAGTGTCTAGATGGATGAAAACATTTTATTTTGGTCCCCCTTGTAGTGGAGTCTTCTTTTGTTGAGTATTAGTCTTGTTGCAAAAAAAGTGGAGGTCATTTTCAGGGCAATGAATTAAAACGTAATATTTGCGCTTTAAAATCAAATTAATGCCGTGCCATGTTTAATAGATGTCAGTTATCAGCTATCCCCTTAAGGACCCATGGCACAGTGGATAAAGGCGTTGCTTAGATCCAGTGACAGGACCCAAAAAGTGCGAGTTCAATACCTGGTTAAGGCGGTGGAGAACTTGGAGATGGGAATTAACAGTAGTTAACTGATAACTGTCATCCATTAATCATGGCACATGGCACTAGAACAGTTTGCTCCAGTGAGCGAAATAAAGGGTTCAGTTCGACATTCCAACCACCCGAAGAAGGCCGTATCGTATAACGGCCGAAACATTGAAATAAATATGGCAATAAAGATGACGACAATAGTCCGAATAATGTAAATAGTGTACATAATACCTCATCTCAGAAATATAGACAGATACTGAAGTAACATATATTATGTATATTTTATATACTTTTCGATATGAGATATGACATTTTGATACAATTTTAAATGCAGACCAAAAGAATGCAAATGTGCCTTATTTAATTATTCCCTCTTTGAATATATATATATATATATATATATATATATATATATATATATATATATATATATGGGGGAGAGAGAGATTCTTTGAATGACTATTTTACAATATTAATTAAACTGCATCATTTAATAATCTACAAATTTAAAAAATTTTTGATCTGCAGCAAAAAGATTTCTGAGATCTTCTGAGACACTTGCTCTAATAGTACATGTCACGTCAACGGGAAAAAATACAAACAATATTAGAAATTATGAGTTACTGCATTACTACAATATTCAAACATCTAGCGCCGCATTACTGCACGTTCAAAAACATTCTTATTTGTTAATTATAGCACACTTTTTAATAAATGTCTATTGATAAATACTACATTCATTTTCGTCTTGGAATTTTACCCGAAATTACCTGAAATTGACAAAAAAATAACATCTATGGCTGAGGATGGTAAATGTTTTTACCGAAAGTACTTGCAAGCAATATGAACCGAACATCTAATCCATTATACAATTAATAAAAACAAGGATCGTGTCGTTCAGCGAGCGATCAGCGAATTAATGCCTTTTTCATCTGTTAGCGAAGTGAGTTCGCCATTAATTACATTAACTTTATTGATTTATTCTTTGAATGAATATTTTATAATATTAATTACGATGCATTATTTAATATCATATATATATATATATATATATATATATATATATATATATATATAGAGAGAGAGAGAGAGAGAGAGAGAGAAAGAGAGAGAGAGGGAGAGGCAAGAGGTTATGTGCCACGTTGCATTTCTTTAACAAACACATTCAAATGAGATATTTTTATATATTTTGAAAGTAAAAAATAAAATTTCAGTAACTACATTGTATTTGTTTTTACACTTTTTTAATTTTTTACAGGCACAAATTACTACCAAAAAGTTTAAATTTGGATTCATCTGTTCACAATACATTCTGCTAACTTATGAATATTTTGGATAAGACTCATTTTATTTTGTTTTTCACCATTAACCCCCTCAGTAGACTTTTTGCAATTACCAAAACTTTTAAATAAGTTAAATGTTAATACAGGTTCTAAATGTTTACTCAGCACTGACTAATGTTGTCAGCAAAATATGTGTAGCTGTCTCTGAAGAAAAAATCAAAAGAGTATGCCATTGCGACAGTATTGTCATAATTTTTTTTTTTAATTTTGAATTACTCTGCACAAATAGTTAAATTTTGTGGTGAGAGCACAAATTGAAATTCTATTCAAAGAAAGCTACTCACTCTCAAAGACACATTGCTAAGAATTTGAAGATTTCTAGACATGGCGTGCAATATTCGTTACAAAGGTAGATAGAAACACATGCAAATGTTTACAGGAAAAAGAGCTGGAGAACCTAAAGTGACAAATAATGCTGAAGATAATCACTTGATTATTGAGAGTAAAAGAGATGGAATGAAAACTGCTCCAGAGGTGACAGCTAAATTTAATTCCTGACAATAACCGATTTCGCTCTCAGCTGTGAAAAATCGACATAAATCATCGGGCATTGTGGTGGGGGTGCATAGACATCAAGAAACCCCTGTTTCGGAAGGTGAATAAGCAGAAAAGAATTTTATAGGCAAAAATGCATAAGAAAAATGTATTTCCGAATTTGAACATTTTGGTGATAACAGGAGAGTGCGTATGGGGAGAAAGTCTGAATGATGAATGTGTGGTTTCAACTGTTAAGCATAGTGGAGAGTATCTGATGATGTGGGGACGAGAAGGTTAAAGATTTCATTCAGGTCAAGTGAAATCATGAAAAAAGAACAATATCATTGGGTTTTGCAAAGACATGGTATTCCATTTGGTTTACACATAATTGAAAACATCACCTTTCAACAAGACATATTTTGGCCGCCTCAATCTATTGGCTTCTCGCCTTATTGAATGAATTGGAGAGGTGGGTTCGAAGAGAATACCGAAAGCGTGAGTGTGAGTTTTTTCGGTGCTTGAAGAATGTCTGGGAAGGTCTGCCATCTCTATATATTTTTTATATATTTTTTCTGGGTATAATTAGGTAGAAATTGTCCGAATCTTCTGTATTTCCGAGCGCTTTCGGCTATTCTTTTAGCCATTATTAAGGAAGATTTTATTTTTACTTTTAACTGACTGTATGAAATTTCTATGTATATATTTAGAGTTATAGTTGTTATTTTCCAAATATGATCAACACATTGTGGCCGTGTTCATAGTTGAGGTTTTTGGGTTTTGTTTTTTTTTCCTTTTTTTATAAGTAAAGCTTCCGTTATCTTTAGCCTCTAATTTTTAGTGGTCCTAAGGACGCGTGAGTTAAACCCATGAGTGCAGTAGGGGTCTTGCTGAGATGCCACGTCCCACGCCGTATAGTAGCACAGATAGGACGGTGGCTTTGCAAACTCTCAACTTACTGCGTCGTAAGATGCAGCGACGCAGTCATAGTGGTCGCCACATATCTGTCATGACACCTAAAGCCAGCCCATGTCTTCTGTTGATCTACATGAAGAGGTCGCCAATGTTGGAAACTTCTGTGCCACGTATACGAAAGACTTATGTCTTATAAGATAAAAATCACAATGAATTAATAAATACATGGCCGTTGTTTCATGTTACGTTTCGGTTCTCGTAAGGTGGACTCTTCTCTGAGACCAGGTGTTATAACTTTGCAGAAAAATGCACTCGTTACAATCTACCCCTTCCGACAGATAGATAGATAGATAGATATTATTATTTTTTTACCTTTGTACAGGCTAACAACAAGAGAGAATTTATTTAATATTACACTCACTGTATTCGCTGTTCATGAGTTAGATGATCTTGACAAACAGTATGTTCGAGATGTCACTCTCCTACACATAGACACACAGACAGATGTACGCATTTTAGTTCACACAAACGCACGAAGAGTGCCATCCCGGACAGACATGGAGGGAAATTCCCCCTCGTACCATCAAACATAGTCAAACAAGCATAAATAGATCCACTGTTTGAAAAATAAAGTTTGTCTGATGATCGCAAAAGCGTGAAACCAAGGGTCACAAACTCATATCCATACAACTGAATCCAAAAAATGTATTACTGATAATATGCATTATTCATAAATGTATTGCTGGTTATAATTTTTCCCAAAAAATGATTGCTTATATTAAAATTTATTTTTATACTTTCATTGTTTTTTGACCCTAGTTTGTGGGTTAACTATTTATCCATACCTGTGACCTCTAACAGATGCTACCACCTCGGGTCAGGGTGGACCTGGGAACACCAGCAATTAAGAGGTGGTTCCACGCTCCCCAAAACCTCCTGATCAGAATCCTTGCTGTTGGATTTAGTATATCGTCTTACCCAGGACGTGGATGTAGTTTATCGCTATATCCAGAACGGGTGTGGATATTTCTCTCTGTGTGTATGGGTGTGTGCGTGTGTGCGTGCGATTGTGTGTGTCGGCGTATTTAAATACATGCATATATACACTCATTTCACAGTACTCTGTTATTAAGCATTCTTCTATCTAGTATTATAAATCTGTTTACACCAGAATACACAGGTACATATCCTATTTGCCATTAAACTGTTGACTGCAATGACGCATTTCGAAATATGAATCTTTCTGGAAATGAATGCTTCAATTTTCGACTGATTTGCAGATAAAATTGACTGACGTAACCGCAGGCTTTTCTTTTGTTTCCTTTCTTTCTCTTTAGGAAGAGATTCAAATTTCAGCAAAACATTCATATGTTTGGCAGCGGCGGAGGAAGGTGCGGCAATCTAATGCTTTTCCGTCGTCTTTTTCTGATAATCAACTCACCCAAAATCTAAGGAAATTCTTTTCAAAGCGCCAATCACTAGCGTTTAATTTTATATATATATATATATATATATATATATATATATATATATATATATTCTAAGCATTTCATCTTCATTTTTCTATTCTTAAGTCTCCTTTTTGCGCATTATACAAAGTAATATTTGGTAACTGTTACCTTGAAGTCATCTAAAAGCTGTTATGGCGAAGAACCATGTCTTCGCTGTAACATCCTCTAGATGATTTCAAAAGGAAACTTCTTAAGAAAATGAGATGACAGGTCCGTACATCGCATTTGTGTTTCACAGAAGTTTTACACGTAAACGGAAACAAATTTATGAATACTTTTACAAAGAGAAATGGAAGATAATATTAAGAGATTTTGTGGCCTTTTGGACAAAGTTTAGCTTTGATATATTCAGTTCAGAAGAACGAAATTGTACGTGGGACGATCAACTTAAACCTATTTGCTACCAAAATCTATACCAGCAACACTTGCCTTAGTGAGGCTGTGACCCTATACACCAGATGGAAGTCTACGGGTATAACATGTAATAATATGAATCCTCGGTAAGATTATATGCTATGGATTAATTAGCATAATTGACAGCAGAAAATGATGTACAGCGATGGATATTGTTGTCGTCCATGGTTTCAATTCTTCAAACCTTAAAGCCACATAGCAGACAGAGTAAAAAATGGCCAATTTTCACGCTTTATTTCATACTTTCGTATCAATTGTTTCTGTGATGAAGTTAGAGGGGTGGAGAGATAGAGAGAACGGATGTCAACCGGTTGACCAATTACCCATCACTATGTGCCGGCTTGTCTCACTAAGGAATTTGGATTTCTCTTGTTTCTCCCTTCCCCCTTTTTATCCTATATAAAACATGAATAAAAACAATCCATCACTGTCTTAATTCCACGCACACGTATCTCAAACCACTCACTCTCACCTCTGACCAGTAGTTTGCCATCCTGGGCCAGCCTATGGATTCTGAAACAAAATTAACGAATTATTTCGTGCCTTGTGAAAAGCAATCTATTAGATTTCAATTTGAAATTCGGAGAATTTCCTCTTAGTCTTACTTTCACACGAAAGTAATATAGGCCGTTGGTTCAGTATTTTGACAGATTGATTGGACCTTCTATCAAAATTTATTCCACAGAATAAAAATTATCTGAGAAATAGTATGCAAAACTAGTTTAGATTACTGGAGGTACCTCCATTCAATTTTTCGATACCTAAGGTTTAAAATGAATTTTTAAAAATGAAAAAGCATTCTGAAAGATTTTATTTTAGCTTTAATTGAAATCTAAAGATAAAATTTATTATTTCCAGTAACTAAAATATTCTTGTGTCTTTCACACAGAGATTATATAGATTGGAATGTCAAATATATGCTCGATTTTTTTAATTTCTTAAAAGCGGCGTTTTTCTTAAATTTTAAGAAATTTGTAAGCAAAAAAATTTTCGATTTTAAACTTCTTCCTAAAATAAATTATATATTTTTGACACGTTATTTGAGTAAAATTAGAAAATTTAAAGTTAAATTAATCTGATTTGAAACAAACATTATTTACTTATAGCATAAAAAAAATGTATCCTAACACTTCATAACGATGTGTCTGATTATTTCTCGTGACTTTATTCACGTTATAAAGGTTATTGAAATGTTACGAGATGATGACAGATATTAGGTTGGTGCAAAAATAATCACGTAATAATGTCGTTTTTTGACGTATTTTTTAACGTCAAAAAACGACATTATTACGTCATTATTTTTGCACCAACCTAATACTATGGATGACCAAAGTTTATATACGAAATGTAAGCGAACGAATTTTGTTGGATTTTAACTAGTAATTTATAATATTAACATTTTTTTCAGCAATTATGCAATATTTATTTTTAATTTAATACTTTTTTTTTAGTGTGGGTTTCGTTTCTTAAGTTCTTAATCTTCTTATCTTATTTAATAACTTACTAACTTAAACAAAAAATTACTTCAATGAAATATGATCCAAATTAAAATAAATACCTAAAATAAAAATATTTAGTAGAAAAGTAATTAACAAAAATTAAAACTAACTTTTTAAAGGGAAATAATTGCAGTGCCTCAGACGACAATCAAATCACGTGACCTTTTTAAGGATTATGTCATGTATAGATTCTCTGTAAATAGAAATTAGGAACGTTTTTTTCACTAAAAATTATTTTTAAAATATTCGGGTACAAACGACTGTTATGAGCTTTACAAATTTCGATTCGTAAATTTACATTTCACTTAACTATATCGCATAATTGCAAGTTTCAAATCAATGAAGAATTTTAATAAACGATTTTTGAAGTATTAATATTATAAATAAATTTTTTAAAAAGTGAAAAAAATTCTTGTAAAAATACATTATTCATCGAAAAAGTTTTATTTCTTCAGACAATAGTGTTCTTAATATAACTCATTTACAAAAGCAAGTAAAAAGCTTTTCTAATTAAATATTTTTTTTTTTTTTTACAATTCAGAGCAGATTTTCGATGAAACAGGTAACAGTTTTACAAAAAAACTGATTTACTTTCTCTAAGGAGTCCTGTTTTTAACTAATAAAAAAATCGTACTCTTAAAAATGTAATTTCTCGAAATTTCATGAAAATATGTAAGTGGGCGTGGAAACATAAAAAAATTTTTATCAAGATTTTCTAAAAAAAATTTCCAAAATAATACTATTTATTTTTTAATATTTCCTGAAAGTTTCATTAAAATCCGACAACTATTTGAATTTTGCAAGAATTTCCAAATCAACGTGTGTTTTCCTCGGAAAAAGTGCAAAATAAAAACCTTTTTTCTCTTTTCCAACGCTGTCGTAAAAAAAAAAAAAAAAAAAAAACAAGATTTTTAACCAAAATTTTCAACATGCTAGAAAGAAGTGAAAAATTTCAAAAAATAAATAAAAAATACTTTGGTCTTTCCTCTTAATAATAACATATATATTTTGATGACAAAACTTTGTTTTCGTTGAATTATGGGCTTTTTATCATCATGAACATGTTGCTTTTTTACGCAACCTAGTGAAGGTAACTAAATTACTGGAATCGATTAAAAATCAATGGGTTCATAGCAGGCAGTTCCCTTTCACAAATCAATACATTTGTTACAAGCACTTCGATTTAACGAATCATTGACATCATTCCAAGCGTTTCAATTCGACAAATCTATAGTTTCAGATAGTTCATCAATAATTCCTAAAATTTGATAATCACTCACAAGCATCAAGTCTTCAAAAAGCCAAGTTCATTTACATCGAGAATGTCTCTCGAAAAATCATTATATATTTTCACCAGCTAATTACTATTCAAATAAAATGTGGACATGGTATAAATAGTTTTATATGAAGGGGATTTAATACGAAAATACATTTATTGTCCGTATTTTGAAAAGGAGTAAAGGTTTATCCCTTGTTTCCTGTTTAGGATTGGGTTTCCGGATCCTTATAAAGTCTTCTCATTCCATTTCACTCACAGTAACCCCTTGTGTCATTATCGCATTACTTGGGGCGAAATGATTATATAAAAAAGAAGCTCGCTTCAATAAAATAATAGATTCGTGTCATCGTGTTTCATCTCAAAAGTAACTTGAACCATTCTATAGTGATGTAATGAATATGCATACACCTGGGTTCCTCCTCACAGTAATATGATTGGCTGGTGTCAACCATAAATACAGACTGATGTGGCGGTACATGACGATGCCTATTGTCTTCGCCTATTGCCTACCACTACGACGAGGACCAGTCCATTACGGTCACCTGCTAGATTGTCCTACCCGGTTACAGTAGTCAACAATCACTTTGCTACTTCAAACAAATATATCCCTTTCCAGGACATATGATATACAAATTGATTAAACAAATCAATGGATGCATGTTTGATTTCAAAAATAATTTTTACAAAATTAATCGTATTCATATCATGTAGCTCGAGTCTTTAAAATCAATTCAATCATAGAATATGAATTGCGAGCTATTTTACGATGCCTTAAATATTAAGTTAATTGCTGGTGCCTTTGTGAGAAGGAATAAATCCCAATTGATCTCTCGCTTTATAAATAATAAAATGAAATGTCCTCAAATCCACAAGACGAGTTGAGAAACTTGTTGGTCTACAATGTTAACCACATCAAGGTGCTAAGCGAAGGAACTTTTGCCCCTTTTACAATTAAAATGAAAAACGAAAAAAAAAAAAACGAAAAAGAACGAAATGCCAACGAACGCGATAAATTTCCTCACTGAGTTTCTTTTTATCATTGAACATTAATATTACTACGCTGCTTTTCTAGTGCATTTTTGTTTTAATTAAACTCTTTGACCACAAGAGGAGAGTTTGTCGAGACATTTTAATGTTTAAATTATGCTTATTTATTCTTTGCACGGTTCTCCAAGGCCAAAGCTGACCCCAGGTTCTATGAACTCCCATTGTGACTTTCACATTAACACCGTAGAAGTCACCAGATAAATTTGACCTACAGACATGGCACAGAGTATATGTGAGAAAGTGTGAATGAAATCTGAAGGGGTGAATGCAGTTTTAATGCTACATGGATAATGTGTTCCATTCTTCAGTTCCACAAGTTCAGAATTTTATATTTTGGACAGTCTACGGTAAATCTACGGAGCCAAATCACTTTCCATATTTCAATTGTAAGAAGGCGGTTTAATCCACCTCGACCCTACCGACCAGGAAATGCCATTCTATTGAACTGTCTTACGTGGAAGCTTCCTTGAATACAATAATCTTGACCTCATGGGTCAATCCTTATCTAACTACTTATCGTCCTAATCTTTCAGTATCCCTACTTTCATTCAGCAAAATAATTCTAACAGTAAACCTCTACCTTGAGTGGCTCTCTAGTCATGTATTTGTAGATATTTATTTTAAAAAATCAGTTTGGAAAATCCTCAAAAAAAGCATTTCTTGGCTAATTTAAAAAGTGCTCATTACGTTTCCCAACAGGTCCTTTTTCATACTTACGATGATCTGTCAGTCTTTTCGTCATTTGCCAGTCTACGGTCATTTGCCAGTCTACGGTCATTTTCCAGTCTACGGTTATTTTCAGTATACGAGTATGAGCTTGCTTTAACGAAGTCGACGTTGCAAAAATACAAACGGGTACATTAACTTTAAGCTTACATTTTTTGATGGTCAGTTAAGCAATTTTAAAATCCTAACCTCGCCTCCATTATTGCTATGAGGACGTACTGTTATTGAGACCAAACTTCATGAATTATAACGTTTTACACACATAATAACATACAAAAACCATATATAATTTTCCGCATACAACGTGTGAAAGCCGGTGCGATGCTCTGCCCCCATCAGCCTCCAACCGGGAGAGGTAACACTGTTTCGATGGCTCAGACGGTAGTGCCAACCCTGGCTCCACCAGCAGCTTCTGAAATCGGACAGGTTATTGGTTTTTGTGTAGACGTGTCAGCTTATAAAAAAAAAATATAATAATCTGGAAATTGGCACCGTTTCAAATAAAATCGCTTATGGTGACTTCGGATTATATCATTGTTGTAATCAGCCAGCATTATCCTAATAACAAAGGGTGGTGAAGTTTATAAAGCAAATCAAAAAGGAAAGAATTAGCGACAAGTTCGAATTAGATTCTCTTTTCAATTTTTGACACACGACTATAAAGATACAAATAAAACGTATATGTGTAAAATAGTCTTGGCTAGCAGCCATTCTAGAAGACAACACAGGCATTTCTTGTTGCAGTAGACCAATAGCCATCCAAGGTTACAGAACCCGTATTTCCGTAGCAAGTAGCTGGGGGAGAAGAAAAGAATTCTTACTTTTCCAAAGGGTATTAGCGCGTAAGTGAATGTAATGGATTCGAATGGAATTCGACTCTCCGATTCCTCAATCCAAGCCGCTATCCATTACTCCACCGAGCCCTGTTCGAAACAGTGCAGCTGCGTATTTTGTAGCAAAACTTAAGTGCTGAATGTGTTGTTCTATTAGAATATTTGCACTCAATCTTCTCAAAAAGTACTGGAGTGACTTAGGTAACAATGTCATGAAAAGTGTCAGTTACTTCAAAATTGAAGAATTATTAAAAATAAATCTGGGCTGTATACATAACGAGGGCAAAGACCGTAGACTTTCAAAGACCCTATTATTCGCTTATGAAGGGATTTCCTAAAATGGGCCCTTGTTTCCTGCAGTATTTGCTACCCATAATATGTAATAAAGGTTACTGACTGGTATTCTTAGTTCTTCAGTATCTTCCAGGTGAAAAGTACCGGTGAATTAATCCACAGTCTCATGTTCACCAATAATTTGGGAATACAGGATTTCTTCGATTACCGATCAGACGAGATCATGTGCTATCTGTAAGAAAGTATGGTCCTACAGCATAATTGCAGTATAAACCACAGATTCACCCTGTGAGTGTTAAAACAGAAAACAAAAGTGCCTGGGCAACATGGATTAACTGGCCACTCACTCTGGAATGGTCGTGTAACTCGAAAACGAGTGGCTAACAGATAGATAGATAGATAGATAGATAGATAGATAGATAGATAGATAGATAGATAGATATAACCAGTCTTAACCTAGCTAGCTAGCTGGATAGATAGATAGATAGATAGTGTGTCTGTGTTAAGCGTCTCAATTACGGTAAGATGGTAAATTAAAATGCGAATCTCGGAGATCAGTCGGATTGTCGTGGATTCTATGCTTTCCTTGCATACCTTATTATTGGAAATTTACAATAAATGTATACAATTTAAACATTTTGTTTTCCGCCCAGTTCTAGATTCCTGCTAATCAATTTATGATTACAAACTGTCGGGACCAAGTTCCAGGAAGAGCGACAAGTTGAAAGAACAATTCCTCTTTTCCCTCAGTGAATGACTAACGATTTGGACTGGAATGTGCCAAAGTGTGTCCGCATTTCTCTCACCCTCGCCCATCCCCACTGCAGCTTGACATTTTCACTTCTGCCCTTTTCCAATCTTCCAATCGGCCGATCTGCAAAGTTCAGTTCGGACGAGTGAGCAATCCGCATTTCGGTTCTGAAAATCGGAACAATTACTCAACAATTCAGACTGACGGAAACAGATTAAAGCCGAAATGATGTCCCCACCTGATCTATCTATCTATCTATCTATCTATCTATCTATATATATATATATATATATATATATATATCACAGTCTGTTCATTATCTATCTACCTATCTATCACAGTCTGTTCATTATCTATCTATCACAGTCTGATCATTTCTATCTAACTTTTTTCATATCTATCAATCCCCGCCTGTTCATATCTATCTTAAACTAATATCTATCTCAGTTGTCTTTTATAGGATTTATCGCAGTCTATCTATCTATCTCAGTCTATGAATTATTCATCTATCTGTATGAATTATCTATCTCAATCTATGATCTATCTATCGATATATATATATATATATATATATATATATATATATATATATATATATATATATATATATATATGTCTAAGTCTATAAATTATCTATTTATCTTGGTCTATGAATTATCTATCTATCCCAGTCTATGAATTATCTATCTATCTATCTCACTCTATAAATTATCCATATAACTTAGTTTATGAACTCTCTATCTCAGTCTAGGATCTATCTATCTATCACAGTCTATCTATCTATCTCAGTCTATGAATTACCCATTATCTATGTATGTCTGTTCTTGTATGTATAATATGTATTCAACTCTGTTCCCATCTCTTTATCTTTTTGTTTATCTCATTCTGTTTATATCTATCTGTCTATATCTGTTAATTTGCAATTTTTTATTTCACCCAATGGTTTTTTTCACGCCGCAACTCGTGTTGATCGCCTGTTCTTTAATACAGGCCAGTCAGTCAGTTATGTGCCATTCGTGATACACGCTTAGGCGATCATGTATCTTTTGGTACATGACTGATTAGGCAGATTTTTTTCCGCAGTAGGTTGCCATTTCTTTCTGAGGTAGACCAGTTGCCATCCAAGGCTACACAAACTGTCCTGCTATTTACCCGTAGCTGGGGGAGAAGAGGATTCATATCTTTCCCAAGGGTATTACCACGTAAGTGAATGTAATGGATTTGACTGGAATTCGAACTCGGCTCTCCGATTCCTCAATCCGTGCCGCTATCCATTACGCCACACTTAGGGATCGAAACAGAGGTTGGGAGTCATAAATTGTCGTCTAAATTAAGCAAAAATGAAAATAACACTGACATCTCATTTTAACAGATATATTTATCAAAATTACACAAAAACATCTTGAAATACTAAAAAGTAGTTTATTCAATAAAATCGTCATTGGCTTCAACCGTGGCTTCAACGCGACTTCAGAATCGTCTTTAACTCCTCCGGAAAGTCTCATTGTTTAAATTAGTGAATGTTGTCACAATCCTAGACTTCAGGTCATCTCTGGTGTTACAAGCAGTTTTGTTGGTCTCTTACTCAACTGTACCCCACACATAATAATCAAGGAGGTTGCAGTTCGGAGTATTAGGTGGCTAGCTGTAAGGGGTGATGTGGTCTCAGAAATTGACTGACAACTGTAAATTAGTTTTTTTTTTCTGCTTGTGTGGCATGGCGGAGTCCTATTACCAGACATAGGATCTTCTGGCAGGTCCCTTCTTGATTCAGGGCAGCACTGCCTCCGTAAGGCTTGATGTTGTTTTCCGTGTTGAGTCTGAGGCACAGTGACAAGATGACTAGAGATATAACGTTGTTAATGGTGCTTTTTTCTTACAGACGGTGCCCAACTGTCCCTAATATGCCGTGCGGTCGAGAAAATAAAAAAAAAAACAAACAACACGCATACGCGAAATTAAGAATATAAAATGGCAACAATTTACCCATAGTACTCTATATACATGTTCTGCTAATGAATCTCACTCGTTCGTCACACTGAATCTAATTTACTCGTGTCATATATAAAGATATACGAAAAATCGACTGAATTAAAGGGATATTAGTGTTGTAGTGACTTCCGTCTAATGAGTCTATTATGGAATCTTCTACTTACTATAAAGTAGTAGGAAAAGTAAGCCTCGGTGGGAACGGTGATATAAACTGTTCAACGGTTAAACTCTCCCGCTTCGGCGGAGAGGAACCCGGACGATGCTTTGCCGAAGGCCCTGAACCCGTTTATACGGGTTCAAAGCGAATATTTTTGGCCGAACCAACGGGCTCGGAGAACCCACGCTAAACCGGCCTTGTGCCACATACGTTAAATATAACGATGAAATAAACTATTCAACTGTCAAACTCTCCGCCTCGGCAGAGAGGAACCCGGACTAGGCTTTGCCGAAGGGCAAAGTGTCGTCCGGGGAGGTAAACAGGCTGCGACTGTACGCAAAGAGGAACCCGGACGACGCTGTTCCGAAGGGCAGAGTTTCCTCCAGGGAGGTAAACAGACCCGAACCCATTTATACGGATTCTACGGGGATTTTTGGCCGAGCCTACGGCCTCAGATGACCCACGTTAAACTCGGCCTTGTGTCACGTATATCCCTCTTGGGGTGGGCTGTTAAGTATCAACAGTGATAAACTGAACACTAGTCAGCCGATACACACTCACAAGTCGTTGTACATACTGTTCCATACACTATTTATCTGCAACCTCTTGTTGTGTTATTCCTTAATCAATTACTTGGTCACAGCAATTAACTTCCTTTACAATTGAAAATATTTCTGAAAAGCAATAAAAATGTTGTCTTTTTAACAATTTCTATTTGTAGGTTAGTCATTTGTCGTCTGGTCATCTTGGTAAACTTTATCGGTTAGGCATCCCACATTTGTGGCTTTGTGCCAGTCTTAGCTAAGTTGATTAAATAAAACCCTGTGATGTAGTGTGACCCGACACTTTCTAACTTACCTTTCGCAATCACGCAATTCTGTAACTCCTGAGAGTCGAAGGAGCACTACATGTACTGTAGTAGTGGTGTTCCTTGAACAAGGTACCCTAAAGATGACAAACCTTTCCAGGCTGCTTTGATTTCAACTAAGGCTATAGGGCCAAGTCTGTACTGCTATTTTACCCATAGCTGGAGGATATAGTTTCATACTTTTACCAAGGTTATTTAGCATATAAGAATGCAATGAACTCGACTTGAATTCGAACTCGGCTCTCCGATTCCTCAGTCTGAGCCGCTTATTAATGCAGCGCGCCTCTTTCTCTACCGGCTTATCAATCTTTTGCTAGAATAAAGTGAAATTTTTAAATAATTAAATTGTATTAATTAGCAGTTTATTTTGGCAGCTTCATAAATACTGAACGCCTTATCATTATGGCCTTATGCCAGACTAATCTAAACTTATTATAATCTTTATTTATGCATGAAATAGATATTTTATTTTCACATCATTCTTTCTACTTTTTACGTTTGTTATTTACTATGTTGGGATTTGAAAATTTAGAAAGGACCATTTTTTTAGTTCTGTTTTTGTTAATAATAAAGTTCGTATCGATTTTTTCCGATAAATATGTGCAATTCAGGAAAGGACTTATTTTAATTTAAAACACACACATACACACACGCGCGTGCGCGCGTGCGCACACACACACACACACACACACACACACACGACTGTCAATAGCAGACACAAGAAATCAAAACAAGGGAAATTTAACTCCTGTCTTGGCGGCCTTAAATTATTCAAATCACATTTTTCGATTTATTTTACGCCAATATTCTGAGGTAAATGTGTTCTAATTCATTTGCTTATTTGGAATTGTTAGCGTGATTCACAACACGCGCACGCATAGCTTAATTACTTTAATCTCTTTCTTTCTCCTTTACATACGTATATACAAGTGTGTGCGCTAATCGACTTTCAAATGTCTCATCTATTCAGCATTCAATCTGCTTATTTACATTTGTTTGCCATGTGAAGTACCAAATTCATGATGATTCATAAATTGGTGCCCGCATCATGGATTTAGTTGTATATTATATTGGATATGATACCCATAAGAAAAATATAGAATAATTTACGTACAGCCTGGTATTTCTTCATAGGTTTAGTGAATTATATGGCTCGGTATCAAAGTGTCATTGACTTTTCCTCAAGACCAATGGACATTATATGTACACTCTGATAAATGTTTTTTTTTATCATTTCAGCGCAAGCAAGGCGAAAATGTCACTTAGGCGCATGTTTTTACTAGCAGTGAAAAAGAATGAGAAGAATTTAGTAAGGAGAGAAAGGACAATAAATAAACAGAATTCATGGCGATTGGCGTTGCCTTCACATTTTTGAAGATTGTAGGTTACAGAGAAGCAAGAAACCAAAAAAAAAGTTCCCCAGACGTGAAAACTACTGAAGAAACTATTAGAATAGAACGTGCGGTTGTATTCAGCTTTTCTTTTTCCTTTTTTTTTTCTTTTTTTTTTCAAGAATAAAGTGAGGATTAATTGATTGATTTTTTCGATTTCTCAAACTTTTGCGTGTTGTTTAAAGCCAGAAAATTTTAAATTGTAAGAATTTTTTGAAGATAATAATGATTTACTGATACAGTTCCTACTAATTAACCCATAGGTGGGGACAAAGAAGTGGATTCATACTTTTCCCAAGAGTATTTGTGCGTAAGTGAATATAACAAAATTCGAAATCGGCTCTCTGATTTCCAATTTAGAGTCTTTATCCATTACACCCCCCCACATCCAAGCTTACAGGACCTAGCATTTCTAAGCGGTCACCCATCTAGATGCTGCTTTACTTACGTGATGATATGAGAACTGAAGTTCCGTTGCCGTATAGGACAGATGGCACGTAGCAGCTGAGTACACATTTCTGTCACCATAGAAATCCTTCTGTTTCACAGTACTCTGCCCAGATTCTAGAATGCATCCTTGGCCGTCCCAATCCGTGTTCGGGAATGCGTCCTTAGCCCTCCCAATCCATTTTTGGATCTCCACGTTGAACCTACCGTCCTCCGTCCGAACACTTCCCAGATACTTAAACTTCCGCAAATGTTTGATTTTAGTGTCCCAGACCTGCAAATCGCATTTTGGCCTCATTCTTTTACTGATTACCATGTATTCTGTCATTTTGTAGTTTATGCTTGGTCCTTTCTTCTCGCTCTCCCTCGCTACCTTCTGTAGGAGGTTCCGCACCTGCCTTTCCATGTCAGTATATATATATATATATATATATATATATATATATATATATATATATGGATATAGATATACACACACATACTTGTGCAAATTAATTGAAATAAAACGAATAATTCCGTTATTATTTTTTCCCCAATGAAACATGGCCGACTGTACATGCTAGCATTTCATATGTCCATTTCATGAAGTCATTCCTTGGAGATTGACCACAGATTCTTGATTGGATTTAAATCAGTTGATTTTCTGAAAGAGTCGATAGTACTTTGATTTACTCACTGGTAAGGCTTGCCAGTGTGTTCCTGCAGTGTTACAATTTTCGTACGCTTTCTTGGAGTAACGTCCATCGCAGATATTGGCCGTAAGAAAGCAAATCGATAGTCAAGACAATACTGTCTGGGTGTGATAAAAATCTGTTGCAATCACGGGTAACGCAATATTTTTCAAGGCCAAACAAATTTCATCATACACTCCGGAATAGATTCATATTTCAGCACACCACTGCAAATAAGCTAATCTGAGGATAAAATAGAAATTTATTACATCCTGTCTGTCACTCCAGTGGGTCTAAAACTGACCATATGGTGAAAAATAGGAAACTAAAGCGGTTGTCTCAATTAATTTGCACAAGGATATATATATATATATATATATATATATATATATATATATATATATATATAGTAGTAGTAGTAGTAGTAGTAGTAGTAGTAATAATCTTATAAGTATAAGGAATTATACTCGTCCGGAAAAGCTTCGGTGTCTTGATTTGTGAATAATCAAACCAATACAAAAGGGAAAAAAAGGTATAAAAAAAGAAAGAACCAAGAACATGTACGTTAGTTGATATTTTCGTCTAGCATGCAAGTCCAAGGTCCAAAGAAAAAAACCCCGACACGAGTAAGCAAAATAACTAAATGAAGTGCTCAATACAGTAAGTAGAGCAGAGCTAGTTAAACCTAGAGAGCCAGACAAAGCTACCAATGTTTCACCTAAGCGGATCGTCAGGGAAGAGCCTTCTAGGTCTGCTCTGCTTCCCTGACGATCCGCTTAGGTGAAACCCTGGTAGGTTTGTCTGGCTCTCTAGGTTTATCTATCTATATATATACATATATATATATATATATATATATATATATATATATATATATATATATATATATATAATGTCATCCACAGACAGACTGTTTCGCTGTATCACAGCTCATCAGTGCGGCTAGACATCCGGTTGCCTCTAGCTAGGATCGAAACCCGACTGAATTGGTATCAGGCGGATATTCTACCACTAAGCTGTCGGCGCACGATATTATTTTTAT
This sequence comes from Acanthosepion lycidas, assembly GCA_963932145.1. Classification (NCBI taxonomy): domain Eukaryota; kingdom Metazoa; phylum Mollusca; class Cephalopoda; order Sepiida; family Sepiidae; genus Acanthosepion; species Acanthosepion lycidas. Next base: position 130,395,038 of record OZ010577.1, on the reverse strand, counting down.
TAGTAGTAGTAGTAGTACTAGACATTTTATCCTCTCTAATACAGTCTTTGCACGATGTTGATCTCAGGGTCCACTTTACACACACACTATCAGAGATATTGAGAATTTTTACCCATAAATATAGCCTATCTTATAACTATATTTTTATCGTATATATATATATATGTGTGTGTGTGTGTGTGTGCGTGCGTGTGTATATATTGCATTTTAAACAGATAGTAACATGAACCTCATTTTTCGCATAAAACGAAAACAATTCTCCAACTCCAGTCAAATGCAAGAAATCTCCTGGCATCGACAGACATCTCACCATCTCTGTTTAACTTTTGAAAATTAAAGAACTGTGAAACCGGTAAAGTTAATCTAAATAAATATATATTTTATATATATATATATATATATATATATATATATATATATGTTTTAGATATAATATTTTAAAGAAGGTATATATATATATATATATATATATATATATATATATATATATATATATATATATATATATATATATATGCGCGCTGTACTTTGTGGAAAGTGCTCAATATCTCTGATAGATCTAACATATTCAGTTCTATGGATATGAGTTTTTTGACCCTGGGTTTCATGCGTTTGCGTTCATCGGACAAGTTTTATTTCTTTATATGATAATGTTCACCCAATAAAAGGCCCAAGAACCACTTAAGGTAGAGGGTTACTATGTGGTGTTGTATGAGTGTGAGAATGGTCAAGATGTAAAGTTCATTGGGTTATGCAGGAAAGATAACATTTAACGCTAAAATTGAAGCGGTCGAGATTGTAGTGATTAGAAAAACATAATGTCAGGAGTTTGTTCCACACACCAGCAGTTTTTAGGAAGAAGCTGCCCGAATGGTACTTACTATTGGAATAGGAAGGGAATGGTGGTGATTCACTGTTGGGTAGGTGGTATTGCAGGTCCTAGTTGTAAAGGTGAAGGATGGTGGGACTAAAGAATGTAACTCGTCAGAACTTATGCTATGGAAATAGCGATAGAAAGGCCCACGACTTTTCGTTTTTGGAAAGCGGTTGTAGGATGGAAAATAAGTCATCACCAACAAGGCCACCTAGAGGCTTTTAAAATGCAGATGAAGCAAATAGAAAGGATGGTAGAAGTGTGTACATTTCCAAGAGAAGTATTTCGAAGGTGTTGATATGGGCCTGACTAGGTTATCTTTATTATTATTATTATTGTTATTACTAAATTACCAGATACGAATTTAACAGAGATCATATCCATAGTTTGACATTAAAAACCTGCTTTGTTATGTTTTTGCTATAATAATTCTGATTATGAAGAGTTTAGTCGTTAGAGCTGTTGTCTTAATAACACTTTTTATTATCAATGAACGTTGCTGTTGTTATCACTATGTAATTTGCTTTAACGAATGCGTCGAAGAGGAATCTTTCTTGATGTTAATATCTCTCCACAAATAACAACACTAGATGCAATTTCTTTCTAATGTTCACTATTACTTGAGATATAACCTGTTTATGAACTTCATCTCACTCTCTCTTCACAGAGATTTTCCAAGTGTAGCTTGGATATGGCACAAGGCCGAAGATAAGGGGCACCCAGTGAGGATTGAACTCACTACTCAGTCGTAATTGTTCCAGCGAGACAAACTTGCTAACCATGACACCACCTCGAGGTGCCCCACTCTCTCTTTATAAGTATAATTTCCCTTAGCCTTTTACAGTACTTAGCTAAATAAATATACACATCTCGGCATTTTAATCATATATGGAAAAATAACTCATTGTGTGCAATATCGGTTTTAAAAGCTTTGTGTAGCGATTTTTCATATTTTACGACGCATGATAATTTTAAAAAGACGCCACAATTTGTTTTAAGATTTATCAACACTCTTGCAGAAAATATTTTATCTTCTTGAAAAAAAAGAGAATTATGTCTACATTTAAATTTCAATCCATTTTTTTTTTTTTTTTTCATTTTCAATTTAAATTTTACTTTTTTTCCTATACCGTAAAATAATGTTATTCCTCAATTTATTTTTTAAATCTCTTTATTATGTTTAAAACGGTTGATAAAGTGTTTCATATCTTGATTCAGACAAGTAAATATCGTAAAATAGTCAAGAATTCAGTTAAAATCATGTTGAAAATTGCAGTGTTGTGGTAATTTAAACTGAATTCTTCCACTCTTTGTCTTTCTTTGGAACTTAACTAAGCAAATATTTTTGATGAGAGCAGATAAAGTCTTAACCGTGAAGATGATTGTCTATTAATTTTTAATAATCTGTCGTGGGTTTCATGACTTGATAAATTTATTCTCGTTAAAATCGTACAGAGATGTTTCACATGCTCATTGGTATTCAGTCAGTCAGTTAAGTGGGCGATCATGTTTCGATTCATAATTGATTCGGTAGAAATTTTTCCCACTGTAGACTGCAGTAGACTGGTTGACAGCCAAGGCTATAGAAAATATTCTGACCTGTTATTAAACCCACAGCTGCAGAGGAGAGAATAGGTGGATACATACCTTTCCTAAGAGTGTTTGCGCCTAAGGTATTGTAACGAACCCGACCGGAATTCGAACTCAGTTCTCTGATTTCTCATTCAGTTCTCCATTGCACATCCTAATACAATCAGTAATAAAACCCCAATTTTCCATCTGTTTGACATTTTTTAATCTTCAAATTACTGTATTCTTATGAAAACTAAACTTATTAATGTATCATTTATTTCAATAGTCTGGCGATGTTTAACTTTTTAAAACTCACATTACATTGAAGAAAGAAAACTCAAAGTACCCTGAAGAAAGAAAACTCAAAGTACCCTGAAGAAAGAAAACTCAAAGTACCCTGAAGAAAGAAAAATCACAGAACCCTGAAGAAAGAAAACTCAAAGTACCCTGAAGAAAGAAAAATCACAGTACCCTGAAGAAAGAAAACTCAAAGTATGCTGAAGTAAGCGCTTAAAACTTCTCCGTATGAAATTTGTTTAGTTTTTAAAATAGGTGAGACTATTTTAGATTTTAAATTTCAATAATTATAATTTTAAACTTTCAAAATATAATGTTGGTCATGGATTTAAATTTTTTTTTTTTTCTGAATTTCTGGTGTAATTTTTGCTACCATTATGCATTAATTAATCTTCTGTTTCTTTTGACTAATCCTTCTCGAAATATTCTCAGGTGAATCTCGCATTCGACAGTCTTCCGATAAAGTTCGGTGAAATCGTTCTTTTATAATCTGTGGTTTTGCTGCTCTCAAGTTAACTCCCTCGTTCTACCTAAAGAATGGTATCTCTGCGATATTGTCTTAAAAACTTACATTTATATTTATATCACTATGATTCTTCAAAACATTTTGAGGAAAAATTGAAAATCACCACAGAAAAATAGAATTCTCAGCCAATTTACAAATTGGATTTTTCATTCCACTAGTTACAGCATTGCTCCAGTTCGCGGTAACAACGGATAGCCATGATTAATTCATGACGTTAATTGATTTTTGCATGGTTCCTAATTCGCAAGCGAAGATGTTGAAACTATAAAAAGTAAGGCGAACTAAACAATTTCTATCTATGTTTTTTTTTTTTTTCTATTTTATGTCAGGACGTAAGCGATCATGTATCTTCACAACTTCCTATCCTTTGTTACCCCCAAAAAGATATCTGTTTCTTTATTATCCCTACTGCTTCTCGTTCTGTCATCCTTTTGCACAAGTTCGTTAGGTAAGAACTTGCTGTTTTTCTCCGCCCGTCTTGATTTAAATTCTCCAAGCCCTTATTTCTTCTTTATGTGTCCAAGAAATGTCAACTGTCTCTTTCTAATTCTAAGTATAAATTTTCTTTTGTTTTCACTTTTCTTAAAACTCACATCTTCCATCCATGCTATTCTCATCATCCTTCGGTAGAACAATATCTGTGTTGCCTCAAGCATCCTCTTCATCTATGATGAAATTTTTTAGCATTCACTGACATATACGAGGATTGATATTATTAGGTTGGTGCAAAAATAATGACGTAATAATGTCGTTTTTTGACGTTAAAAAATACGTCAAAAAACGACATTATTACGTCATTATTTTGCACCAACCTAATATATATCTATTCAGCAGACGATATTTTAACGACATTTTCCTGTTTCTTAATACTTTGATTAGTTTTTAGGTGGCATCTTTCGCTGTATCTCTTGCGAATGCCTATAAACCATGCCTTCTTACATAGTCAATCCTTTCTTCCTAGTTTACAAGTTTGTTTAGGGGTTTATTCAATTTGTTTCTGTATCTGCTGTCGGTAGACATCTGTGAATGTTGTTAAGATTGTGTCCACCAATATCTTCACAAGAACATGACTGGAACAGTTCTGGATCATGCAAATGACCTTGACATTTAGGCAAAAATCCTAAATCTCAAGGTCATTCTATGAAGTAACATGAAAAGGTTAACATTCAATCCAATTCTGATGTGAATAAAATACTTCTATAAAGAGATAAAGATCGTAGTTGTTTCCCGAAACTATATCGAAAACTTGCGAATATTGCCGGACTTGCGTAAGGTAAAGCATTAAGTGCTTGAACAAAAAAAAAGAAACCGCATTTGATTAGTGACCACGTTAGTGATACTAAAAGTTGGTGTTCTAGTTCAAATAAACTCGCGGCTTTCTAAACTTGTTTCAACTTAGGCGTCCCTATTTGGGAGAGTGGCGTTGCACAGTCTTCCTTCATTTATTTCTCTCTATTCAATTTTGTATCGCTTTGTGCCAAGCTGAGCAAATATTCAGATTCTACTTGCTTGGATTATTTAAACAACTCTTGTAGTGTCGCAATTCCCCGCTTAGCTCGATTCTAGGTAAAAGCTAAGAAGGCAAATGTTGTTTCAGCGTAAGCCATTTTGTACTAGAGTGCTGGTAAAACATGACCCATCCAACTTAATTAAACACCCTGAAAAACATCAAAAAAGTATCTCTCTGTGACACAAATAGCTTCAATGTCAATTATACTTTTATTATTTAATTATTAATTATTTAATTATATTATTTAATTCATTATTTCAATTATTTCTTCGATGAGTGCATGTTTAGCTTTTCGACTTATTTCTGGTACAAGGCCACAATTATGAAGTACATGGTAAGTACTGAACTCTGTAGTAACGATCAAGACAAATTTTTAATCCTTATACCACAATAATTTGTCCTGCTTTGATAAGCCAGTATCAGATCTTTTAAATATTAATGACAATATTTCAGGTGAAATTAGAAATAGCCAAAGAACTTATTATAGCCACATTTCCATTAGCTTGTAAAACTGCACTGAAACTACCTGTAATGGAATCAAATAAGTTTTGAATTGTTTCCAATGGAATTTTATTCCATTCTTCAATCAAGATCTTGGAAGTTGCTTCAGCAATGATGGGTGAGTGGGGAAATCTGTTCTAGAACTTCACATTAATTATAAGATGTTGACGTCCCTCATTACTTAAAATAAAATGGTGGCCCCATCAGTACCTGGAAGAGCAATGGCAGCTACTGATGTTGAGAAACGTATTTTCTTGCTCGGTCAGTAAATGCCGAATGTTTCTTTATAAGGAAATGGGTAATATTATGATTATCATTATCATATTGATCGTCGAAGTCTTGATTCCTAATAACGAATTTCAATGAATATCTAAGCATATTTTAGAAGTGTCTGAATGTATCAATGAAACTCGATTGCCCAAACGTTTTAGTTTCAAAAACATAATAGGTAAGATAAATGTCACTAATTCATACTTAACATTTCATTTTATTCATCCACCCAGAAAGAGCATCCGGGAATTAATGAATTTCGAACTGTTTTCAAAGGACAAAGAACGCATTTACATTATGACATAAATTTATTATTCACTAATCTTAAAAGCTCTCTGATCTGGAAGCAAAGTTCATTACACCAGACACACGACAATAAACAGATGTAGATAACCATATCATTAACATCAGTCACTGGGCGCACATCTTCAAATAACGGCGTTGCCTCAGCGGGAAATTCTTGCCCCAGATATAATAAACATTCGCTTTAATATTCGCCCAATTATGGATATTTACTTAGCTGAACTTCGTCTGGTTTGAGGCCACCGTATAAAGGCACCTAATAGGCAAGCTTGTTCTCAGTTACACCGAGGCAAGGCGTCATTATTTGAGAAACACCCTTTGTATGAAACAATCCGCATTAATGAACGATGACGAGGGCGGATCACATTTACTAAAATAACAACAATTTAATTGCAGAGCCAAGCTTATTAACCATCACGTCAAGTTAAATATCCTAAATGGTATATATATATATATATATATATATATATATATATATTATGAAATGGAGAATGTCCGACAATTCTTTTTTAAAGAGATTTTTTATGTTTATACGTTCTTTTTATAGATACAAATATTTAAGTAAATGCTCTGTTTATAATAAACAGTATTAACAACATTTACTGGCCTGAATGTCCGAGAAATTTTCATAGAAAATATGCGTCCTCCAACCTTGCTAACCGAACGTTCCTCTGTGGCCCAATCGGTTAAGGCACGTCAGGCTCTATGACGGTTCCGTATAGGATACAGGTTCGATTCCTGTCGGAGGACGCATATATTCTATAAAATTTTCTGGGACTTTCAGGACGGTGAATGTTGTTGATACTGTTTATTATAAACAGAACATTTACTTAAATATTTGTATCTATAAAAATAACGTATAAACATAAAAAATGTCTTTTTTTTATATATATATATATATATATATATATATATATATATATATATATATATATATATATATATATATATATATATATATATATATATGGATATATATATGGATATGGTAAATTTGAAAATGTTAAATTGGTAGCTGATCTTGAAAATGAGATTCGACCTGTTGTTAACTGGTGCAAGGAATTGCTTATTAAATGCTTCCCAAATTAACCGCTCTCTTTTAATCGTCATAAAGGATCTTTTACGCTTTGCTTCAGTATCGCCGATGCTAACCTCCGTTAGGCTGAGTCAATGCGTTTTCTCGGTCTAACTTTTTCCGCTGATATGCATTACATTCCGTCACTTGCTCTGTCTGCTGCTAAGAATTTGTCGAGCGAGGTGATTCTTCTCACATGAATCTCTTTTGCCATTTATTAAGTCTATCATTCACCCGCACATTAAATATTCCTGCTAAATTTAGTCCTATACTTCTGGTATGTATCTTGAGATTCTGTGAAAATCCTAAGAAGAATCTGCAATATTATCGGTCCTGACCTGGTATCTAAGCTTCAGTCATTTTCCCATCGCTGTAACATAAGTTCCCCGTTATTTTTCTACAAATACTTTCATTACAATTGTTCTGGTGAGGTTTACTCTGATGTTCATTGACTTGATGAATTTAAGTACAAGGTTTTATCATTTCACTATTTAAATAGTTAAATGTAACCATTAAGTTCGAATTATTTCTTCTTTCACATTTATTACCTAGAGATTTCTCTTCCAGTTTCTTGATTTTTTATTTCAACTACAATCTGCAAAAATCTAAATGCAGTATTAATCTTCTGTCTCCTTGAAACCTGTTCTTTTATTGTCCTTTCTCCTTGGTAATGTTTTGTGACGTACGGTGGCCGTTATAATTAAGCATAATTCAATACTTCAATGTTAAGATAAACCAGTATTTAATTACAACTGCAAATAAATAGTTAATAATAACAAAGAATAAAAGTCAATCGAAGATAATTAACTATTTCTGTGAATGTATTGTTAGTAGCGTGGCTCGACTTAACTTCCGGTAAAGCCTAAATCAAACCCCAAATCATCGACGCACAATAATTCACACTAATTCGACTGGATATGTTCACTTAAATAGCACTCAAAGATCGCTGCAGTCAGTAGCCTGACACTATTATTTATATACCTGGAGGAAAACATATATTCATAAGTCACGTTCGAACCTCGATGTTGGTAGTTACTCATTTTCTTCCTATATGACATAATGTTTTCTCAGTTTCTTTCACTTTATTATATCACATCCTCAGTGTGTCTTAGTGGCTTTATCGCCTTGCGTAGATTGAAATGGTTAATAAAAATAAATGAATTATGATAACGTGATACAATACAATACAGGTGCAGAAACACGTTAAGGTGATTGAAATGAATTTGTTAGCCATTTTGCTATCGTAGATACCCGTGTTGAACGTTACTTTCATATCATTTGTATCTGAACAACAGCAAAACAGCGGGATTAAACAGTTTTCACCATAAAATTATTAATTTTAAATCTACGCTTGGAGTTCTAAATTAATACTTATTAACTCAATTAGCAAATCAGTGAATCGAGTTCTTTTCGATTCGTGAGTTCGAGTTCTGCTTTGTTAATTACTGGCGCTTGTGTTCGCTCAAATAAAACGCTAATTTTCTAAGCAAATAAAAGACATTCAGTCTTTCTGGTTTTGTCTAGCATTCAGGTGAACATTATCTGGCACAGGTGTAATATAACCGAGAAAATAATAACGGAGTATATAAACTCCCTATATTCAACTATGTACACATCGCGACTCACTTATTCGATTATGTACGCGCAGAGTGCAGATAAAGATTTGGTCAAGGATCACACACACATACATACATACATATATATATATATATATATATATATATATATATATACTCCTGATCAAAAATTTAAGACCACTTGAATATTTTTCTAAAAAAGACTGTTTTTCATGAAAAAATTTTAAACATTTCTTACTTAAGGTTACTAATTTTATAATCTAAAAGGTTATGTAGACAAAATTTATAATCCGAACATTTTATTGAGAAATTGACATTTTTATAAAATGAGGCGTTTTACACTTGATCAAAATTATGAGACCAGAGACAAAAATTCTACGAAATTGTACAAAAAGTGTAAGAAAACATTCAAGAACCAAATTTAATAATGAGTTCTAACTCCAGTGGTTTTGATGACTTCAAAAATTCTTTGGGGCATGCTAGAAATTAGTGTTTCCATCGACCTGCGAGGAATATTGCTCCAGCTTCTGAAGATAGCTTCACAAAGTTCATTTTTTGTTGAATATTGTTTGCCATTTCGATAAACATCTCTTGCCATCCATCCCCAAACATTTTCAGTTGGGTTCAAGTCCGGTGAGCATGCAGGATGGCTCAAGAGACGGACCCCATTTTCTTGTAGAAAGGTCAAGGTCCGGCATGCAGCGTGGATTGTAGCATTATTCTGTTGGAATAACCATCCATCCTCACACAAATGATCGCCCTCCGTCACCATCGATGCTTTTTGTAGTATGCTAACGTAACCGTCCGCTGTCTGACGACCCTGCACCACCTGGAGCTCCATCGTCCCTCTGTAAGAAAAGGCACCCCATACCATTAGTGGAAAAGCAAGGTAAAAGATAAAAGTGCTGGACAAATATCTTTTATGTTGGCTTGATGTTTAGAAATACCCGGAAATGCCAGAATTTGAAAAATTGCTATATATATATATATATATATATATATATATATATATATATATATATATATATATATATAAGAGAGAGATTTTAACGAGGATTGAACCCGATACATAATGAATATAGCTCGGAAGACGAGCTGAAGAAAATAACATTTTTTTTTTTTGATAGTGCGCAGCTTATTGTGTGTTAACGATATCGCCTTTCGAATGGAAAACATAAGATTTGAATAGAAACTGAAAAAACGTTATAGCTGGGTTCAGTTCAACTATTACTAATAGTTAACCATTTACCATTAGATCGATCCTAGTTTTAAAAAAAGAACTAAAGTATTTTACGGCATATAAGGCGCACTTTCTTTTACTAAAAATCTTTAAAATTCACCTGCTCCGCTGTACCATATGTAGGTTTATTAATTTTACTAATTACAAATTTTTTCTTGATTTGCCCTGTTGAAATTGGGGTACATCTTATACAACTGTGCGTCTTATATGGCGTCAAATGCGGTAACTTTTTCATCCTAATATTCAAGGTAGGCAAGCTTTCTACTATTGTAAGAGTCTCTTAGCAAAATCTTTTTGCAACTATTTGTCTCGGGCCGAACTAACCTATGTTTAGTATTAGGTTGGAGCAAAAATAATGTCGTTTTCTCACATACGTTACTATGTGAGAAAACGACATTATTTTTGCACCAACCTAATATAAGGTATGTGCAACTTTCTGATTATTTTTTGACAAAATTGTTTATATATATCAGATTTGATTTAATCCTTTCATAAAAGAATTTTCGTCATGTTAAATTTGTTGGGACCGATAACCAAACCGGCAGTGTTGTATAACATAATTTTGCTATGACGTATTTGAAAATTTAGGATAGTTGCTGGCAAATGTGTGTGTCGAATTTCTTGTATGACGATAAACTACATCCAGCAGCAAGGCCTCTGATAAAAAAAAAACTGGAGGTTTTCAGGAGCGTGGAACCACCTCTTAATTGCTGTTGTTCCAAGATCCACCCTGACCCATAGTAGTAGCACTTCTTAGGGTCCTAGTTATGGGCAAATAATGAACCCCCAAACAAAACATTATGAAAGTATAAAAATACATTTTTATAGCAAAAATACCAGTAGCACATTTTTTTATATTGTAAATATTACCAACAGTACATATTTATAATAAAACTTACAAACAACACAATTTCTAGAATTACTAACAACACGTTTTATAGCAAAATGACCAACAATATATTTTATCTGTAGTTGAAGGCATATAATTGCGCTCAAAATATATTTTGTGTGCAAAATACTGACATTTCGGTATTACAAAACCCATATTGTTTGATATGCTGTTAATCAAAATCCAACATCATCTCCCAGAATCTACATGTTCTTGACATTCGTAATAAAGAATTATTTATAAATAATACGAAACACAGTTTGTTTTTTCGTGAAACAATTAGGTTGGATCAAAACATAATTTGGTTCCTTTATGATTCACGAAGAATAATGGTTATGCTGCATAAAGCGGAAGCTATCGAGTTCAAATTCAAGCCGCTTCTCTTGGCTAGAATTCATTTTTTTTCTTCTACTCACCCCATACTATGCGTTAAATTTGAGATTAGATAGGGATCTCTAGTGTGAGATGGCAGCCAGTCTAAGAGAAAGATATTTTTTGAATTCCAAACTATAGATAACAGTGAGAAACCATTATACAATCTTCTTCAATAATTCATAGCAATTCACGAATCTTAAATTAAAAAAATGCCTGTGGAGAGCCATGATCGCCTCCGTAAACATCGTGTAAAAAGTGGTTTTCTTAATAGATCCACTTTTCATCATTAATAATTATCTTCTAAAAACAGTTGACTATTTTCCTGTATTGTACAAGAAAATATTTAAATGCTGATCAAGGATCTCATTTCTCTAAGTTCGTTTTTAATCAAGTTCTCTTGATTCTAAGCTGTGCTTTTCCCTAGGATTGAAAACGAAGCAAATGTATGCTAGTCTAAACCAAATTTAGTTCATACTTAGTGAACGCATCACCACTTTCACATCATACGCTAACATGCTAGGAAGCCAACGTTGTAAACTCGGTCCACAGGAGACATTGCTCTAGTTTAAACCTGTAGTAAACATAGATAAACATTATATATATATATATATATATATATATATATATATATATATATATATATATATATATATATATATATATATATATGAGTGTGTGTGTGCGTGTGTGCGTGCGTAAAGGGTACATACTTAAAATCCATCAAACTTGCATTCAAATCTACATCAATTAAAAGATTTAGTAGTTTTATTGTATAATGAATAATTATTTACAGATGAGTAACTCGGAAGTTGATAAATGACAGTTGAATAAATTGAGGATAATTGCTTATACTTTTGTTTCGAAGATGTTTCGGTGCTTATCGCTAGCTGACCCGTTGGGATGCCGACAGCGGTTATGCTCGTCACTCGTCTGACAAAAAATTAGGAATAAGTTAAGACGATTTTGCAAATGGCAGCTCATTTCTCCCAGACAAAAAAAGACATATTTTTATTAGAAATGATATTGATTAATCACGAATAACGCCGACATTTAATCTTTTTTTTTTTTTTTCTATGTCGGGTTTTTTTTTTCACTGGCGTAGAAAGAATTAGCGTATCTTTATGTCGTTGAGTGGTGACTAAAATTGTATAAGCTTACATGTGTGAAAAGCAATGCACAAGGATTTATTAATATAAAAGTCCATGTTTGAGTGTGTTGCGCGATTTGACGAGAATATAAAAACTATGACGTATAAGGAGAGAGGTGTGCGCATAAATTTACACTTCTGAAACGAGTGAACCACTTATGATGAAGTGTAATCTCAGCTACGGGACTATTTCAATAAACGGCACATGTTTTTGACTGTTCATAAAGGTTGTTACTTTTTTTTTTTTTGCGGAAATAAATAGAATAAAATGATTAAAATGCACCTCATTTTCCTTCATTTGTAATGTAAAACGTTAAAAATTCACAAATCACATGATAATTTTAGAATATGTCGTAGATTTTAATTTTGCGTGAAATGTAATGACTGGTCAAACGTTAGGAACTTTTTTTCAAACTAATAAATACACACACACACATATACATGCATACATATACATACATACATATATATATATATATATATATATACATATATATATATATATATATACATATATATATATATATATATATATATATATATATATATATATATATATATATAATAGAAAATGTATTAAATCCGACAAATAATATTCTATTTATACGTTATTTTTATAGATACATTTATTTAAGTAAATTCTCTGTTATTTCGTTAAACAGTATTAATTACATTTACCGTCATGAAAGTCCGAGAAATTTACATAGAAAATATGCGACCTCCGACCTGTATCCAATAAAGAACCGCCATATAGCCTGATGTGCTTTACTGTAGTTTAATTCTAATTTAAAAACAGTAAAATCGAACTTTCTGACTAAAATGCTCCTCTTTGGCTAAATTGGTAAAGCACGTCAGGTTATATTATGCTTTCATATAGGATGCAGGTTCGATTATTTTATAAAAATTACTCGAACATTCAGGCCGATAAATATCATTAATACTCGTTTTTTAAAAACGTAGCATTTACTTAAATATTTGTGTCTAAAAAAAACGTATAAATATATATATGTAACAATATATACATGTAACAATTTTCCGCTCTTGACCTACAAGACAATAAATTTCTCTCTTGCTCTGTATACAATAAATTGAGCCGCATTCATGGATCTGCCCTTTTAATATTTTATATGAAAAAAGTTCTAAAATTTGTATTGCAATTGAATAAAGCTCTAAACTTTAAACGTGATCTTTAAAGAAACTCGTATAAAAGAGGAATTGCTACCTAAATATCGGTATATGTATAATATATATATGTATAATATATATATATATATATATATATATATATATATATATATATATATATATATATATATATATATTAAACATTCTAATACTTTATTAAATTTTGGGTACTTAGCAATAAATTAACAGTAAATTTTAAATTTACTATAGTGTCCATTCTTATTTTCTGATTATGTCATGTATTGACATCCGTATTTACAAGAATCCGCACGTTTATACATACACAAAAGATGCAAAATTATTTTTTCAGACACTGAGTTTCGCTGAATTTTAGTAAGTTTTTCCATTTATGATGAGCAAATACAGTTTTCATTTAATAACATTATCACTAGACCTATAAAACTTAATAGTGATGTTTTTAAGGTTTTAAAAATATATTATTCTAATTTAAAATTTTAAATTATGAAAACCATTCTGGCTTAAATTTATTATTCATTGAAAATATGTTTTTTCTTAAAATACTTTTTCGTATAAAATATTTTATTTATAAAAGCTATTAAAAGCATTTCAATTTACATAATATCTTGCATTTTTCTTTTTCGGATTCAAAGCAGATATACTGTAACTGGTGGTCCTATTTGATCAAAATTATTTGATGATTTAAATTCTCCTTATAAGTAATATAAACACGAAGCGCTTCAAAAAAAGAATTTCTCGAAATATAAAATTAAATAAACGTGAATATTTCCTGAAACTGAATAAATATGAATAAATTTCAGCATTTAAAAAAAAAAAACGATAGATTTTCTAAAATAATGCATTTATGAATTCCTGACAGTTTCAGTGAAATCTGACAGAAAAACAAGATGTTTACCCAAAATATGGAAGATTCAAAAATTTTGACGATACAACTTTACTTTTATTAAATATTTAATTAGTCAGTATTTTATTAATATCTATTTTAACTTTGGGTTATTTTTTCATTATGTATTCTCAATATTTTGCGCATATTTAGAGTAACCTAACTATATATATATATATATATATATATATATATATATATATATATATATATATATATTAGTTAGTTATGTGTTATGCACGATACACGCTTAGGCGATCATGTATCTTTAGATACATGACTGACGAGGCAGATTTTTTTGCCGCAGTAGGATGCCATTTCTTTCTGCGTTAGACCAGTTGCCATCCAGGCTATAGAAGTCAGTCTGTCCTGCTATTTACCCATATCTGGGGGGAGAAGAAGAGGATTCATACATTTCCCAAGAGTATTAGCACGTAAGTGAATGTAATGGATTCGATATGGATTACTATATATATATATATATATATATATATATATATATATATATATATATATATATATATATATATATATATAGTAGAAGTAATAAATCTGTTGGTATATAATCCAAGTGGATCCTAGTAATATCAAAAATTAAAGCTGATACACAAAAAGAGTTCAATATATTTATTATAACAGATCATATATATTACACAACGAAATCACAAATTACTTCATATGGGGAGGAAATAGATCTATTTAAACCGACGAGAAGTAAGTCATTTTTATTCAAATAATTGTATATACAGCAGGGTTGAATAAGACTGGCATATTTTTCGTTGGTTGAAATAGTTCTATCCCCACCAGATGAAGTAATTTGGGATTTTGTTGAGTGATATACACACACACACACATATATATATATATATATACACAGTGCGATGGTTTAATTGTGGTTTAAATGGCTCAAAAATTAAAATAACACTGACATCTCATTTTAACAGATTTATTAACACAAAATTATCTTGAAATAATAAAAAGTAAATTTGTTAAAAAAAAAGAGCATTGGCTTTAAACATGGCCTCCAGACAACTTTGGAATCTCCAGCAACTCTCCTGGGCGTTCTCCTTGATTAAGTTAGTGAATGCTGTCATAATCCTTTTCTTCAGTTCCTCTTTTCTGTCAAAAGCAGTTTTTTTTTTTTCGTTTTTCGCTCAACGGCGCCCGAAACATAATAATAATCAAAACGGTTGCAGTTTTAGGACTTAGGTGGCCAGATGTAAGTCGTGATGTGGTCGCAGAAATTGTATGACTGCCATGACGGGTTCATTCTGCTTGTTTGCCATGGTGCAGAGTCCTGTTGCCAGACATAGGGTCTTCCAATAGACACTTTGTTGGCGTGTTAAATGACGTTTGCTCAACGAAGAGCGACTATTATCAAATTTATTTGCAGAAGCGTAATAAACAGTGCTTGCTATAATGTTGTAAAAACAAGCGTGGCTCGAGAGGTTTATTTAGCAAAATATAGCGTAAGTTATCTTATAAGTACTGCGATTTTGAATGGTTAGGTGTAACGAAATCGTAGATGAAATCATGCTTTGATTTAAAGATCCAGATATTTAATGAAACTTTCGCTTTTCAGGAGATAAAGGATTAAAGATATAAATATTTCACAAATATACTTAAAACATTTCAAATAAAATTGTGGTTTTCTTGTGTTTTCGTGGACGAAACGTTTCAGAAGCAATGGGAATTCAATTAAAGCATGTCTCAAGAAAAAAAATATATATTTTTGTATATCCCCACAAGGTGTCCAGCCCCAAGAAAAACTCAAATGCCGAATTTCATGGTACAAAATTCTTTCCATGTAAAAGATTGACCAAATATAATCTTCATACTTCTTTTTTAATCTTTCGTTTTGTTCATTCCGTCCTAAAAAATATTTCTAGCTCTAGAATTCAGTTAAACTGGGGTACCAATCGTGGATTAGTATTCCTTGTCTTGTGCCAAAGGTCAATGTTTGAGCCCAAGTAAAAGCAGAGTTACAAATGCTGATCTAGGAGAAGAAAAAAATAAAAAAAAAATAATAACAATGCGAAAGCGAGGCAGAGTAAAAGAAGGCCAATGGAAGAAAAGATAAGCAGACTGGAAACAATATAGACAAAAAATAATATATAAGAGATAACGAATATATGTCGACAAAAAACGCATGCTTTAAAACAGATCCCTGGAACAATATTTATAAAAGTTAGGGTTAGCTCTTAGACATGGAGAACATTTTGAAAACTTCAGCAATTTAGACATGCTCGGTGCTTATCTGAATAGAAATCCCAAAGCGGAAGCCGATTTTGTAAAACCGTATATAGCGGAACCGTTTTTTCTTCTATTTTTTTTTCGATATTATTTAGCTTTTTCAAGGTGGGATGGGTGACCCATTTTCTTGCCCTTTGAGAGGATTTCTGATCCGGAACGAAGAAAAGAAAAAAAAGAGATGTAGATGTTGTATCAAAATAAATAAAAGCATTGTCTGCCTCTTCGACTGTTTTTAATAGAAAATCTTTGTAGCAAAAGTATCTTAATAAAAGGAATTCAAGATAAAATTCTAGGACTTTTCTGTTTCCAAGAAATGACGAGAGGGCGTCCTTCAATTCTTTTCTTCTCTCTTGGGATTCCTTACCATTTTTTATTTCTTCAATAAATGATCAGCTTTTTATTCTGTAAATCGATATCGATGCTGTTTTGTTTTGTTTTTTGTTTTGGTTTTTCTTTGTTTGTTTTCTTCTTTTTTTTTTTTGCTTTATTTGTATCCTTTCTGTCTTTTCGTCTTCATTAACTTGAACCATTGGATATGTTTTGTAAGTGATATTTTGTTTCATGAAGATTTCACAGAATGAAAAGAAGCTTTCCTATATATGCCACAATAATAGACTGTTACTGGAAAAGGTTTGTTTTGTTTTGTTTTTGTTTTAATCTTCTTTAGAAAATCTGTTTTTTTTCTTCCCGGAATGTCTTGAATAAAATCACCTTTGTTGGACGATGTATATTGATTTAAAACAGAAATGGATTCTTGAGAAAAAATAGCAAAAAATAAATAAATAAATAAAATCCCTCCCTCGTGTTCCCCTGGAATTGGGTCGCTTGACGGAACGAAAAAGTCGATGGATGCGAGATATGAGATATTTATACTTCTGAATAAGACATCTAAAACAACAAACGAAAGAAACAGACGAAATTCTTTAAAAATGGGTCTTAGAAATCATAAGCGAACGACAGAATTTGGAGATTAATTTAAGGTCATCTTTGGTTCCTCCCACACTTGAAAGTATGGAAACTGAACTGACAACAGAAAATAGGAGATGTAGGATTTAATAAAAAAACAATTCTTAAAAAGCAAAAGACGTTATTATGAGAACGTTAGCACCAGCGCGGGAAAAACAGTTGTAGAACTCAAGACATGGCGAAAAATGTGAGAGAAAAAAAGAGCGACAAAAGACACGAAGAAACGGAAGTAATAAGTAAAGGAAATGCATGAAAATTTCAAAAACAGTAAATTTGATGTAGACTCATTGAAGATAGAATAACATAAAAGAAACTTTCCATCTTAGTACAATCACATAAACACTTGAGTAATTACCGTTAAGACTAACGAATTTGTCTCACAGCTAAATTCAGTGTTTTAATCAATTAATCTTCAATAGTTATTTCACTAACTTGGCCTTGTATCTTCTAAGATTAATATCTATAACAGTGCCTATCGTCGTACGTTGATTATCAAACTCCCGGCTAGCGAATCAGTTCAATTCTTTCTAGCCTAATATTACTTTCTTGAATAAGGTGCGATCTCCAGTTGGATTATTGGCGAAACACAATCTTCATATTATCTCCTTTAATTTAATTTGGCCTCGTGTTCTAATCGACTAAGATTAACAATATCGAAAAGAGAATTAAAAGCAGAAAGTGAAAGAATAATGATTAAGAGACTAAAAAAATAATGAAAAGGCAAAGACTAAAAAAAAAAGAATCATATCATTATTATTATTATATTATTATTTATTATTATTATTATTATTACTATTATTACTTCCTTGGGTTTCTGTTGTAAACACATTCCTTCCGGATCCCAACCAGAGGCCTAAGGTCAGAAATGGCATCATGAATTTTTCCAGTGTTCATTTTCATTAAAAATCTAAAATCACACCCATTTTCCATAGACGAAGCTCATCGTAATGTATGAGCTGTACTTGTGACTACAATTTTGTATTTCTTAAGGTAACGTTTGTTACTTCAATGAGTCTATCGGAAAGTTTCCCAATCAATCCGAGTGGAATTATTAATGTCTCATGTGCCACATTTTCTTTAGATTTCAACTTCATTTCAAAGTGATAGTTGTTTTGAAAATTTTCAGATGAATTACAATATGCATGGACTTTCATGCCAATAAGAAAGCATATCTTGTTCTTGTGATCTTTAGACATGTTGCCAGGGCGATTAACTTTGATTGTTCTGTGTGTATTGTAAAGTTCCATAAAATGTTACAGGTTCTATCTCTGTAACCGGGTCTGGGTGATGTTCATACCAGTTTCATTCCCGTAAAAGCTGCATATTTTCCAGTGCAGATATCGTCCCATTATTATTATTATTATTATTGTTATTATTATTATTATTATTATTATTATTAGTGTACCCGTGCCGTCGGTAATAGTTAGAAAGTTTTAATAGTTAGATCCAATGAAACAAAAGTCTTGAAACAATATATTGAGATTCAGTCAAGCGGAAATAAAGAATTCACGGCTAAAATTGAGACAAATGAACCGTTTAATTAATCTGTTCTTTTTATATTTGTAGGCGTTCAATGGTATCTATGATTCATTGTTTACTCTTGATATTATATAAATCGATTTTTGATCAATATATTTTCATGTTAAAAATTTTGTGTTTAATATAACAGTAAAATGGAAATATCTCTCGGAAGAAAAAGATTACCAGCAGAACAACAAAGACAGCGACGACAAAACCTGTTTCAAGACCCGGTTGAAGCAAGACGATCACTTAATAGACAAAAGTATCTGAGTACCTCACATGAAAGGCTTGAACAAATAAGACTGAAATCGAAGAATAAAAGTACTTATTAATTAAACGGTAATTTTTGCTCGGGAACTAAATTTGTTTACTTCTAAGATTTAGATAGTCACTAAGATAATTCTAAGATTTATATCGTCACTAAGCTAATTCTAAGATTTAGATAATCCCCAAGCTTAGGACAAAAAATGTTAAAAGAGATGTCAAGGGGATCGGACGACTGCTTTGCGTTCATACTCCAAATGAAAAGAGTTGCCTGCTTTGAAAATTAATATATGAAAGCGTGGTTTTTACCTAAACTCGAACCCTGTGTGCTTTCTGGGGAAAAACAAAATTGCCTCGAAAATTACTAAGAGGCAGCACAGTTTTATATACATATATATATATATATATATATATATATATATAGTAAATAAACTTAGCTTAGAACTGTACAAGGTCTCAAGTGGATAAATGTATATTAAAATAGAAAAGGAAAGTACCCCTTGCCATGCAGAGAGTATGTTGTAGCATACCTACGGACGATAATGGATATGTCCCCATTCACATAGATACAGTAGTAAGTACTCTATGTTGGTCTGCAGTTGGAGATTCATCTCCAGATGTGCTGGTCAAACACTCTACCTCCGAGCAGAGAGGATCCCAAATCGTGGCTATGTTGAAATCTGATTCTGGTCTCGGGAAACAGCTACCCGACCCCGTTTTATACGAGGTCTATATTAAATTCAGCCTTATGCCATATCTGACCCCGTGGGACGTTTGGTAGATATACTGCAGTTGGAGATTCTTTGTGGAATTCACTTGACTCACTTCTAGCAGTTGACTTCTACTTCTACGCGGTGCTGGCGAATCTTATATCTGTTGTTCTTGTCCTCGTGTGATTATTCTATTCAGTAACCTTCCCTAGGTCACAACAGAGAGTTTGCTTGTTGTGAAAAATTGGCTGTTGAAACTCTGAACTGTTCAATGATCCAAGCTGTTCTAAAAGTTTTCCGCAATGAGTTCATATCTGGCTTGTGTTTTAAAGGATTCGCCAACTAATAATTGTCTATTTCTGGATTTTATTTCAAAGTAAAATTCGTCAAGCTTAAAAAGCTTGAGTGACTTTCACTGAGTAAGGTCAAATATTGTTTCAGTTCCTCCCACTTCCCAAAGGCTTCAAATGCTTAGCTGCAAACTTCAAAATAATGTCTCAAAATTACCAAAAGCTCAACATTGCATCTGTCATTATAACATCTGTAAAAAAAAAAAGGCACAGCTGAACAGTAATATCTATACTTTCGATGCATCTAAATCTATAATAACCTTATTACTAATGGTTGAGTCATAGTCTCTAGATTATAAAAGATGGATAACACTGGTCAATACGATTTTTGGTGCCACGTATTTTAGCTAATTTGATGGTGCTGATTCCGAAAATGCCCATAGTTTTTCATAGTTACCTACCATTTTTGCTGTCCTGAAATTGCTGATTTTGGAAAAAAGATCAATTTACAATCTTGGCTGATCTCAAAATTTAGTTAATAAAAGTCGTAGAAACCCATCAGTTTTCAGGTAGGCCAAGCAATTTATGTCAGCCACCTGAAATAAACTATTTTCATAAGAAAAACGTGTTTTGAGTAAAAAATGTTAAAACAGAAGTACCGAATTTTTTCCAATTTACCGCCCAAATTCAAATTAACTGATACACTTTTTCTGCAATACACTTTAGTAAACCTGATAATTAAGATGACATCAAAAAGATGAAACATTAAAATCTTTTGTTTGGTATTCATAAATTTATCCCATCATTTTTATGACGTCACTATGGAAGGAAACCAAGCATAATGAGATCATTTTGTTTTCATAGTTTGAAAGAAAATCCAAATAAAGCCATCCCAATTGAATGCACCTATTCCACTGTACATGATATCGTTGGAATATCAAAAGGAACTTAAATAATATCGAATATGATGGATAATCAAGAAGAAAAGTTTTACTATAGTTCTTATGTTCACGAAAGTTTTATCTCTGCTGTTACTTTATTAAATGATTTGATGAAAATACTTGTTGGTTCAGCTGTATTATTTTAAAAAACTAAGGGTCTGATTGTTATTGCAAAAATAGTATTTCTCATTAAGCAGATCAATATTTGTTGGTTTAAATACGAATTGAGAAGTTTCTACGATTTTACTTTAAGAAATATTGCCATCGGTCAATATCATATATACAGAAAACAAATGAAAAAATATATATATTTTTTTTTTTACCAAAAAAGAGGCATTTCTGTACAGCAAAAACGGTAGTTAACCAACAAAAAGTAAGGTCATTTTCAAATTCATTAGCTAAAAAAGATGTTTGGTGTCTTGACACTATTTCATATTTTCTTTTTTCTTTTCTTTTTTTTTTTTTGGACAGTTTAATAATACATAAATAATGAATAAATAATAAATAATAATTTAAATGATACGCTTTTGATTCATCCAAATATATAATAATAATAATAATAATAATAATAATAATAATAATAATAATAATAATAATAATTATAAAAAATATTATTCAGTGATAGATAGTCTTTAGATGTTTAAATGAACTATAAGCATCTTCCTCTCAGCTGAAGAGGGAGACAACGGAAATGTGCATCTACCGAAGGATGATGAGAATGCTATATACAGATCGCGTAATCAACGAAGAAGTCTTAATAAAAATGGAAACAAAAAAGGAAAATTATACTCAGAATCAGAAACTGACGGATTGAAACTTCTTGAACATATAATGAGGATGGAGACTTGGAGAATTTGTCACTCAGTGTATTTATTGAAAGCAAAAGGACAGGGGGAGTTGTGAGAGTGAATGGCAGAAAGTTCACAGGAGCGATGGTAAAATGATAAACTTAACCAAGAGCTACAATATATAGGAAGTTGTGGAGAACTATGATCGCCCACGGCAAATAGTAAAAGAAGTTTACGTGTTGTAAAAACAGCAGGTTTCCAACCTAAAGGGAAGCTGGTCAGTAAATTTAAGTTCTTGTTTTATTTTTTTATTTTTTTCATTCATCTGAAATTTGTTGAAGAAAAAAACTATATGAGAAATAAAGAACAAGCACCTCTTCTAAGTATGTGGATGTTCGTGATATGATCGAATAAGGTGTGTCGGATTCCGGATGGAATGTATAAAAGACAGCTGTCGGATCTTGGCTCTTATTTATAGGAAGAAAAAAAAAGCAGAAGGCAAACAAATTCCCAATCTTCCATCTTCGTTTCGTGTTTATTACGAACAAACAAAGTCGGCTCGAATGAAATTCATCAGATGGTGTGGCAGGGGGGAACCGTCTCCAGATGCAGTTACCCACCCACTTAAGGAAAAACTTCTATCCAAAGTTCCCCCAAAAGGAATTCAGCGTTGAACTAATGCAGCTGTATTCATAGGCACACGCATTTAAAAATAACAGCATTAGCGAGAATTATAAGAAGTTAATGTCATCTTACAAGAATGGAATATAAACATTAATTGATAGGAGTCATATAATCGTTAATGAAATACTCTAGAAGACCATTGTTTTCCGTTGTAAATTGATACACACGGAATGGTCCACAATTGTAGTCTTGTACCTGAGGAAACTAAACTCACTAAATACTCATAACTCACTTAGTGCCTCTTTTCTTTATTTTTAACTAATCTAAGTTTAGTAAACAAATATAAGGTGGCGCCTACTGTCATGTCATGGTTACCAAGTTCGTCAACCATTTAGTGGCGTGTTCGATACTCACTAGAAGCCGAAAATGGCAACCTCGTTTCAAATTAATATAAACATATTAAATTCATATTTCTAATGTTATGTCCATTCAGGGCGTAGCGATCATTGTTCTCCATAGCTTCCTTTTCTTTATGATCTGAGAATTGACACGATTTCCTGGGAAAGATAGTGGAGTGGTTTCCTCCTGCTTCACTAGGATTTTAAATTGTTGTCCTTCTCCTAGATTGGCTACCACCTAAAGTTAACGATCCTAATCTACCCAGATATTTAACCCATAGCTAGGGAGAAAAAATGGAATCTTGCCCCTCCCAAATGCATTAATACGAAAGTGAATATAACAGACTAGACTGAAATTCTAACTTGGCACACGGATCCTACTCTACACAACGATGACTGTTATATTACTCGAACTTCTATTTTACGTAATAATAATAATAATAATAATAATAATAATAATAATAATAATAATAATAATAATAATGGAGTAAATTCAGAGATAGTAGATTCAGAAATGTATGAATGAAATAAGCTTTCGGGTAAACGTTTTCAAGAAGCGAAAATACTTTTGATACGCCCAAACAATAATAATAATGATATATTTGTCTATATTTCTGTGATGGGTATTATGTACACTATTACATTATTCGGACTATTCTCCTCATCTTTGTTGCCATATTTATCACAATGTTTCGGCCAGGCATAGAAATGAATACAATATGGGAACCAGTAATTAAATACAATATGGGAACCAGTAATAAGGAGTGGCAGAGAAAAGCAATAATAACAACAAAAATTGCAATGTGAGCCCTGATAAAAAAAAAAATGCAATGATAAAAGTAAAAATTGCAATATGAATACTGGTAAAAAAAATGGTCGATGAAGACATTAAGTTAGTAAGTCACAGAAATTCATATCCAGATGTCCTGAAAGACACAATGCATAGTAGATAAAGTCGCTGGTTAGATCCAGTGACAAGAGCCAAAGAGTTGTGAGTTCAATACCTGGTTAAGACAGTGGAGAACTTGGAGAGGTGAATTAACAGGAGATAACTAACATCCATATGACATATCGATAAAATTTCCTTTTCCATCAAACAGTTTTTTAATACCGTAATGGTCCGGAGCATTTTTTAATCTAGAAAAGGCTTTCCCCTTGTGCCGTAAGGATGTCTTGCCTTCCCATCAACAAAGTTTAGTTATATATCAATATAAATATCGATGTGAGATTGGGCAAGGCTATCCAGAGGTCAGAGGTTAGGATCGCCCAGCATGTCCTGGGCCAGGTGCGTAGACACGAGCCGTTGACAACCGTGTGATCACCGACTCACGACTCCGCTATCGACGAGCATTTAATGAATTCTGTTGCTTGCAGGACGGACTATCTTCTTGAATTCTTCACTGTGTTGCAGAGGGCACGGACCAGACTCCATTTAGACATCTTTAAGTCTGTTATTATTAATATAAAACGTCCTGACCGGTGCAGGCAAAAAGGGTTAATGCGTACATTTGCCTTATTCTGGGAATCAAGTTGTTAATTCTATGGCTAACTTGGAAGATAGTTATCTTTTTCCTCCCTAGTCTTGGTAATTTATATTTTCTTAACAACAGTCGTTGATAATAATTTTTCTTGTCAAATACTTTTTTATTTTGCCGACGATTATACAGTGGGATTGACTAAGTGATCGTACAGCAAACAAATGCTTGTTATTCTCACTTATAGCGAATGAAAACCTCGAATAACAATGTTATATATGCATTTGGGGGCATAGAATCAGAATCTGCAAATTAAAATTAGAAATTCATCGATAAGTGATAGTTATGCACATTTTTATATTTCGAATAGTGGAAAAAGTGTTCGTACAGTATCATTTTTGGCATTATAATACGGTAGATTTTGGTTGTACTTTAAAGTAGAAGATTCTAAACTGTTCTAGAATATTCTCAGTAACTCTATTACAACATTCTGTTCAAAATTGGATCATTTTGTAGTCACTGTTCACTGATAACGGTTCTAATAATGGCTAGACCAAAGGAAATAACTTATGCTCAAAAAGAGCTAATTATTATGCTATGGAACAATGGAAAATGTTACAGAAACGTGTCCAGTGACACGAACATACCTTTTTCAACAATTGGTTCATTTATTGCAAGATTTAAAAGACGTAATATTGATGAGAACAAAGGCAGACCAGGTGCTCCCAGGAAATTCTCTCCCAGATTACGAAGAAAGTTGATGCGACAGGTCCAAAATAACCCAATGGTCATCAGACAAGACCTTCAGAATGATCTGAGTTTGCCAGGAGTTAACGTAACTAAGCAATCGATTAATAATGAACTAAGCAGAGACGGTATAAAGTCGCGCTCCCCAAGAAAGACAGCATTCCTTCTGAAACGGCATAGAGATGCCAGGTTGAAATTTGCGGCGAGCATAAAGATAAGGAAAATTCTTCTTGGGAAAAGAGTTCTTTGGACAGAGAGAGTAAAATTGAGTTGTTCGGTCGCAATTCCCTGAATCATGTATAGAGGAAAGACGGCAAAGCATACACACCCAAGAACACCATACCAACTGTCAAAATTTGGTGGGTGTAGTATCATGATTTGGGGATGCTTTTCGGTGCGAGATGTTGGCAAACTAGCAATTATAGACGGTAGAATGAATGCAGAAAAATACCAACAAATCCTAAGCGAAAATTTATCGCTTCCTGTAGAGAATCTTGGGCTTCCTCCTGATTGGATCTTCCAGCAGGACAATGATCCCAAGCATATTACTAAGAGTACGTTGCTAATAAAAACGTTAACATCTAACAATGGCCCAGTCAGTCGCCGGATTTGAATCCAATAGAGAATTTATGGCGTTTTTGAAAAATAAGATCCGTGATAGAGGTTCAGCATACATCAAAAACCTGAAGACAATTACTCAGGAAGAATGGGACAAAATACCTACTAAAGTATGCGAATCGTTAATTAAAGAATACAGGAAGAGATTGGTTGCTGTTGAACTTAATAAAGGCTTTGATACAAACTATTAAATGGAGAAAACATGTTTTTGTTCTGCTGTACGATCATTTTTTAAACCCCTAAAAATTTAAATATTGCTATATTTTCTTAACCATGGAATATTATTTTGTTTTATATGCATACATTTTTAGTATGCAATCTGATACAGTAGATATATTCTTGTTTTGTTAATTTAATATGTTACAAATAAAAATATGAAATATTTTTATGTGTACGATAACTTATTCAACCCCACTGTATAAATTTTGAAGAAGTGTCGACCGAACGGTACCTAAACTTTGAAACGCTGTGATACTTTTATTATCTTATTTTAATAATAAATTATGATCGCTTTTCTTGATTTCTAAATAGCATTTAGATGCGTACATTCGGAATAAACGTCTTTTAAAAACAAAAATACCTAATAAGACAATAGAGAATAAAGGAATACTTATTCATCATGAAAGAAGAGATTTTATAAGATATTTTGTCTGTGGTCGATTTTCCATTACAGTTGTCGAATGTGTAAAATTGCAATGCTACCAACAAACAAAAAAGGAATTAAAATAAACGACCTAGCGAGGGATATATATTCTTATCAGCTGCCTACGTCCAAGAAACAGTTAACATCATAAGTAACCAGTATTTCGCTCATAATTGCTTCCTTTACAGAACCTGATCTCAACACGTTACAATTTTTCAAAAGAAATCTCTTCTCAGAAGAAAAAAATTCCTAAAAATGACTTTTGTAAAATTGTTAATTCTTTTTTTCCAGATCACAACTACTTAATAAAATAGATTCTTTTTTAAATATGATTCTAAGTGGTTAATATTTTAAAATTGTTTAAATTTAAATATTAAATTTTAAGATGTGAAAATTGTGTATGTTTTTGCGCGCGTGTGCGTGTGTGTGTTGCTTAAATGTTTCTAATTTACGGGAGAATAGTGCACGATATCGGAGATAGAACGTATGTAAATAAATCCAATGTGGATATAGAAAACAACACTGCATGAAGACTGTCAGTTTCACGCTTTAAGCGATGGCTTGAAGATCGTTAAAGCCATGAAATATACAGTCACTATTCAATGCAATTCTTATATCTACACTGTTTATATATATACAAGGTGTGATGAGTAAATTTTCGCCATTTTTAAAAAAAACTTTAATTTTGCGCATTCGCGTTTTTTTTCTTTTTTTTCACCTGCACAGTATAGTAGGGTCAGTTGTGCGCTGTCTGTGAGAAAAAGAGACCCATAATGCAATTCACTCTACCATGAATTTGGAAACAACATTATGTACTCCTTGGCATTCGGAAGACTCAATACATCCATTTCAGAGTGCAGAGGATTTGGAAAGAGTTGGATGATTCTAATGATGATTAGGTCTACATCAAGTGCCTTGAGGAGGTAGTTCTGTCCTGCTGAAAGGGCCTAAGTCTGGTAACAGGACTCTGCACCATGCCACATAAGCAGGAGAACCTAATCATCGCTGTCAGACACTTTCTGCGACGACATCAACACTTACATCTGGCCACCTCACTCCGCAGACAGTAAAACCCTTGATTATTATCAGTGGGGAGCAGTTGAGCGAGAGATGAACTGAAGACAAAAATTATGGCAGCATTCACCATATTAAGCAAGAAGAGCGCCCAGGAGTGAGGCTTGAGATTACGAAATCGTATGGAGGCCCTGGTTGAAGTCAATGGCGATTATAATGAATACATTTTTTCTTTAGTATTTCAAGATATTTTTGTGATAATTTTGGTAAAGCTCTATCTATAAAAGGCAGAATGGGTATGTGTGTGTGTGTGTGTGTAACGAATGCACGGAGGCAATGTTCAACAGATTTGCACCAAAATTTACATGCACATGCTCCAAGTTAGTGGAAAGGCCAAGACCGACCTTGCATTTCCCAACTCCTATCGATAATGGAAATAATTGATTTTTTTTCATGCTTCTACGGCAGTTTTCATGTAGTTTACGCCCATTTTGTACTGGCGAGAGTGAGAGCCAATAGCTGGCTGCCACGAATAGGCAGGAAGATTCTATTGGCCAGCGTGAGAGCCAACAGCTGACTGACACGAATGCTAAATCGCATGCTAGCATGCAAAAAAATCCATAGCTGCATTCGTCACAAGTGGGAAAAATTTAAATCTGCATGGCACTTTACTCCAATTGGCTCATTTGCTTGCTTAAACTCAACGTTGATTCTGATTCCGCAGAACTGGTTTGGGTGTGAAAAAGTATTTGTTGTTAACATTCTTTTTTCATTCTGTTTTTCTAGTTACGAGTCCTTTTTTTTAAAGCTGATTGTTTTGTGTTTATTTTGTTTAGTTCTTTTTTCGTAACAGATTTAATGTTTAGTATAGAGCTTAGAAAAAATTCGCAGTGTGAGAAAGGCAAGAAGTAAGGCATGTAGCAACATCAGCATGGCAAAGGGCACTCCTTAAAAGGCAAGGAAGGACAAAAATATTTTAAGTCAAGTGATAACAATTGCTGTATGAGTCGTACGAATTTTTAATCAAGCACGGGCAACGCCAGAGCATGCTGCTAGTATATGTTAAAATGAGACGTTAGTGTTATTTTAATTTTGGCGTCATTCAGACGACAATTCATCTATTGCATCCTGTATATATATATATATATATATATATATATATATATATATATATATATATATATATATATGTGTGTGTGTGTGTGTGTGTGTGTGTGCGCGCGCGCGCGCCCGCGTGTGTGTGTATTTGGGGGGGATCGTTTGACGTCACAGGTCCTAATTCTGTGAGTAGCCAATGAGGAAGAAACTTACCAATAATGATCGATAGCAGAACCAAAATGATACTTTTAAACCAAATTTGAAGCAACGTTCAGAAGAAACTGAAAGCTTTTGCAAAATAAAAATATAGGCGTAAAAATTTTTTAGAATAGACAACAAAAGAAATCAACGAATTAATATTGTTTGACTTTCGGGCAAAAAGATTTAAGAAATATTA
The DNA here is from genome assembly GCA_963932145.1 of Acanthosepion lycidas. NCBI lineage: Eukaryota > Metazoa > Mollusca > Cephalopoda > Sepiida > Sepiidae > Acanthosepion > Acanthosepion lycidas. The sequence continues at coordinate 130,366,088 of OZ010577.1, read as the reverse complement.
TGCTTTGTTTTTTTGCAAAAATATCAAAGCAATAATAAAATGATCAGTTTACTGTCGATAAATAATTTCTGAACAATGAATATATTTTACCAAAACTGTCACCCAAACATGAATATTTTTCCTTAATCATTACAAGAATTTTAATAAGAAGAATTCAAATTTCAGAGCAAAGAATAATGTTGACGAATCAGGAATTGTGTGAGAATGTAATGAAAATATCTTAGGTCAAAGTTTATCATTAAAAGGTGTTCAATAAATAGACAGCAAAGACTGTATTTTCCTGAAATATATTTCGTAAAATCTTGAGGATTTTTCAAGGAATTTCAACCCTCAAATAGCAAATGTATTGTAATATTCTTTTGATAAATATTCGCAATTTACAGATTCTAATGCACGAAATAACAATTGCAAGTTTACATATAGTGAATTGTCTAACATTTCCAGTTAGTTGTGTCTCATTCTATTCCTATCTGTCTAAGTCTGTACATAAATTTCTGCCTTCCATATCTATCTATCTATCTATCTATCTATCTATCTATCTATCTAAGTCTTGTCCGTATCTATCTATCTCAGTTAAATTCACATCTATGTATCTATTAGCTACCGAGCGGACTGTCCGTCTCAGTTTGTCGATCTACCTATCTAACTATGTCACTCTATTCATTATCTATCTATCTATCTATCTATCTATCTATCTATATATATATATATATATATATATATATATATATATATATATAACATTCTCAGTTTATTCATGTCTATGGATAGATCTAGCTATCGAGCTGACTGCTCTTCTCGGTTTGTACATATCTATCTATCTATCTATCTCAGTTTATCCATATATGTGTATCTATCTAGCTGACTGTCTGTCTCAGTTTGTTCATATCGATCTACTTAACTCTCTGACTAACTATGCCTCTCTATTCAAATCAGTCTAGCTAGATAGTTATCTCATTCTGTACAAATGTATATTTTAGTCTATATCTAAATGTTTGTCTTTCATATCAATCTCTTTCTCTATATTCTGGATTTTGAAACATGCAATCCTATTGAAGAATTGGCTAAAATATGATGTACATATACAGAGAAACAGAAAGATAGATAAATAGTTCTTATAGAGTAAAGTGGACAAATAAAATAGAATTCTTAAACTTATCTTCCCTACCTCAGAGTTTCGTAAAAATGGTATCAAATCGTCAGGGTTTGAGTTTAAATTTATATAAAATTTCATATATTTCTTAAAAGGCGTAATGTAATTTTCTCTAAAGCGCACTTAATTTCTTTTTGCATCACCTTATTTTAAATTTATTCTTTTACAAAAACGTTATCGCACGACGTAATCTAATTTATATATATATATATATATATATATATATATATATATATATATATATATGCGTGTGAGTAAAGTTGTACCTAATATTTCTATGAATCTCAATATGAATTTGAGTATATATAAATTTCTTGAAAGTTTATGCCCCTCCATCTCATATACATGAAGTTTATTTAACTCACATTCCCTACCACACACTTCATAAACACACATAGAGAGAGAGAGGGAGAGACAGAGAGAAAGAGAGAAAGTGTGTGTGTGTGCGTGTGTGTGTGTAGAGAGAGAGAGGGGGGGAAAGGGGGGAGTATTGTCGTCTTTTATTTGAATAAATTTCGTAAAATCAGCACAGCTGCTTATCGGAGTCTCTTGCCTACGTTCAACCATCTTTTAATCGCCGTTTGATTTTATTCGAAATGATAGCATCGGAATGAACGCTTAATAAACCATTTAGCATAAATGAATCTGGTAAAATAAAACACACACACACACACTGTGTTGATTAGTTCAGTTTTCTTACATTTCCGTTTAAATCTATCGAAAATATGTGTGTGACCAGACGAGACGAATGTAAGTTTGCGCCTCTGAATATATATATATATATATATATATATATATATATATATATATATATATATATATATATATATATATATATATATATATCTGTGTGTGCATGTGTAAGAATCTTTAAGGTTTTCTTCTTTACTATTATTTTATTTTTATTATTATAATTATTGTTATTATTATTATTATTATTATGTGTGTGTGTATGTGTGTGATAAAATCAAAAAGAAATCGGAAAATATATCTTATATTCTTGCTCTGTCCTGGACAAGGAGTTCTACCTGTTTTCTATCCTCTTGGAATATATATATATATATATATATATATATATATATATATATATATATATATATATATATATATATATATATATATATATATATATATATATATATATATATATATATATATATATATATATATATATATATATATATATATATATAGGATGTACATTCTTGAAAATCGTTGTTGAACCATTTTATGCTCAGTCAAATACTCCACTGTATCAGACGGTGTTTTGCCCGATCAAGGGGTTTCGAACCCTGCCGGAGCTCAACTTCATTATTAAGTCTCCCGAATACACAGGCCGCAACACCTCATAGGCAATATATAAATGAAAGTGGAGCGTCTACTCAAGCATTATTATCCGCTAAAATAACGTTTAGCGTAATAAAAAAATATGTTTGTATGCGTTATGTGTGTGCATGAATAATATGTATCCGTGTGTATGTGTGTGCGCGTGTGGGTATGTATTTGTGTGAACATGTATGCATGACAGTGTGTCTGCGAGGCCTGAATAAACATAGCTATACCAAGATGTCTATCTTTAAGCTTGAAATAAGACACGAGTTTTATCTCCTTCTTTCGTTCTGTGTCTGTGTATTAAATATTACAACGAATTAGCGACGCTTAAATAATTAAAACATAAGCGATTGCTTTCGAGTGAACGTTGATATGCGTGCACACCATTGAAAAAATTGACATAAACGAATGATATAATGCACATTCGATTAATGCGTTCTCGATTACTGCGTTCTCGATTACTGCGCTCTCGATTACTGCGCTGAAATCTTTTTCTACCCAAATTCGATTAGTACTTGCATAATACTCGATTAATGCGGTAAAACATTCTTCATTTTAACCATAGTAATTGAAAATTGATTTTTTTATAGTTACCGATTAGTTAATTTTTTTTATTTTTTTCTTTTAATTTAAAAACAAAAATGGTTAAATATTTTGTTTCTCAAATATTACGTTATCAAATTAATTACAGTCGTGTTAAGAATTGGACGGTTATAAATAGATATATTTTATCTTATAATTTTTTCATGTTTATTTTGAAGGTCTTATAATTGACAATTTAACTGCATACATAAATTTATATTTATTAAAAAGCATCGAAATATAAAAAATGTATTCCTTTACTATGGAACGATTATAAATAAAACAGTGAACTTTATTTGAAAGCTGATTTTGCTCCTCCATTTTCTTTTCAATTTGGTCATCGCTGTCATGGCTTCGGCAATCCGTGTACGGATTTCCGAGTTCCAGATACCATCTTTAGACAATATTGCTCCTAAGTATTTAAAACTGTACACTTCCAACAGTGAATTTACCATTCATGGTAATTTTGATACAGGTTTAACTGTTTGTGCTATTCGCCATTACTTTGGATTTCTCGGAGTTGAACGCCATTCCATATACTCCCGCTCTTTTAAAACATTCGTTGGTCCAATTTATATTAAATAATTATAATTACAAATTAATTACCTACTTGTTTAAATGTTAAACATTTACATTTACATGAAATTAAAAACACCTTCAAGGAAGGAAAAGCGCAACATGCAAAGAGGAATTCATTAAAGGAACAGTTTTCATATTCAAAAATTTATGCATCTAAAAATTATTAATGCGTTTTCGATTTTAATTCGTGACTCCAACAATGGAATATTAGTATTCGAGATTTATTGCTCGAAAATACAGCAATTGTGGCAAGTGATTATTTCCAAGGGTAGCTGAGATGTGGCACAAGTCTGAATGTATGGGGCAACCAGTGAGGGTCGAACAAGCTTGCTAATCATTACACCAGACCGGGGTGTCGGATACTAGTATTCACTGTCTTAATGAAACGAAACTGTTAAGTATCACTCAACAATAAGCGTCCTGAAATTATTATCACGTATTATCGAAAAGACAAATTTCTAAACACGTATACATATATTTTTTACAAATGCAACATCAGACGTAAATATAATGCCTACCCTGTGGTTGAAATACTTGCGTATTTTCTATGGCAGCAGCGGGAAATTTTGAAGCTCTGGTGAGGAAAAATTCAAAATTTCTCTCTTAGAACATCTAGGCATCCAATCCTCCACCAGTTTTTTTTTTTTTTTTTTACTAAATTCAGTTTAGTAAATATTATTTTTATGATTGAGATAATTGGACATTTGACATTGGTTCAGCGTTAGAAGAAGATATATGTTCCACTAGGATAAATTTTGAATATCAAAACGCATGATGACACGTGTAGAATTATATGTGAAAATTGACCTTTTGTCAGGTTTGTCTAAGATTATTTTGTGATCAATCCTTTTATGGGAGAAAATCTTTGTTCACTGAAGTTCAGATATGAAGATGACTGAAATTTACTTCAGTTAAAAATGTATGATTTATTTTTTTATTAGACAAAGCCCGAATGTATTTTCGCACGGAATGTTCGTGCATATTTTGATGTTTTTTGCTTTGTTTTTCCTAATGACTCTTCCAATTAATACATTTGGATTTTGTTTTTTAAAAAAAGAAATAAATAATTAAAAAATGTATATTGTTGGTTCGTTAATATTTCGAAAGATTTACTTCGTTTCTATAGCTGATTCCAAGTCCTCTCTTTTCTGTTTTGTTGAACGAAATATCGTTGGATCATTGTATTTTCATTAATTAACAAATCCATATACACAAAGAAACATGTATGTATAAATATATACGAAGTGCCAATCAGAATACATTAAAGTTTGAAACAAACTGTTTCTCAAAAAAAAGCCATTAAGTTCTTGAATTGTCATCTCGTTCAAATTCTAAGATGAATAAATACAGAGTGAACACCTCTCAACTCTAAAATGACGTTAATAGCAATTTTTTTGTATTAAACAAGAGACCGGTCCTTCAGTAACTAAAAAATAATACAGTATCAATTAATTCTATTGATGTCAAAGCATGTGTCTAGAAATTCTTACCGTACGAAGAACATGAAAAAATGAAAACGATTGGGGAATCTACGTTGCAATGGGTAAATTTTAGCCATTTTATATTTTTAATTTCGCGCATGCGTGTTATTTTTTTTATTTTATTTTGTCGACTGCACAAATTAGTAGGGTCAGTTGGGCATTGTCTATGAGAAAAAGAGCACCATGTCGCAATTCACTTCGCAAGAAATTTGATAACAGCATACTGTACTGCTTGGCATTCGCGCCGGAAGATCCAATTTTAACATTTTAGAGTGTTTTGGTGTCAATCTGAGGACAGTACAGAGGATTCGGAAAGAGTTGCATGAGTCTAGGATTGATCGTTCTGATAAGAAAAGAAGTCCCGATTTTGTTGAAGAGGGCCTCAGACTCAACACGAAGGCCTTTAGGAAATAGTGCTGTCTTGGGTCAAGAGGGTTGCTGCTGGAACCCCTATGTCTGGCAACAAGATTCTGCACCATGTCACACAAGCAGGTCATAGCTGTCAGACAATTTCTGCAACCACATCACCCTTTACGTCTAACTCCGCATACCGAAAACCACCCGATTATTATATGCGGGGCGCAGCTGCGTGAGATATTAACAAAACGCCTTGTAACACCAAAGGTGAACTGAAGACAAGGATTATGGCAATATTCACCAACTTAAACAAGGAGGCCGTCCAGAAGAGATGCAGGAGATTCCGAAGTCGCCTGAAGACCGTGGTTGATTTTATTGAATAAAATTTCTCTTTAGTATTTCACGATATTTTGGTTTAATTTTGGCAAATATATGTTAAAATGATAAGTCAGTGTTATTTTCATTTTTGCGTCATTTAGACGGCAATTTATATATATATATATATATATATATATATATATATATATATATATATATATATATATATATGTGTGTGTGTGTGTGTTGGGGTGTGTGTGTGTGTGTGTGTGTGTGTGAAGAAATATAGTTTTAAGGTGTGCTATATTTATGGGATAAAGTGCTCAATATCAGAGATAGAGCGTATGTAAATATAAAAGTGAACATTGAAGTCAACACTCAGAGGCGACAGGCTGTTTCATGCTGGACGCAATCATCAGGCTTGATCTGTGTGTTGACTTCAATGTTCAGTTATATATATATATATATATATATATATATATATATATATATATATATATATATAATATAATTCATAAAAGGTTAATGGTCAGACCAGGAGACAGTAGTATTAAAGAGTGCTCAATTCACGTGTGAAAAAATAATATAAAGTAGAAATAACATGTAGACCTTTTAACTTTAAATTTAAAATCAGGACAGATTATCCATAGATAGATAGATAGATAGACAGACAGACAGACAGACAGATAGTCAGTCAGACAGACAGGCAGTCAGACAGATAGAGATGCAAAATTACATCCTCAATGAACGGAAAATTTGACAGAAAATAAATTTCTTTTTTGACTGGTGGTTTTGCAAATGTGAGAAAGGTTCGCCGAGATACGAAAGCGCAAAGTAATGCTAATCTATTTGTTTGTCTGTTAACAAATAGACTTGCCAATCTGTTAAAACTCCTTGTAAATATTGAAGGTGTTCCATTTTTATGTGTTTAAATATATATATATATATTTAATTTTCCAATATTTACTAGGGTTAATATTTTTGTACCCTATTTTCTATTATTTCAATGAACAATTTTAAAATAAGCATTGCCAGGCTTTGGGGCTACACTCAGATTGAAATAACTACAAGGATCGGTGCCAGTGGCCAGTGGCCAGTGTTCGAGCCTATAAAAAACAGGATTTTGTATATTTTTACGTGACAGGCAGACCTCTCCATTTGATATATTGATGCAACACAATCTTCCCTACTTTATTTTGTTATTCTATGACCCCTTGTACGTTTACAACACAATATTCATAAACCCTTCCACCAAAAAATGAGATTGATAACGTTTGAAAATCGTTATGAACTTTGAAGGTTCATTTTGCCACTTGAAGTCCAAGCCATTTTATGCAGAGACCAGATTGTTGATAGGAGCCTATCATAGCGTAATGTTTAACAAGGAGTCTGTCATGGTTAAGAAACATGTTTCGGGGATCGTTCGCTTTTAGTGAATTCGGCCCAAACTCATCGCCTTCTTACGTTTCAATCTTTGTTAGCATTATTTACACTTGGACTATTGTCCTCATTTTTGTCGTTTTTATCATGTTTCGATGACCATTGTGTCCTTCAGTCTTCATCATGTAAACTTCAGGAAAATTTGAACTTAACTTCGAAGTTTCCTGAAGGGGTATATTGTCTACAGGAGTATATTGTCTACAGAGGTATATTGTCTATAGGGGTATATTGTCTATAGGGGTATATTGTCTTCATTCTGCTCCTCATTTCTAGGGAAACCTCGTCTAGTCTTTAATTAGTACTCATCAGTTATTGCTCGCCCTATTACTAAAGAGGCTAATTATGCACTACCCGACGCGTGGATTGAACTCTCAATTACTATGTCACCGAATTTACCAACAAACGCTGTAATTCAGTTGGCGATAGTGCCTTTGCTAACTTTTTGAGTAATAACGAGGCAGTACGAAATAAGAACAAGAGTAGATATCGCGAGGTATTGCCAGCAGAACACTTTACTCCTATAGATTAAAGAAAAGGTTAATTTCGAAATTCCATTAAAAATATCCGAATCGAAAAACACGAAGAAGGCCATAGTTCTCAGCGTTCGAAATATTAAGATAATAAAAAGAAAAATGAAGATATTATTTCAACTGTAAATAATGATAACGCCTCATCTCTTAAATTCAAACAGAAATTAACCTAAGCTTATTATTAAACATTTCACGAATGTAGTATTCGATCTTCATCGGATGCCGCACAATTAGAACCTTGTGCCATACACAGGTAAGCTTACAAAATAAATACTTCAGGATATAGGCGATCGTGGCTCTCTCCACACACACACACACACACACACACACATATATATAATTATTATTATTATTATTATTATTATTATTATTATTATTATTATTATTATTATTATTTGTGTATTGCCATGACTTCTTAGGAATAATAATGGAGTGGTTTCCCGTTAACGTCTTCACAATTTTTTAATTCAAATTTGCCGTTCTTCTAGACTGTCTGTTACAAAAGTCTAGAAAGTTTATCCCGCTCTTTAAACTAAAACTGAGGGTAAAAGAGATGGATTCTGAATCTGGAAATAAATGGAATACCTAAGCACAATAATTATTTTCAGAACTGAATATTTCAGGGTAAATGATTCTAGATAGGCAACTGTCGTATACGTTGAGTAACAAGATAGTCACTCGGATTACTGATAGTGATTTCAGTGACTACTCGACATTTGCGGCCTTGAGCCAGACTAAGTTAATATTATAACAACACTAACCCTAGATTGTATGAAATTATAACGGAATTGAAAAACCTACTTCGACTTTCTGGCGATGTTCTTTATATCCACTTTGCATTAATACTTTTCGGAAAGGCATAAACGCACATATTCCTGTCTCATGGCTAGATAACTTGATAAAAATATCTTTTCAATCGTATGCTATGACTGTTCACCTTGAAGGAAACAGGGGAAACAAGAGCTATGTTTACTTTTGAATCCTCTTCTTTTATTGTTCTCGGTCCTGGATAATGTTTGTGTTTTTTCTTTCACACTCACTAACCTTTTTTGACTTAGTGGCTTTATTGCCTTGCTTGGGGCGAAACTAATTAAAAAAGTACCAGTCGCCATTACTCCTTGTTGGCCTTAACACGAACCAATATGCAGAAAATGTAAGTAACATGACCCCAGTAGTTGATAAAGAAAAGAATGTGAGAGTTATCTCCTAAATAAACCACTCTCCCATAACTAGTTTTACCACCCATCAAGTAGTAACAATAAAATCTGTTACACTCATTGTTCACCTTGACAAGAGTGAATCAGCCGTAGGTACCCTATATTCTAAGCAAACTGAATGGATTACTTTGGATAGTGATTTTTTATGAAATCATTTTTGTCATACAAAAGCATTGTTAAGTGATGTATGTCATTGGAATGTGTTGTTTCCATAAGCAGAAAATTAAATCGCTTCATTAGGAATCAATGAACTTATAAATGATGAAATCGCTTCTTTCAGTGAAAATCAATTACGTCACATCTTCGATAAAGCGGATTAAAAGAAAAAAAACATGTGTCACTGTCTTGAAACAAACAAAAACGGCTTATGCATATAAACATATCAGTCACTATTGATGTACACAGACACACACAGACACACATACATACATACATATATATATATATATATATATATATATATATATATATATATATATATATATATATATATATATATATGGGCGCATCAGTAAATATGTAATTTATTGTCTATTCAATGAATTCAGTGGTGAATATTGCTGGCATTGGTCGAACATACAGTCAGAGTTTCAAAGGATAATTCAATTAATAATGCCAAGCTGGGAACATATTGATGTCCCCCTGGAGATAACTACACAGGTAAATATGAGGTTTGCACTCATTTTTAGGTGTACTATTATTTTTTTAAGTGTGAAAACTAGAAACTGAATACACAGTTGAAAACCGGTTTTACTTTGTACTCTGCTTCTCTAAATGTAGATAGATAGATAGATAGATAGATAGATAGATAGATAGACATGAAGAGATTAAGATAGATAGATAGATAGATAGATAGATAGATAGATAGATAGATAGATAGATAGATAGATAGATAATGTTTTGTAGATTTGGGTTACAGCGTATTAGGGTAATTTATGTAGTGAAACATATCAATTATAAAATATAGGAAAATGATATTATCTAATAAACATTCACATAGTGAGAAAAGCGATATATATATATATATATATATATATATATATATATATATATATATATATATATATATATATATATATATATGTTTGTCTTCGTGTATATATGTGAACGTTTGTGTGTATCTGTGTACGTCACAAACATCTGCAATATAAACATTAGTTAATTCTGTGTGTCCGGGATTTTCTCGAGAACTATCTCAATATGACCCCTAAAACCACTTATAGTCTATTATCATTTTTGATTTAGTATAATTTTGATTTCAATTAATCCTCAAAAAAAGATAATAGACGTAATTTTGCATGTGGAATTGTACAAACATGTACTTCTATAAATCATTTGGCTTTAGACTTTTTCGGATGCTTCGAGATAGTTAGTTCAGTTTTTGTTTGATAGTAAATTAAGGTACAAATTATTATTATTATCGTTATATATTGTCAGTTCAAGACAAATGACTTGATAATTCTGAAGTGTTAACTTTGAATATATATATATATATATATATATATATATATATATGCGTGTGTGTGTGTGTGTGAAGAAATATACTCTTAAGGTGTGCAATATTTATGAGATAAAGTGTTCAATATCAGAGATAGAGCGTGTGTAAATATAAAAGTGATCATTGAAGTCAACACTTAGAGGCGACAGCCTGTTTTATGCTAGACGCAATCGTCAGGTCACGTCATTTATATATATATATATATATATATATATATATATATATATATATATATATATATATATCGATACATGCTTCATTAAATAATATAGACAAGTTTTGTCTATTTATTTTACGTAAATTTCTTTCATATTGTCTGATAAGCTTAATAACATTATCATTAAAAGACGAAAGAAAATCATCATATTGGTACATATTTTTTATCTAAGCTTTCTGCTTACATAAGCCATCATCAAAGATGACAATCACATTACGATATATTAAACAATACACGGACAAAACAATAATGATAGTCTGTTTTTGTTTGCATGGAAGATTTCCAAGCAACGACAAACTCGTGCATACGATGCGCTGGAAGCGAAAATCGCACCGCGCCTCATGACATCACACATGACCACACGAGAATGAAAACGAGAATGGGAAGCCGTTGGTATAAACCAATGGCTTCTGTTATCAATTATAGTCATTTAAGTATATTTGTGGAGATTTCATAGTTTCTTTTGTTCATGTTAGGTTTCAACTGTTTTATGTATATAGCTTCATTTTTTTTTTTTTACTTTTTGTTTATTGCTTTCATGTTTAAGTATTGCTGTGTTTCAACAAGGAGTTTCCGAAATTGTGTATGCGGCCAGGCATGTTGTTTTAAATGCCTAAAAATGTTAGAGTTATCATTTAAATGTAGAGTCAAGTCATAGATATGATGTTTTAATTATCAAGTACAATATTTCATTTTCGATATCAACACTTAGGAATTTTTTTTCTGTATGTGTTTCCTTGAAGAAGTCTGACATTAAAAAGTCCACCTTCCTCAATCAATAATTCATTTAATATCCGGACATTGTGTGATTACTGTTAGTTGAAATATATTTGGGAATTCTATACATACCTTTATTTCCTTGATATAGACTGTCGCATTTACTTGGTAACTTGTCATAAACCCAGAAGTAAACGTAAAAATCATATAAATACAAACAAATATTTCCTCATTAATTATTCATGTTTGTACTTTGATGCCTGGATGCTTTTATGTCCGCTATGTTTTCCGGCTTTCAAACAATGGCACCGGTATGTCAAATGATAGGACACTCTAGCCAATATTAAAAATTTTCATTGGTTCCTCACAATGCTATGTGGTTTAGCTTAGCCAAGGAGAAAGCTTAATGGCGGAAAATGAGAATGTGAAGATTGTATTACGTTAGTATGCTAAGTGGGAACGGCCAGCTGACATTAAATATTAGCATTCGAAAATCGCGCCTGTTTTCTGAAGATTGAACTTTTGCCATCAACACCAACAGAAAATGCATTGCTTTCTCAACCACAAATTAAGTTTCTTTCTCTGTTTATCGGCTAAGGCGCGTATTGAATTCAGAAATGCCAGATATTCGGAGTGAAAATTACCATTATTGCTCGATTTGTTCAAAATTTTCTATCCTTATCTCTGCTGTTTTATTCCTTGCATATTCATCCTTTGAAGGCATTGTTGGAAATTTTGAAATAACTCCTTGTCAAGATTAGACGAGTCAAAATTTTCCATACGAGAATCTTACTTTTTATTGTCTATATATAAACGTTTCTCCTGCGACACAAGTCAGCCAAAATCAAGATAGATGATGAAGACAATCCTTCTGAATGAAATAATAACAATCGTTCATTCTGGAATTAGAGATAAAATAAACAAAGCAAGGTAAATGCTACCTTTACATCAAGAAAGAAGTTACCTGTTTCTCTTTTTCTCACAGAAAAAAAAACACCTGTGGGAAGCTGAAGAATAGATCGACCAGAACATTGCATTGACAACAGGAAGTATACGAAGCAAAGCTAAAATGAAGTCGACAATATTGGAAGTCAGACTTGACAGGCTTTTTTTGTTATTTTTTTTTTTTTAAATTTCGAATAAAAAAAGAGTTAGTTTCGATTCGGGCTGGACAATCTCGAAAAATGAATATTTAAGTGCCAAGTATTGTAATTAATAAAATAGGACCATGTATAAAGAGCTGAGAAGTAAACAAAAAATTAAGAAATGATATCGCATGTGTAATATAATATTAGAAATGCTGTATTTCTCCCCATTTCCTTCTATCTATCTATCTATCTATCTATCTATCTATCTATCTATCTATCTATATATATATTGCTGAATTATCTATCTATCTGAAATAAATGCATCAACATGGTCAACACTGTAAATGTCAGTACATATATATATATATATACGTGTACTAAATAGAATTTCTTCTATTTCACCATATAGTTACACAACATTATTCTTAAATATAGACATTATTGTCTTACATTCTCATATATATATATATATATATATATATATATATATATATATATATATATATATAATAAGGCAACAATTAAGCTTAGATTGGATTTAAACATGTATCAATATGGTGATTTCATTTCGTTCTTCAATGATAACGTTATTAAGCTTATCAGACAATGTGAAAGGAACTTACTTAAAATAAATACACAAAACTTGTCTATATTATTTAATGAAACATGCATCAATATATATATATATATATATATATATATATATATATATATATATATATATATATATAAATTGGTTATTTGGTCAAAATTTGAGTATACCCTCGACAATAGATAGATAGATAGTTTCAATATACGGCGATGATTTCTATGTCTATCCTGTCTGACTCAACTTACGTTGCGTCCCTGTCACTGGTCACTCTTCTCCATAAATATAACAATTTTTTAACAATATAATTACACACACACATATATATATATATATATATATATATATATATATATATATATATATATATATATATATATATATATATATATCGTGTTAGGTGCGTCTGTTCGTGTTAGGTGTGGGTGTTTGTATGTGTGAGCGCTCTCTCTCATTTGTGCGTGTGTGTGTGTGTACGTGATTGAGTTTCTTGGTCCCAGAGATAAAACTTTTCTTTCATATGCCATGTTCTTTACTGGATGTGGGCTATTAGGGCTCTCCACAACGTCCTACCTTTTATTACCCTGTGTTACAATGGCATCTTTACTACCGCTCTTTGTCCTCTTTCTCTTATCCATTTGGTCAAATTCGCCAGTTACTTTATGCACAGTTACGTCTTGTTTCTTTTGCTCTCGATATATCGCATGAGTGTTAAATTCGCCAAGCCTTCTTTTTTTCATTAGGTTTCCTAGAAATTTCAGCTGTATCTTTCCAATTGTTTGCATTATTTTCATTGTAGTTCCTATTTTCCTCTTAAGAAATGCCACGTTACTGATATCCCTCTCCATAGTATTCTCAAAAGTGATCGATTTCACCACGTTTCGATCATTATATTCTCTTCTTCAGAAAGGCATGTTTTTCTATTTCTACACATTCGGATTTTTCTCACAGAGACAGAATATCAAATAAGAACAATAAATATCCATTAAATTTTGAATTTCATTAATAAATGCTATCAAAAATTAACTTGCGCATTCTATAAATAGATTCAATAAAAAATTAACACATAAATTCTATAAGGAAATTCTATAATAAATTAGCGTATAAACGTTATAATAATTTAACAGAAACTTAAAAGGATATTTAAAATGAAATTAACTGCGAAATGAATCGAAATAATCTAAATAAAATGTGATTATGGTGTGAGCAGCGACAGTCAAATTTTTTTTTTTAAATCTCGTAAAAATAACAAGTTCCATGTTTTCGTCTGTACACGTGTAAATATCTTCCTGTGACAAGAGAAGTTTGTAGAGGAAGAATATATGGGAGGGAGAGATAGACAGACAGATAGATAGATAGATAGATAGATAGATAGATAGATAGATAGATAGATAGATAGATAGATCAGGAATATACATCAGACAGAGCTAGCTTGCTAGCTAGCTAGCTAGATAGATAATGAGAGAAAAAGAAATAAATTCTTCGATACTCAAATACATCGTCAAACTTCAGTTTTAGCATATCGACCCTTTAAAACGAGGCAAATTTTTTTCCTCAATTTTCGAGTTCAAATCATTGCTTGCTTTGCAACAAAAAAAAAAAGAACACCCACCCCCAAAAAATAGTCCAAAACGAAAAAAAATTCTTCACTTTACAGATAGACATGCGTAAACAGATTGAAAGAAAGAAAGAAAGAAAGAAAGAAAGAAAGAAAGAAAGAAAGAAAGAAAGAAAGAAATAATATGGAAAGTATAGGCATTCTCTCTAATACCACGTTAAAAATCATTCATCACTGGAGCGGAGTCCTCAGTTTGAATGTATTATTCAAACTCACAAGAAAAAAAAGTTTTCATTTTCATTTTACTTATATGATATGTAATGATTTGTTTTTTTACTTATTTTTGTTTTGTTTTTTTGTTGTTTTTTGGGGTTTTTTTTTTTTGTATTTTTTTCTTGTCTATAAAAGCAGCATAAAATAACTCGCCGGATATCAATACAGAATTAAGGTCAATACTAATGTAGTGAAGTCGATCGTTTATGATTGAGCCACACTTATGATTGTGTGCCTTACTGAGTGAATCTTAGCAAATATGATATGTAAAATACTGATATAGGAATGTCGAATAAAACCGGCTTTAATTGCAGAACAATGCAAACTTCTAGAAAGTAATGAGTTTTTTTACTTCCTTCTTTGGTAATGAAAAGAAAGTCAAATATTAATCATTCCTGTCTTAATATTCCTTCGGAAATAATTCAAATGATTCGATGCAATGACCTTTGTGCATTGGGTAATGGACGAGAATCACAAATAGAAAACACATAAAAGATGATTATTCAATAATAATAACAACGCCAACAGGAAAACACCATTAATAAAGTTTGTAGTAAACATTATATTTATATAATTGTGCACGTGTGTATGTGTCGCATGAATTACGATATTATCAAAGTCTGTTCATGCACTATCTATCTATCTATCTATCTATCTCTCTCTCTCTCTCTCTCTCTCTCTATATATATATATATATATATATATATATATATATATATATATTGATGCATGTTTCATTAAATAATATACACAAGTTTTTCTATTTATTTTATGTAAATTCTTTTTATATCGTCTGATAAGCTTAATAAAATTATCATTAAACGAAGAAAGAAAATCACAATATTCATACATATTTTTTAATCCTATCTAACCTCTCTTTGATAATAGCTTATGTAAGCCAAAAGCTTAGATAGGATTAAAAAATATGTATGAATATTGTGATTTTCTTTCTTCGTTTAATGATAATGTTATTAAACTTATCAGACGATATGAAAAGAATTTACATAGAATAAATAGACAAAACTTGTCCATATTATTTAATGAAACATGCATCAATGAAAACATCCTGCTTAAATACACAATATATATATATATATATATATATATATATATATATATATATATATATATATATGTCTATCAATAATCTACCTCCCCATTTTCTTTTTTCTAACTATGAATTATCTATCGATCTATTTCTTCCATTGTTTTCTATCTATATATAATATATATAAATATATATATATTATCTACCTATCTAACTCATTAATTTCTATCTATCTCATTATTTTCTTTCTATCTATCTCATTTTTTTCTATCTATCTATCTCATTATTTTCTTTCTATCTATTTATCTATCTATCTCATTATTTTCTTTCTTTCTATCTATCTATCTATTTATCTATCTATCTATTTCATTATTTTCTATCTATCCATCTATTTTTCTACATCTATTCATATCAAGCAACCAATATCTATAGTTTGAATCTGGGTAATATTATTCGCGCATACGCCGAGAGATATGAAAACGCCTGCGTGCAAAACATAAGGTAATAATCCCTCTTCTTTGCAAGGCCTTTTAGACCTAAGGGATACTTACGGATGAATAGAAAAACTTTTTGTTCTTTCATGTTTGTCAGGAAATTTAAAAAACAGATTTCGAGTTTGATGTGAACACCGAGAATAACGTGTACGAATCTTAGTTTATGAAAACATGACTGTTCAGGCCGGTGTACATCTTACGGCTATTCGATGATAGTACTGATCTATACGCATTTGGTTTGAATAAAGTTTTCTGGTCTCATGAATCTGGTGAATGGCATATACAAGGAGATAGTGTCAAAAAAAACTTTCCTCTTGTTTCTTGTAAGCATTTGTTACTCTACAGATTTGAATATTCAAGTGAATTGTGCTTAATTCAGTGATTGTTTTCCCTTCCCTTTATTCAGTAGGTAGGAGAGGACATTTACAGGGTTACAATAGAAATGTTTGGGATAATAATAATATGAAGTGGTTTTTAGGGGAGAGCGGGGGAGCTTTTTATTTGAAATTCAAAAAGAATAGAAAAAGCGTAAAAATCCTAATACAGACGTATGCATGTTGTTACGGATGTATATATTTATGTATATATAACTTTATTAAGGTAAGTAATTCATCGAGCACAGAATACTATATATATACATATATATTACTATCATATATAGTAATTCATCGAGCCCAAAATATTATATATATATATATATATATATATATATATATATATATATATATATATATATATATATATATATATATATATATATATATATATATATAGTATTTTGGTATTATATATATATATATATATATATATATATATATATATATGTGTGCGTGTGTGCGTGTATGTATGTATGTATGAATACAAGTACTTATATTTGTATTTATCCATGTATATAATATGGATGGATTTGTTATGTACTGACGTGTATGTATTTATGTATATATTTATTTATCTATGTCATTGTGTATATGTATATAAGAATGTATATATACATTCTTCATTGATGAATATTCGTGTGTATTTATGTATGTATTAATCATATATATATATATATATATATATATATATATATATATATATATATATATATATATATAATGGTATATAATCCGTATGGAATTTCTAAGAGGTTAAAGATCCAAGGAGAGCTCTATGCCAGAGACAGAACAAAATTATTAATTAATGAATATCATATTAATTAATGATATCAAATATCTATGGCATTTTAAGTGTTTGATTTAATATATATATATATATATTAATCACATGGATATATATATATATATATATATATATATATATATGCATTTATACATATATGATTTCTATGTTGTATGTATCTATGTTTAATTATGCACATTGTATGTAATTGTAATGAGTTGTTTAAAAATAAATCTACCTGGCCTCTTACAGAACTAACATCCTTATTTTTGTCAGTTTTTGTCAAAATGTTTTGATTAATAATATAATTACACGAAAAGCCAAAATATTTTATACGAAAAGTCACTAAATAGCAAAATTATATCGTGTTTGTGTGTATGTCACATCGTGTTTGTGTGTGTAATATGTGTGTATCCCATGGTGTTCGTGTTTGTGTGTCTGTGCGTGCGTGTGTGTGTGCCTGTATGTGTGTGTGTAATATATAGCTGTGCATTTGGACAGTAATCTCTCTTTAATACAGGTTCCATTGAACAAGAGAGACTTTCTACCTGGGTTTATCTCTTAGGTTTTCCTTGCATGCGGACAAGTCTCTACTTTTCTGTACATAATGAGAGCAAATATTGTCCAATCATTTCTGGATTGCAAGCGATTTTGACAAAATAAGTTTTCAAGGATTTTCCTCGTGCTTCTATAATAAATTGTGTGCAAGTATTATCGGAGACAATATAAAAGCTATTGAAAGTAAACACATTGTTAATTTCCAAATACGGCCAGTACATTATGGCCACTTTCATAATTAATGTTACTAAGGATTGGTCTCTTCTTCTTTTCATAATAAACCATTCAATCATTTTTTATTTATTCATTCATTTTATTCGTTTTCTACGGCTTATCAACCCATTGTAGGTTATTTAAATCCAGAAAATATTTTCAGATATCAATATTTTTTTAGATAACAATGATTTAGTGATACAAATTTAACGAATTAACCCATAGCTGAGCGCAGAAGAGGTGGATTTTCACCTTTCCCAAGGAAATTTGTGTGTCAGTGGGTATGAAGAACCAAAATGGAATTGGAACTCGACTCTCCGATTATCAATTCCGAACTATTATCCATTACACCACCTGCACATACCAATATACGAATTCAATCATTTTTAAAAGGCTTTTTTCGCAAGTGGAGGTACGCGTCACATTCATGTTCTCGTGTACACATACAATAAAAAATCTAAACAAAAGTACCTTATCAGTCTTTTTTAATGAAACTTATCTAATTTTTCTCTTTACAAATATATATATATATATATATATATATATATATATATATATATATATATATATATATATATATATGAGCATATATGCATGTACATACAGATATGTAAGCCCAATTATATTATACATTATAAAATGCGTGTATGTTTTCGCGCGCGTCTGTTTGTATATTCATAAATGTTATTGTTAAATATACATACACGGAGGATGAACACCTAAGGTCGCTTTAAGCATCAATTTTTACATCAGAAATTAAAAAAGATGTTTTCTTTACATTATTAACTAATTTCTACTTGTATATATCCATATATAAATCTACCTTATTGTAATCTCGATAGCATTTACCTTAATCTTTAATAATACTTTTAATTGATTTCAGACACAAACAAAATTAATGCAATTCCTGGCTATCACATATACATTAATTGATATATATATATATATATATATATATATATATATATATATATATATATATATAAAAGTATCTACACAACACATTTTTACTTTCTGATCACGATTTTTTTTTAATATTTAGATCCACCTACCTTTGTGTGAGTTTTATTTCCTGATCCGTCCCTAAAAGTCTGATTTACTCGCAGAAATAAATCAAACAAATTGAAAGCATAAGCCGCTGTGGTACATTTCCAAGGGGCTCGAAGACCCTGGAATTCTCTGTTTTAATTGAGTAAGATTGAAGTGTTCCCTGTTTGCTAAAAACACCTGATACCGCTGTTCTTCATTTTTGTTTTGAGTTTTGGAACTTTTCACTGCATTGAGGACGGCTCACACTGTACAAGGAAGTCTGCCTGCAGGTGGCTCTGTTAATCGGCAAATAAGTGTTAGACCCGCTGAACGTGGGTAGACGATCATAGACCCACAAATTGGCACCTTGTCACTCCTACGATCGACCTGTCTTTTGTTGAAATGTTAACTCCTCATTTTATAAGCGTGTCCGTAGAGGAAAGAGAGTTTCCGAAAAGATTCCTGCGTTTAAGTGCGTGAAGGTAGATAGTAAACTTCGGGTAGCTTTAGTTTTTTTAGGGTACGCATGCGATGGAATTACCCCTAGTGATTAAGTGTTTTTTTCAATGTGTTAAAAAAAGAAAATTTTTTTGTTATCTTAATGTAAAACTTTATTTTTATTTTTATTTATTTATTTTATTTTTTTGTTGTTATTTTAATGTGTATCAACAAGTAACTGCATTTAAAAGAATAATAAAAAGTTTAAATTAATTTTTATACCGACTTTTGTTTTGAAATCTCGGTTAAGACGTCTGGAATTTCGCTTTAAAAGGTAACTAAATATGCCCATTAAATATTTACCCAGTAGGTAATTCTGTATAAATAAATTGGAATTTAGTTGCAGCTCGTGTCCGAATTTCGTTTTTTTCTCAAAGTTCTTAAAGTCAATACTTTATTAATGCCACCAAAGTATATATCTTCGTAGGTATGTAATGTGTTTTTGATATCATCCAGCATTTTTTTTTAACAAGAATAAATGAAAAACAAAGAAAGATAAATGACGAATTTAGAGGTCCGGTTTTTGGGGTGTGGGGAAGACAAGCGAATAGAAAATAAAGCTCCTTGTGTCAAAATCTGTACATTCTCTGGCCATGTGTTGTTGGCGTCCTTAGTCTTTCTTGCTTGAACAAAACTGATTACAAATGCTACCACCACAACTATCACTTGCCATCAAAGCTACTACCACTACAAATACAATCACAACTAAGATTACTTCTACTACTACTACTACTTACGGCCACGATTACCAGCGTTAACATCAATAACAAGAGCAACTACCTCGGCTGCTATTATTACAACTGCTGCTACAGTGTTAAAGGATGAGTATGTTTTTTGTTTGTTTGTTGTTGTTTTTTTTTTGCTTTGTGTGTGTGTGTGTGTGTGTGTGTGTGTGTGTGTGTGTGTGTGTGTGTGTGTGTGTGTGTTTGACTGGATGCATGGAAAGAAAGAAAAAAGAAAGAAAGGAAGGAAGGAAGGAAGAAACAAAGAAAAAAATTAATAAGGAAAAGAGACAACGGTTCGAAAGAGGAATAAGTAGAAAAAAGAGTTAAAAATAAAGAACAATTATAAAAAGAAAGGAAGTAGAAAAAATGAAAAACAAAGAAAAAAGTAATGAAAACAATTAGAAAGAAAGAGTGAAAGAAAGAAAGAAAGAAAGAAAGAAAGAAAGAAAGAAAGAAAATAAGTAAAAAAAAACAACAGTTCGAAGTAATATGTAGAAAAAGTGTTAAAATAAAATAAAAAACAATTATAAAAAGAAAGGGAAAAGACAAAAACTGAAATGAAAACAATTAGAAAGAAAGAAAGGTCAAAAAGAAATTATAACGAAAAAAAGAAAGAAAAAGCAAAGAGAAAGAAAAAGAGAAAATTATTAAGAAAAAAACAATTATGAAGAAAAAAAGGAAGAAAAGGCAATGAGAAAGAAAAAGTAAGAAATTATAAATTAAAAAAAAATGAAAGGAATAAAAAAGAAAGAAAGAAAGAAAGAAAGAAAGAAAATGCAAAGATAAAAGTAAAAGCAAGTAAAGTTGAATGGATGGATGGATGGATTGGTTACTGGATGGATGGAGGATCAGAATAAACAGAAAGGGCAAAACGCAAGACAGAACGCCCGTCAGTTTGCGCGCATGTCTGTCTGACAATTCTCTCCTCTGAATGTGTGTACGTACTAGGGCGTGTGTGCGTATGTCTGCATTAGTGCGTGCTCGTGTGCGTGCGTGTTTTTGTATGCTTGTCTGTGTTGGTGTCTGCGCACATTTTAGTTGGGTGTCTACAACAGAGAAACGAAGAAAAATCACTCAAAGGAAAGAATCAATCCAGCAGCAGCAGCAGGCGAACCCGCACATTTCTACGTTTCGCGCGCATCTCTTCCCTTCTTAGTGTTTGTGTGGATAGAATTAAGAAAACAAAAAAATATTTGAGTACACGCCTGTGATTGTGCGTCCAGTGTGTGTGTCGTGTGTGATTTAAGCAATAAATAAATAAACGACGACTGATGCATATGCATCAACTACATACATATCTTATGAGTATATATATATATTATCATTTTAGACCAATCAAGGCAATAAAGTCCCTGAGGTGCAAGGGGATACTGAGTGTGAGAGAATATGAGAAAAGAAATCATTATTAATGAGAGAGAACAATAAAAGGATACGAATTAAGAAGGTAACGATTAGCATTGCATTTAAATTTTTGAAGAATAAAGTTTACTGGAAAACAGGAAGCCGGGAGTGAGTTCCATAAGCGAGAATTAGGAGAGATTGAATATATGTCAACTCATTATGATTGTGAGAATCTAAAAAGTATTTGTTAAACGTAAACGAGGTCGCGTCTGGCACAGCATAATAAAAATGGCTATCTGAGGGAATGAAGACAGTACGTTCAAAGGGCCGATAAGAGCTACTATCTACGTTGCTAGTTGGTATTTATTTAAATCTTAGCTTCTTTTGTGTAGTCTGTCTCTTCAACTCGTGGGCATTCGTGGATCTCCACAACTTCCTATCCTTTGTAGCCCTAACTAAGGTCCCTAGTCTACCGTTCATTTTCACAAAGTTTTTAGGTAGATTACTCACTGCTTCCTGCCGACCCACTTGTCCTCAGTATGCCATGAGAGTGTCATATTCTGTAGCCTCCTTTCCTTATTATATGTAGCAGAAATTTAACCGTCATTTTCAAAGTAAAAGCGTCTTTTTAGCTTCCATTTTCCTTGTAATTTCCTAAATGCCCTTATCGTCAGTCAATACAATTCTCAGCATCCTTCTGCGCTACTATATCTCTGTTACCTAAAGTCTCTTCTTCATCTGTGAGAAAATTGTCCAGAATTCACTGCCATATAAGAGGACAGGTATTACGTAACAGTTCTGGGCCCTTTCACTATTCAATTGCTGCTACGGTTTTCGGTGTCACATTTTTTGTATTCTGTAAAAACATTCTAGATTAACCATCCCTGCCTCCCATTAGAATGTCTCACGATCAACTCCACGAGATCACCTCTTTGCGACTGCTCGGTCTCACATTGTCTGCTGACCTGAGATAGAACAAACACATTGAGTCAATAGCTTCATCCACCATAAGGAAAGTTGGCTCCCTGTGGCGCACCAGGAAATTTTTTCTCACTGGAGTCGATCCTTCAAATCTACAAATCAACCATTCGGCTTTGCATGGAGTATTGCTGTCATATATGGTCTGGAGCCCCTTCTGCTTGTCTCAAGGTTCTCGATAAGATCCAGAGACGGATATGCAATGTAATTGGCCCTGATCTGGCATCTCGTCTGCAGTCGCTTTTTCACAGACGTACCGTCGCCTCCCTCTGTCTTTTTTACAAATACTTTCATGGTAACTGCTCCGATGAGCTGCTTTCACTGGTTCCCAGACTTCATGAATTTAAGCGTTCAATTAGGCTGGCATCTCACTCACACCCTTTCACTTTCGAAACTGTTAAATGTAGCCGTCTCCAATAGCTTATTGTCTCACACTTCTAGCCTGTGGAACTCCTTCCCCTTTTCCTGTTTCCCTGATAGCTATAATATCCAATTATTCAAATGTAATGTCAATCGACGTCTCCAGATGCCCTGATCTATCCCCTATCATTCTCTTCATCCTTTTCTCTCTCACTCCTATTTGCTCTCGCTCCAACTCTCTGTAACCCCTTATGTGCTAGTGGCTTCCCTCCTTGCTTGGGGTGAAACGTTTAAAATATATATATTTAAATGGTGGTACTTAGATTTGGCATCTCTAATTTGTCGTTCTAATCTTAGGATATTTCACTTGCTGACAACCATAGCTTAGTTCTGTTTGAAACCACAAGTGATCCACCTCAAAAATCGCATCCCTAGTCATTCATTTCCTAAATTTAGCTTAATCTACCATCTGGCCATAATACTGTAACCAGTGAGAGAAAAACAAAAAACTCATTAAACACTATGAGTTTAAAATAAAAAGATATGTTTTCTAACCATCGCTCTCTACGGCAAGTAGCGTTTAAGATGGCCAGAACCTATCATTGGTATTTCTGTCTTTCGTGTGATAATGATTTATTATTTACTGATCCGGGCTTAGTACAAT
>OZ010577.1:130302090-130337090 GCA_963932145.1 Acanthosepion lycidas | reverse complement strand
CTACTGAAATTTAAATATAAGTAAATATTGACACGCTTTACACACACAGAGAAACACACACCCCTTAACACACACACACATATATATATACATATATATATATATATATATATATATATATATATATATATATATATATATATATATATATATATATATAACCTCTAGATAGATGATATAGTGTATGATTGTCAGAAGTATTAAGGTACCCCGATTATGCGATAACTTACAATACTTATATTCAGGTGTGGTACAGCTAATCTGAAATGGTAAAACGATTTCTGAAGGGAGATAACAATTAAATGATAAGTACAGTGTACTATACTTTATATATTTGTCTATTATTTGCATATGCATTTGAAAAAATGCATGCTATAAATATAAACAAGTGCTCCCCGAGGCAATGTAATGGTTAGCAAGCTTGTCTCGCTAGAACAATTACGATTAAGTAGTGTGTCGGATCCTCACTCGGTGTCCCATACTTTCGGCCTTGTGACCCATCTAACCTATGCTTGGAAAATCACTATATAAATATACACAACATATTCAAAGGTATATAACATATACACAAATAGGCGTATGTATGTATGTATGTATGTATGTATGTATGTATGTATGTATGTATGTATGTATGTATATATATATATATATATATATATATATATATATATATATATATGTGTGTGTGTGTGTGCGTGCGCGCAGTTTATTTTTAACTGTATTTTTACACCCTCTAATAAAGAAATGGATGTTCTCTCCGGCAGGATTCGGAAATGCCTTCTATTCGCAGTTTAAATAAATGGAGCATCTACTCAAATTGTTTATCCATTGAAAATAGCTTTTGATGTAATAAAAATGTGTGTATTTTGGGCGTCTTTGTGTTTGTGTGTGTGTGCGTTTCTCTGTGTGTGTGTGTGTGTAACATGAAATGATTGCGATAAAATATTATATTGCTAAGAATGCAAAGAGATTGACAGACACACTGAACTGTACACACACACAAACTCACACGCACACATATTAGTACACTAACACTCAAATAGATAGATAGATAGATAGATAGATAGATAGATAGATAGATAGATAGATAGATAGATAGATAGATAGATAGAAAGAAACATAGAAACATTCTTATGTATTCTGAGGCATCTCCTTGTAAGACTTGAATAAATACAGGTCTGTTTCCATGGGCTTATATACAAAGTCTTCGTACAGCTTTCCTAATTCATATATGTTTTTTGTGGTTTTAGACGTATTGTATGAACGAAGTTCGAATTGTTTGTGATTGAGTATATCTTTGAAATATAAGTCAACGCTATGTGTGCGTATGTATGTGGGTATGTTTGTACCATTATCACTACTTGATATTTCTATTTTAAAGAAAAACAGAATGAGTGAATTCATTCGTCATATATATATATATATATATATATATATATATATATATATATAGATATATAGATATATATATATATATATATATAATCTCGATCGAATTAATTAAAATACAGTGCTTATTTGAAATATTCCGGCAGATTTGATCATGCAAATATTTTAGGCAATTTTCCTCGTGCACAAGGCTCTTTTGAAAGTTTTTGTCTGTATAGAATGTACTTTTGTGTATTCCTTATTAAGCGCATATGCAGTGGAAAGGGTGCATTTATTGACATGTGTTAGTGTTGTTGTTGTTGTTGAAAACTCCTACTTGATAAGTTGAGTGAGTGCGGCCGCCCTCAACCCTCACACCACGCCATTTAAACTGAGACAAGAGGCTATCTCATCATCTCAGTTAGTGGACTTTGACATAAAAAGGCGGGAGGGCGTTTTAAGGCTGGCCCCTTTCTAGAAGAATCATTGAAATGGAAGCCGGAAAGCGGGGGAGTAGCAGCTGGGTGGGGTCACGAGGAAAAAAATTTAAAGAAACATTTAGGCAAAATATAGCAAAGAAAAGATGACAACAGAAGGAAAAAGAGAAGACAAGGCAGAGAGGGAGAAAGAGGGAGAATGAGAGGAAGAAAGAGAGAAAGAAAGATAGAAAGGGATGGAGAAAGAGAGAGGGAGGGAGAGAAAGAAAGAGAGGAATAAAGAGAGAGAAAAAGGGAGAAAGAGAGAGAGAAAGTAGGAGAAATAGAGAGACAAAAAGAGAGAATAAGAAAGAAAGAGGAAGAAAGAGAGAAGAAAAGGAGGCCGATGATAAAAGGCGAAGAGAATAAAAATTCCATTAAAAAAATGAAACAATGACAGATAGTAAGAAAAAGAGAAAAAAGTAAAGAATGTAAAAAGATTACGAGAAAAGAGAAGAAATAAAACTATTAAAGGAAAATAATAGAAAATGTGAAACATGAAAGAAAAATGAGTGAGAAAATAAAAGAAAGAAAATTGTCAAATCCATGAAAAAGAAATAAAGAAAAAATGTTTAATAAAGAAAGAGCAAAAGGAAAAAATATTAGGTTCGTGCAAAAAAAATGACGTAATAATGTCGTTTTTTGACGTATTTTTTGACGTCAAAAAACGACATTATTACGTCATTATTTTTGCACGAACCTAATAGAAAGAAAAAAACTGAATAAAACTCAAAGAAAAATTGAAATGAAAGTCCAGAAGAAGAAAAGTAAAAGAGAAAAAAAAAAGGAAAATAAAGAATAATAAAATAATAAGTGATAAAATAATTTAAAAAGAAGGAGAGAAAAATCAAAATATTTCATCACGTTTCAAGGAGAAAAAGAAATCCATGCAAATCTCCTTTTAGAATAGAAAAAAAGCATTCGATGAATGTTTTCTTTCATAAAAAGAATTTCATATAAAACCTGCAATGATAAACAAAAAAAAATATGCAAATCTGCTTGCTGGAAGAAAAATAATAAGAAGCATGTTCATTCATAAAATTATGGAATAAGGAAGCGTAAGAGTTAACAATTTATATCCACATAAGAGTCACCTTCGGAAAGTGGTCATGCTTATAAAGATACGTAAATTTCAAGATTGGTTATTCCTAAATTTTCGCTTGAGGATGAAACAGGGCTTGATACTTTAATTCAATTTAATTTTAATAATTATTTTGAGGTTTTTGGTTCTTGTTTTTGAAACATGAGAACTCTTATGTAGCGAAGGAATCATATTTTTTTAAATAATTATAATATATATATATATATATATATATATAACTTTTAAATTGTTTACTTGAAATAAAAAGAAATCATCTAATTAATGAACTTGAATTTAATTTATGTACTACAATAAAAGAAAATAACAAAATAAAGAAAAAGAAAGAACGAATAGGAAACCTTTATCAATCTAACATGTTTTGTTTTTGCTTTTTTATTTAAGCTTTATCAAAATGATATATGGAGAAAAAAAAGAAAGAATTTCTGGTATTTTTACTTTTGTCTTCTTTGATTTTCATTGGTTAATCATGTTTCACGTGCATTCAACTTTTTAAACAAACGTCAGTATCATTTATGACTTTCCGAATTCAAGGAAAGACAACGTGTCCCTTCGACGTTACAAGATATTAATGGATCCCAATCCTATATATAAAAAAAAAAACGTAATTATTGTTTAAAGTAAGTCTATAATAATTCTAGTTTTCTATATGGGAATCAGCTGATAATAGATATTCGTAAGTGTGTTTAATAGACAATATGTTCGGTGGTTTTTACATGTGTTGATTTGGGAAACGTTTTTATGTACATAACGTCTGTTTTAGATAAACATACATTATCTGTCTATATGGCATCCATTAGAACAGTCTACTCCATGTGAGCGAAATAAAGGGTTCAGTTCGACATTCCGACTCCCTGAAGAAGGCCGGAGCGTATAACGGCCGAAACGTTGTAATAAATATGGCGACAAAGATGAGGACAATAGTCCGAATAATGTAAATAGTGTAATAAACATACATTGGATTCAATAAGGTTTCGTAATGTAATATAAAGTTTTGACGTGTGTTTATAGCTGGTAATACTTTCGACGTAAAGAATTATGTTCTTATTTTTTAATTAGGCTGGCATTAGTAAAATGAAAGTTATGGCCAGTTTTGAATATATATCCCTTAATGAGTTTATATATACTTTGACTTCATTCGACTATGCTTACTCTTAATTTTTAGTGGAGATAAAATGCTAACGTAGTCCAGTGACTCTGAGAGTGATGGCGTCGAGAGTTCTAAACTCCTGGTCGGGCCGCCCTTGACGGCAATGTCGAAGACTCAGAATAAGCGCAACCAACCTGCCGGTAAAAGAAACGGATGCCGATTACAACAGATCTAAACGGATGAAGCAACGGATGAAGAGAGCTATGCGTGACGGACCCTGCTACAGAAGGCGCCACTGGAAATTATGACGTAGTCTACGACAGTCCGTTGCGGTTTCATAACGAGATTCTGCATGTCTCATTCCATATTTGACGCCGAGGAAGTTTTTGACGTGTGTTTATAGATGGTAATATTGTTATTAGTATCCCCTTGAAATACTTTCGACGTAAAGAATTATGAAATCAAGTGTGTGGGTCACTACCTCGGCAGTTGAAGTCGACCTTAAACTAATTCACTGCATCGGCACTTTCTTCTACTCTGATTGTATTTCACCTCCAAACTCTGGCAAAAACAAACGGCGATACGGAATGGAGGATGAGAACAGGTTTGATAAAACTTGAAGCTTCTAGTCCTAAAGCTGCTCGTTGGCAGCGAATCTAGTCATCAACACCATCATCATAAAGGATGCTATCAGCAAAGAAGAAATTAAATTCTTGGATACGAGATAATGAAAACGATATATATATATATATATATATATATATATATATATATATATATATATATATATATATCCGATGCGATGATAACGAAAGTAATATATAAATTCCAACGTTCACAGCATTAATCCAAAAGAGGGTTCGATACCGATAGTAGAGTGATAATTATTTATTTATTATATTTTTATCATATAGACAAAACCATTTTACTCACTACAAAGATGCAACTTGGTTTCAGTGCATTTCAACTGCACTTCGACTGGTGAGAATCGATTCCAACCCGTCGAAATGCAGTTGAAATGCACTGAAACCAAGTTGCATCTTTTTAGTGAGTAAAATGGTTTTGTCTATAAAATATAAAATTATAATAAATAAATAATATATTACTTTGGTGCAAAAATCATGACGTAATAATGTCGTTTTTTGACGTATTTTTAACGTCAAAAAACGACATTATTACGTCATTATTTTTGCACCAACCTAATATATATCTATATAAAGTATATTTTGTGTTTAACAACCAAGAACGTTGTTAAAAAAAACTTCAGAAGTTGATAAATTCACAGACGATCATACTTATTCCTCATCTTTTCTCTTAGCAATTACTAGAACCTGGACAATGTATTAGGTTCTTTTCAAAATAATGCCGTTTTCTCACATAGTAACATATCTGAGAAAACGACATTATTTTTGCACCAACCTAATATCAGTAAGTTTATAGTTAGAATGAAAGGAAAGTTCGGAATTGAGTGTAGTAGAAAATGTAGATTTCATTTCTGAAAAGAGAGAAATAGTTAATTCACGATAGATGGTGAATAGCAATTTGTACGTCCTCGTCTTTCTGTGATAGGCCATTAAGTAAGCTTACATTTCATTAACCACGTCAATAAACCTGAGTACTAAATTTTGAGCCAACTTTTACGAAATATTTCTATTTCACTTTTGTTTGAACTACTGACTTGATTTTACTAAAGTCGATCGAGTAAAATAGAGATTATTGTCTTGTTTAGCAATGACTAAATCTTTTTTTATTACTTTTTTTTCTTTTTATGTGCCATGTCCTTTCAGGACGTAGGCGATCATGGCGATCCACCTCCCTGTATCCCTTGCAGCTCTTAGCAAGTTCCTTCCATCTGTTTCCTCCCCCAGACCACGTTCTGTCATTCAATTGCTCAAGCACGCCTGGTTTTGTCACGCGCTGCTTTACCTTGCCACTCTTTCCATCTATTCTCGAGGCCTTCCTTTGTCATCATGTGTCCCAGAAACGTCAGATGCCTCTTTCTACTGCTTCTAAAAGAATAAAAGTCTTGGTCAATACTAAACGAATCAATGAGTTAAAATTTGACGAAGAAATTTAATCGATCGCCTGTAATAATTGTCACAAAAAATACGCAGGAGAAAATTTCGTAGCCTGATGAAAAAATAATTTATTTTCCACTATAAATATTTATTTTGAAACATAATTCCTTTCCTTGTTAATACACATAATCCACTGCTTCTCCAAACAAACATCAACAAATATGTAGTAATAATTTCAAATCAAAATTTAGCTAACTTCGTGAGGCTATGAAATTAAAAACTGTCATACGTCAATCTTCTAAGTGGTTAAAGGCCTATAGATTTTAAATCTCATCATTTAAAATCCTGGTTTTTAAAGAGATTCGCGAGAAAATACGCAACTATCTCAGTCAATAGTCAATCAAAATTTAAATTGTTTTATTTTTAAAGGAACTGTCGTCCATTTATGAACCTAAATCCAAATTACAAACAAAATTGCATACATTTAGCCAAAAAGTGTCACAAATGAGACTTTTATTTGTTCTTCATTATTTCAGTGTTAATTACTGAAACTTATTTAATTATCACAATGTGATAATGTTGGTCGATATAGAGAATTGATTAATTTCCTACAGTCTTTATTGTACATCTTTATTGTACGTCTTTATTGTCAACATCTTGTTGAATTCAAAATACCCATAAAAAAACATGCTTCGTTTAATGAAATCATATTTTCGTGAAAATTAGTTTTAGTTTTCCGAAAAGTAAGAAAAGATGAAGAACTGATGAACGAATATGTCTTTTGCATTAGAAGCAGCTTTGATGTTATGTAGTATCGGATAATTCAGAAAAGACGAAAATAGAGTAACGAACAATTTAAAAAAAAAACGTAAGGAAAGTAAAGATTTTCAAACAATGAACCAATTAAAAAAATACGTCCTCCGCCTGCCTCTGAACATTTTAAGTAGACAACCCAAAATCTTTGCTTATTTTGAGAATGGAAAAAAAATTAGATCAGTCAGTGGGGTTCACATCCATTTAGAAAATGTGGCTAACATTTAACTTGACTCCCCTTGTACAAGGTCCTAGCTGGATGACAGCGCTGGCTTTCGACCGACAATTAATCACCATACACCCAACCAAACGTGAAAATCATACCCTGGTTTAATCCAAGCCTTGTCAATAAAAGTAAGTAGAGGGAATCTTTCGTTGATGGGTGTGCTAGCACGAAGTCACAAGTCATCGTGACAGAGGATGGGATCGTACTGGCCTTGTTCTAACTGTTAATCAAGCCAGATCATTCACTCTCTCACAGAAATTGTAACTAAGGTCCGCTCAGCATAGTTACAGGATAAACCACAAGTGGGCTCTGTGGGTGTTGAATAAACAAAAATGTACATGAGCAGGCGCCTACAACAGGCATTGCCTAGGTGGTCTAACAGACAAAATATGAGCAGTCAGCAATTATATAGTAGTCAATGAGAATATACAGTCACAAAAATTTTATTTTATTATATATAGGTTGTCTTAAATGTCTAGCCTCATAGGACCTGTAATGAACACAATAAGTTTCGTTACTATTTTGAATTTATATTGTAACTCGTGATCGAATAGGTATTTGATAAATAAGGAAAAACTCCAACTGTGTGTTTTTTTTTTTTGGTTTGTTTTTTTTTTTTTTCATAGTTTTTCTATGTATCTTCACCTTTGGAACACAGTGCATATGTGCATGTATTTTATTATTTTATATATATATATATATATATATATATATATATAGTAACCAAATTTCAGATGATAAGGTAACACGTAATAGACCAAAAATAAAAACATTTTCAAATTATAAAGGATATATAAAAGGAACCTATTTTATTAGACATACCTATTTTTATTAGACATACCAATTTATTCACTAGCTCACTCACTAAATCTACTTTCAAAATGTAACACATCTATAACTGTAGTAGTCACAATATAATTTACGTATTAGAATGCACACTATGCCAGAAAAAATATGTGGGAAAATCTGAATTGCCATTTCACTACAGAATTAATAATTATCGGAATCAAATCAAGTCGGCTCCCTACAAATATAGAACAACATTTCCGTCTAGAAAACATGATTTTAAAAGCCATACAAAATTTACTATAATTGAAAAAAAAGATATAGACAGAAAAGATAAAAAAACGCTAGAGGAACATGAAGACAAATGAATTTTGCGCCTCGAAACACTTCGTCCGGATGGACTTTACCACAAATTTAACAAAAAGATAGAATTAATATGTAATCCCATAAATCAAGCGCTACCCACATTTCTCATCCAAACAAGACAGACATGTTTGCAGAGGTGGTGAGGTCTAACATTTATATACACACTCATACTAATATATACACATACACACTCACAAAGAACTAAAAGATAACATACATTTAACAAAAAAAAAAATACATTCCGAGCGGCCAATAAAACTGTAAAAAAGACCAATGAAGGAGTTCTTAAAGTCAGGAATCTCCCATCTTCTATCTTAAAAACAACTTGAAAGAGGCCGTTTGACCAACACAGGGGCCTACCAAAATTAATGATAAAAAGCAAATGAATAAGGTTTATTTTCTTCAGAAACAGCCATTCATTCCTGTAGTTCACTCCTACTAACAAGCAGGGTTTTTTTTCTCCTGAGGATGGCCATGCGAAACTTGTCGAGGAACCTAATAGAAATAATAAAACCAAAAAAACCAGTGTGTCTAAAAATTTTAATTTTTAATATCTTTCATTGTTCAAAACATATATATCACTTTTTATATACAATAACCGGATATAAGAGACCCTGATATAAGAGAAGCCCGGATATAAGAGCGATTTTCTCTGATCCCAAATTAGAGCCTGTGTTAATGCATATATAATAGACAAAACCCGGATATAAGAGAAATTCGGATATAAGATACTTCTTCTCCGGTCCCGACAACTCTCTTATATTCGGGTTACACTGTATCAGATGAAATGGGAAAATATTTTTGTGTGTTTCATTTTGTCCTTAGGACTGCATCGGACTAAAGCGATGTTTACGTTGATCATGAAAGGTGAAATGTTGTAAGATCCTGAATGGAAATTTAATGTGGGTGATCTAGCGATTAAAGCAGTTTGAAAGCCTTTTCGGCTTAGTAATTTTTTAAATCACACACATATATATATATATATACACACACACACACAGATAATTACAGTAGATAAAATGCGTGCTAAAACTCACAAGCGCAAGCGACCAAGTGCTCAATGTCGAAAACAAGGCTTATATATATATATATATATATATATATATATATATATATATTATTATTATTATTATTATTATTATTATTATTATTATTATTATTATCAAAGACTAGAGGCGTTTTCTGTCGATTAATTTCACTGATCAATTTTTCAAAATTATGAATAAAACTTCTCACACAAGAAAGAAATTCCGTCAGAAATTATCTGAAGTTCATTTCAGTAAAAAGAACTATGGTCCAAGCTTTCAATCTTTTATAAGGGAGATAAATTTAGAGATAAATGGCGACTGCGCATTATGACGTAGGCAAAGAGTGTGATTTTTTATGTACATTTGAGGCTCTTAAGTTGTAATTTTTTGTTCTATGAGTATTGCTTCAAATATCATGGCTGTACTTCTATTTTATTTTATTCGTATTGTTTGTGAGCAGCTGTCTAATGTTACTGTGATCCTTATGTTGCTTGTTAATGTTGTGTCTGTTGGTTCGATAGATGATGGGTGAGTTTGGTTGGGCTATATGCTGTATGTATAAGTTTAGCGAAGAAATGTTTGAACACAGTCAACAGTAATTTTTAGTGATAAATGGTGAGCTACATTGGAGTGGGTGAAATCATAGCAGAGGAGAAACAATATTAAAAGCTATTATTGGAGGCAATAAAATTATATGTCATTTCAACATGTTTGTGAATTATTGTGACTTAACTGCATATCCTGAATGTTTTAGCAAACTCGTTTGGTTCCATTGAGAAATCATTAAATTGAATAACAAACTCAGACTAGTGTATTATATATATATATATATATATATATATATATATATATATATATATATATATATGCACTTCCGCTAACAAAACTACTACAATTA
Organism: Acanthosepion lycidas; assembly: GCA_963932145.1. NCBI lineage: Eukaryota > Metazoa > Mollusca > Cephalopoda > Sepiida > Sepiidae > Acanthosepion > Acanthosepion lycidas. Next base: position 130,326,922 of record OZ010577.1, on the reverse strand, counting down.
TCTTATTCTGTAACTTCCTCTTTTTTCCATTCATCTCCTTCTTCTTTACCCCTCTCTGTTTCCTCTTAAGGTGTATCTCCCTTTAGGTTTTTTTAGGGAAGTGACGTAACATAGGTGACATGTTTTGGAATAGAATTGTCCATAACTATTTTTATTTCCCTCCAGTCGAGATGCAAATAAGGCATCGAAACAAGAATGCATCTTTGTAGTGGGTCATTTTTTCGCTCCACATGTAAAAATCTATAATAAATAATTATTGATCTACTCTTGGCATTGAGCCCTTTTTTGAATTAATGCTGTAAATGTTAGAATTTACATTATTCTCGGTCTCATTACATCTGTATATATATTTATATATATATATGTGTGTGTGTGTGTGCTTTAATGATGGATATATATACATATATGTGTGTGTGTGTATGTGTGTGTGTGTATGTGTGTGTGTGTGTGTGTGTGTTTATGATGGCTGTTCACTCGTGGTAAGAGGATGACCACCAAAATATTACGGTTGGATGGGGTGGTCTTTCTCCAATTACTTGAAGACTCATATTATCACAGCGATTGTTTACAGTCATACTTAACTTGCACAGACTCATGTGAATTCTCAGCATCCGACATCCTTGATCTAATGACAAGAACCAGTCAAGATAATTGGAGACTGCCTGTGACGAATATGATTTGAGTAGTATGATGGTAGGACACTGGTAGGAACATTAATATCTGAATCATATTATGAAGATACGACTTCTGTCATTGATATGGGTTTTTTTTTTTTTTTTTTTAGAAGTTAGTAAAGGAAAGCATGAAAAAAGAATTAAACTTCAATTGTAACGCAAAAATGTATGATTGCCGGTAGAAAGAAGAGCCCAAGACGCGAACTATAAATTGAAAACATTAAATTCAAGCAAGTAGAAACATTTTAATATCTAGGGAGTGTTTTAAAAGGGGACGGAAAATGTGTCATTGATATTTGAAGGTGCAATGGAATAGCGATAGATAAGCAAAGTATTAACCCTTTGAGACTTGACCATTGATTTACCGGTAGTAGAAAAAAATGACATAATGTCCAGTCACCGTTTAAACGGTGGCTAAACATTTGGAACTATTTTTATATCTACTGTCAAACTTTACATACCAGTTATTTGCGAACTTTAACTCAGGAGTTCAGCCACAAGGGTTAAAGTTGTTCAGGGAACGCCGAGTTCAAGGGGTTAAGAAACGGGAATGCTGAAACCTTTATGCAATATCGGTTTTCCTGTATGGCAGTGAATGCTAGATAATCTCCTCACCGATGAAGAAAAGACATGAAGTAAAAGAAATGCGGTTCTACAGAAGGATGCTGAGAATATCATTAAACGGAACGTGTTAGTAACTACGAAGTTTTAGAGAAATTAAACGTAGAATCAGAAAGAGAATTGAAATTTCTTGGACACATAATGAGGAAAGATTACTTGGAAAATTTAACACGCAGAGGACGTATTGTAAGCAAATGGGACAGAGAAAAACATTGAATAACCTGCCTAACGAACTTGTGTAAATGGTTGGCAGAACAAGGATTGGGTAAGGTAGCAAAAAGAGAAATTTTACTCAGAACTACAACGGAGAGGAAGCTGTGGAAAATCATGACCACCCACTTCTTGAAGGGATGCGGCACAGAGAAAACAACACCAATACATTCACTGAAAGTGTTTAGAAAACTGCTCGTTCCGCAAGCAAAAAAGGACAACAATCACCGTTATTATGGTGAACGAAGGAAAGAAAACAAAATGGTCAAGAAAATCTTTAACGGAGAATTTAAAAGGAACTTAGACATTTTTTTTAATATATGCAGGTTCATACGCAGATGACATGTGAAAAGAGAAACTAAATCTCTTATCTTTGTAGCTGTGTACACATCAGGTCCAATTATGTTAAAGCCTAAAACTGACAAAGTCCAGGAAAGAAAAACAGTAAAAGTTTAATTTGTGAAGAAAATCCGATGAAACTGTAAATAAGCAAGCAAACTGAAAAGGAAAATCAGTACAGTAAAGAGTAAGGCGTTAAGGACTGTGCAAACGATTTTGAACTTGACTACATAAAAAAAAATACTCTCCTACAATATACAATTAAAAATGAAATACTCTAAGATTTTGAGAACTCGACCGATTGCAACTTCCAGGTTAGAAGACATGATAACAGAATAAAGATGAAAGTAAAAAAATGGGAAAAATATGAAAGTAAGGGCAAACTATAAAAGATTATGATTACGGTGATTACAATAATAGCCAGTATACTTTGACACACGCTAAAGCTCAACAAGTTATACTGAGTGAAATCAAATTTTGAAGAATTCAAATTCCCTGATTTACTTAGTTTGAGAGAAGATTCGACGAAATTTATAGTCACTCAATTACCACTGATAGTTACCAAATACCCAAATTCTATTTATAACGGCAGGAAATACAATATTTAAAATAATTATAAATGTTAAGGTCCAGCTGTTAGTAAAAGTTTGATAACCACTGGTCAAACCATAGTAATAGCAGATTACTTACTAACGAATGTGCTGACCATTTAAGGAAACTTACTGTCACTTGTTCTCGATTGTTAATCATATGATATTTGTGAATATAGAAATTCATGAAATAATAATAATAATAATAATAATAATAATAATCCCACAGATCATTGAAGTAATGTAATCCTTTATTCCATCCTTCGGTCATTCTGTTAATCTTTGCCTGTATCTTCTCATTTTTCCCTTACTCCTTCCAATCTCAGTTGTCTGTTCATTCTTTTTATCTAAATGTTATGCAAACATGGATTAGTTTCGTGCGATAAAAAGAATAACGAATACTTTTAATATTTTATGCTAAACCCACTCTTTTGTTTGGTTTTACTTTATCTGGCCAGAAAAAATTTTAATGTATCGCAGTTTTTACTTCTTTCGTTCATTGTCTCTTTATATCTATCTAAATCTTTCTTCGCATCTGTCACCATTTCTTCCACCTTCTCTCTCTCTCTCTCTCTCTCTCTCTCTCGCACACAAACACACGCGCGCGCACACACATTCTTTTCACGTGGTTTTCATTTCGTTTTTGTTTTCCTATGTTCCTTACCTTATACTTTCTCTACCCTGTCAACAGGTTCCAGAATACGCCGACGCCACCTAATGCACAAGGGTAAGATCCCACCATTAAATGGGGGTGGGTGGCTAACAAGCAAATGACTCAAATATGAATGACCGATCTTCCTGAAACCTGTTCTATTATTGTACTTTCGCCTCACTAACATATTCTCATTCTCTTTCACTTGCGTCTTAGTGGCATTATCGCCTTGCTTGGGGTTTTAAATGATAAGAAAAACACAGGCTCAAATATCATTTTAAAACAGACAAAATAAATAATTCAGCAAGGCTTGACATGTGAGATCAGCGAACACGGCACAACGTACTTTTCCTCATTCCCACATATTCCCCCCCCCCACAACCCACTTCATCCCCTCACGTTTCCCCAGCTCATTTTATCGTAATATCAAAAGTATCATAACTGATTCCGGCTCCTATAAGCAAATTTCCAGCAGATACTTCACTCTGATTGTAGATTACCGAACATAATATTCGCAAATACAAATTAATAATAATAATAATAATAATGATAATAATTAATATCGGGATGATGCACCAGGTATGGCTTCAATGGCCTCTGATCTTGCATGACATTAGCTATTTGAACATGCTTTATAGTTTGAAGAATAAGGCAGCTAAGGGTAATTGGGAACTATATCTAGATAGCTGGAAACATCCTCAACGGGAAACAATCTGAGCGGACTCTGATTAGACGATTTGTGCCTCATCTACAAGATGAATCGCTAACCTTTAACAAAAGCTGTTACCATAAAAATGCATATTTGATCTATGTACCTCTTTTACCCTTATCAGACAGACTGGCATAATAGGTATTTACTTGATATCGTATATTTCTACACTAGCGTCAATTTTTTGGCGTACTGCTCTCTTTGTATCAGGTTGCATGGTATTGGCACCCACTAAATTTATAGAGTGGGTCAATATCTACACTGAAAAATCTGCAAATTCTACGAAAAGGAAACTGAAAGAAATTGGTATGAACACCACCCAGACCCGGTTACGGAGAGAGAACCTGTAACAATTTTATGGTACTACACATTACACACACAGACAGAACAATCAAAGCTAATCGCCCTGATATCGTGATTAGAAACCACAAACAAAAATATTGCCTCCTTATTGATAAGACAGTCCCTGCAGATCAAAATTTATCATTGGATATATTCAAAATCTTTCAAAATACAAGGACTTTGAAATCGAAATCTCAAAAACGTGTCAGATGTTGTAGTTGGAGCCCACGGATTTGTTGAAAAAGATTCCAGTAGACTCGTTGAAGGAATCTTTGGTAACTCATGCCTTAAAGAAATACAAAAAAGTTTACTTATACGTACAGCCCATACTTTACGAAGGGCTTTATCTACGTAAAATATCCGTGATTTTTTTGCAAAACTACTCAGTGAAAAATGTCATGATGCCATTTCTGACTTTAGGTCTCTGCTCGGGAATCGGAAAGAAGTGAGTATATACCAGAAACCAAAGGAAATAATAATAATAATAATAATAATGATAATAATGATAATAATAATAATAATAATAACAATAATAGTAAGAAAATGATTGTCGTAATTCTTCCAATATTTTTTCAAGAGTTAAAAGAAGATCATGATTTAAGAATAGAAATGGAAAACGTAGTGTTTGACAATGTTTAAATAATATATCGACAGTATGTCTGTTTTCTTAATTTTATATTTTTTCTAAATTTCAAGTATAAAAATATATAAATCTACAAAGAATTATAAATGTTTATACAAACGTTGCTTGTCTATGGTTTATTACTGATTCAATACAGTAATTGTGGGTCAAAGTGGAAAAAGGAGGGAGACGGGTCAAGACTGGTCGACACTACCTTATACCTAGCTAATCAGATTTACGACCCATTCATTCGTTACAATTAACCCATTCACCATAAGAATCGTTGTTTTACGATCTTCCAAAAATACACAAGAAATTTGATGAATTTCCTCCACGACGCCCTATTTGTAGCGTATACGAAGATTGCCCGGTAAAAATCTCTAAGTGGTTAGATGGTTTTGATCGCCCATAGCAAAAAGTGTTTCGTCTTATGTCTGAAACAACATTTGATTTTATTTCTAAAATAAATTCTCATTAGAAAAAAAAAGACTTTTATGGTGGTTTTTTGGTCACCATGGATGCATCGTCTCTTTACCTAAATGTTGGTTCTGATAAAGGTATTGAGGCATGCAGCAAATCTTTTGAGAAACGGAATAACAAATCCATTCTGTCAAACTTTCTCTGTAGAGTTATACGTTTCGTCTTGGAAAGTAACACGATGAAATTTAGGCAAAAGTTTACCACTAAACCAACGGACCACAAACGCTGTTTACTGTGAATGTTTTTATGACAAAGAAAAACTACTTGACATTTCAAAGCACAGCACGGCCATGAACCAGTATTTTGGGCTGCGATCTATTGATGATATTTTCTTCATCTGGGAAGGTACACAGAAAAGTTTGTTCAAATTTCTAAAATTTTGTAATACTTTTGCATAAATAAACAATTTTCAATCACATATAAAATTTACATCTTTTTTCCTCAAAGCTATTATTGAATCTTTAAACACTAGAGTAAAGTTTTCAAGGAGTCATATAATAACCGAATTATTTTGCAAGCGTATCTTATCACACATTTATATCTGTTATCGTTCTGATCACGCGAAAAAATCAAACTCGGACTGCCAAGTTTTGCACATAAGGCGAATTTGCACGACGATAAAAGATTATTGGAAGTATGCGAATGATTTAATTCGTCATTATGTTAAGTGTGGCTGTCAAGAGTCGCGACTGATATAAATTGCCAATGAAATCGCTAAAAATGAAGATTACCATAATTTTACACAAAGTCAAAACACCGAAAAGCACAATGAAAAATCCGACATAATCCCATTAGTCATCAACTGTCAGTGAAATATTGCTGGAATTTCAAAAATACTAGACGACAGCTATGAACACAGTGCGCAAAAATATCCGTAGTTTATAGAGATTTTTTCCCGACCCGCCTAAAAGAAATAAAATAATCAAACAGAAAGAAAGTGAGTATATACCAGAAACCAAAGGAAATAATAATAATAATAATAGTAAGAAAATGATTGTCGTAATTCTTCTAATATTTTTCAAGAGTTAAAAGATCATGATTTAAGAATAGAAATGGAAAACGTAGTGTTTGACAATGTTTAAATAATATATCGACAGTATGTCTGTTTTCTTCATTTTATATTTTTTCTAAATTTAAATGTAAATACAAATGTAAGCGTCCATACTCAAAACAACATTGGAGTTTCGGATTGTTGTACTCCCGATAACACTCATAGAAGGTAAAAACGCCGTTTGTTGTGCATCTGTATGAGTCAACTCAATTCTATCCCAAATCCATAGAGAAACATCACGATTTTTCCAGAGGGCGACCATTTATAACGATTTCCATTTGATATACGCCCTCCCAATGTACCGAATATGACTGGATTTAGGCAGGTAGCACAATAAAAAAAAAATAAATAAAAGATTCAGAGAATGCAGTGACGATGTCCCAACAGCTTCACATTAACGTAGCACACAGATTTTATTACAAACAACTGTAATTTCGACGAGTATCTGAAAATGAACATTCGGAAAATTATATTAAGAATCCGCCGATATTTTTAATCTTTAAAAGGCATGAGAATAGTTACGTATGTGTACTACTAAATTACCACCCTGGGTGGAATGAACAGAATGACAGGAGACTTCCATAAGATTTATACTAAGTTGTTTGACTAATTCCTCTTAGTAACTAATCAACTAACTGGAAATTCCAAGATGAGCAAGATCATCATCTTATTAAGCACGTTTCGCTTGCATGTCGTCACACTGGCGACGTTTCATTCGTTTTGATGCCTTCGTTACTAGCGCAGCTGTTTTTTCTCATTACAAGACAAACGCCGGGGGGCAAGTTCGAATTCCAGTCGAATCAATTACATTCACTTACGTGCTAATACCCTTGGGAAAGTTATGAATCCTCTTCTTCTCCTCCCAGCTATAGGTAAATAGCAGGGCAGACTGGATTTTATAGCCTTGAATGGCAACTGTCGAGGAGGAAGACAACTTTGAATTCAAAACTTGCGGAGTGTCGTTTGTGAACCAGGTCTCTGTATTCGGCTCTTCAAAAAAGTGTGGTTGGTTCTGAAAATCAAATCATATGTGCAGGTTGTCTGGCTCTCGCTTCCTAGAAACTGAGTTGCCTGGACTGCATATGTCGTAAAAGGGTCCCCGGTAGGCGAGTGTCAACAGACCGCATCGATCAACGACAGGAGAGTCTACGATATATATATATATATATATATATATATATATATATATATATATATATATATCATTTCACCCCCAAGTCACTAAGACGCAAGGTGTGCGAGAAAATAAGAAAAGGAAACATTATAATGGTGAAAGAACACTAAAAGAACAGGAATTAAGAAGACAGAAGATGACGATTGACATTGCATTTAAATTTTTGAAGATCAAATTTTACTGGGAAGCAAGAAGCCGAAAGAGAGTTCCACAATCGAAAAGTGCGATATATATATTTATGTGTATATGTGTTTGTGCGTGTATGTGTCTGTGTCTATACGCACGTCGCTCTATAAGATGGTTTCCCCTATATACGGAAGGCGTAGTTTCGAACCCCGCCGAAGGGCACACATTTCCTTTTTTTAAAGACTCTCAAATAGCCCAACGCGGTAGAAGTAAATTAATCAGTTTAAAAAAGAAAAGGAAAAATAACAAAACGTCTATTCAAACAAGTGTATCCATTAAATATAACGTTTATTGTCGTAATTAATCCATTAATTCTTTAAAATTATTTTATTTATGTTTTGGATACATAAATAAAGTTAACAAATACGGTCTTCAAAAGCTCTTAACGAAAGAGATATGGTAATATAAATGCATAAAGAGAACTGACTCTCTTTTTTTTTGTTGGCAAATCGTTAATCGATGAGCTGTCTCAAAGCTCGCCTGGCTATGCGGTGTTTTCCCCTAAATAATGACGATGTAGGTTCGCTCACTGAAGTAGAGACCGTTTTTACATGGCTCTCGAAAAACCCAAGCCGGTAGACATGAATTATTCTGCAAAATAAAAAAAAAATAACACAAACAGAGATGTCTATTCAAAAACATGTATCCGTTAAATGCAACACGATCATATGCACGCGTGTGTGTGTGTGTGTGCATTTGTTTGCGTGCGTGTATGTGTGTGGCAGTTTTCTAGTTCACACATTGTCTTGATAAATCTTCCGATATAAAAATAATTATTCAAATGTGAAGTTTGAATGTTCAGAAAATATTTCCTTTCATTGTCATTTTAATATTCAGGACGTAAACAACAGTAAATGCAAAGTGACATATTTTTTTTTTTCGGATATTTCATAAGAACAATTTAATTAAATGTAGCGGTTATATTTTTTATAAAGCTTGCTAAAGTCTGGCACAAGGACAAAAATGTTGGGAGATATATAATTGTTTAAATAATAATTAGCTAAAATTTACTGTACGATGAGTCATTCGATTTTCTAATGATATCTTAGCTATCTTGTCAATAACTTTACAGTAAAAAGTAAACGTCAAATTTATGGTTTGCGAGAGCAGCTTGTTAAAAGTTATTACACAGCGTAGCGATTAATGGAGTGATGTTTATAAAGCATAGATTAGTCTGACACAAGGATATATGTGTGGAGCACGTTGGGATTCGAATTCACTGCAGTAGTCATGAACTACAAGGTTACTTTGTTAACTATTTTACCACGCGGAGAAAAACAGGAATTTTGAAAACATTTTTTCTCAGTCTTTAAGGACAACTCCTTGGAAAGGGAAAAATATGAAGAGGCAATATTCGGTAAAGAGAACATTCCAATGTTGTGACCAACACTCTTATTATCGTATTGTGTGCGTTCAGTCTGTGACACTGAGTGCTTTGTCAAAATTTATTATTATTATTATTATTATTATTATTATTATTATTATTATTATTATTATTATTATTATTCGCCCTGTCAAAGGCACGGGACATTTCGAGTCACATACATAATTATAAGAGTCACCATTTTTCCCTCCAGTGGTCTTGAGAAGAAAATCACCGGCCGCCTAAACCACAGAGTAGCAGAATTTATCGAAGAACACAACTAGACTCATCAAGAAGAGTTTCGGTATAAAAAAAATTGTCGAGAAAATCTATGCTTGTCGCCTACTGTAGAGCGATAAGTAAGCTAACCATGTAGGCCATTGTTAATAAAATGACTTCTAGCCTTGTTGCGGATATATTAATACAAATTCGATCCTTTAAAATAAGGTAAGTAATATACATACATATATATATATATATATATATATATATATATATATATATATATATATATATATATATATATATATATATCCTTTAAGCAAAAGGAATGTCTGTTGGTGCGACTTGTGTTGCTGACTGATAATTCTATTCTTTAATAATATTTTAGTCAACGAGCAGAAATTTAAATAAATTTAATTCTTTTAAATATTTTTGTCCGCGATTAAGCTCTTCAGAATGAAGAACTATAAACAATAAACGTTTAGCGCCTTTATTGGTTTCATATCTCATCGGTACGGATATATATATATATATATATATATATATATATATATATATATATATATATATATATATATATATATATATATATATATATACACACACACATATATATTTATATATATATAACCTTTCCTTGCAGTTTTTTCCAGTTGTTTTAATATAATTGGCTGTATTATATATTAATATATACTTTTTTAATGTGTTCTTTTTAAAGCTATAATAATAATGAGATTGATTTGTAGGTTTGTTTTATTAAAACAGCCTCAGTTCATTTTCCATTTTATAGATGCTAATATCGCTTTTTTAGCATATAAACTGTTTTTCCCCCTGCAAGAATGGCTGATAAAAATTTCCTTCTGTTCCTTCTAGGCCAAGTTGAGATATCTTACCTAATTTGTTTTTATCTCGCCTAACTTCATAAATGGTTATTATATTCAATTCAACATTTTATACTGTTGCTGCATTCATCTGACAAAACCTCAAATTTGAAGCAATAAACTGATCTGTTGTGATATTTTCATAAACATTTCACACTTTTAATATAACAACTCTTATGTGACGGCGGTAATCTATTACTTCTGAGCCATAATATTCGTGATATTTATTGCAGGAAATATCCGGAAATATTTGTTAGATTTTTAAATAAAAATAAAAGAAAAATGTAAATGAAATATTTTTTTAATTGGATATTTAGAAGTAATGATTCTGAGAAAGAAATATAATAATTAAAGTTACATTTAGTTTATATTTTGTCATAGAAATGTGCAGGTTATATAACGGTTAGCGGCTCAAAAAGAAAAATCATCGTTCTGCGTATGAATTCCATTCATTGTGTTCACTTTCGGAAAGATATGAATCTATCTCTTCTTCCTACATCTATAAGATAAGTAATAGTGTAGACTGGGTCCTCTAGCTTTAGTTGGTAACCAGCTTAGAAGAAGGGCAACTCATAATTGACTGTGATACAGGTAACTTGTATATTCTTATCAGAAGATGTGAATGTCGGACTTAATATATTTTTACCTCAGCGCCATTTATTTTGGACGGCACTCAATAATAATAATAATAATAATAATAATAATAATAACAACAATGAGATAAATATGAAAGAGACATTTTAGGAAGAAGCAGAAAAAATCGACTTAAATATGATAAAAAGAAACAAGAAAGGTGAAAAACTATAGAAGGTAGCATTTATTTAATAAGCTTTAAGTTCATGATTGGAAAATGATGAAGCAAAAACTCTTTTTGATTATGACATATGAAATTTGGAAGTACTCAAAAATGTTCAGTGTCCTCATCGCTAAATAGAAACACTTCAGCTTTGGTTGACAAACTATCTACAAATAGTGACTCAACAAAAATGACCAACTCCATCAGGCTGGGATATAGTCGAGATATGTCGGCCCTTAAAAATGCAAGGGATTTAAATTAAGTCATATGAGCTGCACAAAATGCCGGAAGCGGAAATAGGGTCTACATTTTTTGTTTATTTTTTTACATTTGTTTTGTTTGTTTTTTTTATGGATTAATTCGTCTTCTACAGCTTATCAACTCTTTGCAGGTTATTTAAAGCCAGAAAATATTTTTAGATTTTTTTTTGTGGTGGGTGGGAATAATAATGGTTTAGTGATATAAGTCTTACTAATTAATTAGTTTAGAGGAAAAGAAGTAGATTCTTAAAATCCTCCATGGTATTTGCGCGTAGGTGAATATAACGAACCCAACAGGAATTAGAACTCGGTTCTCCGATTAACTCTACCACTCGTCCCTTCAGCCCCTCAACCTCCGGCGTCTTCCTCTTTGGGTTGAGGCGCCCACTTGGTCTGAACCGAACTCAGAGGTAGCTGGCCGCACGCTCCCTGAGTACCCGTAGATTGTTCGACCGGTCACTGGCCAAGTTCCGCCTGCTGCCCACGTCGTGTTAGTTTTTAGATCCAGTAAGCGTGGTGTTGTCCATACGTTCACGGTCGATTGGGGATGTAGGCACGGCTGTGAGGGTGGGCGGCAGGAAAATTAGAATATGGCAAACAAGGAAATAATATCTGCAGAAGCCGAACAACAATGGGTAAAATATTGATGTCTTTTATATAAGAAAACAACAACAGTAGAAAGAGTTTACAGAAAGGATAGAAAAACAATTAACATAAGAACAGAGGACCACTCCTCTACCAATTATACCAACAGAGAGAGGTGTGTGTGTGTGTGATTAACTCGTTCCAAATCAACTTGGGGAGGATATGTGACTCGTAATTCCAGCCCTACATGGACATGTAGCTTTTCAGTTGGTTGTCATAAGTGACAAACGTTAAGTTTCAGCGACTTTTCAATACGACTGCTACAACGACGATGATATTTCTTGAAGTCCTTATCTCTGACTCGCCACTGGACCGACTCACTGCAACGACAGTCTCTCTCTCTCTCTCTCTCTCAACGTCACTCTCGTCTAACGCCCAAGTCTCCCCAACTCAGCAAAACTCGCGTTTATATAGCAAACCGAAGGTTATAAGCCAGGTTGTTCACGCGCTTAACACGAGTGTCACCATAAGCAAAGTTTAAATTCAGATATATTTCAAATCTCTTAGTAGATTCGATGACCAAATTCAGCGGATACAACTTATGTTTAGATCAGATTTCGCTATCGGTAAACATAGATTGATCTTACCTCCCCGGTCCAATTTACTTCAATATGCTTTTATCAAATATATTATTTTCGTCTATTTTTTTTTTAATGACCCAAATTAAACATCGCCTCCTGCCCTTTTGCATTTGTTTATAAACAAGTCCTCACCAACTAGATTTGAAATTTATTCTTTATCCATCAGCCATCTCAGGTTTCATATATCATTGTTCTAGATTCTTTCCTATTAAAAGCGCTGACACAGTTTGTAACTTTCACGGAAGATCGTGTTTTCCATCTTCAATCAATAAACGTTATATTTGCGTGTGTGCATTCATGTGCATCAACCTCTCTCTGTTACAAACAATTCCAAGACATTATCCATTGCACCACCTGCACATCCAAGATTACAGCACCTGTTATTCTCAAGTGGTCACCCATCTAGGTATTGATCATACTCGACGTTGCTTAACTTTGGTGACCGTACGGGAAACGGTTTTTGAACGTTACGTGGCCGTAAGCCTTCTTTACGCTTAAATAAAGTCAGGTTTACATTATACTTGCATTTCTTGTGAAGCAGCGGTTATAGTGTTGTCAATCAGTTCCATATTATTCGAACCTTGTAACAAAGACTGTAATACAACATTTCTAGAATCCTTTGCCATTTCAAGTTTTAACTTAAATCTTCTTAAAGTTCCACCCATTGATTATCTGTTAAATTAGCCTTCCGGTGATGAGAACAATGTCCGAATCTCACTATGGTCAATTTCTCAGCAAGGTAACTTCTTGACGTTATCGGTTCAAGCCTGAGGCACCTTTAGATAAAGGTTGAAAAACATTCCACGGATTGATCTAAGCCTTGTGAGTGAAAATGGGTGGTCCGAATTGCTTGGAGACAGTCGATAGTTGTGGTACGACAGCGTCACAAGTTATTGTCACTGAGGGTTTCAGCGTAATGGCCTTGTTCATATTGTCGATAACACTTGATGATACAGATACAATTTTGAAAATTACAATTATTCTTACTATTTAAGAAACCTGACATTATTTTTAAACCTACTGCTGTCTGGTTTAAGCATAACAAAACGAATTTCTTACAAGGACATAGATATATTAAATAAATGTTACCAATAATCAAAAGAAAAATATTCAAATATAACAACTATTACAGAACAGAGAGGTTATTAAACAAATATTAATACATAGTTTGTGTTTAGCAAGAAGCAGACGAATTAATTTTATATTATTAATAAATACATTATCTATTCATGTAAGCCGTGTTATCAAGAGAAGTCAGTATTCGCTCTAATGATTGCATTTATAATAATTCTCAAAGTAGATAAAATAATTGTAGTGCTATTTTCTATTGATTGCATTTCAACCAAGAAAACGCAGAAAAAGATTCAACTGAATTTATTCCACTCCAGACTACATTCAGACATTTTCTGCATTAAAAAACTAAATATTTCTGAAGGGAAGGAAAAAAATTAAACATGAATTTTGCAGGTTTTATATGTTTGGAAATGGAAAATCAAGTAGAAAGAGATTGTCAGTGGTCAGAATTCAACGAAAGCACTGTTGACAGAATAGGAATATTACATCTATAATGTAAATTAATTGCTAGTTTCTTCCTGCCAAAATACGCTGAAAATGAAAAAGATTGTTAGTAATCAGAATTTGGTCGATTTTGTTTAGCCGCTGTGGTAAGACAACCCGATTACCTCCCTTGTCTTATGGTTTGTATAAAAAGAATCACACAGTCTTAGCCAAAACTGCAAGACTCTTCAGTTACGTTCAATAAAGGCATATTAAGCCGACCTAGACTCCGAGTTTTCATTACAATTTACTGAATGTAACTATGGACAAATACCTTAAACCAAAACCTCTCGACTTGGACTTTGCAGACCCGTCTTCTACTGACGCCTTGCAGTATTGGAAACAATTATTCGAGGGCTTCTTCTTGCTTGCACTGGAAAACAGTTCATTCCATTCTTATTACTGATACGGATAGACTTAATCTGCTAATTCAACACGTTTCCTTATTCATATATACCAATATTCCTCACTGCAAAACTTACCAAAGTGCTATGGTCATTTTGGATAGAAGAGACGAAACTTTTCCCGGCATGTATTAGCAACTACCCGCCAATCGCCTGAAGAGGGGTTAGAATAGTATCTTCCACACTTAAAATATTAAATCGAGACTTTCAAGCGACGACAGGAAATCAAGCAAAGGACAAATTTATTAGAGACTTCGTTATAAATGGATTAGAATCGAACCATATCCGCCAAAGATTGCTGGAAAATGATCGATTAGATTTAGAGGCACTTACCTTGGAGATGACAAAAAAGCAATCTTTTCATACCTACAGGCAAGTGCTGCAGAGGCTGCACTACGTACTCAGACTCTTACTAGTCCAGCAGTTTAAACGGCCCAAACAGTGGAAAAAAGACAGACTTCCTCGTTTCTGCCCATCTCCCTCCGCCAGTTCAAAATTGTCTCTCTCCAGAAGACACTGCATACATTACTAGTGCTGCAACCAGACGAAAATGTTATTTTAGTTGTCATAGACTACACCCTAGGTCGTATTTCCCAGCCGGGGAAACTAAATGCCACATGTGTGGAATGAACGGACATTTCTCTAAGGTTCGTCGATCAAGTTTTTTTCTTTTTTCACCTGGTTCGAATGCTCCTATTGTGATTAGTATCGCAAACCCTGAATGTCTTTCAAAGGATATACTAACGGCGAAAATAAACGGGGTAGAAATGAATGCTCTAGTCGACACAGGAAACTCAGAGAGTGATGTCAAGAATGTGTGGATCAATAAAAGGCACCAAAGATCTACAGAAAGTTCATAACGAACTTTGTCACCCAGACACCACGAGGATGATGCATGTGATTCGAAGCCGGAATTTGCCCTTTTCAGTTGAGGACGTGAAATGAATAACAAATGGCTGTCAGATTTGTGCTCGAATAAAAACAAGGTTCCACAAAAGCGTGGATTTTAAGGGCCCTTTTCCATCTAAATTCAGAAACAATTATCTACTGTCATTGACGAGTACTCGCGATTACCTTTTGCCTTTCCCTGTCCATATATAACTGCAACAACGGTCATACGATGTCTTTACTCACTGTTCTCCATATTCGGAGCGCCAGTTTATATTCAGAGAGACCGCGGGACCTCTTTCATGCCCGACCAACTAAGGAAATTCCTATCTGTACAGGGAGTGGCAGTAAGCCGGACTACCCCATACAACCCTCAAGAGAATGGGAAAAAGTGAGATATATAATGACATAATAGGGAAAACCATACAGTTAACAACTGAAATCTAAAACCTTCCAATTAAGCAACTGGAAAAGACGGTAACAACCGAGGCTCTGTACGATATAAGAACATTATTGTGTACAAGAACTAATGCAACACCCCACGAAAAATTTCCAAGTCGAAGTTTCGCCGGGATCTCCTCCCTTCCTCACAGCCAAGTAATGTTTTACTTAGAAACCATGTTCGACAAAGCAAGCATGATTCTCCTGTGAGTAAGGTGGAACTGCTCGAGGAGAATCCACTCTCTGCGCGCATCCAGCACTTTCCCTCAAAGATTTGGCCCCTGGCGACAAGTTATCAAATCATAGTGAGGAGCAGCTATCTCCTGAAGCAATTTCCCACTTGTTAGTAACGACGACACAATGCCATTGGATTCTCCTGAGGAACAAGTCCCCGATAGTGACGATTCAGAGATCGTCACCAAAATAGCAACCTCAAAATGGGAGCATCCTACCACACACTCTGATAATCAGCTTTCAGAATCAGTGTCTCACTTCAAAAAGGAGACAAAAACAATATGAAACGAAATACTTCTGTTCCTGTAACACCTGAAAGCCCATATCAACTGCCACAGAGAGGATCCCAGAGAATTGTCAAGAGACCCAGTTACCTGGATAATTTTGCGCCGGACTAGGAGAAACTAAAGCCGAGAAGAATGTGGTAAGATAATCCATTTACCTCCCCTAACTAATGATTTGTATAAATAAGTAACGCCGTCTTCGCCAAAACGGCTAATTTTTTTCATTTATGTTCAGTAAAGACACATTAAGCGGAACTAAACTCCGAGTTTTCATTACAGCGGCATATCAACACCTTATGGCTTATTTAATGCCGAAATCTAAATATTTTGAACACAATTTTATGGCTTCAACTACAAATAAAAGGTATTGTTGGTCATGTTACTAAAAAATGCATTTTTGGTCATTTTACTATAAAATATTTTGTTGATTATTCTGCTATAAAATGTATTGTTGGTCATTTTACTATAAAATGTATTGTTGGTCATTTTGCTATAAAATGTATTGTTGGTTATTTTACTATAAAATGTATTGTTGGTAATTTTGCTATAAAATGTATTGTTGGTCATTTTGCTATAAAATGTATTGTTGGTCATTTTGCTATAAAATGTATTGTTAATCATTTTGCTATAAAATGTATTGTTGATCATTTTACTATAAAATGTATTGTTATTCATTTTGCTATAAAATGTATTGTTGATCATTTTACTATAAAATGTATTGTTTGTAATTATACTAATTTTGTGACGTATGGTGGCCGTTAATAATTAACTATAACTGAAGACTTCAATGTCAAGATAAAACAGTATTTAATTACAAACACAAATAAATACTTAACATAAACAAAGTAAAAGTTAACCAAAAATAATTAAAGATTTCAGTGAATACCTCGTTTAGCAGCGTTGGCTTAACTTCCGGTAAATCCAAAATCAAAATCATCGACGCACAATAATTCACATTAATTCGACTAACTAGTTCCACTCAATAATCACTGCAGTCAGTAGGCTGGTGGAATACATATTCGTAAGTCCAGAGTGCCACGGTTGAACCTCCGTGTCGGTAGTCACTTATTTTCTTCCAAAATGACACACATACGAAGGCCTGTTAATAAACAGGACAACATTTTATAAAGAATAATAATACAGAGAATCTCGTCTTGAATATTTTGTACAGTCAAGACCACCGTATTTGGAAATGGATAACAGTCAGTTGAAAAAAAAAATTCAGCCAAATAGCTACCTGAATCGCAGAATAACGTTTATGAGAACAAGTTGAAAAGATTAGGTTTAACAAAAATAGAAAATAGGCGAGACAGGGGAGACTTAATAGAAACCCGACTTAAAACAGATCATGTCTTTCAATCAATCAGCAGTAATGTGCACTTTCATTGAAGAAGGTGAAATATCCTTAATAAGTCATATTGATAAAATAAACAGATATGGATTTGAAATAAAGGAGATTAAACTAGCAACCATACTCAGCTGGTCGATCAGAAAAAGGGTTCAATTAGAATAGAGCAAAAACAGCATCATGTTTAGATGTAACAGAATCTATATTCTTCAATTACTTTAAAGTACTTTCATTAAAAAAGATTTTGAATTAATGCAGTTACTGATGTAACACAAGTAGTCTGTATTTATTAACTCGGAGTTAGCCGAGTACATGAAGAGGTAAACAGGTAACATGAAGATCCACTTCAACCCACAATTATTTTGGAGTTTTTGACATTTGATTTGTCATTGTGCTACCAGGGATGTAAAAGAGGATACATTTATAAAGCAATTGTTAAGTTTAATGAAAATTGGTGGAAAGATCAACGAAAAATAAGAAAGAAACCAGTAAAAATCGCCATTTTTCGCTATTTACGATGGACACAATTATCGTGTTAAATGACTGTTAAACAATCAACTTATTGCTGGCTACAATTGAGTGAAGTTCGTATCAGATTGCTTGGAAATTGAGGGAGTTTTTTTTTTTATTTGTGTTGAAATCGATTTGTGTTGAAATCGATTTTCGTTTTGCGCTAAACGCAGTGGATTAGAAATAAAAATGAGGTAATGTTGAGCTCGTCCTGATGTACGTAACCTACATACCGAGTTTGAACGAAATCGGAGGAAAAATATCGAAGTTATCGATTATTGATCGGCTTTATCGATTATTGATTTTTAAAAAAATAATCGATTTTTTACGCTAGGAACCTATCTCTTATATTGCACAATGTATAGGCTAAGTTTCGTCAAAATTGGTTGGATGGATTTCGAGTGAAAAGGCATTACACAGACAGACACATACAAACACACAGACATCCTCTGTTTTATATACAGAGATGATGCGTTAATATTTTTATTAGAGAAAGCACTGTAAATAATTTTACTATAAAAATATAATTTTACTACACTGACACTGTAAAAGACTTTTAAATGAATGAAAATAGAAATGAATTTACTTTAGAAACACTGTAAATGAATTTATTACAGATACCTAACTGATTTTGCTATAGGAATTTTTTAAATGAGTTTATAATAACATTAAATATAATCATGAAAAATTTACAGAAGCAAAAAAGTGAAAATATTAACATTCTTTAAAGAGTTTCTATGTAATTATTTCTTAAATAGCACTTAAACAAGTCCCTGGGAGGTAATATCATGCTCCATTGATATGACCTTGTGTCAATCTTGAATAGATTTAATTTTATAAACAACTATAGATGGAAAACATGAAATATAAAAAGAAAAATTCTTTAACATGAATTATCTACTACGAAGATATGCCATTTTCACAATCGTCCATATTCTCGTTCAAACAATTAAAATATCCAAAGTGATCATGATAAGAATCGAAACTGGTTCATTTGTGTCAACAGGGTGAGTTAATGATCAACGTTCTTACTAAATGAGCAATATTTCTCACAAAATTAAATGAAAGTAAATAAATATAGGGAGATATAGTAGTTAAGATAGTCGCGTCGTTTCAACCTGGATTCAACGTCGGTGTTCGAGCCAAAGTAAAAACCTGAAAGATTGGCGCACCACATTCTTTCTTCTAACTAGGTCTTGTGTTAAACCTAAAATAGTTTCTTAGTCAATACTTGTTCCAAAGGCTGTTTTTTTCAGTTTGTTTATTGAGTCATTCTTTTTCTACGGTTTATGAATCCCTTGCAGGTTATTTAAACCCAAAAAATGATTTTTAAATTGTATGAATTTCGCTTCTTTCTATCTTTCTTTCTTTCTTTCTTTCTTTATTTATTTATTTTTTGTGGGAAAGGGAGATTAATATTGATTTAGTGGTACAGATTTTACTAATTAATACTTAGCTGGGAGATAAGAAGTAGATTAGTACATTTACCAAGGGTATTTGCGTGTAAGTGAATATAACAAAGTAAATTTAATTTGGAACTCGGTAATTGTGAACCCTTATCCATTACACCACCCGCATATCCATCCAAGCTTACAGTAGCTGTTTGATTTTCAAAGCCAAAAAGGAGAAAAATTCAATCCTTCAGTACCGCCACTTGGAATATTGGGCAATACAATCTTTCTTGTCTCAATCTACTACCAGTTCCAAAGGTGCGTACTTGAACCCGGATTTCGAACAATGATCTTCAAAGAAAAGAGATTTTTTCCACTTGGACGGAAGATTAGCGCAACACAGTTTTTTTAGACCTATTTTTTCCCAACTTTATTTGATCGTACAAACATTTAATAAATATCAATCAAATAAATTTGTCTTTCTGTGAATGAGTTTCCGAAAAAAAACATAAAACCAATAACTTGGAATGGAGCGAAAACGCCGTCTGTGATTCTGCGTGTGTGTGTGAGAGAGAGAGAGAGAAAGTAAGAGAGAGAGAGAAGAGGAAAGAGAGAGAGAGAATGTTTTTCATCATAACACGAGTGAAGATGTCACAGAGAAAACGACATATTTCGTGATCTGCGACAGTCGAAGATCCCTACACAAAATTCTGTCATCACCAAGCAAGAATTTCAATAAATCACAAGTGTAATTCATAGAAATATTCCGATGATGTGTTGTTCTCATTCCCCGAATATTTATGAAGAAATATTTTATTTATTCATTTTTTTTTAAGTGAATGACATTTTTTCTACAGCGTTCCCTAAGTGCCCGCCCTAAATCCGAATGTCCTTACATCTGTGTGACTGTCAGTCAGCTGCGTCTCTGTGTGCGCCCATAATTTGCAGGTATTGGGTTGTCTTTGCCATGTGCCCGCCAGCGTGTGTGGCTTTGTGTTTACTTAAAATCTGTGTGTCCGCCGGTGGCAAAATTTTTATAGGATACGTTCAGTGTGCGCGCAAATGCCAAATACTGTGAAAGTCATGCGAGCAACAATACAATTGCGAGTATAGCGCATCGATAATACACGAGACTGCTGGCTGTTCAATCTCAGATTTTTATTCAGGTGCGGATCGTAGTAATGATTTTTTTTTTTCATTATTATATACTAGTTTTCAGAAACTATGATAAATTTCGTATCTAGAAATTAAAATCTTCACTGAGAAAATAAATCTGAATTTCGGAAAAAACGAAAGAATATAAAAACTTGAAAAGAACAAAATTCGAAATTTCCAAGCAAGTAACTATATTCAGTGACTTAACTTATTTAAGAATAATTTATTAATCGAAATAAATTTTGTCGATTTGACTTTCTTCCTTGGTGCGCCATGTCCTTTTAGAACGTAGGTTATCATGGCTCTCCACAACTTCCTATGCTTTGTATCTCTTAGTAATCTTTGTCTCCTTACTGTCCCTCCCAGTAATCTGTTTTATTAACACAAACTCTTTAGGAAGTTTACTAGCTGTTTAAGTTCTGTTCATTTGACTTTCGATGTGCCCTGCGTGCATCAGATTCTCCAAGTCCTCTTCCCTATTTATATGCACCAGAAATTTCAACTCTTTCTGAGTCAAAGTACAAGTTCTTTTTGTTTTTATTTCCCCTTAAAACTTCCTTATTACTCACTTGACCATTGTATTCTCAGCATCTTTCTGTAGAACTACATCTATATTGTCTCAAATCGTCATCTGTTAGAAAAATTGTTACTGCTATATATTGATATTTCGTAACAGTATAGCATTTTTACTTGCTTCTGACGCAATTTTCCTCTTTCTTAATACTTTGCTTGGCTTTTCAAAGGTTTCTTTCGAATGTGCCTTCGGATTTCGGTGTCACACTTTCCAATGTATTTATAAATGTAAAAGACAATAGGAAAACTATAATAGTTGCCGACGTGTTTCTTCCGACGTGGACTTTTTCAAGGCGAAACGAAATGAATTTATTAAACAAAGTAACTAATAATAAGAAAACAAAATGTCCTTAGCAACTCGAAGAATTTAGAGAACGTTATTTTCATACTGTTAACTGAAATTACGTCAATTACTGTCACATGTGGGGATATTGTTTTTACTGCTGTGTTGACGGATTCAACCATTTTCTTTTGTTTTCTTGATACTGTTCTGTACGTTTGTTTGGGAGGGAAGTAATTCTGTTAAGAAAGGTGAAATAGGGAAAAGGCCTGGACGTAGGTTAATATTTGGGTAATATTCAATGGCGGCACTCTCGAGAATTTTCCTTCTGGGTGAGTTATTTTATTTTTTATGAGTGTAGCATTTTTAAAATCAAAATTATGGTTGAATTTATTTCTATGTAGGACTAGTGCATTAGTTAAGTTGTTTTTTGTGAGTTCTCTTTTGTGATCATAAATGCGTTTTTTTAAATTTCTACTTGTTTCTCCAATATATTGGGAGGAGCAGTTTGGGCAATTTATTTTATAAATGCCTGCTTCAGAAATATTATTGCTATTAGTGTTTGAGGATCTGAGTATATCCATAATGTTTTTGGAAGTGTTAGTGACTATTTTAAGATTATTTAGATGGGATAGGTTGTTCTGGATAGTAGACGTGACAGAGTTGGTCGGTAGTATTATGTATTTGTTTCCATGTAATTTATTATTGCGGATTATGCTATTAGTTTGGATCCAGAGTCAAAAGCAGTTATATTCGCTCGCTCGTTATTTGCGAGAGCCCCACATAGTTCAGTCGGTAGAGCATCAAGACTTTTAACGGTTATCTAGAAAAAATCATTATTTGATAACAAAGAAATCCATCTATCCAATACGCCACAGATTAATAAAAGGAGAAATCAACTCTTCAGTAGAAACAGAAGATAACTGCTAACAATGAAAGCAGCATCAATGATGATGACGATGAGGAGGAGGAGGATCATCATCATCATCATCATCATATCTGCCCTAATCCCAGCATCAACTGACAGTAAATAAGAGGTGTTGTCTTTGGATGGGGAATGCGTAAAAAATCCATCCAAGGATTGCAACAAAGAAGAAAAAAACGGATTGATTCGTAAATTGAAATCGTTGCAGTCATGGCTGTGTCAATGGAAGAGGAATTAAGAACCAATTGAGTACGAAAATAGGTCATAATAATAATAATAATAATAATAATAATAATGAAAACTAAGCAAAAAGCTTTCGCTGGTAATAAACAATCATGTTTAGACAAAGCGCATGAACTGAAGCATAATCAGTATTTTGCAGAAATAATATATTAAGTATATTACTCAATGATATAAGGCACAAATCAAAGGCTGTCCAGAAGGATGAACTTATTAAAATTCATTGTGTCTTTGAAATTCAATTAAATCGTCCAATCTATTATCTTTTATTAATTATGTCGATGTTGATAGCTCTAGACAATGTCCTATTTTTTGTTATTGTAAGTAATTTGTACACCTTACCATCCGTTTTTATTCCTTAGGTATGTTACACATTGTTTCTCCTTGTATCTTTTGCCTTCGATGACCTGCGAGTTTTAAATTCACTAGGCACTATTTCTTTACGTCCATATGACGTTTAAGCACCGGTTCTTGTTCAATCACAGAAGTTAAGCAACGTCGACTCAGATCAATACTTAGAGGGGAAACTATTTGGGAATACCAGGTGCTGTATGTTTGGAGAAGTGGGGGTGGTGTAGTGGATAATGACTCGAAATTGGAAAACGTAGAGCAGAGGTTCAATTCCAGTCACGTATTCAGTTACGCGCAAATACCCTTCGTAGAACTAGGGAGAGTTGTGACTTAGGCAAAGCGTGTGGGACTTGTGTGTTCTTTTCCTGCATTTTAGAATACGTGTTTTTAAATTTTATTAGTTTTTATTTAACTTTCAATTCCCTATGACCAATATCGTCTATGAATATATTTGTACTCTATAAGTAAAAAACACAACACTTTTTATATAGGATATACCACAACCACACACTCACGGGGGACACACCTGTGACATATTGGACCATAATCGCATTAGACAACACATTAATAAGCAGCATAAGGAATCATAATATTAAACACCTACTCACAATACCAATATTGGAGTAAAATAAAGTAATAAAAACAGACTTGTGATCCTTGAAGCAATACTCATATAGCAAAAACAGCCATCAACAAACAAAATCAATTATAACAAAAAAGCCCGATGTGGTGTAATGGTTAACAAGACTGTCACCTAGATCAGTTACGACTAAGTAGAGAATTTGATCCTCACTGGATGCTCCATATTTTCGGCCTTGTGCCAAAACAAAGCTACACTCTGTAAATCGTTATAACTTTAAAAAAAAAAAACGCATCCTAAAATAAAATGTATATAAAACACACGGTCACAATTGGCCTACGTCACAACACCCGTTGCCTACATAATAACACTTACAAGTTCTAGGAAACTCATCAAACAACCTTAAGAGAGTCGAAAGCTTGGACTATTTTTCTTGTAGTTTTTCTTCCGAAATGAACTTCTGAAGAAATTTCCTCTTTCTCCGAGAAGGATTATTCGTAATTTGGGAAACACTACATGTGATTCTTTGTTTGTTTGTGTGTGTGTGTGTATGCGTGCATGCAATATGTATTATATTATGCAAGAGAATCATATATTTATGTTTAAACGCGTTGAATCGAACAATTTATCGACTGTCAGTAGAATTACCGATGCTACTACAACGGCGAAAAATGCCATTAATTATCCTTCATTCATGGGTTTTTTGGGGGTTTTTTGGGGGGTTTTTTTTCTAACCTCATAAAGAATATAAGCGTAACGGAACTGTGAAATTCCTGAGAAACGCCTAAAGCGTTTAGGATCAAAGCACAACAATTTGCGTTTATAAACGTTTGATGCATATATATATATATATATATATATAAGACAATGAAATCAAGGAAGCTGCATCACAATAGATGATTTGTTAAAAAGAAAGAGAAGAAGAAAAAGAAGGAGGAGGAAGAAGAAGATGAAGAGGAGGAGAAAAAATTGAAATGTTAAGTAAGAAAAGGAAAACGAGAAAGAAAAAATGAAAATATAAAAAAGAAAAAATATATATGTATGTCTGTGTGTGAATTTATATATATATATATATATATATATATATATATATATATATATATATATATATATATATAAATATATATATATATATATATATATATAATTATTTATTTGAAAAAAATTTATAACATAAATATGTTATAAAATCACTACAAAAATAGCCATTCTGTTTCAACATCCTCGGTGTCTTATCAAGTGATGACGTTGAAAGTAAAATAAATGGTTTTAA
>OZ010577.1:130149590-130299590 GCA_963932145.1 Acanthosepion lycidas | reverse complement strand
CTTTTCTTTTAGATTCCAAAAGTATTTGGATAAGGAATCAGCAGGAATGGTGACTGCCTGATTTGCATTACACTGCATGTATTAATGCAGTCTTGGTTTCTATATACACAATATCTACAGGGTGATTGAAAAGTAACCCCCCTCATATATATGTGAAGATTGCTAAATATTAGAAATAGAACGTTTATACAGGGTTAGGGTTAGGGTTAGGGTTATACAAAGTTAGGGTTAGGGTTATTTTAAAATTTATTTATTAACTAAAATTGTTACAAGAAATGAATATGCAAAGAAAGCGTTTAGCATAAGGTTTTTATTTAAAATTCAATATCGGCCCCAGATTTTGCTACCAACATCTCGAGATGCACAGGAATTGTGTCAATTGATTTCATTATGAACTCCCGTGGTATTGAAGACAACATCTTCTATTTTCCTTTCAATTTCTTCCAAAATCTTGGTTTGGTATAGCAGACTTGCTCTTTTAACCAATCCTAAAGAAATAAAAAGTCACAGGGTGTTAAGTCATTACTCCTGACTGGCTAATCATACATAAAAGAGGGGGTTACTTTTCAATCACCCTGTAGATATTGTGTATATAGAAACCAAGACTGCATTAATACATGCAGTGTAATGCAAATCAGGCAGTCACCATTCCTGCTGATTCCTTTGTATACCTTGTCAATATCTATCTATCTATCTATAATTATTTTAAAATCATTTCATTCCAAGCAAGGGAGTAAAGTCACTCAGACGCAAGGGGGTTACTGAGTGTGAGACAATATGAACGCCTACTGGAATTTAAGCTACCCCAGAACTCAAGTGGTACTTGTGTATACCATCCATCGCTAACGGTACTAGAAAATGACCGGTTCTGTCTACCGATTCAGTAAGTACCTGATTCTTATTATGCTTTACCTTTAGTAAATTCAGATCAGACTGAGCATGGAATACTGCTGCTATATCTGGGCTGGAACTGCTCAGTCATTGCTTGTCTCATTAGAATCCAAAAGCGACCTCGTGATTGATAGATTACTTTCCACCTTACAACCCGTTTTCTCTGCAGATGAAATGTTGCAAGCCTTTCATTAATTTATCACTAATTATATATGAAATGCCCAAACGAACTACATTCCAAAGTTCCACCAATTCTAAACCTCACAGATATGATCCACCACATCGCGAACACTGGAGCAAACAACCTTCGAAAGCAAGTTCTATTCCGATAGATTCTTCCCAAGAACTTTTGCTTTGTGAAACAGAATCCCAGGAGGATGCTTTCCCGATTATTAAAATCATAACCTTTATGTTTCATACATATCATCATAAACTACGTCACTTCCTCTTACCGTTCATACAACAACCACCTTCAGCAAATCCTCCGAGTGGCCCTTGGACATTGTATGGTGTAAAAATTGGCAATGAGCATTGTTTTGTTTTTTTAAATAAAAACAAAAATTATTTACCTAACGTGTTCTTTCCTATTTTTCTATATATTTGCGCGCGCACGCACACAAACACACACACACACACACACACACACACATATATATATATATATATATATATATATATATATATATATATAAGTGAACATTGAAGTCAACACTTAGAGGCAACAGGCTGTTTCATGCTAGACGCAAACGTCAGGCCACCATATAAATATAAAAGTGGACATTGTCCTCTCAATTTCTTTCGTTTTTCTAAACCATTTGCATTGCATCTTAGTGGTTTTTTATCATTTTGTATGAAATGAAATGATTTTTAAAAATCTGGTCCTCATGGTTAAGAAACTAAACCTAAAAAACAATGATGATAAAAGCGAAACACTTTAATTGTGTAAATGATTGGAACGAATCGATTGTTTTGTAATTTATTACTTATCTCTAAGTCTCGCTACCCACGTGATTACATATCATATGTGAGATCACATCTCATATGAGCGATATTTTTCTTTTTTTCTCGGTCATTGAGACTAAACAACAAATATCAAGTGTGGCGTAGATTCTACCATTGTATTTTCTTACGAAATGCATAGAACATAATTTTCTTTTCGTTTTGTCATCTTTTCATTAATTAAAACAAATGTTTACAAAGGCATGCATTCAAACACACACTCACTGTTAGGCATTCAAACACAAACTCACTGTTTCACATACATATACACACAAACGCACAAAATAATACACACACAGAAAATCATGCACACACACACAAAATCATACACACACACAAAATCATACACACACACACATCCTTTGTCCCTTTTCTATATAAATTGATATAGGAAGCTTCCGAGAGTAGATTTTTCTTTTAAATATTATACCATTAAATACTCTTTAAGAATCTCGTCATGGTTAGCATGCTGTTCTCGCGAAACATTTTTTTTCTTTTACCCCAAGACCCAAGAACCACTCAATGTAGAGATTTAACGAATGAGGCCATTGAAAGAAGTTAACATTTGACTCCAGACTGGAAGAAGTTAACATTGTCGCGATCTGGGAAGCATCCTCTCAGGAGTCTGTTCAACAACGTAGCTGTTCTTGGGAAGAAGCTGTTCGAATGGAATACGAAAAGAATGAGGATGATTCAACCCTCTGAATTCGATCCTCAATAGATACTCTGTAATTTACACCATATGTAACCGACCACGCTTACTAAATAATAACATCTGGCATATTGCAGTAGCCCTTAAACTAATGACCTTGTGCAAAACTAAAAAGATCTTAAACTCGTGACTTTAATAAACGTTCTGGGGAAACATTGGCTAGTGGAGTGTTTTCGATTACTATTAGAGCCCTTACAGTTTAGTCTTGTGCTCAACTAAATTAAGCTTAGTAAATATTTATACACGTATATTCGTGAATGCGTATTTAAATTTGGAAACAAAATCTAACTCAGCTGAAAGACACTGAACCAAACAAAAAGAGAGGCAGATTGAATTTCGAGAAATTAATGAAACTAAGACATATTAAAATCACTAAGCCGATCAAAGTGTTTACAAGAATAAAAACAAAACTTAAATGATAATAAATGGTGTTATTTTAAAAGACAGCTGTGATGAATGTCTTGAATAATTGACCACAAGTGATAAATTTAATAGAAAGCTTTTGCATAAGATTAGCCGACCATGACAATTAAAGATTGATTTTTTTCATCAACTCCGACTAAAATACTTCATTTATTATTCTATATTATTTTATTTGCTTTTGAGAATTATTAGAACAACGACAAAGATTTTAAGAATAAGAAATTAAGCCAAATTTTTAGCATGTGTTCCATTAGAATTTTAAATGTAACGTGGATTGAGTTGTTGATGAATTGTTGCATTTTATTTGTGCAACTTAGATTTGGCTTTATGTAAAAACACCACATATCTGTACATGTCAAAGCCCTACACAGAATATTAAAAAAAACAATTGTTTGACAGGACGTCAAATGTTGATGGAAATGTATCACTGTTAGTTATTTGGTGTGGATGTGCAGGTGGTACAATGAATAACAGCTAGGAACGAGAACTAGGAGATCCGAGTTCGAATTCCAGTCAAATTCGTTACTTAACTCGTAAGCAAATAACCTCTAGAAAGGTATGAATCCATCACTTCTCCCACCATCTATGGGTTAAATAGTAGGAATAGTCATTGTCTTCAAAAATGTTTGATGCAATATTCACTATGTCATGATCTCCAAAAAAGAATTATGATTAAACTTCGAAAAATATATTTCGGCTATAAAAGGTGTTGATAAACCGTCACTCTTGCGAGGTCTGAAAAATTGTTTTTATCGTATTTGAGGGATTTGGTAAGAATAATGTGAAGGGATTTCATATATATATATATATATATATATATATATATATATATATGTGTGTGTGTGTGTGTGTGTGTGTGTGTGTGTAAATATAAATAAATAAATATATATATATATATATTTATAATTATTTATATATTATATGCGCGGTACTTATTAGAAAGCGCTCAATATCAGAGATAGAGCTAACATATATGGTTGGATAGATGTGAGCTTGTGACCCTGGGTTTCACGCTTTAGCGATCGTCAGACAAACTGATTAATTTTTTAAAAAATTTGGGTTTATGTAGATTGCGTGTATTGGTGTTATTGTTCAAGTGGTGGGGGAAACTTCGTCGTTTTGTCATCGTACTAACACAAACATCGATGTATGCAGACACATATACATACTTGGTCGTCCGTCGGGACTCATACATATATAAACATATGTGGGCAGTTTCGGATATGACATATGTATGTATACGGGTGGTGTTGTGTCTATACATACGCATTTGTATGTTGAAATTTAAAGATTGGAAGTGTGACGGAAATGTCTCGTGAATGTATACATGTCATATATTTTATATTTCCGCTGAATAATATTTCTTCGCATGTATGTATATACATGTGGTGGGGTTTGTGTGAAATTATGATAGGTAAAAATTATTATTATTATTATTTATTTTTAAATTTTGAAAAAAAAATGGCGTTTTATTTGTTATATTTAAAGCTGGTTATTTGTTTGTTTTTGACTGTGTATATGTAACAGGTAGAAATTTGTAATCCTTATTGGTTATTTATATGGTGATGTTTAATATTTAATATGCTGGGTGAGAGGGTAGTTTGATTTAATAACAGGTCTATATGATATGATGTGATAGTAATGTTGCAAGGCATTGGAGGCAATGATAATATAATTAGCTAATAGTTATTGTAAATTGGTAGAAATTGTAAATTGGTAGAAATGATTAGTAACGGTGGTGGGAGAATGATGAAACCATGAATGTATTATACACACAAAACATCTTTCACAAATAGTAAATATGCGAACAGTACAATGCTTTCTAAGTATATCGGGGGAATTAAAAACAAAACGCATATCACACCAAAAATATCTTGGAAAATAAGGAAAAGATCATCACCCTACAACAATCAATCAAAAACTTGCAAACTTTGCTTGGAGGAAAAAATAGCTATCATTACTTTCCCAGACCAAAATAAATTATTAAATAAAAGATCCGAGCTCATCTCAAAATGCAGGCATGAAAACAAATTTTTACTACGTTACTTAAAAATTGAAAACGGAAAAAACAAAATAAAAACAAACAACAAATAAACAAAATAACAATAAAATAAGCAAAATTAATTAATCCAAACAAATTACCAAATCACACCTGTTAGAATAGACGAAATAGAATAATAATAATAATAATAATAATAATAATAAAACTAATCCAAATAAATAAAGTAAATAATAAACAAATTAGCAAACCATTATGACCAAAATATTAGTTAGACTAAAAAATCGAACCAAAAAATCGGACGAAAAAAATACCTAATAATAATAAAAATAAAAAATAAATAAATACTACGTTACTTAAAAATTGAAAAACCGAAAAGAGAAAATATACAAGTAAAATAAATTGACCTAAATTCAACCAAGTAAATAAATAAACAAACCAATCCCGATAAAGTTACTGTTAGAAAAAACAAATAAAGATAACCCAAATAAACACAAATTAAAAACTGTTCCTGCCAAAATAATAGTTAGAACAATCCAGAACAATCAACCCCAAAATCGAATAAATAGCTTTAATTAAATTCTCAAACCAAAACAAAACTATTAAATAAGTGATATAAACAAATTTTTACTACGTTAATAAAAACAGCAATTAAAAAAAAAATAAATAAATAAAATAAGAAACAAAAAATAAAAATAAATAAAAACAAGCAAAATAATTTAACCCAAATAAATAAATAAACGACTTCCGGTAAAATAACCGCCATAACAGACTACCCACAATGCACCACAGACCCGTATATATATAAATAGCCGAGAAAAATAACAGCACATATGACCTGAGAATTGCATATAGCATGAAACAGACTGTCGCCTCTAAGTGTTGACTTCTATGTTCACTTTTATATTTACACACGCTCTATCTCTGATATTGAGCACTTTATCCCATAAATATAGCACACCTTAAGACTATATATATATATATATATATATATATATATATATATATATATATATAATTTATTCGAAAATTATAACATATATTTTATAACGTATTTATCTCATAATTTTCGAATAAATTATATTTGCTCTACTCTGTATTGAGCCCTTTTAAGAACAGTATTTTTTGGTTATTAGAATTTATTCCGTATATACCAATCCGAAACTTGGGTATATATATATATATATATATATATATATATATATATATATATATATATATATATATATATATATAGTGAGAGAGGGAGAGATACGGACACATATATAGATAAATAGATGTAAAAAAAGTTAGATAGAGAGAGTGTGAGAAAGATAGACAGAGAGGATGAGAGAAATATATAGGCAAATAGATATATAGGTATATAAATGTGAAGAGACTGCAGTCGATAGACAAAGAGAGAGAGAGAGATTGTAAGAGAAATAGATAGAGAGAAATAGAGAGTGATATAGTGAAAGAAAGAAATCGGTAGATAGATAGAGAGAGAAAGTCAGTGAGTGGATGAAAGATACAGACTGTGAGATAAAAAAAAGAGACACAAAGTGAGAGGATGAATGGCTCGAGGGCTAAGCTTTTTAGTTGTGTAATTGTATATATCTACTGTCGCCTACTTTCCTATTCATATAAAATTATTCCCAAACGAATGCAGTTATTTTTCTTCGATGTAAATAAATTACAGTGTTTTGTATTTTCGTGTTTTTCTTCAAATAGACGAGTGTATTTATTAATAAAATTCTGAAAAGATAAATAAAACTAAAAATTCTTCCTTTAAACACGTCTAATTGGCAATTGCTGGATTTAATTTATTTTAGAAAGCGCTAACATGCTATTTCCACTCAATTTTGGCCGTTATTATTGCTCGCTTATTGAAACTGATTAAGCAGAATATAAGGCAGTGATTTGGGTCGAAGTTTTATATTAAGTCTTTTTCAATGTCTTCTTCTGTTTCTTTAATATCTTCTAACTCGTCAATGTCTTTTATTTTTACGTTTACCGCAGTACCATTCGTTTTTTCCTTCAAATTCTTTTTCAGGTTCTTAAGAATTTTCGTTATTAGATTCTCTATTTTCTTTAAATTCTTTCGCTACACTTTTACCTTCTTCCTTTACTTTTCGGTCATTCAGCGGATATTTTGGCTTCTTCTTTGTTTTAATATTTTACCTTCATGTATATTTTTTTTTCTTCAATATCTTCAGTTTCTTGGGATTTCTTTTTCAGTTTTCTTCCCTTTTTGAAGACCGATTGTCTTGAAGATTTTTATTATTATTGTCATTATTAATATTATTTTCTTAACATTTGTTATGATGGTGATGGTATTTATTCTTCTTCATCTTCTTCTTCACCGTCTTCTTCACCTTCTTCTTCTTTATCATTTTCTTCATTATCGTCTTCTCCTTCATCTTCTTCTTCATCATATCTTTCATCATATTCTTAATCATCATCATCTTCATCATTTTCTTAGTAATCTTCTTAATCATCATCATCTTCTTCATCTTCCTTTTCTTCTTCTTCATCTTCTTTTTCATCATTTTCTTTCTGATTATCGTCTTCTCCATTTTCTTCATCATCTTCTTCTTCATCTTCTTCTTCAATATCTTCTTCTTCAATATCTTCTTCTTCTTCTTCTTCTTACACTTATTCGCAATGTGAGTTTCCGTTTCTTTTTTTAAGCCTGATTTTACAGTTACTCTCTTCATCATCTGTTTTTATAGTTTTTATTTAATTATTTATTCATTCTTTCTTCCTTTCTTTCATTTTTTATTTCTTCTTCCTTTCTTTCATTTTTTATTTCTTCTTCCTTTCACAATTTCTACAATGATAGTCTTTCCTCTTTCAACAACAAAATATTCATAAAAAATAATATTTTCCCCAGCAGAATTTAACTTTCAAAAATAATCACATCGTGATTCCTGAAAATTACTACAGCAGATCGAAAATGACATGTTACCTATCAGTTATTTTTACAATCAGAATGAAACATCCAGCAACATTTAAGTCGCATTAGAATTTTTCCTTAGAAAGAGGTAGAGATTTAGGCTTAGTAAACTTTTCAGCTATCTCCTCGGTGAAGAATTATATATATATATATATATATATATATGACTTTTTGGTCACATTACGCTGTAGCATGAAACTTGAGAAGGGCTCCGAACTTTTTCTCTTACTGAATATAGTGACGCTAGGAAACGTGTTTGCTCTGTCTTGGTAATGTAGCCATTGAGCACCTATTACGATAAATGTCCGTCTTTTTTTTTCCAAGCTTATGTTTCTTTTTTTCTTTCATCGGTTTTTCTCCTTTGTTTTTTGGTTGTTGCTTTCTCTTTTTATTCTCTTGTTCATTGTGTTGTTTTTATCAATAATATATATATATATATATATATATATATATATATATATATATATATATATATATATATAATATATATATATATTTAATTAATTCATCGAGTCTGATAGAAACCTCAACAGAATGCAGAATGCAGAAAACACTGGACGGCCGTTTCGTCCTATATTTAGGACTCATCAGCAGTGCGCATCCACTACCGAGAATTGAAACCCTGATAGGTTGTGAGGCAAACATCATACCAACTGTTCCAACCGGTCTCGGTGACGAAGAGATTGCAAATCAGACTCAATATAGCGACTCGATGAATTAATTAAATATAATTATCAAATCCTTCTAATAATTTTTTAAAAATATTATCAAATCCTCTTAATAACATATATATATATATATATATATATATATATATATATATACCTTCTTTTACGAATCACTGAAAAAAAAACATTGATTTATTCAGCTAAAAAGATAACAGGTTAATATCATTTTGTGTCAGCTCCACTGTCTTTCCAAATAAGCAATGGGGAGAGGAAAAAGCTCATTCAGGCTTTAATTAATGTTGCCAACATTCATAATCTGGCATCTATCTTCAAAATCCATTAAAAAACCATCAAGAAAACGTCGAATAATTTTTAAAAAGACGCATCAGTAGAGAGAAAAACTGGATCAGGGGGTAACAAAAGGAAGAGGGATTATCATTTCAACTTAGATCTAAAGAAATCAATCAGAAAATATCCCACTTAATCCATAAGACTTTTGGCACGTCAGGAGGAGTTTCAGGTACGACTGTCCAAAGAGCAGTGTAAAAAGACTTGAAAATGAAATCGTACGCAAAGCGTGTAAGGTACCTTGTTGCTCTAGGGCAGAAAATTAGAAGGTTAGAATTCCCGTAAGTTATCTTTAATCCTTTTCAAAGATACAACAGTTCAAAGCTTAATCTTTTACATGATTTGTACAATATTGCTCTTACACCCAGTATATATAAAATTTCAGATATAACTAATATATATATATATATATATATATATATATATATATATATATATATATATATATAGTATAGAGAAGAGGAATACTTATCTTAGTCTATCCAATTCGTCTTCTTATTGATTTTATCAAGACATTTGCCTTGATAAAGCCCATCAGAGAACTAAACGCGTCGGCTAACGTAAGTTTTCTTTTGTCTTTATATATATATATATATATATATATATATATATATATATATATATATATATATATATTATGTACAAGTTTTCAAGACTTAATGAATGTATGTAATGTTTACTCTTTTAAATAATGAATGTCTTTATTACAAGAAACCAACCGATAATAAAATCAATTATGAACAGGGCCATTGTGTTCTCGCCTTCTTTAGCGATGAAGAATATATATATAAATATATATATATATATATATATATATATATATATATATATATATATATATATATAATTTCAATAACTTTTATATCATCTAAAATAGCACAATTCATTATAGAAGCCTAACCCAAAAATAATAGTTGAAAATGGCTTACAGATTAGGCAAAAGTGCTCGGAAACGACAATGCATTAAAACAACAAAAACATGTTAAAAATCGCTGCACAATAGGTTTCATATTTCAGCACTATAGTTGTGCCTCCTCAGGCGATGGTAAATAACTGGTGAGTAAAAAAATATTTCTAAATTTCAAAGCAGATAAAAACAAATCAAAATTAAAACGCGTCTTTTGTATTTACCCTAATTATCCAATTAGGTATTTAACCTACGTTAAATTAAAAAAAATAACCTAAAATAAAAATGGGTAATTTTGATCATATGGTAAAATATGGTTTGAAATATAATCCTAGACATGGTCATGAATGACAGACAAGAAATTAATACAAACTCTAAGCGAGTGGCAACATGTATCATAATTGTGAACCAAAAGTAACTTGGTCAATTTTAATAGAATCTAAGGGGAGGGGTAGAAAGATAATCAAACTTATAGCTAATTGTAACATATATTTTATAGTTGATAATAAAAAGACTTCTTTAAGAAATCAGTAAATACAACAAATGTTTAAAAATAAAAAAATATGTAATATTCATACAAGATGTTCATAATGCCGACTAAATAGCAATAAATAGCTATAATAAATTCAAGAAACAAAAGAAAATAATCATTCATAGAAGGTGCACCGAGATTACTAATTATGACCATATGAAATAGTACTACCAAATTTAAAGTTTAACCATTTTATAATGTGAAAGGTAAGTTATGCCTACCATTTACAGTTAATTCTTATCAGCAAATCTAATAATTTCTAATTTCTCCTGTAAGCATTATAAGCAAGGTTCATTTAAGGAATTACAAGTTTTAGCTTTTTTAAAACTTTCAATTTAACCATAGGTGTTTTATTAACATTTTTTAAATTCCAAAAATTATTTGGAAAGAGATGTTTTATTTCTATAAGTGCTATTCAGGAAAGATAGGATATGTTGGTAACACATAGTTTTAAAAGAATTGTTAGTACTCCCTATATAAAATTTTTTAACAGTCGGATTTTCTATTGTAGAAATAGTACTTAGGCAAACCAGAGAGTTGGTTAGACATTCGTTTTGCAGTGGTCAATCGTTAGAGTTTCTGCAATTACACTTGTTAATATTATCGACATTAATTACCTTGGAATTAGCATAATTACTAGGGTTTATATATCCGTTAAAAATTTTATTATTATGTTTCTATAAATTCTTTTAGATTATATGTGCAGCTATATCTTAGCTTTAGTATGTTTATGTTAAATATTTTACTGAGGGTATTATTTCTGGGGACATGCCTATCAATTAAAAAGGGGGAACTTCTGCCCTAACTTAATACTAAACATTTGGTTAAATGGGGGTGGGTACCAAATGATTTTTCTGTTCCTATTCTTTTTTTTCGATCATTATTATCATATTGTCTGTACTTGATTTCTTTGTACTTGTAACCACTATTTTTTAAGGCATTATTATAAACACTGGTGTCAAACCTACGTTAAATTAAAAAATAGCCGTAAAAATGGGAAAATTTTGATTTTGGTGAAATATGATTTTGAATATAATCCTAGACAAGGTCATGAGTGGCAGATAAGAAATTGATACAAACGAGTGGAAACATGTATCATAATTATGAAACAAATGTTCATTTTTATATGAAGCTACTTTATCGCTATTTAAATGGAAAATGTTGAAACAAGCTACATTCCTTTGTTCCTCCAACCCTAAACGTTGCGTTAAAAAGTGTAAAAAATCACAGCAACTTGTTGGGTTAACTTTCCTCCCTCTTCTCTAATTTCTATTCACCTCGTTTGACCACTCGTCTTTACCTACTAAAATTCATTCCAATTTTCCATTTAATAATGTTACGTTCGAAGATTACATCATAAAAAGCGTTTTTTTATGATTCCAAGTGAATACCGCTACAAAAATTAAAACCTAATGTAAGCTGAAAATACGCATCGAGTTCAGCTGCAAAATAGCCCCCCTCTCTCTCTCCCTCTCTCTCTCTCTCTCTCTCTCTCTCTCTTTTGATATCTGAATGTATTCTACTCTCTACTTTTATCAGTCCGAAAATGGGATACTGTTGCCATATTTAGGCGGGAACTACTCATTCCCCCACTTTCCAGTCTTCATAGAGTTCAAAAGCGTCTCCGAACCCTTGCGGAAGATTAATTATTTCTAAACATCTCTCTTACAGGCAAGATATGGTGAGTCACTGCCCTATTGCTGCTACAATGAAAGGTGCACTGATGAACTCCATTCCT
Organism: Acanthosepion lycidas; assembly: GCA_963932145.1. Lineage (NCBI taxonomy): Eukaryota > Metazoa > Mollusca > Cephalopoda > Sepiida > Sepiidae > Acanthosepion > Acanthosepion lycidas. Next base: position 130,287,438 of record OZ010577.1, on the reverse strand, counting down.
TGATTCAGTCAGGGCTAAACTTCACAGCTAGTACCCGTCCATGTTACGCACATTTTAGCAAAACCACCCACATCTGCTCCGTCATCTATTAGCGAAAAGGAAGTTCCATTCAAACCGCTTCTTCCTGCGAACCACTGTCCTGTGGAACAGGCTTCCAAGAGGAAATTTCCTCGATCACTACAATATTACGTGTTCACGTATAGAGTTAACCGTCATCTTACCTTCCTATAAACTACCCCTTAACGCAATTTCCTTCGAGTGGCACCCGGGCCTTGTACAAGGTGAACTTTACCGTAAAAAAAGATCTAATTTTCCATTTTCTTTGCTTCCTCGATTCCATATAGCAGACTAACTATAGTAATTGTGCCAATGGTGGCTCGCCTTCTGGCTTTAATAGTTGTGTATTTCCCGCTGGTGATGTTAGAGATTGATGTTCGATTTCAAATAAAAAGAAATAAATATCTTGAAAGCAGGAAGATTAGCTAAGGTGGCAGGTTGATGATAATGTTAACCTTAGACATTATGCCTTTCTTTTTCTCTTGCTTTTTTTCTTTTCTTTTTCTTTATTTTCTTCATTTCTTTCTTACATTCTTTCTTCTTTCTTTCCTTGCGTTTCTCTTTCTTCTTTTTAACGATTTTATTTTCTTTTTTTCTTTCTAGTGGCCTTTTCTTCCACTATCTTCCATCTACAGTTCTTTCATTTACTTTCGTTCTTCTTTTTCTGTATTCTTTCTTGCTTTCTTTCTTTTTTCTCTTTTTCCTTTTTTTTTCTTTTCCTTGCATCTCTCTTCTTTTTTCTTTACTTTTCATTTCTTTTCCTCTGATCTTTTGTTCATATCACTTTCTTCTTCTTTTCTTTCATTTTCTTTCTTTTTTGTCCTCACTTTTCCATCCTTTCTTCTTTTCTTCGCGTCTCACTTTTTTCTTTCTTTTTCTTTCCTCTAAACTTTTGTCAATGTCACTTCTTTCGTCTTCTCTTTCATTTTCTTTCTTCAGGACCGATTCCATTTCTACTGCTTCTATTCTTCATCTCTGCTTTACATTTATTTCAGCTTTTGCTCTTCTCTCCTCTTTTTTCTTTTATTTTTCTCCCTTGATTCTTTTTCTATATTTTTCTTTTTTTTTTTCTCAACAGCGATTCAATTTTCACTGCTTCGCTTTCTACAAATGTTTTTCTTCATCCCAAAAGCCTCATCTCTGCTCCCAAATCCAATCCGTCCTGATAGCTAGCCACCTTATAGACTTCTGAAAACAGCATGGAAGTTCGGCATATGTTCTTGCCGACACAGCTTTGGCTTACAGATCAGAAAACAATAAAAACAAACGCGGTTCTTGAATATAAGACTTGTCTAATTACGCACTGACTGTTCGCGAAAAAAAAGGAAAAAAGAAAAAAAAGAGCTTGAATTCCTGAACGCTAAGCCAAACATTGGGTAAACTTTAAAAAGAAAGAAGGAACAAAAGGTTTACACGCACTTCTTAACATTGGCTGATGATAAAATAATAGAAGACAAAATGGCTGCGTCAGAATAAAAGGGAAGGTGGCGTTAGCGATGAATTCGTTGTAAAATGAAAAGTAAGTAGTTGGTTAACATAGATGAATAAAAGAGGTTGGTTAATATAAAAAAAAAGGAGGAGAGTGCGAACTTATTGGCGACCATCGCAGAGCCTTTGTATGGATCAGTATGGGAATGTTCGAGAATTCGGTGCAATAAAACTTAGGACAATATGGCAATGCGAGTTATATTAAGAAGACGGGGAAAATACGAGATGCTAAAACAGGATATGTGTACGCTGTAAAGATAACGAGTACGTATCTATAAACTAATCACTGGTGTAGCCAATTCGGCCCAAATGAAGTTCTCCGTTCTTCTGTTTTTTTATGTCAGTTAAAACTAACCGACCTCGTGGATTAACCATTTTTGCACTTATCAGCTAAATAAGAGAATTTTCTGAGATACATTATAAGGAAGAACGGTTTTGAAAATTGAGTACTCACAGGATGCAATAAGGGAAAGAAGGGTAGACATATATAGCTAGTAATTCACCTCAAATTCTGGTGAATGGATGACAGAACAAGGAAAGGAGGGAAAAGCAAAGAGTCAGATATGATTTAGACCAACAAGATACAGAGAATTGTTTCATGGTCAGCCATTTCTACAATGTACGCGGCACATACAAGGAGAAATATTTAACTAGGCGACTAATATATGAATTAGTACTTAGTAAACATTTTAATTCACCTTTTCTATTTTTTACCTCCCGTTTTTATTTTCTTTTTGATTCGTATCATCTTTCATTCTTCATTTTCTTCAACATCATTACTCTGTTTTTCCTTTCCATGAACCTTCGTCTATTCCTATTCTTTTTCACCTTTGTCTGCTTTTTATACACCCTCTTACCTCTTCTCGTCTTTTCATTCCTTACTTAAGCAACATCCATTTTAATAGGTGAAAATAGTATTCGTACAATGCAAATACAGTAATGCACACTTATTTAGTGATACACACTTATTTAGATATTATTTGGTTTAGTTTAACACGTTATTTACTATTTAGCATAGCACCGGCGGTAAGTGCACAAATGTTTCATTTACGATTGTTATCACGTTTACAACTTTGTGTTGAAAATTCAGACAAACATTTCGAACATCTACGATGATTGTTTAGTTTTTGTATGAATTACGATAGCTAAATGAATTTCTTTCTGAATTTATCGTTTTTTTTTTACTGGGCATCCTGTAGATTTGTTAGATGACCAATGTCATAGGTGAAACTGACGCGTCAGTTGGTTTGCTTTCTTTGGTTGTGGGGAGAAGCTTACATTTTGAATTCTGATATTTAAGTTGGGCTAGCCTCCGTTCTTGAAATACTGGCAGAGTTCAACCTTTCTCGTTGTTTCCGTACATTTATTTAGCCTTATGCAATAGTGACGATAGAACTATTTACATATGAAGTTAAATTGAGCGAAGACATTGTTTCTAGTCAAACTCAAACTGACATCAATATATGCATAAATATTCCAACATTTTGCACTCGCACACAAGTAACTCTATCTCCACCGTTGAAAAGAGGGTCATTTCTTCTGAAGAAAATACTTTTTTCTCCCTGATTGCTTAATCTCTATAGAATTCCGTTTTTTTTTTTTTTTGTTCGCCCTTTCCGATAAGAATCTACCAAATCGTCTATCTGAGCAAGATGAGCTTTCTATTTATTTTCACACCTCGCGCGTTTGCCGCTGCGACCTTATTTTGATGCTGTTAGAATAATATTTGTCTTAAAACGATGTTTAAGACTTTTATTTGGAGACATCGTCTTGCTTGTTTGTTTGCTTTCCTCTTTTTTCAGCTCTTTGCTATCTTTCTGATTTTTTTCTTATGATTTATCGACATTCTTCAATAGACTTTTCTCAATGACATTCACCAAACTAAACATTTTAATTCACCTTTTCTATTTTTCCCTCCTGTTTTTATTTTCTTCTTGATTCGTATCATCTTTCATTCTTCATTTTCTTCGACATCATTACTCTGTTTTTCCTTTCCATGAACCTTCATCTATTCCTATTCTTTTTCACCTTTGTCTGCTTTTTATACACCCTCTTACCGCTTCTCGTCTTTTCATTCCTTACTTAAGCAACATTGCTGTTGTAGTTTTCTTCTTCTTCTTCTTCTTCTTCTTCTTCTTCTTCTAAGAAGAAGAAGAAGAAGAAGAAGTTGAACGATGGGCACTTTCTTCAGACTTGGTGTTCACCTTCAGCATGAAACTGTCAGTCAACATGCAATGATGATTTTTCGTCCAAAATATTTATATCTATAAACGCTCTGTCTACGAAATTAAGCACCCTTCCCTCATAATAAAAGCCATTTCAAACAATATATATATATATATATATATATATATATATATATATATATATATATATATGTGTGTGTGTGTGTGTGTGTGCGTGTGTGTGTGTGTGTTCCTTTTATTATTCCTATAAGGTGTCCCGCATTTTAGTAAATATTTATTTAAAATGCATTTTAATCCACATAAAAATAACATTTTTCCAGTAACCCATTAATATAAATGAGTAAATAAAACAGAAAAATGTTAGTATATATATATATATATATATATATATATATATATGTGTGTGTGTGTGTGTGTGTGTGTGTGTGTGTGTGTGTGTGTGTGCGTGTGTGTGTGTGTGCGTGTGTGTTGTGCATTCCGGGATGAAATCCGGTCTCAAATGAAAGACAAACGCAGGAATGAAATATAGCAAATAAATATATTGACGTAATAATACAATTGGTAATACGGTTAGTAGATCCAGAAATGCGGCTAGTAGCAATAATAATATATATACAGTCTGGGAAATTCAGTATCGAAGTATGACTTCCTTTTGAGTCTATGTGCTCGCAACTGTGACTCCTAAAAAGCGGTTACCTCACACTCTCACTCTGTCACTCACTCTGTCACTGTATCACTGTATCACTCTCGACTCTGAATCACCCCGGGTATTCACCGGCAGCAGTACGAGTACACACTGGGCGAGTCCCCTTGTATACAAAGGGGTGGATCCCTTAACTATACATACATATATATATATATATATATATATATATATATTATATATATATATATATATATATATATAGTGGGGGGAACATATTCGTGCACATACAAATTTTGATTTTATTGTATTTCCATCTAATGAATAAATATACCTTTAATATAATTAACTTTACACAGTGTATAATAACTAAATATGCATAGAAAACAGAAAATTATTTGATTTAATATAAATAAATCTCATTTATCCATTTTAATAAGTATAAATTATTCGTACAGTGCAAATATAAGATTTTAAAACTTTTAAATTGCTTTAATACTCTAGATTATTCAAATCGAATATTCTAGAATATTTCAATAACATTATCAGTAGTAAATTTTAGCTGAAAATATACATGAGGACATTCTGTAATTGATTTCATCATGGCAAGAGGCGAAGAATTGACAAATTCGCAAAATAAAATGATTGTTAAGCTCTGGAAAGAAGGTAAAAGTTATAGAAAAATCTCAAGCAAACCGAATATTCCAATTACTGCAATTAGTTCATTCCTTGCAAATTATTTTTAAAAAAACTCGAAAATGTTGAAAAACAAAGAAGAAGTTCTCTAGGAAGATTTCTGCAGGATCTTTGAGGAAATTAATGCGTCAAATTAAGCAACATTCGATGGTTACTTGTCAAGAGTTGCAGGATGATTTGCTTTCCTTAGGAATCTGTGTCACTAAACAAACAATAAGCAATGAAATTCACAGGAATAATTTAAAATCACAGTCCCCTCGGAAATCTTCACTGGTATTGAAAAGACACAGAGATGCCAGTTTGAAATTCGTTCGTGAACATAAGGATAAGGAAACAATCGTATCGGGAAAGAGTATTTTGGACAGATGAAACCAAAATTGATTTGTTTGGACGTAATTCTAGAAATTATGTATGGAGAAAAGATGGCGATGCCTTCAAACAAAAGAACACAATTCCAACAGTGAAATTTGTTGGTAGGAGCATCATGGCTTAGGGATTTTTTTTTCTGCATAAGGTACTGGCAACATATCAGTAATAAATGGTAGAATAAATGCTGCAGCATATCAAAATATTTTGGAAGTAAATTTAACGATTTCGGTTGAAAATCTTGAACTTACTTCTGACTTGATCTTCTAAGATAATGATACGAAACACACTGCAAAATCTATGGAAGCAATGGTGTGCTAAAAATAATGTAAATATACTGAAATGGCCAAATCAGTCTACAGATTTTAACCCAATCGAGAATCTGTAGCGTTATTTCAAAATTCAAATCCAATTGAGAACTCTAACAAACATCCTGGATCTAAATACCACACGCGAAGAATAGAACAAACTACCAACTAAAATTTTGACCATCCTGGGTATGACGATAAACTACATCCGCGTCCTGAGTAAGACGATAAACTACGTCCAACAGCAAGGCCTCTGATCAGGAGGTTTTGAGGAGCGTGGAACCGTCTTTTAATTGCTGGTGTTCTCAAGTTCACGTTGATCCGGAGTGGTAGCTCCTGTTAGGGTCCCAGCTATGGGCAAAGAGTTAACCCACAAACTGGGGTCAATACACTATGAAAGTGTAAAAAATAGGTGTTAATACCAGCAATTAATTTTTAAAAAAATTACTAGCAACACATTTTTGAAAAAAGAAATATTACCAGCAATAGATTTTTTTTTTAAAAAGATATTGTCAGCAATACGCTTTTGAAGAAAAAATATTACCAGCAATAAAAATCTTGTCGGCATTAAATAACACATTGAGGCTGATATGCCGTAAAAAAAAAAACAATCCTAAAATTTGCAAATAATTAATTGAGAACTACAAGAAGAGGTTGGTTACTGTAGAAATAAATAATGGCTATTCTACAAAGTATTAAATGAAAATTATATATTCTTTTTGTATTGTGCAAATACATTTTCACTTATAAATATAGATAAATAGCATTCATTTCCACGAAATCAAATATTTTTTCTGTTTTCTATGCATATTTAGTCATTATGCATCTGTGTATGAAAAGTATGCTTATTCACTAGTTGCAAATACAATGAATTAAAACTTTGTATGAGTACGAATATTTGTTTCCCCCCACCGTATATGTTTTTGTGTGTGTGTGTGTGTGCGCGCGCGCGCGCGCGTCTGTGTGTCTGCGTGTGCGTCTGTGCGTGTAAGAAAATAAATACTTTTTAAGTTGTGCTATATTTATGGGTCATAGCGCTTAGTATTCGTGTGTAAATATAAAAATAAATATAAGAGTAGACATTGAGGTTAACACTGAATGGTAAAAGTCTGTTTTGTGTTTGAACGCAATCTTCAGACAATTATATCCGAATTGGAGGTCATGATATTCTAAGATGGTTTGAATATTGCGTTTTATATAGGATGAGGAACAATTTTTAAGTTCCGAAACAGATTTTTTTGTGTAGCGATGTAAGATATTTTATAATAAAAATAATATTATAATATTTTTCTCTACGCTCTATCGATCATTTAAAAAAAGTAAATGCTAAGAATGATGGATTGTCTGTCTGTTATTTCTCTTTATATATATATATATATATATATTAACCGTTTCAACCCAAGAAAAAAACACTTACTGGGTGGGAAATAAAAAAAAATATTATTAAGGATCGAGAACATTAAAAGACAAGAATTAAGAAGACAGTAGACAATGATTGACATCGCATTTAAATTTTTGAAGATGAAACTTGTCTGGAAAGTAAGAAGCCGGAAGAAAGGTATATAAGCGAGAAATGTTAGCATAGAACTTCCGGTTACATCTAGCCAATTCAATTGTAAAATCCTGAGACCTTGTTGCCAATCTAGTACTGCGCTTAAATTCATAAATTTTAGGTGGCATATAGGAAAGTATTATTTATTATGAGTAATACAAAACAGGAGACAAGACAAAAAAGCGGGGATATGGGAAGACTGGTCTTCAATCTGTTTTATCTTAAATTTAGCTACAATGACTGACCCAAATTTACCACAGTATTCCTTACACTAAAACAACACATTCTTACTTACCATACTTACTAAGCCACAATAATACCTCGAAATCTCTATGAAGTCCTAACTTGTTCGTTTACGTACAATTTGTCTGCGGGAGTTTGGGCCATAAAAATAACAATATTTAAAAATGAAACATAAATGAATATTTACAATGTTTATAATTCATATAGCATAGTGGAAAGTAATATTTATTTTGTTTTAATCCAAAAGTGCAGCACAAGACGAAAAGGAGGGATATGGAAAGGCTGGTCTTCAATCTGCCTTACCTTGAACTTAGCTAGTTACGATTACTAACCCAAATATACCACAGTATTCCTTAAACCAAAATAACACATCCTTACTTACCAATTCTTACTACAGCCACCATAGTACCTCAAAATCTCTATGAAGTCCTGACTAGTTCCTAAATATAAAATTTGTCTTTTGGGAAATAAAAATAACAACATTTAAAAATTATATCCCTATGAATATTTACAATGAATACAATGTATAAACAGGGGAAAGTTCCTCGCCCCAATTACCATAAAAGTATTAATAGAAAAGTTACGGGTAGGCTATCTGAGATTCATTAATGTATCTCTCATACCATTGAAACAATATAGAAAATCATCTGTAAGAACCCTTTTCATTATTTTAGTCGTGTCGCAAGTTCAACTTCGCAAGTTTGGTTGGAAGTGGGATGGTTCTTCCTATCCATGCAGCCAATTTTTTTCTCAATTTGAGCTGAAGGTCTGGATATTCTGACACGTCGTTTCCTGATGTTGGCATGTTGTCATCATTGAAGAATATAAAACAAATGAAATGCAGGCTACACCAATATATGGTTAACGTGAAGATAAATCTATAAGTAGGTATAAAAAAAATAATGATGAAACCAGCGAAGTAAACACAGAGGATAAAACTTGAGTGGGTGGGGGTATGGGGGGGTAGGGTTAGGGGTAAAACGAGCAGATTTTTAGAAAATGACGAACAAGAAAAAATAATAAATAACATGACATAGAAAACATGTCTTGCTTATTTACTAGTTCATTTGCAGATAAAGAGATGAACAGATAGGAAATGGTTTCAATGAGAAGCCGGAACACGGACACAAAACGGTTTGAGAATAAATCACAGAACGTGTTTGAGGAAAAAAAAATGAAAAGAAACAAAAATATAAATAAGATCTTGAAAAGAAAGAACAAGAAATTGGAAAGTGAAAAATGGTCACATATAAATTACGAAAGCTAAAACTATAAAAGAACTTGTGATTCATAAAAATCAATTAAGATTTGAATATTTCCACATTACAATTCGGAAAAAAAGGCTTTTCAATTTTAAATGGCGATAATTAAAATTGTCATGAGAAATAAAAATTGGCCTAATTATTATTTCGCTTTTGGCTTTGTTTTGTTTTATTTTTCAGTATATTTATTCTGATGCACTTCTCCGACAATAAATAAGGTAATTACACATTACACGTGTAGGCGCACATCTACTAAGGTAACATGTGCAAATATATGCATGTATGCGTGTGCAAATATATACAAATATGCGTGTGTAGATATATGCATATACACATCCACAAATATTAATGTGACATCTTCATCAAAGCCTTTGTATTCTGCTTCAATGGATGACTTACGACATGTAGATAGAGTACCTACCGTAGCTTAATAATAAATACGTTTATCTGACATGCCACCTCACCAGAGTGCACTACAACTATTGTCTTCTGTTAAACTTTGCTAAACTTAATAATTAACAATATTTTCTACAGTTTTGGTAAGTTAAAAGTAATTTTATTTTTTTAATACCATATCCCTTCGTGGAGAAAGCGTTCATCGTTCTCTAGAGATAACCTTTTTTTATTACTCGTAAAATACCGTGACTTCCTAGGAAAGATAGCGGTGTTGTTTCTCGTTGCTTTCTCTACTGTTTGGAATTCGGAGTTGTCTTTCTTTTACAGTGGTTGCTGATAAGAAACAGGCCATACCCTTTCCGAGAGCATTAATGTGAAAGTGAATGCAAGTTAATAGCAAACGAAATTTGAATAAACATACTACTGAAAATCAAATGTCGACCTTCATTCAAACGCAAGGAATCAAATAGTTTTATTTATATTTACTACTTGCATTTCTGCATTCCAATAATTCCATTTTACTGTTAATTCATTCTAGTGTTACAACATTTTACTGAGTATCCCTTCATCTCTTACAACATTATACTGTAAATCCATTCTAGTATTATATCATTTTATCACGAATGCATTCTTGTGTTTTATTATTAACCCATTATTCTCGTAGCGTTCCACTATTTTATTTTTAATCCGTTCTTGTGTCATAGGGACACGTCGACGTGGTGTAATGGTTAACAAGTTTGTCTCACTAGACCAATTACGACTAAATAGTAAGTTTGTTCTTCACCGGGTTCCCCATGCTTTTTGCTACATTATTTTGCATTTGTATAGTTTGGGACAATTCTAGCGTTGCAGCATTTTACTCCGAACTCATTTTAACGTTAAAACTTTTTTACTGTGAATCCATTCTCCTTCTCTTTATATACCATTTTACTGTAGATTCGTTCTAGTCTGAAAACATTTTATTGGGAATATATTTTAGTATTTGAATTTTAGTAGTCCATGCCTTTTTTTTTAAACTTTCACCATTTGATCAAAAGTTTTTTTAATTAAATGTATTGTTTGTGTTCCTATCAAACAATAGCAGAGGTTCAATTCCTGTTGTGCGGAATTTTTAATCTCGCTGAAATAGGAAGAGTTTGTAGCGTCAATTTCAACAGTACTTGTCTCTGAATCCTGAAATCAGATCAACGCGTCCTTGATAATAAGATTGATTTAATTAAAAAATAATATTCCATTAGAAACAAAATTATATTCCCGATGTGAATTTTATTTACTTAAGGATTATTTATTCTAACTTGAATCGTTTAGATGATGTGGAACTGTATATTAAATTCTATTATCTTTCAGGACGGGGAATATCCCCACATAACCCCCTCTTTATTATCAGTGAATTGCAGTAATTGCCTCAGAAAGTAAGTTTGTGTTGTCGTTTAGAAATCAGAAGTTCCCGTCTTTTAGACTGTTTGCTACCCAAGACTAAAGAGATGGATACATGTCTTTCCGCAGGGCATTAGTGCGAAAGTGAATGCAACTGACTAGACCGGAATTCGATCTCGGCTTGCCGAGTTCACTTTTGGTTGCCGTTACACTACCTACACATAAACTGTGCCGATATACAGTTTTTGTTGTTAACCTCTGCCCTTTCGCCAAAAAACCTCTTGCTTTTCAGCAAGTCTCACATCTGTAGTTCGATATTCACGATTTTATTTTCAGAGACGAAATAAATGCTATTCTAACTGATCGGATTTCCCTCGGAAGATCTTAACCAAATTCAGTCAACGTCAATTAATAAAATATAAAAGGGCGGATTTATTATTTGTCAGGTTTTATTTATGGCTTCTTTCTCTGCTCTGGTCCTTATCTGGAAAATCATGTGACACTGTTAATGTTTCTGATTTACGATACGATGAAAATGGTTTTTATTTTTATCTTTATCAATGCATTATTGATAAACCCGCATGCGTTCACACATGTAAAGGCACAAAACTGAATATCGTCAAAAAAAAAAAATCAGCAAGCAGAGACAGTGCTTCGGATCACGATATAAGACTTCATACCGACTTAACAACGAGACATCAATATATATTTCAATATTTTCTGATGGGAAATGCAATAAATGGTCTACTCTTCCAAACATATAAATAAACTGTGGTAGATTTTATTTTACATATCAATGTTTTCATAATTAACTTATTATTGACCAACTGACGTTAGGAAGTTTTACAGGATGTACGCCTGCTTATGAGAGCAATATATCGCGTCAGTTTTACTTTTTCATGTCTTTCTTCATTAAAATTATTAAGAAAAATATTGGTTTAAGTCATGTCCGCTTTGGAGAACCAATTTTATTGACGAATGTATGATCGTAATTACTAATCATCTAGTGCAATTAAGAAGAGATTAGAAGTACACAAACATACCTTAGATTGTGCACGGAAATAGCAACGTACATGGTGGATTAAAGGAAAAATGTTGTTCTCCTCCATAGTTGTATGCAGTAAGAATAACATCTGAAATGTTTTGGAAGTTGGTTGGTCTGTTCTACGCACACCCGCCATATTCACCTGACCTTTCTACGACCTATTATACTCTTTTTTGATCGTGTATTAATAGAGTTTTATTAAATTTGTTCTATTTTCAAATATGATTTTGTCCTATTTTCGAATATGATGTTGTATACAAGGATTCCTGCTTCTTCTGTACGTTTTTATTTTATTTTTTATTTTTATTTATTTATTTTTTTTTTGGTTGTTTTTATCCAATTTCTTTTAAGCGTTTCAATCATTATCAAGAACCATGGGCTGTCATTGCCATAGGTAGGATTCCGTTGGCTACATCCTGGTATTTTACAGAAAGCTGAAAGTTTGAATAATTCCAGTGACATCATGTATAACGGTTTGTCGACTTGCTCGTGGACATTGAGCTGTTAACAGTCGTCTTTTTCCGAGATAGTATTTAGATTTTTAAAAAAATAGTTAAATACTCTTCTCTTGCTGATAGATTCTTTTTACTCCTGTGGCAGTGGAGACTTCGGGGGTTATTGACCCACGTTCGATGGCCTTCCTTCGGAGGATTGGCGCGATTGCGTCTCGATTAAGGGACGAGCCTCGCGAAACGGAGTGGCTCTTGCAGCGTGTCTCACTGGCGATGGTTCGAGGTAATGCTTTCTCCATCATTGCGGCTAGCAGAGGATAGAAAAAATTGTTTATAGTTACTTTTTTCAAACTTTTTTTTAATAAATAAATTTCTCATCTATAACGTAAAAAATTTACTTTACTATGAAATGTTGAACACTTTTTGTCTCGTCGATATCCTTTTTTTCTATACCTTAGTGGATATTTTACTTCTTAAGTGAAGTAAATATCTTCTGCTCGGATCTCTTTGTGCAGGAGAGTACTTTTATGAGCTAGACAAAGTGGCATGGTGTTTCGGCTTGTTCGACTACCCAGAATTTAATATTTTGGGTTAGCCATAGTGGGTATTTGAAGCCGGCACGACAGCAATAAATGTCGGCTGTTCCAGGCACACCTAAGATGATAAGTAGTAGTAGCCAGTCAATTGCGACAGCTGTTTTTTAATTAATATTTGCCCTGCTTCATACTTAAACATGAAAACAATAAACAAACTAAAAATTCTTGAAGCTATATACATAAAACAGTTGAAACCTAACCTGAACAAAATAAACTATGAAATCTCCACAAATATTCTTAAATGCCTATAATTGAAAACAGAAGCCATTGTTTTATAACAACGGTTTCCCATACTTAATACTTCTCGTTTTCACTCTCGTGTGGTCATGTGTGATGTCATGAGCTGCGGTACGATTTTCGATTCTAGCGTCACGTATGCACGACTTTGTCGTTGCTTGGAAATCTTCAATGTAAACAGAAACAGACTATCATCACTGTCTTGTCCGTGTATTGCTTAATATATTGTAATGTAATTGTCATCTTTGATAATGGCTTATGAAGGCGAAAGCTTAGATAGGATTAAAAAATATGTATCAATATTGTGATTTTCTTTCTTCTTTTAATGATAATATTAAGCTTATCAGACGATATGAAAAGAATTTACATAAAATAAATAGACAACACTTGCCTATATTATTTAATGAAACATGCATCAATATATATATATATATATATATATATATATATATATATATATATATATATATATATATATATATGAACTCTGGTCAAACAAAATCCCGTACATTTGATATGATTATAGTGGTGATGGTTTGTGTAGAATCAACCATGCCACACTTTTTGGGAAGAATCGAATACAGGTAATTGGTACATAGAGTGTGCTATGATTTCCCACACAACGTTCATCAGGTTTTCAGTCCAAAGTTGACATTCTCATAGCCTGATTGCCAGCTACGGCTAAAGTGCCAAGTCTGCCCTACTATTTAATCAATAGCTAGAGTTAGATGTGTGTGTGTGTGTGTGTGTATTTGTGTGTATGATCGCGCCATTTTCCAAATCCGAAGCAAACAGCAAAATTGTTTTGGAGTTCTTTCTTTACCTGCCCGAAAACATTTCAACATTTCCCATTGTATATACTTATTATTTTTTATAATTCTTTTTTTTTTTTTTGCCTCCACATGTTGTATTCCATCCCCGCCTCGATGTGCCATTAGCTGACACCCTAAGGTTTCAAGAACTCATACTTCTTCGAAGGTCATACCTATTTTACTTCATTATTTCGAACGTCATGTAAATAATTTCCACAATTTTTTCTACGAGGTTTTCTTACTTCTTTATGCAGAAATATCCATATTGCACTAGCTTGTTCCTGAAACTGTCTTCCATTAATTCTACCGGTTTTAAGAGCTTCGTCACTTTGCAGCCGTATGTAGTCAGCTTATCTAGCCAACGTTTATAATAAACAGTATTAACATTTACTTGACTGAATGACCGAGAAATTGTCATAGAAAATACGCGTCCTGTGACAGAGCATTTTACTTAAATATTTGTATCTATAAAAAAAAGAATGTATAAACTCAAAATTGTTTTAAAATAATTGTCGGATTTTGCCCCTTTCATAATGTGTGACACAATTTGTTTACATTTGGATACGCATCGAGCAGATATGAATGTACGTGAGAAAATCATTGAAAATTGTAGTTTAAAAACAGTGAAATCGACCTTGTTGACCTAACGCTCTTCTGTGGCCCAATCGGTAAAAGTACGTCAGGCTATATGATGGTTCCGTATAGGATATTGGTTCGATACCTGTCGGACAATTTCTCGGACATTTAGTCCGGTAAATGTTGTTAATACTGTTTATTATAAACAGTGCATTTATTAGGTCGGTGCAAAAATAATGTCGTTTTCTCACATTGTAACATATGTGAGAAAACGACATTATTTTTGCACCAACCTAAAAGTTAAATATTTGTATCTGTAAATAAGAAGGTATAAACATGAAAATATCTTAAAATAATTGTCGGACTTTGTCTGTTTCATAATGTGTAATCCAGTAATGTTTGTCCTTCTTTGGTTATCTAAGTTTAGAGCCACTAAATGTTTAATAAAAACCACTGCTTAATAAAAATCGAATTGATTGGTACATATTTCTCACTGCTTTTCTTCGTTTTTGAGGAAAACACATATTCTGAATTTTTAAGAATTGAGTTTGGTGATATGAAAGGATTTTGGAGTAAAACCAGACGTTTCCGAAAATTGCAAATCAGTGAGATGGGAATTTTTTTTTTTTTTTTTTTTAAATTAAACACAATTTATTTTTCGTTATATTGCAACCTTAAATTGTAAAGTTTGAAACCGTCTAAAAGAAATTTGAACTTTGTTTCTATTGGACAAGTAGAGAGAAGGAAATTAGGCCTTCATTCACCTGTGGATGATTTGAAACATTTTTCCTGTTGTGAATTTCTTTAAAATTAGGTTTTTATGATGAACGTTCTTAAAAAAAAAAATACTGAAAGGATTTTTCAAGTTTACTGAAAAAAAAGAAATGAACGACAATGGATAAATACGTAGGTGTGTATATATATATATATATATATATATATATATATATATATATATATATATATATATATATATATATATTGGGTTAATTAAGGAAAAGAATGAATAAATGGAAGCAAAGGAAATAAATAAAGAAAAAGAAATGAATGAAGAAAAAAAGTAAACAAAAATTAGCAAAAGAAAGAAAAATCAATGAAAAACAAAGAAAAGAAAGATTTTGACGTTAAAAAGAAAGAAAGCAGAATGTAAATAAAGAAAGTAAAAAATAATTGTGAGAAACTAATAAAGAAAAGAGGTAGAAAGAAAAGTCCAAATAGTAAGTTTTCAAAAATTAAGAAAATAATAATAATAATAAAAAAAGACATGATTTCTTTTTTCGATCTCCAGAGTAAATTGTCAGGTGAATTCGAGGTTCACTTATTGTATTTGACTTTTGAAGCACAGGTGCGCCAATATCCTGCATTGATGGAATGCTATATTATTTTACATTTGTACGCCTTTTTTAAATTTTTTTTTTTTTAGTTTGGGACTCAAGAAAATAAATTACAAATAAAATTACTGAAAACATAAAAATAATGTTTTTCGTTTTGTCCTGACTTCTTAATTGTTTTCTTTAAATGAAATTTTCGAAAACATAGTATTGGTAATAATTAGTCGAGCTTATCATTGCTGCTGTCAAAGTTAAGGAGCCTTTGTGGTTATAAAACAAATTAAAAAGTACTATAAATTTTATTTGAAAATTGCAAGACGATATACAGTCTAATCAATAATTTAAATTGGTAAATCAAGAGCAGAAAAAATCTGCTCTTGATTTAGCGTAGGGGTTTGCGAAAAATGAAATAATCATTTCTGTTGACTTAGGGTCTAGAAGGACTCATATGGCTTTGTAAAATCGCACACACACTCACACACATACGGCGTGAATCATGAAACAGACTGTCGCCACTCAGTTATGACCTCATTGATCATTTTCATATCTTACATTCACATAGTGTCTATCTCTAATATTTAGCACTTAAACCCATAAATAGGTCATAACTTGAAGCTATATTTTGTCCTATGTATATATATATATATATATATATATATATATATATATATATATATATATATATACATATATATATATATATATATATATATGTGTGTGTGTGTGTGTGTATATGTATATATATATATATATATATATATATATATATATATATATATATATATATGTAAAATTGTAAAATATATATAGAAAATAGGAAAGAACTAATTAGGTAATCCAAAGTTCTTTAGTAACAGAGCTTGGTACTTTAATTCAAATAATTATATTGAAGTTTTCGGCTCTTGTTTTGAAACATGAGAACCCTTATGTAGCGATGGAATCATATTTTTAAATAAAAAAATTATATATATATATATATATATATATATATATATATATATATATATATATATATATATATAAAGGTAAAATACAATGGGAAAACTCTATTATTACCCAACGCGTTTCGTCCAATATGGACTTTTTCAATGCAAAACGAAATGAATTTATTGAAAACAAAGTAACTATTAACAAAAACAACAAACAAAATGTCCTTAGCAACTAGAAAAATTTAGAAAACGCTATTGTATTCATATAGTCAACTGAAAACTACGCCAAGTACTTTCACGTGTAGAAAAATTGATTTTATTGTTGTGTTGACGGATTCAACCATTTTCTTTTGATTTCTTGATATAGCTGTGTACGTTTGCTTGGATGAGTAATAATAATGTTAGGAAAAGTGATAATCTACGCCCATTTAATTTTTGCCTTGAAAAAGTTCACATTGTACGAAACTTGTCGGGTAATAATAGAGTTTTGCATCAAGAGCCATTTGCCAACGTACCTCCAGCTGCATAAAGCCGGTAGAAATTAGGTGTCTGTGAGAGCCTGTCGAAAGTCTGCCCCATTTGTGAATGGTTTCCCACGAAGGTGTTTGTCCACGGAATGAAAGAGGTGGTAATCTGTAAACGCAAGATAACCGGAGTAATGTTAATGACACAGTGTCTCCCAGCCAAGTCATCGTATGCTATCCCTTGCCACTCGGGTCATATGAGAAACAGCACACCCTTGCGATTAACCAATGCTGCTTCTTTCTGCTTCAGTGAATGTTACACAAGTCCCAACTGCTACGAGTACAGGGTCACAATGATGGTCTGGCCCATTGGTAGCATCTTATAGTGCACGACTTGTTGACTAGTCCACCAGATGATGCATGATTTTGCATGGATATAAGTTAGTCGATGTATGAGGCACAGAATCTCGTGGTGACAATCAATGTCTAGCACGCCTGGGAGTGTCAAACAGGACCCACCGTTCGTTACTAGCGAGCACTTGGTCAAATATGTATACGTTGCTGTACCTACAAATCAACGAGAAACAGGCTGTTACTTATTAGTTTCCGACAGTGTGATGAACTTGTACGCCTTTCCTATGCGGAAGTCTGTCTGTTTCATTATAAACCTGGAAGCGTACGGCAAGCTCACACGGGTTTCGCTATTGTCCTCCCGTATTGCCACATTTAGGGCCTCATCATCCAGGACCTGTGGCCGGACACTACGGGGTTCATCACAAAGGGACAGATCTCCAGACCTGAATTTCTGAAACCAATATCTGGCAGTACGTTCACTCACAGCATTATTCCCAAATGTTTGACGCATTCGGCGATTCAATGTGACTGTTAACAAGATCACCTTAAAGGCATAAAGCAGACAACGCCGAACTAGCTTCTGCGACACTGCCATGTTTCCTCGCCGTTGCTATGACTGATGTTTGTGCGTGTGACATATAGAGAGAGAGACACTACCCCCACCCCGAGGTGCATTGCTAAAGTGCTAAAGAATTAGGATGAAGGTGCTAATTACTTGGGTAGAAGGGATTCCGGAGTAATTCCAGAAATAAGTTTTTTTTTTCTCTTATTATTTTTTTTTTTTTTTTCTCTTAATAATTGTTTCTGGGGTTGAGTTATTAGTTAATTAAATGTAATAATTCCAAAGTTATTAAGAGACGGATTCGTTAAAGTAAAGTTTGTGATAAATGGCAAATTGGATTTTTGGGTGGTCTGAATAGCGGAATTCAACCAGACGGGATAAGTGGTTTTGGCAAAATTTAACTATACGTTGTCTGCGGAAGATCCAGCAGGAGGTCCGAATCCGATTTTAGTACCTTGAAAACTGGTTGCCCGCGGAGATCCGGAGATTAGGCGGAAACACATGGTGGTCCAGGCGATTTGCATATTAAAATTCGGGGGCGGTGCCTAAAGATGGTTTAGCTCCGCCTCTCTCTATGTAAGCTGCCCGCACGCTTGAGTTAGTCAGATGAGTTCGGAGTTCGGAGATCAGAACGCGGAAGAGGCGGCTTGTTGGAATTTGCTGGTCTGGTCTGTTGGTTGTCCTGTGTCAAGAAGAGCGATCCAAACCAAAAGATCGAAACAGAACCCGTACGAATCCAGATAACTTCGTCAACAAGGCTGCGAGAAAGCAGACTGCTATATCGTAGGGTGAAGACGAAGATCCACGAATTACTTCCCTTAGATTAGCCGAAATTGCTTAGGCAGAAAAATTCCTACTCTCCCTCTCTCTCTCTCTCTCTCTCTCTCTCTCTCTCTCTCTCTCTCTCTCTGTGACTTTCCGACCCAAACGAGTGAATCTCGTTACGACATTTTGTACTCGTGTAAATTCTTCAGTAGAGACATAACAAACAGTGGCCTAAATAGGGCCCTTTGTACAGGAACAGGAGTTGCTTTTTTTCTTTTTTATCTATTTGCGGCTACGACAAGAAACATTTGCTACATGAATAGAGATTTCCTTTCAGCGAAATACCCAGCCATTTCCTTCCCTTGCCACCGGATCGTTCTGGGGAGATCGATACACTGCTGTTCGGATCAAGATTTCACAACGTGGCGATGGTGGTGGTTCCTTCAGTTCACCGGTGGAAGATCGGGTGGATTTCCTTTTCGCCCAGAACCACCGGGAGATAGGACAGAACTGCAACAGGCAGAGTTATTACGTTAGATGCGTAACCCACCTGAATAATGCATCCACAACCACCAACCTTTACCTGACACGTGACGCATAAATTTGTATATTGGCTAGTTTTGGTTACCTTGTACGAAGCTAATGACACCTGAATTGCTCTTTTAACATAATATTTCAGCTATAAAGATGTGCTGTTATTTCTGCGACGTCACCATAAAAATATACACTATATAGGGAGGATCAAATTGAGTATCTCTATGTAATGTATTCTTGTCGTGATGTAGAAAATGTATTGCATGTAGGTGTTTCTCTCCAATATGGCATCTCTGGAAGAGTTTACGCAAGTGCTTTCTCTCGCATGAGGGTTATTGCGAATAGCAAGTTTTCCGATGTTTATATCAATGCAGAAGTCCCCAAGTCTCTCTCCTCGATGCTATTTTCTTTCTGGTTGGAACATTCTCAGATCATTAATAAATACCTATGCAGATGAAACCACAGTTTATGGACGCTTTTCCACAAACGAAGATGATCGGAGCTTTGCAGATGATGCCACCTCAGATCGTGTTCTAAAAGTTCTATTTGGAAATAATTGTTTTGCAACTTTCAGACCTCACGTATAAAAACTCCTATATAAGATCAATTGCCAAAGATCCTAGGAAAAGGTCGGTTCATTCTATCGCTTGAAAAAGTACTTGACTCCCTCATAATCTCTCTTAATTAGACCGAAAATGGAGTAACGCGTTTCCCTGTCTGGGCTGGAGCTATCCAAACATCAGTTTCTAGCGTCAATAAAGTTCAAAATCGTTTGCATTCTCTCGTGAATGATGACTTATTTTCACTTTGTAACCTCTTTTCCCATAGATGCCACGTTGCAAAATTCTTGATACTTTATAGTAATTTCAATGGCTAACGTTTAGATAAATCCCCTTCATTTGTTCGAGCTATTCAAACCATTACCGGTTAAAAATGTCATTCCACTTCCACGAAGTTGAATCATCCTCATTTCCTTTATGTCCCTAATGTAAGAAAAAGTTCCACTAAAAACAGAGTTTGCCCAAGAACAGATCATATTTAGTGATGCTTCCCTGAACATTCCAATCTTGACACCTTCAAGACAGGGGTCAATAGATATCCTTTCTCCTTGTCTTCACAATTTCGCCACCTTTTCTTCTATTCGTTTTATTAATACACTCGCGATATTACCTTTTTGACACTAGTCCTCTAACATCCGTGATTTCAAGCTTTCTGTTGGGTGAAATTTAGTATAAAAGAAAAATAGTATATATATATATATATATATATATATATATATATATATATGCATGTATGTATATATACGTTGTGTATTTAGGCAGCAATCCTTCATTTATACATGTTTCATAAAAGATGACAGACAAGGTACTACGATTAAGCTTTTTTATTTATTTTTTTATGTTTGAAGTTTTCTTTTTTGGAAACAGAGTGTGTAGAAACTATTCAAATGTTCTGTAATTCCGAGCGCTTTCGGATATACTTTTAGCGAACGAAATAAAGGGTTCAGTACAACATTCCAATATTGTAATAAATATGGCAACAAAGATGAGGACAATAGTCCGAAAAATGTAAATAGTATACTTTTAGTCATTATCAAGGATGATTTTATTTTTACTTTTTAAATGCGTGTATGGGTTGTGTGTGTTTCTAGAGTTATAGGGATGTTTTATTTTCCGAACACATTTGGACAGTTTCTACACACTCTGTGTCCAAAAAACAAAACACTTGTTCGAACATAAGAAACATTAAATAAAAGGCTTAATCGTAGTAACTTTTCCGTCGTCTTTAATTAAATTCACACGCGCACACACACACACACACACACATATATATATATATATATATATATATATATATATATATATATATATATATATATATATATATACTTTAGATAGATATTTTGTTTATATGTGATATATGTATGTATTTCTATTTCCATATGCGTACATATGTGTGTACCTGCATTTGTTTTCGTAACACTGTGAGTTGAGCAGGTCTTTCGTATTATAGGCTCATCTGTAAACTAGAAAATCTTCTTTTCTCCGTTTATGAACTCAGTTTCTCAGTAAATTAAGTAATTCTGTTATATCGAACATTTCTGATTTTTTTTATCGAAATCACACAAATCTTAAAGCAAAAAGCTATTCGTCTTTATTCATTATTTTGTCGTGAAATTAAAACGGATTAAAAAAATAAGGAAGACAAGATGAAGAAAAGAAGAATAGGTTTTCAAGATAAAATAGAAATATGAAAAAATATAAGAAAATATAACATGCAGAACCTTGTGAAAGGATCGATTAGCCGTGACTGCTACAGTGAATTCGATATTCGTTAGGTGCCTTGTAGTCTTGTTTCAAGATATACTTAGTAAATATGTAGGCGCATCACGAGTCAATGTCTAAAAAATAGCTTTAAAGACCTTTATAACTGTAGTAAGATTGATCCACATCGAGTGATTAAAATGTGTAGCTTTGTCAACACTATTATCTTCTATGTGCTGTGTCCCTTCAGGACGTAGGCGATGATGGCTCTCCACAGTTCTCTTTACTTTGCAGCTCTTAATAACTTTTATCTTTTTGTTATCTCTCCTAAATCTTGTTCTGGCGTCCATTTATTCAAGCTCACTAAGGAGGTTATGCGTTGTTTACATCTGTCTTTCTTATGAGTATCAAATTTTCCAAGCCCTCTTTTCTCAACTCAGCTGATCTCATTTTCTATCCGTATGCAGGTGGTTTTGGATTATTCTAATACCCTTTTTAAATATGTCAAGGTTACCTAGATGTTCGAACAGCTCATGTGGCGTCATTTACCAAAACCCTTTTTCATGGTTCTTAACTCAAATAAATTTATTAAATACGTTGGATTTTCAATATGGCCCAACAATTAACAAATTAGTTTCACATAATTCTACTAATTTAGTGCGTTTGATCCTCACTGTGTGGTCTACACCTTTGGCCTTGTGTCCGAATAATCTAATCTTAGTAAATATAAAAAACGAACAACTTTCAGAGCAATAAAATATTTGCTAAAAAGAAACAAGAATAAAAATGGTGAAGGATTTCATCGTAAAAAGTGAAACTGAAGAAAATGTCTAAAATGAATGTAATTTGGAGGTAAATAGAAAAGGAAGTGAAAAGAGAGAAAAGCGAAATGACAAGCTAAAAGTCAAAGGCTGCTATTGATAGCGAAGGAAGTACCTAGGGGTGGGGTGGCTTTCTGTAATAAATGAGATGGACAAAGATTGATCATACTGATGCCCTTGGGAGCTCGACTAGTGCGGCTTGCTCCCTTGACTGGTTACTCTTGTTTAGATGAAGTGGGGGTGGGGAATACATAGACTTGGTGGTTAGTTTGGGCGGGAAATTTAGATTAAGTTCGCTTTCCTTAGCTTTTTCAGTTTTGTGTGGGATGGGTTTTTCAGTTTTGTGTGGGATGGCCACTGGAAAGGGAAGAGAAAAATGTAAAGAAAAAATGAAATCCCGAATGAAAATGAATGAATTTTGTGCTTCGAAGTTGGGTTAGGGTGGATGCAGGAAATAGGAATGGGGATAAAAGAAAGAAAGAAAGAAAGAAAGAAAGAAAACGTTGGCGAGTCAGAAGTGTGAAAAACAAAGAAAGAAAGAAAAAAGTAAGAAACAGAAATAAAGAAAGAAAAAATAAAAAAATTGAAAAAAGTTAGAATAAAGAAAGAAGAAAGAAATAAAGAAAGAAATAACGAAAGAGAGAATAAAAAATTGAGAAAGAAAAATTGGAATTAAGAAGAAAGTGAGAAAGAAAGAAAGAAAGAAGAAAGGAAAGAAAAAAGAAAGAGAAGAAAGAAAGAAAAAGAATCAAAAAGAGAAGAACGAAAAAAATTGAAAAAGAAAGCAAAAGATAGCACGTTAAAGTGTGAAAAAGAAAGAGTAAAAGCAAAATTGAAAAAGAAAGAAAATTAAGACAAAGAAAAGTTAATTAAGAATGAATAAAAAGAAATAGTAAATGAAAATAAAATCAAAAATTAGTAGTGATAAAAAAAAAATTAAATTTTGAAGACTAAGGATTTCAAACCTCATTCAAAATTCAAAAATTTCAATTTCAAGAGATCCCGCGGTCAGTTAAAAACAATTGTTATGTCTATATTTCTGATATGAGGTATTGTAATGATTTACACTCTTCACACTATTTACATTGTTCGGATTGTTTTCTTCTTCTTTGTCCTATTCATAACGTTTCCGTCGTTGTACTACCGTTCTCCTTGGAGAAGAAAAACTTGGAGATTTGAGTTACTGATGGGAAATAACTGAAACTGACATACCCGGAAGAGGCATGGCATGTGGAACTAGAACAATCCCCCCCCAATGGACGATATAAAGGGTTCGGTTTGAAATTCCAGTCAACTGTCAAGGCCCGAGCGTACAACGGCCAAAACGTCGTAAATATGGCAATAAAAAAGAGGACAACAGTCCGAATAATGTAAATAGTGTAAATAACAATTGTTTTAATGCAACTGATCTAGAAATATAAGAAAACACAAGTGTCTCTTCTCTGCGAATAAAAGCAACACGTATACTCGGTGGCAACATCGATTTTACCGCTGAGTATGAAGTCACTGTTTTTTTCCATTCTACATAGTGCTCGCTCGGTTTACCATCTCCGAGTTCTCACGGCTGTGTATATCAAATTCTACTAACCGAGCCTATTCTAACAAAAGAAGTATTTCATGTCTTCCTTACGGTTGAATGAGGGAATGTGGGTGTTTCTTTTTTTTTTTAAATTATTTTATGTTCTTTTGGAACTTTATAATTTTTTTTATCCGTAAATTTGTTTACAATTAAAATTTATTTTAATCGCGTTTCTCTCCTCATTCGTTATTATTATTAATGTGTCTTGATTGTGTTTGTATATCGCCAGCGATTACCTTTTGAAAAAGCGTTAGCCGAAAGCGCTCTAAATGTACAATATTGACGTCTATTTTGTTCAAGTCCATGTTCTATTTATCTCTCTCTCTCTCTCAATATATATATATGTGTGTGTCTGTGTGCAGTATGTATGTATGTATAAATATATATGTGTGTGTTTTTTGTTTGTGAGTGTATGCAATTAAACATCTGCATACGAATAAAACCGCACACAGCTCTGATTTACATCATTTATTCTGCATGTGTTCTCTTTATTTCTCACTGTCAACGACACACAAAGAGACATACACAAACACACTCTCTCTCTCTCTTTACACACACAGACACACACAAAAACACACAGACACACACACACACACATATATATATATATATATATATATATATATTATAAATAATATTATATATTATTAATATATATGTCTATATTTCTGAGATGAGGTATTATGTACACTATTTTCATTATTCTGACTATTGTCCTCATCTTTGTCGCCATATTTATCACAACGTTTCGGCCGTTGTCCGCTCTGGCCTTCTTCGAGTGGTTGGAATGTCGAACTGAACCCTTTATTTCACTCACTGGGGTAGACTGTTCTAGTTCCACGTGCCATGTCTTATGGATGTCAGTTATTTCTCTGTTAATTTCTCCACCGCCTTAATCAGGTATTGAACTCTCACACTTTGGGTCCTTTCACTGGATCTATGTGTCCTTATATATATATATATATATATATATATATATATATATATATATATATATATATATATATATATATATATATGTAAGCAAATATAAATGGATATAAATCCGACAGAATTCTGTCGGATTTATATCCATTTATATTTGCTTACATATATATATATATATATTAGAAATCGGATTTCCGTCAATACATCATGTGTGTTAAGCAAAGTCAAAGCTGGTCAGTCAGCACCAATATCTGGCGCTATAAGTTTGCCTGTCGTAATGGATAACGAATCGAAATTGGAAATCGGCGAGCTGAGTTGCAATTCCAGTTGCGTTCGTTATATTCACTTGGATGCAAATACATTCGGGAAAGGCATGAATCCAACTCTCCCCCACCTGGAGCTAATGGGCTAATTAGTAGGAAATGTATCATTAAGTCATTATTATCTTCCCCCAAATACTTTCATTCTAAAAATATTTTCTGCCTGTAAATAATTAGCAAAAGATTGATAAGCCGTCATAAACAAATCAATCAATGTACGTACGCGTTGCTTGCACACTCGCATGTCATCTCAAAGATTTTATCAACACAAATTTAGGCGATTACGCACGGACACATATGATGTCTGAAGACGTTTATTGCCTATTGCAATTGATTTCCATTGTCCCTAAATATTTTGACTTTCTGGCAGGTTAAAGATGTTTATCGATAAGTCGATTGGAATAAAACAGATATATTGATAGAAAGATTATGAACAAACTATGTTACATAGAAAGAAAGAAAGAAAGAAAGAAAGAAAGAAAGAAAGAAAGAAAGAAAGAAAGGAAGAAAGAAAAAATTTTGAGAAATCTTTGTAGAGATGGAATTGTTGTTTTGTTTGGAAATGACCTATATATATATATATATATATATATATATATATATATATATATAACATGTCCCAACATCAAGTAAAGTTTTATGGAGTCTTCACTATTTCATCAATTTATTTTGTTATTGAATAATTATATTAAGTTGCAAATACTTTTTTGTGTTTTACTTTCCCCACCCTCATCAGTACCGACGCCATTTCCAATTTTAATTCGACACTTTGCCGCGATATTGCGACTTGCATAATATCTGAACCGCATTTCAGCATTATTTAGACATTTCATTTTTTTTTTCTTTTTAAATTGAAATTGTTTGTGCCTCATGGGTGTGACATTAACTTTGGGTAACAATTGACTGAACAGAATTTCAAGCTTGTCTGTATTCGGCCGAGTTACAGTATTCGATTCTCCCAGTACTGAAGAAAATATTAGAAAGGAAAACTTTAGATAGGAATCTCACACAAAAAAAATTATTTTATTTTTTTATTTTATTTTATTTATTTATTTATTTCCTAAATTCCAGTTAAACTCTCGGATTTTTTTTTTTTTTTTTTTTTTGATCGGGAGTTTTCAACTAAAACACTTCCTGGAATTGACTGCTTCCTTCCCGTTCTCTACAGACATTTTACAGTCAAGATCAGACATTAGAAACATTCCCATTAACGGTTTTCTATCGAATTAATTAGATGACGGATTGTTTATTAGCTTTTTTTTTTTCAGGCCGATGGTCAGACTATTTTTGTAATACTGACAACGTCTAGTGGATACACTGTCCACTCTTATCATGCTAGGCCGCAATAATCTCCTGAGCCGACCAAGTATAGAAATAAATACAATATGGGAACCAGTAATAAGGAGTGCCAGAGAAAAGCAATGACAACAACAAAGTTGCAATATGAGCTTTGGTAGAAACATGTAATAATAACTGCAAAATTGCAATATGAGCAATGATAAAAATCGTTGCTGAAGACATTAGGTTTATAATACCCAGAAATTCATACCCAGAAATTCATACCCAGATGTCCTCAAGGACACATGGCACAGCGGATAAAGGCGTTGGTTAGATCCAGTGACAGGACCCAAAGTGTGTGAGTTCAATACCCGGTTAAAGCAGTGGAGAAATTTCAGAGGGAAATTAGCAGGAGATAACTGACGTCTGGAACTAAAACAGTCTACCCCAGTGAGCGAAATAAAGGATTCAGTTCAAAATTCCAACCACCTGAGGAAGGCCGGAGCGTAGAACGGCCGAAATCTTGGGATAAATATGGCGACAAAGAAGAGGACAATAGTCCAAATAATGCACTCTTATCATGTTGATTTTTGTATTCTTTGGTGGCAAGATTGGACAACCAGCAACTGAATGGTCAGTAGACCCAACATATTGTTCATATAATGTACATAGTAAGTCTGTACCATTCTTTATTATTTTTGCCTAGAAATTCCTGGTGAATTATCTTCCTTGTGAAACCATTATAAATCAAAACTAAAACAGAAATATACTGATCTGAAGATTTCGATCTTCAGTCTTGAACAAATAATCTCAAGATACCAGAGTAAATAGAATGTACAACAATATATATATATATATATATATATATATATATATATATATATATATATATATAAACATCATAAAGTCTATCCCGACAACTAAAAGACGATGAACCTCCTGATGAAGATGTCAGGAAACCTATAAAAGAATTTAAAAAAATTAAAATTCTCTGGAAACTGAAAACCCCCAAATCAATGAAATGAAAGTCATGAAATCCAGCTCTCAGCAATTATCTCAATTAATCGTTAATAAATGAAAATCTATACTAAAAGAAGTTTTCTTTCTAATTCCTTCCTAGGTAGATTGTCCCCTCGCAATGAGATGTTATAAAATAACAATGTAATGACGGGTAATCTACGTTTTTATTTATTTCTAATTATTTCTAATAACATGTCAATTCAGAACAAAGGCGACACTTTTTCTTTACGATCTTGGAATTGCTTAGAAAGGAGGCTTCCTGTCGTCTTCTAAAAAATTTGAAATTTGAAGTTGTTTTTCTTCAAAAGCACAGATAGAAACTCAAATATGTGCACCCACTAAAAATAACGTACATGATGATAAAAAATAATGTCGGTCTAAAAGTAACGTACATGATAATAAGAAATAATGTCGGTCTAAAAGTAACGTGCATGATAATAAGAAATAATGTCAGTCTAAAAGTAACGTACATAATAAGAAGAAATAAGGTCGGTCTAAAAGTAACGTATATGATAAGAAATAATGTCGATCTAAAAGTAACGTACATGATGATAAGAAATATTGTCAGTTTAAAAGTAACGTACATAAATAATAAATAAATGTCGATCTAAAAGTAACGTACATGATAAGAAATAATGTCGATCTAAAAGTAACGTAAATGATAATAAGAAATAATGTTGGTTTAAAAGTAACGTACATGATGATAAGAAACAATGTCGGTCTAAAAAGTAACGTACATGATGATAAGAAATAAGGCCGGTCTAAAAGTAACGTACATGATGATAAGAAATAATGTTAGTCTAAAAGTAACGTAAATGATGATAAGAAATAATGTCGATCTAAAAGTAACAATACATGATAATAAGAAATAATGTCGGTCTTAAATTGCCGTACATGATAATAAGAAATGATATCGGTCTAAAAGTAACGTACATAATAAGAAGAAATAAGGTCGGTCTAAAAGTAACGTACATGATAAGAAATAATGTCGATCTAAAAGTAACGTACATGATGATAAGAAATAATATCGGTCCAAAAAATAGTCTCTGACGCCAGAGGCTAGCAAGCGCTACCAAGGTCAGTTAATTATACATAGGTTAAACAAGATGTCTAATGTATCTGTTAATATGAACGCATAATTGCGCAAAGAAGGCAAGGGCGTTGGGCGGGAATTAGTTGACTATAGACCCATATCTCTGCTAAAGGCAGAGTTAAAAAATTTTAGCCAAAATCCTGATGAAGGGTTCCATTCAGCTGTCGCAAACTTGTTGTGACCCGAGCAGACTATAGTTGTGTGTGGATGAACATTTCAAAGCAACCTGCATCTGGTCCGCACGATCATAAAGGGTATAGAAGACGACGATGAATCCGCGCTAATCCATTTAGATCAGTCCAAGGCATTCGACAGGCTTGGCCATAAGTACCTGGCTGCTGTCCTGCAGGCCTCCAGATTCGAACCCGACTTCTGCAAGTGAATCAGCCTCCTGTATCACCCCCTCCCCGTAACGTACAGGTGAACGGAAAGCGATCGAGGTCTTTTGGGCTGTCTCGGTTGTTTCGTCAGGCTTGTCTGCTGTCTCCCTTACTTAAGCTTTGGCATTGGAGCCACTCCTTCGCCGGATAAAGGACAGGGCGTGAAGTCCGTCTCTACACGGAATCGCTGTCTCCAGGGCTCGAACCAGGTTTTCTGCGTACTCCTTGACGTATCTGTTTTTGTGTCGTGCCATAGCGACATTGAGGTAGTACAGAAGCCGCCTGAGCTGTACCAGAAGGTCACAGGGGCCAATTATGTCCATGTTCATCCGGCTTGAGGTTAGGTGCCTGCTACGTTTTTGATAATTACAAAAATTATGTTTGATAATTACAAAAATTGTGTTTGTTTGTTTGTTTTTTTCAATTGTGTAATTTTTACAAAATAAATTGATTTAATATATAACCAAAATACTTTAAAACCTAATATAATGGATATTAAGGATGTTTATAAAAATATTAATAAGATTATAATTTTATTCTTTAAGTAAATCAATTATTAATTAAATAAATACTCATAGGGAATACGTACGAGTTTTGCCAGTACAGAAATAATGATGAACGTCAAAATAAGGATGCTTCCTGTTAATTTACCGCAAATAATGTAACGTTAATTCACACCGAAGTAATTATAAAAAAATTTTTTGTTTATTTATTAAATTTTTGGCACTTTTACATTATTATTATATCATTAATTATTATTATTATTATTATTATTATTATTATTATTATTATTATTATTATTATTATAAATTTAAAATCAAAACAACTCCAAACCTCAGAATAAAATAATTATCAAAAATCAGAGAGTCATTTCGTAAGTGCGGATGATATTCGAGGTATTGACAAGGAATATTTTACAATTTAAAAAAAAAAACTGTTTTGGGCTGGTTTCTCAGGGTGAGCGCGAATGTAGACCCCACAACTGGAAATAGCGCATCCGAGTCACCAACCTTTGAGGTGATCATAAATGTCAACCAAAGCGGAGAGCAATGGAAGGGCCTCACTCTGGGAGAATTTGTCGTGAGGCTTAGTAAATTCAGACAGAATTTAGAAGCTTGCATTCTTTATGAAGCTTGAAAAATTTCGGGACGACATAGAGGCTCGATATAGTTCCTCTATCAAGTATAGCCATTCATTCATGTTCGAACTTAGAAGACAGTTTCTATTTGATGAGAAGGGGAAGATTTTGTTGATGTGGTAATCTACTGCAGTGAAGTAAATAAACATCTTTCAAAAGATCAAAACCAGAAACGTATTTTTTTTTAAAAAGAGCAATTGAAGTCTTTCGGCGCTAAACGGTCTGAAGCACATATATCCTGAAGGTAGTTTCGGTATTATAAGGTTGGCGCAGGTTCGAACCATTCCCAGAGCATTTTTTAAAGAATCTTGTGTGTGTGTGTGTGTGTATGTAACAGTAATAAAAGTAATATATATATATATATAGGGTGCGATGATTAAATTGTTGCCATTTTATATTCTTAATTTCGCGCATTTTTTTTTGTTTTTGATTTTGTCGACTGCACAGTATAGTAGGGTCAGTTAGGCACTGTCTTTGAGAAAAACACCATCATGATGCAATTCACTCCGCCAAGAAAATTGGCTGTGCTGCTTGGTATTTGCCCCTAAATCTCCAATACGGACATTTCAGAGTGTTTGGGTGTGTAGCAGAGCTGTTGGAGAAAGGATTCGAAAGATAATAAATTGACAGACTGAATAGAAACAAAAAAGTAAAGTTCTTGATTTAAAATAAAGCCAAATTTTATTTCTGGCAACTAATCAGCAACTAAATACAATACATTTATAGAATAATGATAGATAATTTCGTGAATGTGCTGAAAATATCAAACAACGCTTAGATGTCTTCTAAGGTGTGAAGAGTGTTCATGTAAATGAATAATTTAGTAGTCCATGAAATAAGAAGTATAAATAAATGCATTGCAAAAGATCCATAGGAAGTGTCCGTGTATTTCATATATTTTCTTGAATGAAAGTTTTCTAATTGCAACTCTGACACGTTAGTACCTAAGTAATATCAATGAAAATTTCAGTTTGGTATTATCCCTGACGAAAGAAGTTGAGTTACAGTTGAAATCTTGTAGACATTGATGATTGATTAACGTCGTTGAATCACAAAGCAAATATAGTTCGGGTCAAAAGGGAATAGACTTCGTAGTAAAACTCTTTGACGTTAGTATCTATACAAATAGATTAAATAATTAGTCCTTGGAGAGGAAGAGTAAATCCATTGTGTAGTCTTTAGATAATACACCCTCGAGGAAAGATAAACCAAAGTTCGTTGATAAAGCACAAACGAAATCACTTAAAATCCTTGAGTTGTGCATGGTAAAGTATAATCCATAAAAAATGCATTCAAAATGTCCGTATGTTGATTGGTAAGTCGGGAAATCAATCGTACATGCCGGAAATGGCGAGGTGCACAGAAAACAGGTTGATGTCACAGAAGACATGGACGCATGGACGATTAGTTTTGCACAAGAAAACTGACATGCGCAGAAATAGTCGAACGCTGTTTTTTACCGCCAAGTATCGACGGGAAAAGAAATTGAACGTAACGGAAATGGTGAAATGCTAAAACAATGGTTATTGATTCGAATATTAAAAAAATCAAATGAAAAATTTAAAACATCTCACCTTATCCTCAAAAATAACAACACACCAGCAAAGTCAAAATTACAACGAACGAACATTATGAATTCAAATATCCCTTAAGGATCTGTCTTCCTGATCAATCCGAATTCATAAATAATTACATCGGTCACACGACTACATGCCTTTCCAGACGCCTTACGTTGCACCTATCCGACCACAGTTCTATTAGAACCCATTTAAACACACACACAAACGTACCAGACTCCATCCGAAACATAATAGTAGAAAATACAAACATAATAATCTTATCCACCTGTAAAAAAATGATTTAAAATAATGGAAACCTTAATAATAAAAAAGAAACTAACACTTAATAACATTAACTAAGAACACTGTCACAAAATGCTAACTGTTCGGAAAATAAAACATCACTATAACACTAAAAACATGCACACAACGAACACAATTAAACTGAAAAAAATAAAATCATCCATGATAATGGCTAACAGTATAGCCAAAAAGGCTCGGAATTCTAGAACATTTGAACAGTTTCTACATACTCTGTGTCCAAAAAAGAAAACACTTGTTCGAACAGAAGAAAAATTAAATAAAAAGCTTAATCGTAGTACCTCGTCTGTTGTTTTCAATGAAACGTGCATAAATGAAGGATTGCATCCTATATATATATATATATATATATATATATATATATATATATATATATATATATATTTAATATAATTTTGTATTAATCTCCTGGTAGTGTTATTAACATCTTGTACGGATGTATTGGTATTTGGTTGGTATTTTGATATTTTGCATTGATTGGTTATTGTTATTAACATCTTATATAAAGAATCTTTAGTCAAGAGTTGCATATTAACTTACCAAGTAAGTTTATACGTTTGAATTATTTACTGGTTTCTTAAAGAAGCTATTTATTTATCAACTATAATTTTTATGTAGAAAACTAACAAAGCATACAACTTGCTTAGCATTTGGTTAAATTACCACTCCATTTTTTCTTAGGAAATTACATTTTCTGGTGTTTATAATATGTACCCATTTACATTTACCCATTGGCTCCTGTTTAACGTTTGTGATGCCACTGATGGCAAATCTATGGCTCATGATTCATTTATGAAAAGTAATTTATTATTTTTTCATCTCTTTGTTTAAATTTAACGTAGGTCATATTCGATTGTTTTATCTGAGTATAGCCCACAAACCTTATAACCACCCCACTTTTTCTTTTTTCTTTTTCGTAAAATGAGGCTGTATTTTGTTTTTAAATATCACTCGCTAGTTATTTAAAATCGCCTGATGAGATGCATTGATACACAACGAAACACGATTGCAATTGTGTAGCGATTTTGAGATGTTTTCGATGCAATATCCTTATATATATATATATTGTGTATTTAGGCAGCAATCCTTTTTTCATGCACATCTCAATGAATACAACAGAAAAAGGTGCTTTTATTTAGTTTTTTATACAATTTCTCATGTGATCTAATTTTTTTTTTCTTTTCGGATGATAAATTAAAAACTGTCTGAATGTTCTTTTTGTCCGAGTGCTTCTGGCTATACATTTAGCCATTTTCAAGGATTATATTTTAACAGTGAAAATTAGAAATTGTTTGTTGTATGTATGTTTTATAAAATGTTTTCATTTTTGTTTCAAAACACGGTCAAGATATTATGTCCATGTTCAAAGTTAATATTAGTAAGAGTTGGTTTGCTTGTTTTTATTAATAAGGCTTCCATTATTTTTAGCCTTTTTTTTCTTTTGCATGTAGATGATGCTATTATATTAGTGTTGTCAACAAGTATGTTAGAAACAGTGTCCGGTAGGTCTCCATGAATATTTAAATGAGATCTAATTGAGCTATTGTTAGAAAGGTGTAGAGTTAGTCTGCGTGTCAAACATGTTTAATGTTGCCTATATAATTATTTACGAATTTTGATTGATCAGGAATACAATTCCTTAATGTGTTTATATATATATATATATATATATATATATATATATATATATATATATATATATGCACACACATAGATAGATAGATAGATAGATAGATAGATAGATAGATAGATTCTTTGGTTAGTAAATATTAAATACATATATATATATATATGTGTGTGTGTGAGTGTGTGTGTGTATTTGTATGTGGGTGTGATAGCGGCTCGGAAAAAAAAATCGAAGAGTCGAGTTCGTTATATTGGTTTTATGTGCCGATATCTTTGCTAAAGAAACCATCTCTTCGCCTCTGTTTGCCTATGGGTTAAATACAAGGTCAAATCGGGCTATAAAACATCGGCTGTCATCCAGTCTAGGAAAAATCTTAATTCATAAATTGAGGAGCATCGGTTGAAAACCTTTTGGTACAATGTGTGCACCAGCATTTTCTATTCGGGTCTTTCGAATACAATTTCGAATTGGTTCTGCACAAACCTTCATCACTATACTCAAAACATAACTACGGTCACTTTAAACGTTATCATTAGTCGATACCCATATAAATTAAAATAAACAGAACATTTACTCAAACTTTTGACTACATAACTACTAAAGATAATTTTCACATCGATATAAAATCGCTGATATAATACTTATAAGTAACATTTACTTAGATATTATTAATAAAATCCAAAGAAGTATCAGCAATATTATTGGTCCTGACCTGACACTTCGGTTTCTGTAACATACGCACCATCGTAACGTAGCGTCAATGTGACTGTTCTCTAAATGTTCAGGTGAACTTTCCGCTATATTGATTAAACTTTATGAATTTAAATGTAGTACACGATTAGCGACAAAGGTCACATCAAATTACAGCCGTGTTGGCGAGATGCAGCCGTAAGTTCTATGCTAACAGTTACTTCTCTCACACTTCTCGCTTGTGGAACTCTTTTCTAGCTCCATGCTTTGCAGTCAGCTTTGATCCTCAAAAACTTCAATGCAATGTCAATCGTTATCTATTGTTTTCTTCATTCCTCTACTTTAACTGTTCTTACTCCTTAATAATGTTTATCTTTTTTCTTATTCTTCCAAATCCAGTAACTCCTTGCGTCGTAGTGGTTTTATTGCCTTGCTCGCGGTAAAATGATTAAAAATGTATTTCGAGGGACTAAAGTTTACTGAATACATTCGATTGGGCCTATCAATGTTGACAGTAGGCTTTTATCAACTTTCCCTGGTAAAATAAGGTAATTATAGGATCACTGGCATGTTCAGATGATGTAAGAATCCTCTCAGCACAGATGATACACTTTCTAAGTAGATCTCTGAGTGAAGATACTTTGTTTGAGCACATAGCTGTTGATCGGCTGAATCTAACCAGAAGTGATTACACTGGTAAAAAAAAAAGAAGACATTTTTGAAATGGTGACGAGAGACACCAAACATATTTTTTAGCTAATTTGAGGGCGTTGAATCTGAAAATGACCTTCTTTTTTTTTGTTGGTTAGCTACCGTTTTTGCTGTAAAGAAATGTTTCATTTTTGAAAAAAAAAAGCATTTTTCTCATTTTTTTTTTTTGGTGTATATGATATTGACAAATGGTAATATTTCTTAAAGTAAAATTGAAGAAACGTCTCAATATTAAACCCACAAATATTAGTCTGCTTATTGAGAAATACTATTTTAACAATAAAAATCAGGCCTTAAGTATTTAGAAATAATACGACTAGATATAAGAAGATCAACAAGTATTTTCATCAAATCATTTAATAAAATAACAGCAGAAATAAAACATTCGTGAACGTAAGAACTATGGTAAAAAGTTTCTATTTCTTGATTGTCATGTTCAATATTTGAGTTCCTTTTGATACTCCAGAAGTATCATGTATAATGGAATAGGTGCATTCAATTGGGATATCTTTAGTTGGATTTTCTTTCCAACTGTGAAAACAAAATGCTCACAGTGTGCTTGGTTTCCTTCTGTAGTGAAGGGATAAGTGTAATGGGATAAATTTATGAATATTAAACAAAATATTTTAGTGTTTCAGTTTTTAATGTCACCTTAATTATATCAGGTTTACTAAAGTGTATTTGGAAACTTGAAAATTTCGGTACTTCTATTTTAAAAGTTTTGAATCAAAAACACTTTTTTTCTCATAAAAATAGATTTTTTGTTTTGTTTTGTTTTTTTTGGGGGGGTGGGTTCAGGTGGCTGACATAAATTGCTCGGCCTATCTGAAAATTGATCGGTTTCTACGACCTTTATTAACTAAATTTTTCGATCAGCCAAGTTCGTAAATTGATCTTTTTTTCCAAAATATGCAATTTCAATAGAGCAAAAATGGTAACTAACCATGAAAAACTAAGTTCATTTTCGGAATCAGCACCATCAAATTAGGTAAAAAATATGTTTTGTTTTTTCGTAAAAAATGTTTTGGTTTTTGTTATACATATATAACACCACGCAGATTTCTAAGTGCCTGTACGACCTTGCTTTATGTGAAATCATTTCTTTCTTAAAAATACAGCCAAATATTAAGCACATATCAATTTTCTATACTTAAGCCATGTTAAACAAAAACTGATTAATAATGGCTCCCCATATTATATCGTCGATGAACAGACTTTGCCTACGTAATTATACAATAATTTTTCTAAAAATGGTTTGGTTTTATTTCCTAATTGTTTGCTTTACAATCCCCGCCATTCTATGCCGAGTATTGAAGCGTTTCAATTTTAATAAAAGTAATGACCGCAGCTATAATGTAATTTCCTCGCAGAT
Source organism: Acanthosepion lycidas (assembly GCA_963932145.1). Lineage (NCBI taxonomy): Eukaryota > Metazoa > Mollusca > Cephalopoda > Sepiida > Sepiidae > Acanthosepion > Acanthosepion lycidas. The sequence goes on along the minus strand of OZ010577.1, from coordinate 130,251,107 downwards.
TCAATCGAATGTCTTTAACTACACACATGCACACACGCAAAACCATATAGATATGCTAATGTACTACTGGTGGCCATGTTGAATGTGTCTTCATCGCAGCGGTCAGCATTCATGATATGATTTTCAATTCTACAAACATATTTTTGTGCAATGTTATGCTACGTATTGTGTTGCGCTCACCTGAGCACCTAACGACCAAGAAATCTATTAAACACTATGGCCTTGTAACAATTCTGGACTAAGGTCTGAAGAACATCTTCAAGCACAGGCACACGTATACACACACACTTACACACACGCACGTATAAACAATTACAAACACATTTTGCACATTTACATACACATATAATTATATGCTTTCTAAACATCCCTATATTAGAGATTTCAAAGATATTCCTTTAGACACATAATCACATGTGCACAAATACACACGCAATCACAAACAAATGCATACACAGATATACACACGCATACATATAACTGCATGATGAAAAAAAATTTCACTGGACTAAGCTAAGGTTAGTGAACACATTCTATTGGGCTCTATCAAGGTTGACGATTGACTTTTATTCATATTGCATGGAAAATAAGTATTTTTATAGGAGAGATAGCATGCTCTGATGATCTAAGAATCTTCCCAGCACAGATACTACAGCTTCGCGTGTAGATACCTTGTCTCGAGGTCTGAGTACATAGTTGTTAATCGGCTGGAGTACAGAGTTGTTGTGTATGCTGCAGGTGGCAATCTTTTGAATGTTAATTGAGTAACTGAATGTTAACTGAATAATTGAATGTTAACTGAATGTTAACTGAATGTTAACTGAATAATTGAATGTTAACTGAATGTTGAAATTAATATGTTCAGTTCTCACTACAATCCACAAGACCTAGTGTAAAACTATGCTAAGTCGTCTTTAGAAACATACCCATACACACACACACACATTATATATATATATATATATATATATATATATATATATATATATAAGGCAGGATGTGTGTGTGTAACGAATGTTTTGTTTTTTAGACAGTTTCGGTGATGGCGGTAAGCATATCAGCTGTAGATCGGGCAAAGCGGAAGCCATATTGATTGTCTGAGAGCAGATCATGGGATGTGAGATGGCTAACCACCTCAGTATTGATTAAGGCTTCGAAGACTTTGCCGAAGATGGGTAGGAGACTCATAGGACGGTAGTTAGAAGAGCCAGAGCGCTCGCCAGAGTTCTTGAAGACAGGAACAATCGAAGAGGACTTCCAGCAGTCAGGAAAACAAGATTCCTTGAGGCAGTAGTTGTATAGTTTAGAAAGGGCAGGCGCCAGTTCAGGCGCGCATTCTTCAAGACAATGGCTGGTATCCCATCTCCACCACTAGCCTTGTTGTCGTCTAAGTTGGATATAATGCCCAATACCAAAGACGGGGTTATGTGTAACCCACTCAATAGGGCCTCAGTTCTAAGAGGGAAGTCGGGTATGGGTACACCGGAAGAGTCGAGCGTCGAGTTGAATGAAAATAAATTTCCGAGCAAAGCATTATATATATATATATATATATATATATATATATATATATATATATATATATACAAACATAACTACAACTACAAATATATTCAGGTATACATACTTACCCGGAAACATTCATACACACACACACACACACACACATATATATATATATATATATATATATATATATATATATATATATATATATATATATACAAAACTTAATGATATCAATTATGAACATGGACACAATATCTTGACCGTGTTTGAAAATGAAAACATTCTATACATACATAAAACAAGCTACTTGTTGCTAACAGTTCATATATTTCAACCTTAAAAATAAGTAAATGCCTAACTGAAAGCGCTCGGAAAGTTTTTATGTAATTTATCGTCCGAAATGAAAACATTATAAGATTAGATAAGAAATTGTATAAAAAACTAAATCAAAGCAACTTGTCTGCCGTATTCAATGAAACTTGCATATATATATATATATATATATATATATATATATATATATATATATGTTTGATTTAATAAACTACAAACATTATGTCTGCTTATTTTTATCATAATCATAATCACGCATATTTTCCTTATATTACAATTGAATAATTATAACCGAAAAATATTCGTGAATATGAAAGGATTATGACAAAAATAAACAGAGATAATGTTCATAATTCAAAATCTAAAAGAGAATTTTCTGCCTAAATACAAAAATATGTCTGTAGATAGATAGATAGATAGATAGATAGATAATTTGACAAGAAATATAATATTCTTTTTTACTATTATTACTGTCCCCATAGCCTGCGTGGGCAAGATAGACATGGGAAAGTCGCTTTTATAAATGAACAGACTCTTTTGTTCCTCAAATATCATGATATGCCTGTAACGAGACATTTATTTGTCATAATGCTTGCATAATAATATATGTGTTCGGGCTTGCATGGTTGATAAAATATTTGCTCCAACCCCCTTTTCAGTGGCGTCATTGGTTAGTGTTGAAATTTTCGAATGTTAATTTAAAAAGGAAACGAGATTCTTTCTGCTTGGAAAACTGATGCAACATTATCTTCCTGTATTTTGATCCCTAAATTCACGCACAGGCTGACATTTTCTTCTCGATTTGAGGACTGGAGCAACACAATCTTCTTGGCCCACATCGGCTTTGCTCAGCTAAGCTTTGTAAATACATAAATGCATGTATGCCTGAATGTATGGGATCAAATAACGTAAAGAATATTTATTGCTCGAATGCCGCATGTAGAGTTGATAGAGATAACATCTGAGTCGTAATATTTTCTGTCTATCTTCAGAAGTTAATACTTTTAACAAAACTTAAAACGCTTGTTTACTTAACTTATGGGTAGAGATGTTATGGAATTTGCATTGCACTTGGATGGGTATATACAGAAGTTTTCAATCCCTATTTCTGTCGTATTAGAAAGAACAACAGACATCTATATATAAGAATATTACCCGTCAAAAAAGATGGCATATATAAAATAGATATTTTGTTAAGACCTTACTATAATAAGATAGGTTTCTTATTGGTGTCATCAAATATATATTTACAGTGATATATTGTTGCTGTAACCTGTTCTTTTAAGGAATCGGTTTTTTCGCCCGCTGTCTTTGTATCATCAAACAGTCCGCCATTGCGATAAAATAACACTTAGCCTCGCCAATGCAAAGGAAATAACTGTCGTAGACTAATGTTTTAGAGACAAAAATTACAAATCTACGTGGTGTTATATATGTATAATCACTTCTGGTTAGGTTCAGCCAATGAATATCTAGTTACTCAGTCTCGGGGGAAGCTATCTTTAACCGGCGCGATACTTAGGAACAAAGTGTAGTATCTGTGCTAAAAGGATTCTTAGATCATCTGAACATGCCAGCCCTCCTATAACTACCTTATTTTACCAGGGAAAGTTAATAAAAGCCTACTGTCAACATTGATAGGGCCCAATAGAATGTATTCACTAACCTTAGCTTAGTACAGCGGAATATTTTTTTTTTAATCATTTCATCCCAAGCAAGTCAATAAAGCCTCTAAGACGCAAGGAGTTACTGGGTGTTGAAGAACAAGAAAAAAAGATAAATATTATTAAGCTGCAAGAAGAGTAAATAAAGAGGAATCAAGAAGACAATAGATAACGATTGACATTGCGTTGAAATTTTTGAGGATCAAAGCTGACTGCAAAGCATGGAGCTAGAAAAGTGTTCCACCATCGAGATGTACGCGAGGAGTAAATGTTAGCATAGAACTTACGGCTGCATCTAGCCAACTCGACTGTAATTTGATGTGACCTTTGTTGCTAATCGTGTACTACATTTAAATTCATAAAGTCTAATCAATATAGCGGAAAGTTCACCTGAACATTTACAGAAAAATCACAATGAAGCTACGTTACGATGGTGCGTATATGACGGAAACCTCGAGACAAAGAGACTTAAGAGCAAAGTGTAGTATCTGTACTAAGAGTATTCTTAAATCATCTGAGCATGCCAGCGCTCCTATAACTACTTTATTTTACTATAGAAAATTAATAAAAGCCTACTGTCAACATTGATCACAAGCCTACTGTCAACATTGATCACAAGCCTACTGTCAACATTGATAGGGCGCAATAGAATGTATTCACTAACTTTAGCTTAGTATGTCGGAATATTTTTTTAATCATATCATCTCAAGTAAGGCAATAAAGCCACTAAGACGCAATGAGTTACTGAGTGTTAAAGAATATGAGAAAAGAAAAACAATTACGTAGTGAAACCAAGAAAAACACAGGAAATAAGAAGACAGGAAATAAGAAGACAGGAGACAATAATTGATTTTGCATTTAAATATTTGAAGATCAAAGTTGATTGGGAAGCAAGAAACTGGAAGAGTGATCCACAAGCGAGAATTGTGGGAGAAGAAAGCGTTAGCAGTTAGATAAAAGAAACGATTACATCTAGCCATTTTAACGGTTAAATTATGAGAGCTTGCCACCGATCTAGTATAATACTTAAATTCATAAAATCTAGGTAAGAAAGAGGAAAGCTCATCAAAACAACTCCTATGAAAGTATTTATAGAAGAGGCAAAGGAAAGCTACATTATGGCGATAGGAAAGTCACTGAAGATGAGATACCAAATCAGGACCAATAAGACTGCAGATTCTTCTTTGGATTTTATCAAGAATTTATGAATATATAGCAGAAGACCCAGACCAGATGTGTGGGCAATATTCAATACATGAACGAATTGTAGATGTCAACAGTAAAATGTTAAGACCTTGCCGACAAGTGTGTTTAAATTCATAAAGTTAAGACACTATTGAGAAATGTTCATCAGAACAATTGCCATGAAAATATTTATAGAAAAGGCACAGAAAAGCTACGTTATGGCGGTGAGAAACTGAGTGAAACCGGGATGATGGTCATGTTCAATAACATTGTAATATACTGGATGATTCAGTTGCAAGTGGGAAGTATTTGTCTGTTATAAAATTAAGAATCTTATTCGGACAGTTACATCGTGAGTCTGTATAGAAAAACACCAACGATCTCAATTATGAACTAATCCAGTAAGGCAATCAGTGCAGGTACGCTTTTAATAAGCTTTTTATAATAGAGTTACAAATAGCAGAAAAGATGATTCATCCATTCCGCTACGCCAATCTTCCAAAAGTATAACGTCCATGTTCTGAAAATTATTCTTCGAAAACTCAACTTTTGTTAAAGATCGAAGACCAAACAACTGTACCTGTAGAAAGTACGCAACTACTTCACCAACAAACAGACCTTTTCATTGTACGAATATATTTGTTCATTTATTTTTGCTTTTTATAGTTTTTTGTTTTATATTCGTGTCTATATTTGCAAATTCCTACTACGCTACCTACAATTACATCATCAAAAATAGATAAAATCCCATAACGTATATAGTAAACTTTATTTCAAGCACAGTAACTTATAACGAAAGAAAAATATAGGAAAAGAAATGCAATACTGAGTACTAAATATAACTAACTAAATATAACTAACATACACACAAACACACACACACACACACACACACACACATATATATATATATATATATATATATATATATATATATACATATATATATATGGACCCAAAAATGTATGTGGGTATGTGTATATATACGTGTATGTCTGTGTGAGGAAATGTGAACTTATTTGACGGTGCAGTAAATTTAAAAAGATCAAGGGCATGCCCATTCGTTTCTTGTTAAGAGAACAGTGCTATATATGTAACGCTAAAGACTCGACACTGAAATAGAATGACAATAGTATATATATATATATATATATATATATATATATATATATATATATATATATATTTATGTGTGTGTGTTTGTGTGTGTTAAATATATATATATATACATATATATATATATATATATATATATATATATATATATTCTCAAACGAATGGATGTGTATCTGTGCCTAAGCTTAGATTATTTATATGGGTGTGTTTATACAAACACACGCAAACATTCAAACACAAAGAAGCATAAATAGATCCATTTTTTAAAAAATAAACCAGTTTGTCTGCTGATCGAAAAAGCGTGCGTGTATATATATATATATATATATATATATATATATATATATATATATATATATATATATAAGTGTCCCCTCTGAGTGTTGTCTAAAAAGTTCACTTTTATATTTACATAAGCTCTATCTCTGATATTGAAACACCTTATCCGATAAATATAGCACACCTTAAAACTATATTTCTTCATATATATATATATATATATATATATATATATATATATATATATATATATATATATATATCTTTATCCCATAAATATAGCACACCTTTAAACTATATTTCATTATTATATATATATATATATATCTCTGTGTGTGTGTGTGTGTGTGTGTGTGTGTGTGTGTGTGTGTGTGTGTGTACGAACGCGTATACAATTTTTTGCCTCGGGTCATATTTAGTATGTCTGTCCTGAATGAACCAAAAAAGAAAAATACAATTTGGACTAGAATTTTTTGTTGTCGGTTCAAACGAATTTTGTTCTCAGGTTTTTGGGGATTTTGTGCTGAGAAGTTTAAAAAAGTTTAAAAAAAAACAATCAAAGGAAGGGATAAATGATGCCTTTTAAATAAATTTGTTTATAATTCTTTAGGGATTAGAACTGAATAAGGATTGTTAAATTTCCTAGCACTCATTTCTTTCACGGACCTTACAATCTTTCTCCATATTTTTGAATAACTGTATTGAGAGAAAAACTAATGCATAAATGTCCATCCCGCAAAATATTTAATATCTAAAAGAAACACTAAACTAATTAAGTTTTTTCTTTTTTTTTTTTTTTACAAGTTTTCAGATAAGAATTACTGAAAAACCCTTTGAGTTATTCCGATAGAAAGAAAACAGGTTAAAATTGTTTTTAGTCTGCCCCACTGTCTTCCAAAATTATCAATGTTGAGTGGAAAATGATGTTTCTTTCCTTCAGCAATGGTAACAGCATTCATAATCTGATTCCATCTTCAAAGTCCATTCTTGAACCATCGAGAGAATGGTGTATGTTTAAAAAAAGGAGAGAACAATAGAGAAGAAAACTGGATGAGGAGGTCACAACAGCATGAGTGATCATCAATTTAACTTAGAGATAAAGATATCAATTAGAAAAGATCCAACTCAATCATTAGGGCGTTTGGCACGTGAGAGTGGATTTTCAGCTATGACAGTTCAAATAGAAGTGAAACAGGACGTGAAAATGCTATTGTACGTGCAACGTGTGAAGCAAATTGTTACTCCAGGATATAAAGTTAGAAGGTAAGAGAGGTTGAAGATCACCTTGAATAAGTTAGAAAGTGATCCTTGAATAATATATATATATATATATATATATATATATATATATATATATATATATATGTGTGTGTGTGTGTGTGTGTGTCTGTGTGTGTGTCTGTGTGTGTGTGTATACACTGCGTGCCAAATTATTATCGAGATAACTTTTTTTATATTTTAAAAACCGTCCAATTCACGCAAAATTTTCACCCAATGTTAGCGACACTGATCTGCGCAATCACTGCGCAATTTTCGACCTGATCTGCGCAATGTAAACAAACTAGCGGCATATTTGTTATCAGCACGGTGATTTCAGCGTGCCAAATTATTAGAAAAGTGTAAGAATTTAGTGAAAAGATGTGCTGTAAAAGCAGTTTAAAGTGATGCTGAAAAGAAAACTATCACCTCAGAACTCTCAAAAGGTAAATCTACCCTAGAAATTGCTAAAATGATAGGGAGGTGTCATCAAACAGCGAAAAAGTTCACCGCCGACCCTACACAAGTACGCAAATGGGCAGATAAAGGCAAGCTAACGGTTATTTCACGTCGTCTCATGTCCCGACTTAAACGAAGGACCACAAAGAACCCTGGACTTACCAGCCAAGAGCTTTTCAGTCGCATCTAAAAGTACTCGGTGTCGGTATCTGAGGGAAATATCAACAACAGTCAAACCTGTATCGAAGCCTCCGTTGACGAGAAATCACTTTCAAAATCGATTGAAATGGGCCGAGGACAATATGAAGATTGACTTCTCTAAAATTTTGTTCACAGACGAAACTCGAACAACACTTGATGGGCCAGATAGATGGTGCAGGTGCTGGGTAATGAACGGACAGAATCGCCATCAGTGTTTGAGACGGTAATATTGGAAAAACATTAGTGGGCCCATGGAGAGTACCAGATGGCCTCAAAATGACTGCTGATGCAACCGTGGATGAAAAGGCAAAGAGATGCCTTCAGAAGGGCCATTGTTTTTATGCAAGATAATGCTCCCTCACATGCTGCTCACAAGACTACTGAATATTTAAAACAGGCTTCGATGGACCTCGAAAAATGAAGTGGCCAGTAAATTCTCCAATCGAAAACCTTTGGAGCATCATGATGCGAAGACTGTACGCCAACGGATGACAATTCAGGAGCAACGCTGAGATGTGGGAAGCAATTCTTGACATATCTCATGGCATTACAGCAGATGACATCCTACAATTAACAAATTCTATGGATCGTCGACTTCATAATTTCAAAACAGGGAAAGCACATTCCCTATTAATTTGTTTATAACTGTGTCTTTGTTTGTATCCGTTATTATTTGTTTGATTATCTTATTTATTAGGTTCTTTTGACCATAAACATTCACGTGCAACATTAATAAACGTTTTGTTTGCTCAATTCTGGGATTTTTTCTAAACCTTTCTTATAATTTGGCACGCTCAAAATCACCGTACTAGTAACAAATATGGCGCCAGTTTGTATATATTGCGCAGATCATGTCGAAAATTTCAGTGAGTGCGCAGGTCAGTGTTGCCAACATTGTGTGAAAATTTTGTGTGAATTAATTGGACGGTTTTTGATAATAATTTGGTACGCAGTGTATATATATATATATATATATATATATATATATATATATATATATAAGCATTATTATGACTTTGTGTCAGAGTTACTTGTACTAAGTAATTATCTTTTAGGATTATCAATAATAGCCACTTCAACAAGATAGTAAAATTTATTATTGCGGAAATTTATGTGTGATTAAAATGAACAGCTAAAATCAATAAAGACTTAATTTTAGGATCGTGACTGTAAAAATGTTTTAACTCAGGTCTCACGCACATAACCACTTTATTTAGGAGATTATTCCCTCTTATACATGTCAAATATTTTAATCTACGCTACCTCAATCTTAACAGTTATTTCCACACACACACACACACACACACATATATATATATATATATATATATATATATATATATATATAACCACTCTGATAATGGCTCATGTGAGCCGAAAGCTTAGATCAAGGAAAAGCATAATAAAAAATGTTGTACAGATTTTGTCTTTATTTTCTCCCGAAATTAAAGCAACTATACGAAGCTTAGAATGGCTCATGATGAAACATAATAGACATTCGTTGTCTGTTATATTTAACAATATATATATATATATATATATATATATATATATATATATATATATATAGAGAGAGAGAGAGAGAGAGAGAGAGAGAGATAGATAGATAGATAGATAGATAGATAGATAGATAGATAGATACTTTGGGTTTGTGGAATTAAATGTAATGTTTTTGCAAAGCTTTTGTACAAATTATTTTCATGACTTGAATTACTTTCCCGGTGCATTCATCTTTGGAGATGGCCTTAGGGACAATACTTCAGCGTTAGACATAAAAGGCCAACTGGTTGGATTAACTAATTTTCATTAAGATGTGACGTCGTCCCCTGGTCGCAGTGCCAACCGTGTCGTTGTATCCCAGTCTACCACGGCACCAACGGTGACGTCCTACTTTGATTCCCAGTCTGCCTACCCACGTTGTGATTTGATCTAGGCAGAGGAAATCAATCAGTCATCGGGGCCGTACTGCAAACCGAGTCCAACGGGGGCGATACCACAAAAATACGCATAAAAGGCAATAAAATGAAAACTCAAAAGTTCAAAGTATCAAAGAAAAAGGTAACAAACTTTATGTCTAGTTGTTCGTTACATAGGACTGCATCTATCTCCCGACCCGTTCTATGGATTGTGACACGTCGTTTTCCGCTAGGCAAGTTTTAACACTTCAAGTCGTCTGCTCTCTAAGAAATTGGTATTTCGGTGGGTCTTTGGACGAAAGTCAAAAGAAAAACTTATTTCGGTGATCTGGATCTAAGTCGCTCTTCAAAATAATTGTTCTTGGTTTGAAGAGATGGGTCTTTGGACGAAAGTCAAAAGAAAAACTTATTTCGGTGATCTGGATCTAAGTCGCTCTTCAAAATAATTGTTCTTGGTTTGAAGATGTGGGTCCGGAAAGAGCGTGAATCCTGGTCAGCTATCTGCGAGGCTTGCCTCAACCGGAGACTGACTCTGGGAATTGCTGTGTCTCGACTCATTTCTGCTCGTTGTGGCTTCGTTTATATGGGCGCCGACCAAAACCGGGGTGAGTTTGTCGGCGCTGGGGCGTGCCTCGATAATTCTAAATACATATCCAACTCTCTGGTTAGGAATTTCCACCTTTTTCCATTTTTGGGAACCTTTCCTCACTCCCACCTTCTCATCACACTTCAGAGGGGCGTGAACTGCCCTCCCCACATCTTCGTGGCAACCTCTCTTACTCATCCTCCAGATGGGCGGCAACAGCCTCCCTCGTGCATCACGTGTTTACCACTCGACCAATGATGTCTTAGTCGGGCGTGGACGAATCTGCGGCTTTGTTTCAGGAAGAGAAAAAAATATCTTGCTTAAAAAAAAAAAAATTATCTCTTCCCTTTTCTTTACCTTAATGGTTTATCATTTCTCCAGCCGCGAACGGGACAATATGACAATGGCGGTCATAACTCTTGTTCTACACGTGGTTTACGTCAGGTATTTTATCGCTAATTATCAGAATGTGTGTTCTTATCGACATGGTCTCAAAAAGGAAAATCTCCAAAGTTCCAGTCGGTCTGTCGCCTCGTAGAAAGAAAAAAAAACACATTTATTTTCTTTCGGCACAATTCCTGATAACAAAATTTTATTATCGCAGGCCAAGGATGCTCGTGGGTGTTTTTTTTAATTTTTCATATCTAAGTCTTTTTAGTTGTCTGTTTTTCGTCACTTAACGAAATAACATTTTCATTTGAATTTTTCCCTCTTTCTCTGGCCAGTCGGACTGTAGTTGATAATAAGATGTCTTCCCGTACCAATAGTTTGTTTTCATACCCTTAGATAACACGGCCGATGCCAAGACATATCTGATTCTTTCCTTCCTTCCCTTTCTTTTTACTCAGAATTTCCCTGTCATTGTAATGACACTCTTTCGCCATTTGTTACTTATCAAAATATCCTTTTATCCATTGTCTCTTAGCTGTGATGTGTTCTTGCTTAACACTCACGATTCGGTTCTTAGCCTCTCTTTTTCTTCTTTTCTTTCTTTTCCCTTTCTGACTCGTTAAATGGTGCCACAATCCTCCCTTAACCGATTTGTCATTTACCCGTAAATGACACCTAAACCAAAATACACCATTTAACATGCATCATGCATTTGTCCCATACAATTCTATACTACTTTCCTACATGCAACGTAATGTTCTCTTTGAAGTTCTTCTGTTCTACATGCAATGTAATGTTCTTTTTCATCTTCTTCTGTTCTACATGCAATGTAATGTTCTTTTTCTTCTTCTGTTTTACATGCAAGTGTAATGTTCTTTTTCATCTTCTTCTGTTCTACATGCAATGTAATGTTCTTTTTCTTCTGTTTTACATGCAAGTGTAATGTTCTTTTTCATCTTCTTCTGTTCTACATGCAATGTAATGTTCTTTTTCTTCTTCCGTTTTACATGCAAGTGTAATGTTCTTTTTTTCAAGTTCTTCTATTCTATATGTAATGTCATGTGTGCGTGTGCCTGTGGGTGCAGATGTGGTTACTATGGCTTGTTCTTCTTGGTCAATGTTTTCCTCTCCGCTGTGGGAGGTTGTTCCACCGCACGTGGCGGTCTCACGCCAGCCTCCTCCGCTGGTCTTCCTGCAATTTCTTCGCCGATTCTGTATGAGTAAGGAACACTGCTCGGCATCTCCCCCTCGAGTTGCTGCATGCGCATTGGATTGTCGTTCGTTAATCTCCTCTTACTCTTAATCTTCCATACTACTATACCCCCGATGGCTATAACTATGAATGTACCCATCACTATTGACCAACTTATCGCGATCTGCTCATCGTCTTCCCAAGCCACACCTTCATTTCCCAACGCACTTAACTTGTCCCTCAATTGATCCATATCGATCTTTTCTATCGGCTTCATTAGTTCTGGCATTTTATTAAGGTAACATTGGAGAATCCCTTCACTATTGGCTCCCATAATTCTGTACAATTGACTAAGCCTCTGCCAATCATTTCTATGATTGAATCTTTCTCTTCATATCTTTCTTCTTCCTGGTAATAGGGGGGTAAGGACATAGATATTCCAAATGCCGAACATCCCATGTGTAACTTTAACAGGGATAATGGTGGCCTTACTCTTAATGTCCTTGTGGACTCTCCCCCACACACCCTAGACAAGCTGATAGGTTTCTGTGTGGCTACTGCCCACACCCCGTCTGAAACACTGATAGCTTGTGGTAATGCCGTGTTTGCTAATACCTCCACTTGGCAGGTTCTCTTATATAGATAGGGCTTAACGAGGTACAAGTCCCTAGAGCATCATCTCTACACTTTCTAGCTTCTTCAGCTGTTAGCAACATGAATTTCGTTCTCCCTGAATTTAAAGCTATGTATTCCGTTTCCACCTTGTACCTTGCTATCATTCGTGTAGCTACCATCATCATCATGATCATCATCAACCCTTTCATTTTGATCTTTCCTGCAACAAGATTCTCTTGTTTTTATTCCTCATAACCATTCAGTTTTGCTCAATTCTTTACTCAAGTATTCCATAATTCCTTACTAAGTTCAGCTCTTACCTCCTCTAACTAACTCCTAGCAGACAGAATGGCCCGGACAAGTGTGCGTGGCGCTCACTCCCAAAGGTCGTACTTCATGACACCACTGATGGCCAGTCAGCAATGCCAATAATCTTCTTCCGTCCTTCGTGAGATGCAGCCCGCGACTCCATCCCCTCCATCTACATCCACCACAGTCAGCCAGCAGGTTTTTTTGGATGAGCCAGTGTCGTTACCTGTCGACACCGAATGTTTCTATTCTGCACAGCCTTCTTTGTTCTACTGAGATTTGGGGTTCTTCACCCTTCTTGATCTCATCTTCCGAGGTGGTCCCTGCGCAACCTCTAACCTTCCCTCTGTGTTTAATTCCCGTCCAGGAGGTGTTTTGTCCTCTTCTTCCTCCCCTGATTCTTCCTTCTGTTTAGAGTCCTCGCCCTGGACGTCTTTAATAACTCCTGACTCTATGTCTAGATCGCTCCTGTTCCTTAGCCTTTCCTTGAACTGGGAAAGGGGTATTTGATCCTCTTCTTCCCACTCGCTGGGCCCTTCGTCCTGCTCAGGGTGCCTCTTTTTAGAGCCCTTGGCTGCTTGATTGGATCTCCCCGTCTTTCTCTTCCCTTCCTTTGGGCATGGGGGTGCGATGGCGACCTCGCAGGGTCTTCTCTGCAACGATTCAGTCGACGACTGAACACCGCTGATATCTGCCGAGGGTTCCAACCCCGTCACTCGGATCGCTTCGTCTATCTGGCCAAGTCGATCTAACTCCTCATTTTCTTCGGAATCTTCCTCCGTCTCCATTTCTTCCGGCTCAACCAGAGTTACCTTCCTTGTCCTTGTCTTCTTAGGCCTCGGCTCGCACATTTCCAGGTTAGCTATTTCAGCCTTCTTTAGATCATTGGCATGGACCCTCCTTGCTCGTCCTGCCACTTGATCCCATATTACATATGATACTGGACCCGTCTGCTCTACTATCCGGTAGTACGGTTCCCATCTTTGGTCCAGCTTTCCTTCTCTCTGGTGGATTTTGTAGTAGACAGGGTCTCCATCCTTCAATTCTATTACCTTTCTTTCAGCATTCACTCTCTCATTTCTTTTCTTCTGGGCCCTCTTTATTCTTCTTCTGGCCTGAACAAATATTTTATGTTGTTGTTCTAGCAACAATTGATGATGATCTTCTCCCATATACTTTCTTCGGGGCTTCAATAGGTTATCAACAGGCAGGACCACGTCTCTGCCAAACAATATAAAGTAAGGAGAAAATCTGGAGGTTTCGTTTATCGTAAACCTCACGGCCGCCAGAGCCTGTGTCAAATACAAGTCCCAGTTTCCAGTGTTCTCTCTGACCAGCTTGGCCAATACATCTCCCAAGGTTCTATGAAACCTTTCCACTTTAGCATTTCCTTGGGGGTGATATGGAGATATTTTTACATGCTCTATATTCAAACCTGTCAGCACTTCCCTCATTATTCTGTTTATATTCTCCGTGCCATTATCTGTTACCAACTGCACAGGGGCGCCATACCTAGGGAAGATTTCACTTATTATCAAACCGGCCACAGTTCTAGCCTTCTTGTCTTGTACTGCAAATGCCTCAGGCCAATTTGTTAGCCAATCGACAAAACTCACTATGTAGTTGTTTCCCTGCGCAGTTTCCCCATATGGTCCTGATACATCCATACTCACTTTCTCGAAGGGGAAGTTCGGCACGTCCGTCTCCTCCAATGGTGCCATCTCCTGCCTTCTGCTCTGCGACTGGCACACTACGCAGCTCCGAACATAGTTAGTGACCTCTCCGTACAATTTGGGCCAATAGTACTTTCTTCCTATTAGATCACATATCCTATCAATTCCCATGTGACCCAACCTCTCGTGGCACTGTTCCAATACCTCTGGTCTTAAACTTTTGGGCACATACAACTTGGGCTTGACTTCCTCATCCCTGCCTGAGAGATAATACAGCCTTTCCTCTATTATGGCATACTTGGTGGTCTCTCCTGCCTTCACCTTTTCTCTCAGGGCAGCTATTTCACTGTCTGCCTGCTCCTTCTCAATTCCTTCTGTCCAGTAGGGATCGGTTATTATCTGTGTGTCCCCTATTCCTTCTGTTTGCTCTACAAGTTTTCTTCGTTCCTCTTTGAATCTCACCCGATTCAGAGTCCGTAGGGTTAGCGCTTTCCCTATCTCTTCTCCTCTCCTAACCTTTATAGTCTTTTGGGCCTGGTTCACCATCATAATGGGCACTAATTCAGCTGCCTCCACCACCGTCTCACACAGAGTTACCTCATTCTCTTCTAGGCCCTTCCCCTCTACAGGGACCAACTGCAGGGGTCCTTTTCCTATTTTCTTCCCTGACATTAACCTACCCTTTCCCGACATCGCCGTTCTAGGGGGTAGCTTTAAATCTTCCTCCACCACTATTATTATATCTTCTTCCGGTGGGCATCCCAATGGCGTTCTCTCGCCATTCACTATCAGCACAGTGGGGTTGAACTCTATCTGGGCCCTCTGGCTCCGGAGCCAATCTTCTCCCAAGATTGCCTCCGTACACAGGTCGGGGGTTACGTAAAAATTTTGGGTGCTTCTTAATTTCCCAATCCTCACAGGGAGCCTCACCATCCCTTTTATCTTCAGGGGGGCTCCATCTGCTTGCGTGACCTCTATGTCCGCTTCCCGTAACCTACTCTTCCGTTTCACCCGCCTGTATGCTTCCTCTCTCAGCAACGACATAGATGCTCCTGTGTCTACCAGAGCTTTCATCGTCTTACCCCCTATCTCTGCTCTACAGGATAGCTCCTTCTCTTGCGTCAGCGAAGAGAACACTTGGGCTTTCCTCTTCCTGGGCCCCCACCCTTGGGTCATCCCAGCCATAGGCGCCGGCAGCAATAAATCACCTTCATTATTCTTACGGGGGGAAGTTCTGTACTTTTTGCACCTAGGCGGGCCGGGCTGGACCTCTCCCAGTTTCCCGTGGCTGTTCCTAAGGACACAGCTTCTCTTCAAGTGCCCTGGTCTCCTACAAAACCAGCACCTTCTTGCCGGACAGTTCGCCGCAAAGTGGCCCACCTGACCACATGTCCAACATTTTGCTCTTTTTCTCTTCAACTGGGCTAACCTCTCGTTTACTCCCGGGTGGACCTGTCCTCTACCCAAGTGGCTCGCCCGACCACTGGTCCAAGCTTTTATTTCCCTTCTTTTTAACTGGGCCACCCTCCCTCTTAATTCCGGGGTCGCCCGCTGGCTTTTCCCTGGTCTTGTCTCTTGGGCTCGGCCTTCTTTGTTAATATCGAAGGGGCGCCTTTTCTCAGCCCGCACCACTTGGCCAGGTGTCCTTTCTTTCCACACCTGGTGCACGTGTCCTGTTCGAAGTCTGGGGGCAAACCCCATTTCGTCGGACATTCTGCCGCTCTGTGGTCCTCACGCCCACAGGTCCAGCAGACCAGCCCGTATCTACCCGGCTTGGGCTTATAAAATCCATGCCTGGTTGACTATTGGGGTATTCTTCACACACCTCAGGCTGATCTACTTCTAGCTTGACCCTCCGATTCCACGCGGGGGGTCTTCCGCCTTTCCCCCTTTTTCCGACCTCTTGACTTAGTATCTGGTTCCTTCCACACCTTTTTACCCTTTCCCATACGCCCTGGCTCTCCTTGGCTAGCTCTATTGCCGCCGATAGTCTCACCGGCCCCTCTTTCAGCACGTCGCGACGAACACGCTCGTCACTTAGGGCCTCCACGTACAGGTCTGCTAGCTGGGCCTGCATGACCGCATTGTCTCTAACCACTTCTGAGAAGGCCAATGATGACAGCTTCCCCGCTAGGGCCCCCAATAGTCCAGGGGTTTCGTCCCGCAGCTGCGTCAGCTTTAAGAGGGCCCTCATGGCCTCTATAGCCGTGCCCTCGTCGGTGAATTCTTTGTTCAATAGTCCCTTTAATCTTTCCCAAGCCAAGTAGGGTTGACTCTCCAAGAGCTCCTTCATAAACTCAGAGGCTTTCCCCTTTGTGGCATCATATGCCAGATAAAGGGTCTCCTGATCTGTGAGTTCATATATAATTCGGCTCTTCTCCAGGATTGCCAGCTAGTTTTTGAAATCTTTCCCACTGCCGTCAAATGCTGGGACCCTCGGTCCACCGAACAACTTTCTCAGGTCAGCTGACAACCCTTGTCTAACCCCCTCTTCATCCCCCACTGCTCTATCTGAATCATAGTCCGACATATTTAAAGAGAAAGACAATCTACGCAGCAACAATCGAGGTTGGGAAATCAAGCAAAGTGTCCTACCTTACAGACGATTCTGTTCTCGTTCCTCTCGGTCCCGGGTCGTTTTGAGTCCTATTCGTAATTTCTCAGCAACAGCGGTCGATCCAGGATCCTGTCCTGCTGTCACGCTACTAATTGTGGCAGTGGCTGTTCCAGGGTCCTATCCTGTGGTCACGGCACCAGTAGTGACGTCGTCCCGTGGTCGTAGCGCCAACCGTGTCGTTGTATCCCAGTCTACCACGGCACCAACTGTGACGTCCTACTTTGATTCCCAGTCTGCCTACCCACGTTGTGAATTGATCTAGGCAGAGGAAATCAATCAGTCATCGGGGCCGTACTGCAAACCGAGTCCAACGGGGGTGATACCACAAAAATACGCATAAAAGGTAATAAAATGAAAACTCAAAAGTTCAAAGTATCAAAGAAAAAGGTAACAAACTTTATGTCTAGTTGTTCGTTACATAGGACTGCATCTATCTCCCGACCCGTTCTATGGATTGTGACACGTCGTTTTCCGCTAGACAAGTTTTAACACTTCAAGTCGTCTGCTCTCTAAGAAATTGGTATTTCGGTGGGTCTTTGGACGAAAGTCAAAAGAAAAACTTATTTCGGTGATCTGGATCTAAGTCGCTCTTCAAAATAATTGTTCTTGGTTTGAAGAGATGGGTCTTTGGACGAAAGTCAAAAGAAAAACTTATTTCGGTGATCTGGATCTAAGTCGCTTTTCAAAATAATTGTTCGTGGTTTGAAGATGTGGGTCCGGAAAGAGCGTGAATCCTGGTCAGCTATCTGCGAGGCTTGCCTCAACCGGAGACTGACTCTGGGAATTGCTGGGTCTCGACTCATTTCTGCTCGTTGTGGCTTATTGTCTCTTAGCTGTGTGTGTGTTCTTGCTTAACACTCACGATTCGGTTCTTAGCCTCTCTTTTTCTTCTTTTCCCTTTCTGTCTCGTTAAATGGTGCCACAAAGATGAGAGACAAACATTATTCCTTATGTAATTTGAACTTACGTATTTCATCTTGGTTATTTTTTTAATCGGCATCTCTCCATAGGACGCACTAAAGCCACTAGGACTCAAGGGGGGTTACAGGGTGTGGAAGTATTAAGAACAGATACATTAGTAATGAGCGGAAATGAAGATTAATCGGGAGAACAGCAGATAGCGATTGACATTGCATTTAAATATTTGCAGATTAAATTAGTTGGGAAACATGCAGCCGTCAGAGAGTTCCCCAAGGGAGAAGTGTTATTTTGAAAAAAAACCTTTCGACTGATTAATTGTTTGACCTTCATCATGCTTATGCTCTCTCCGGGTTTTGAATTATCTTGGAGGTTTTTGTCATTCTTCCTGCATGATGAACTGACGAAGTAAAAACACCAGAAAGGCGGAAGAATTTTTCGGCCCGAATATTACATTAAACAAAAATGAAGTTTAACAGGACAATCCGAAAATGTTATGGGATAATACATAAATGTGGTGTAATGTATCTTTGCCTGATTGGTTCGGACAACAACGGAGTCACACGAACTGTAAATGATTTTATCTGGGCTTGGAGCCACCGGTCGTTTCATGATAACCAACTACGTAGCAAGTAAAATACAGATATGAGAGTTCGAAATCAACTACCGGCTATTCATAAGTAGGCAAAATGAAGAATCAAAGAAACTTCCCGCCAGTCTGCACCCACTTACTTAGTCATAACGGGTAGACTTACTAACAAGTGGATAATGGCTTGAAATTGTTAATGGAAGAGTCGAGTTCAATTCCTGTTGAGTTCGTTATATACACGCGAAAACAGGCGCAAAAACACTTGTCAAAGGTACGAACCCACATATTCTGCTATGACTTAATTAATAAGAATTTTATCACTAAATCATTATTATCTTAAAAAACTTCATACAATCTAAAAATATATTCTGGCTTTAAATCACCCAAAAACAGTTAATAAACCGAAAAAAAAATCAATGACTCAAAATCCTCCAAGTAATATGCAACAGGTTGTAGTAGGTTACATGGTACAAAGAGTAAAGAACGCTACCTGACTTGACATAATATGAAGTGAAGCTTATTTCAGGAAATCTAAATTCTTCTTGAGTTGCATAAAAATATACAATACTGGTCTTAACACCTATCTATCTATCTATCTATATATATATATATATGGGAATCATATTTTCCTTCGGGCATGGTTGGTTAAATAATTTAATTATTTATTTTAGTTTTAATTCTTTCAAATTCACAAATTAATTTCTTGGTGGTTGTAGATAATTAAACAAGAAAAGTTTCAAATTTTACTTTCAAATAATTTTTATTTTACCAAGTAGGTTCAATCTCATCTGAGACCCTCTAGAGGGGTAGCATATCTATAAATATGTTATGCCTAACACCATAAATTCAAAATAGTTTTTACCTCGATGCAAGGGAGGTAACTTATAAGATTTTTTTAAAAACATTTTTTTTAAAATAAATTTTTTTTAAATAAATTTTTTAAAAGATATTTTTACTTGTAGAATTTTAATTTAGTATAATTTATATAAAACTTTCCTGCTAAAACATTTAATAAAATTGTTGCTATACTCGTAGTTGATCATATTTATATTTGGCCCCAATTCTCTTATATAAAGAGCTTCCAGAATTTTAAGTTTTGCTTATTATTATCTTAAAAGAGCAATGATATATTTTCGACTAATATCTGTCTGTGGCATCATTTAACGAGGCAGAAAGGGAAAAGAAAGAAAAGGAGAGGCTAAGAACCGAATCGTGAGTGATAAGCAAGAACACACACACAGCTAAGAGACAATGGATAAAAGGATATTTTGATAAGTAACAAATGGCGAAAGAGTGTCATTACAATGACAGGGAAATTCTGAGTAAAAAGAAAGGGAAAGAAGGAAAGAATCAGATATGTTTTGGCATCGGCTGTGTTATCTAAGGATATGAAAACAAACTATTGGTACGGGAAGACATCTTATTATCAACTACAGACCGGCTGGCCAAAGAAAAAAAAAATTCAAATGAAAATGTTATTTCGTTAAGTGACGAAAAACAGGCAACTAAAAAGACTTGGACAGATATGAAAAATTAAAAAACCACCCACGAACGTCCGACGGAACATTCTTGGCCTGCGATAATAAAATTTTGTTATCAGGAATTTGTACCAAAGGAAATGAATGTGTTTTCTTTCTTTCTTCGAGGCGACAGACTGACTGGAACTTTGGAGATGTTTTTTTTTTTAGACCGTGTCAAGAAGACCACACATTCTGATAATTAGCGATAAAATACCTGACGTAAACCACGTGTAGAACAAGATTTATGACCGCCATTGTCATATTGTCCCGTTCGCGGCTGGAGAAATGATAAACCATTAAGGGGAAGAAAAGGGAAAGGGAAGAGATAATTTTTTTTTAAGCAAGATATTTTTTTTCTTCCTGAAACAAAGCTGCAGATTCGTCCACGACCGACTAAGACATCATTGGTCGAGTGGTGATCACGTGATGCACGAGGGAGGCTGTTGCCGCCCATCTGGAGGATGAGTAAGAGAGGTTGCCACGAAGATGTGGGGAGGGCAGTTCACGCCCCTCTGAAGTATGATGAGAAGGTGGGAGTGAGGAAAGGTTCCCAAAAATGGAAAAAGGTGGAAATTCCTAACCAGAGAGTTGGATATGTATTTAGAATTATCGAGGAACCCTCCGGCGCCGACAAACTCACCCCGGTTTTGGTCGGCGCCCATATAAACGAAGCCACAGCGAGCAGAAATGAGTCGAGTCCCGGCAGTTTCCAGCGTCAGTCTCCGGTTGAGGCAAGCCTCGCAGATAGCTGACCAGGATTCGCGCACTTTCCGGACCCACATCTTCAAACCAAGAACAATTATTTTGAAGAGCGACTTAGATCCAGATCACCGAAATAAGTTTTTCTTTTGACTTTCGTCCAAAGACCCACCGAAACACTAATTTCTTAGAGAGCAGACAACTTGAAGTGTTAAAACTTGCCTAGCGGAAAACGACGTGTCACAATCCATAGAACGGGTCGGGAGATAGATGCAGTCCTATGTATCGAACAACTAGACATAAAGTTTGTTACCTTTTTCTTTGATACTTTGAACTTTTGAGTTTTCATTTTATTGACTTTTATGCATATTTGTGTGATATCACCCCCGTTGAACTCGGTTTGCAGTACGGCCCCGACGACTGATTGATTTCCTCTGCCTAGATCAATTCACAACGTGGGTAGGCAGACTGGGAATCAAAGTAGGATGTCACAGTTGGTGCCGTGGTAGACTGGGATAGAACGACACGGTTGGCGCTGCGACCAGGGGACGACGTCACAGTCTAAACTGTGAATGTGGACATGAATTTTCCTTTAAATGTTCTGAGCTTAAATTATGATCGTTCAAATGAAACGTAAGCCTTCTCGTCATCGTTGTTGTTGTAAAACTATGTTGTTCCGTTAACATTTTTATCAGAGACGCAATCTCCCAAAGGACATTTAAATTGATATACGATGTTGGTCTTTTGTAAGACGCTAGTTGGCAGTAAAAAAGTTGTTACGACTGAGTAGGTTGGTTGTATTAAATTTAATATAGTATATGATTAATTTTATTTTTTAATTGGATCAGAGGGGGATATATTAGTATTAATAAATCTTTTTAGAAGACACAAACGTATCCCTCCCGCCCGTTTTTTAATTTATTTATTTTTTAA
Source organism: Acanthosepion lycidas (assembly GCA_963932145.1). Taxonomy (NCBI): domain Eukaryota; kingdom Metazoa; phylum Mollusca; class Cephalopoda; order Sepiida; family Sepiidae; genus Acanthosepion; species Acanthosepion lycidas. The sequence goes on along the minus strand of OZ010577.1, from coordinate 130,229,147 downwards.
AAGTCTTAACACAAATAAGCTGATGAATAATTTGCATACACCCCTTAAAATATCTTCTATTAAATGAATGTCCTCATCTTTTAATTTTAATTAGAAATCTATTCACAATTACCAGTTAAATGTTTAATTACTATTTTTTTCTTCGTGATATTAATTTCCTCTGGACTTCAAACGAAAACTTTTTTTGTTATATTTTAGCGTGTGCTTTCTATTATTTTATCTGTTAAGAGCTGTTATTCAAATGACAACTTTGGTTTAAAAATAAGTCCGCCAAAGTTTTTCGCAAATCTCTGTCGTAAAAAAAAGAACATGCATTTATTTATTTACTTTTTTCTTTTTGACAAATATTTGGTTGGTGCAAAAATAATGACGGTTTTTGACGTTAAAAAATACGTCAAAAACCGTCATTATTTTTGCACCAACCTAATACCTGTAGGTTTTTCGGTAGCAAATGTAACCAAAATAAAATATTAAAAGGTTTTAAATAATTACTCCAATATTTTACGATATCATATTAACGTTTACTTTTTTAACAAGATACTCGCAATTTTGGACGTATTAAAATTTTTCGAACTTTTTAAACGTAAAATTATAAACAAATTTATTTTACTTTATAAATTTCGCATATGAAACAAACTATCTATAAAAAAAATTATTTTATCTGTGGGATCATATTGAAAGACGCTTTTTGACCACTAATATGAGAGTGGTACTCAATGGAGATGCAACTGCAAAGGAATTTAGTAACCTCCTTTTAAAAATTGAAAATGGAGAAATTTCACCTGATCAAGATGAACAAATCAGCTTTTCTGAACGTTTCGGCATTCTGGTCGAGGGCACTGAGGAATTCATTTTTAAAGTATACCCCAATATAGGAGATAACTTGTGTATAGAAATTGGTTGTGTGAGAGAGCAATTCTGGCTCCCAGAAATGAAACAGTACAGATAATCAATCAAATGATTCTTCAAGATATCCCAACAGAAGAAAGCACATGCCTATCCAATGATATAACTGTGGATCAAGACTAGGCAGTTAACTTTCCGATTTTTGAATTCTTTGTATCGTCCAAGAATGCCATCACACAAGTTGGTATTAAAGCAAGGAGTACCATTAATGCTTCAAAGAAATCTTGATCCTCTAAGGTTTATGTAATCGTACGCGTCTTATTGTGAAGAAAATGGTACCTCACTTATTGGAAGCTTTTATTATAAATGGTCAAGGGAAAGGAGAGACTGTAGTGATTCAAATAATTTCACTGATTTCAACAGATATGCCTTTTGATTTTCAACGATTGCAATTCTCAGTCAGAGTAAGCTTTGTAATGACTATTAATAAATCACAAGGTCAATCAATGAAAGTTACTGGACTTCATCTTATGCAACCCTGGAATGGAAGGAATTTATTTATATTTGCTCCAAGTAAAATAATAGTTTATCCTGTTGCATTACAATAAGAATTATTTAAAAAAAAAAAAACATTTTAATATCAAGTTTTTCAGCATTATGTTTTTCATTCATGAAAATAGATGTATTTTATTTCTGTCAAAACCTGTTGAATGTTATTCAGTTTCACCATGTTTTATTTGTTTAAAAATGCCTAAGATTCAAATATTAAACTATCGGAATAAATAAAAATGTTTTCTTTCATGTTTACAACCAATTTATGAATGAAATAATTCATTTTTGTTTCAATGATTATCGAATATACCTTATTTTGCGAAGTGATATCGATCGGGCGAAACCTGCTAGTATTAAATAAATCAGATTATTATTATTATTCAAATATGAAATAAATACTGGACGATCACACCAAATTTTAAAAAGTTGGCAAAAATACGATAAACCAACTAAAACTGAAAATCAACAAACTGATCACAACCAATAACGCAGGACTAGATAGTTTAAAACTTCGTAAAATAATTGACGACTACAAATTAGAATACATGTATGGAACTATAAAAATACAAATAAAATTACCCTCTCCATTCTATCATATCCTAAATCGCTACTCCTGTTTACCAACTAAGTAAAGTTATTAATCAACTAATTACACCATATATACCCAATAAATACAGGATTAAATCAACACACGAACTACTCCAAATTCTAAAAATGTAAAAACCTAATAATGAAAACATAGCCTCACTTGACATTGAAAGTTTATTTACCAACGTCGCGGCCAGGGAAACAACAAATATAAGTATAAAGAATATTTACAACAATATATCTTTCCCTCCATGAAAATTAGTCCTTATACTTTTAGAAAACTACTCTTAATGTGCACCAAAGAAGTTCATTTCTATGACCAACAAAATAGCATATACATAAAATACGATGGCATTTCTATGGGTTCTTTCCTGGGAACAACATTTAGCAACTTCTGTATGACTAACCTATAAAATAACGAATTTAATAGCGCAAAAAAACCTCCATTTACCTAAGATATGCAGATAACTCATTTTAGTCAAAACATAAACGAAATAGATGAACTACAAAAAATACATGAATTGTAAAAAAAACTTTAAAACAAAAATCTTACTTAATTTCAATTACGGACATAACATCGACAATAAAATCCTGTTTCTTGATAGATAATAATAAGGGCACATTTACTATCTCCTCATATAAAAGGCAACTAGCGTAAACACGTGCACTCTCAACTATAAAAGTGAATGCCCTATTACAAAATAGCTAATATACAAAACTTAATAAACCGTACAAAGGAAATATTTTCTATATTGAATTAAAAATATCAAACAAACCCTCATTAATAATGACTTTCTTAATTACATGTTTGATGACAAAAATTAGACGACTTATTGGGAATATTAACATAAATCAAAATGAACATTATATGTCCTCAAATAACTCTAATCATATCAAACTACTAAATTGTAATTAAATGCATTCTAACTATAAGCAGGTGGAAAACATTCTAAAAAGATTTATTAATACTAATATATCCCTCACTGATCCAATTAAAAAAATAAAATTAATCATATACTATAATAAATTTAATACAACCAACCTACTCAGCCGTAACAACGTATTTACTGCCAACTAGCGTCTTACAAAAGACCAACATCGTATATCAATTTAAATGTCCTTTGGGAGATTGCATCTCTGATAAAAATGTTAATGCAACAACATAGTTTTACAACAACAACGATAACGAGAAGGCTTACGTTTCATTTGAACGATCATAATTTAAGCTCAGAACATTTAAAGGAAAATTCATGTCCACATTCACAGTTTAGACAGATATTAGTCGAAAATATAGTGTCATTACAGTTGAGTATGAAATAATGATTTTTTTTTAATTTCTCTCCATACATCTAAGGTAAGTAAAAAATAATCAACGACGAACTTTGGGTTATTTTTAATCAAACACACACACACACACATATATATATATATATATATATATATATATATATATATATATATATATATCAGGTCATCCCATAAGTTCTGTCCGAATTTTGAATAAAGAAAACAAGTGGCCAAATGTTACATTTAATTATAGATTCAATCAACAATGTATTTTCCCTGATTATCTATGACTTCCTTCCATCTATTAACAAGCTTACTAATTCCATTACTGTAAAATTCTTTTAGCTTTGATTCGAAGAACACACAAATGTCAGTTTTAAACTCTTCCTGTGTTACAAAAGCTGTTTCTTACAAATGATTCTGATCGGGAGAATAAGGTGGATGAGGAATTTTCTCCCAACCAAGTTCTTCGATCTTTTGTGACGTGATTCTTGCTGTGTGGGGTCGCGCATTGTCCTGATGAAACATCACCTCTTTTTGATTCACTAGAGCAGGTCTTTTTTTCCTCAAAGCTTGGTTCAAACGCTCTAATTGCTGACAGTATAATTGAACATTAATTGTTGCATTAGGTGGTAAGAATTCAAAGTGGATTATTCCTTGGCGATCCCACCAGATTGAAAGAAGAACCTTTTGTCCATGAAGTTCCCTTCTTGTCTGTGGCTGGGGTCCTTCCCCTTTACCAAGCCAATATGTATGACGCTTAACATTTCGATAAAAGATCCATTTTTCGTCGCCAGTCACAAGTCTATCCGAAAAAGGTGAAACAAGTTGGCGAGAATGGAGAGAAGAGCAGATGTCAACTCGGGATTTGAGGTTGTTTTCAGACAATTCATGAGGCACCCATTTTCCAAGTTTAGGAACTTTTCCAAGTTGTTGAAGATTACGATGAACAGTTGTATGGTTTAAACTGAGAACCACTGCCAATTCCTCAACTGATAAAGGGGGATTTTCTTCAAGGGCCGCTTCAAACTCAACTGGACGTCCGGTTCGATCTTCATCTTCAAGGGTGAAATCTCCACGTCTGAATTTTACAAACCATCTTCTGCAAGTTCTTTCATTCACACATTCCTCTCCATAAACTGAGTGAATGCTTCTAGCCGCTTCGGCTTCTGAGTTTCCTTTCTTGAACTGATAAAGGATTATGTGCCTCAAATGATTCTTGGGTACTTCCATGTTAGCAGGGTTTAATCAAACAAAATTTAATTTTATTGTTCTCTGAAATAAAATTTGATCAGTTTAAGTGCATCTACACATAAAAATAATGTTCAGCTCCATTAGACATTATAAAATACTCTTTAAATTTCGTTCATTTTAACAAAAAGTTAAAATTAGGACAGAACTTATGGGATGACTTGATATATATATATATATATATATATATATATATATATATATATATATATATATATATGTGCGTGTGTTTGTGTGTCTGTGTGTGTGTGTGTGCGCGCGCGTATTAAAAAGAAGAGAGAAACCGCAAACGTTTTTGGTTATATATATATATATATATATATATATATATATATATATATATATTGCTTTATTTTCCATAATTTTTCAAAATCATGGAAAATAAAGCATAATATATATATTTTTTAAATCCACATTACAACCAAAAACGTTTTAATGTTGGAACAACTATAACCTCTTCATTGTTTGTATATATATATATATATATATATATATATATATATATATATATATATATATATATATATATATATGTATATATATATATATATATCATAAAATAAAAATGGTAATCCGTATGGAATTTCCAAGAGGATAAAGATCCAGAGACAGAAGCAAATTATTAATTAATGAATATCAAACACTTGAAATACCATAGGTAATAATCTTTATTTCATGAAAACTATAAAAATAACCTTTAAACTTTCCACCCTGCAAACCAAGTATATCTGGTTTGCAAGTCTAAATGATTGAAGGCTATTCTTATAGCTTTGATGAAATAAAGGTTATTACCTATGGTATATATATAATGAAAACAGAAAACTTTAAGGATCCAGTGGTTATAATTTATTTCCTCAGGGAGTTTATTTTTCCCTGGCTCATTAGACCACTCTTCCAAGGGTGAAAAAATTAATTTAAATTTACATGTAGTTTCTATACACTTTTGAGTGGTAGTTTTAAGTTGATGTAAGGTTATATAGAGAGTGGTGAGGGAGAGTGCGACAGACATGGTCGAAATTAGAGAGGGAAAGGAGAAATAGGAATGATCTTAAATTTATTTTTATTACAATATTTAATAGTGTGGAAGAGGGATAAGGACAAGACATTGACCAATTGATTAAGGTCATCTCACAGGAAACGATAGAGAGAGAGAGAAAAAAGTAAAGATATAAGAAGTGAGAAGTGAAATTAGGGGTTTAAGGAAAGAAATAGAAATAAGAGATTTAGAAAGGGAGGGAATAATAAGAGAATTAATGTATGTGGGCATATGGCGACTAATTTGGAAAAACTAAGATTTATATATTTTTGCCGTTAACGTTTGACAGTAATTTTAGCGTTTTAATGTTTCAACAAATTAAACTAGGAAATAAATATAAATTGAATATAAAATCAATGAACAAAACATATTACTATTTTTAATATCCTTAATATTGTAAGTAACAGTTAAGATGTAATAGTTCCTAATTAAAGACTAAGTCTTCAAATTTCAAATATTTGAATAATATTTTCTTATGTTGATTTTTTTAACCATTCTTTATGTGTGTAGTAGTAATCCAAAATCCTCTTGGACTGGTGGAAGAGTATCCTTTTGCCTAAGGGATAATAAAACCATTAGGATTTTTCAGAGAAAGGAGAAGGGATGTTCTTATCTTTTTATGTCCTGTGAATATTTTTAGACATAGATTTCTTGTTATTTCTGTAAATAGTTCTAGATTTTTCTGATTGTATGTTGAAACAATCTAGAACTATTTACAGAACTAACAAGAAATCTGGATCTACTTAACAAGAATGATAATATGAAAGATATACTAAAAACAACCAAAATAATTAAAAGCAAAAGCCAATCAAAATCATAAACACATATTAACCTCATCCAAATTTAACCAACGCACAATACAAGGGGTTTCACTGACGGTTACGAGCGCTTACCTCCCCTAGTGTTTTTATTTTACATCTCTTTATTGTATTTTCAAATTTCATATGTATTTTAAGCCTGTTATTATTTTTGATTTAAGATGTTTTCGTTTTATGATCGGCCCATCATTACATATGCGTTATAGTCCCATTGTACTAATGACCGCGGGAAAGGCAAGAATTCACTCCTTTTGCTCTGCTCGACAGTGAGATCTCTTGAGAAAATATCACCCACATTCTCGTTACGATACGGGGACCAGAGCGGATTACTTAGCATGTGAAAAAAAATCGCTTTCTTTGTAACTATCTTGCCTAACCAGTTCCAAATAAAGCTGTTACAATCTAATCATCGTTGTCAGAGACCAATATTTTCTGAGAACTTCTGAAACCTCCCCCACGAACTAAATTGAACTAAACCCAGAGAAATTAGAAATGTGAAAATTCATCTAATTAGCAATTATCCTTATGACATTAACATTGCATGTGTTTATGTTATTTTGCCTGTATGCGTTTGTTTGTATGTATTTATGTACGTATGTATGTACACGTGTGCTGTGTGTATGTGTGTCCGCACGTTGCTGACAGACTGACAGGTACTGTGAAAATAACATGCCAGTAGTTGGTCAAATATTGACATTGGTAGAGTTGTCAGTTTGGTGGCTTATGTAAGAGATTAGTCGATATCATCCACTTGACTTGCTTCGGTGTTTCGTTGAGCAAGAAATAAAAGCCCGATTCTGTGTCTTTTAGCGACAGATGGCGCTGGCGATGTAAAGATAGTAAACTGACTTCTGCGCCCGGTGTTTGTGCTGGGAATTATGGAATATGATCAGGCTAGGAAATCCAGTGGAGACGATTTCCCGAACTGATTTAAAAGTGTACCAGAAAATCACAACACAGCAGTAAGCCCGAAAATCTGGGAACGTTAGGCGTTTGCATGTAATACACATCTTTTTACTAAATTTTCACTCAATACAAGGCTCAAAAGCCCTTCAAAGTAGAGGGTTACCTAATGCGGTTAAGAGGAAGAAGTAAATGTATATTATGAGGATATATAAGATAGATAACTGTTGAACTTAGACTAGAATAGATTAAAATTGTATTGACCGATGATTTGAGTTGTTGGATTTAGTTCTTAAATGACTTATCAATACTTTGTTGGTAATTTAAAGTCAAAATATATTTTCGATTACAAGAATAATTCGTTCTTTTTTTGTTTTGTTTTGTTTTTGTTTTTTTGCGAGTGAATGTTGCATTAATATTTTTTTTCTTTTTTCGAATAACAATGATTTTTCCAGTCCTCAAATTCAGTATTCAAAACATAAATGAGGAGAAGAGACGGATTGAATTTTTTCCCAAAAGAACGTTTTCGTAAATGAATCCAACGAACGGGACTGGAATTAGAACTCGGCTCACCGATTTCTCATTCTGAGCCGTTATCCACTGCAGCAACCGTACATCAGTGGATTGATCGGGAAACATCATTTTGAGAGTTAGATCTACAAAGTAGCATATATGAGGATCAATCTGTGGGAGTGAAACTTTCTTCTTACAGATGGAATACGAAGGAAATGAGGATGATTCGACTCTGTGTATGTGGCATAGCGGATTATAGCTGTAAAGGTTTGAACTGATGTAACTAAGGAATATAAATTGTCTGAACATTTGCGAGGGAAATATCAATAGAGAAACGATAAGCTTGAGATATTTTGTCTCTGGGAGCTGTGGGGTTGAAAATAATTAATTAGTCACTAAACCGCGTAGACACTTTTGAATCGAGAGAGAGAGAGAGAGAGGGTTGGAATGCTTCAGTCCAGATATGGCAGCAATACACCATTGTGGCCCACTTGCGAGGCTTTTAAAATTGTAATCAACGGGGAAACAATGTACGTTGCATTGCAACTTCACCTCTGTCATATTTCTTGTCATGGTCTGATTTATGTTAATCGATTTCTCTCTGGCATAAATATTTTCTTTTTTTATTGTTTCTCTATTTTCATTAAATTTCTTCCAGCCAATCATTTAATGTCACTTTTTTCATTTTCTATAATTTTATCCAAAGTAAATATATTCTTGGAAACCTGGCAAGTTTTCTTCCACTTTTTGGTGGTCTTTTTGTAGGAATACAACAAAATATTACTTTAATTTGATTTTTGTTCAATTTTACCCAAAGAATTTCCTATTTAAGTCATTAAATTATTTTTGCAATTCATATGTGGATTCTGGTAAAAGGTCATCATAAAATTATAAAGCACACAAATATACTCTTTTTATGTTTGCTTTAACTCCCCATTCGTTCATTTACTGCAAGATCCTTTCAAGGCACACAGTAAATTATTTAGAGGAAATTGTATGTTCATATTTTACTCATTTTTCAACATTTATTGTGTTTATGGTATCGGATTATTGCTTTTTTCCTTTCATCTTTTGTGTAACGTTCGTTAAAAACATGCTTTCGAAGTTGGTCAAAGACAGTTGAGTGTTGTACCGAGTCAGGATACTTTTTCATTACTAGCATCACTGGTATATAATAATAATAATAATAAACAATAAACGAAAATGTGTTTCCGCTTCAAAGTTTGAAACATTGAAAAGCAACGAACGAAAATGGCATGGTAGATCGGCATCTCTAATCCAGATTACAAATCTGCGATGAATTAAATATTTTATTATACTGATGTCGTGCCTAACGAATTTATATTACAAACTTCGACTAACATTTCTTATTATCAATATCCACTAAAAAGCGATATTCTGCTACGTAAGGGTATAGAGCGACCTGGATGTGAACCGTAGATATTAAAAAAGTATATACAGATATCTATTCGTGAACTATAAAACAGAGAATTATTACATGCTGACCCACCATAATCTAAGACAGCTTGAGTCAAAGCAAGTACTGGAATAGCAGATATGACATACTTTTCTGACATCGATACATAAGCTGCCTTTACTTTTTTCGGTAGACTGGTTGTCAAGCAAGGCTATAGGACCCAGTATGCCCTACTATTTAACTCATATCTCCAGGTCTATAGAGAATATGAAAAAAAAATTATATCAAAATTTTCTTCAATGTATTCTTACTACTTATGGATCAGTCATTTTAAAAATAATCTGACATCGATACATAGGCTGCCTTTACTTTTTTTCGGTAGACTGATTGTCAAGCAAGGCTATAGGACCCCGTATGCCCTACTATTTAACTCATATCTCCGGGCCTATAGAGAATATGAAAAAATATATATATCAAAATGTTCTTCAATGTATTCTTCCTATTTATGGATCAGTCATTTAACAATAATCATTTACTGATGTACAAGATTCGATTTTCTTTCTACAAGTTTCAAATCATCACCCCACCCACAAACGAGCCATTGAAACTACCAAAGTATAGTTCAACCTATTCAGGCACATATACTATGAGAGGCTTGATAATTTTAAATTTTACTGAACAAGAATCTGCAACTATACTACCATGGAAAAAAAAATCTTGTTCAAAACATACCGTCATTAAAATCACTTTGCTTCAACAAGCTTAATTTTGTATTTTTGACATTACCCTGTATTATAAAAGATTGCATGATGCAATAGACTTTTTCTTTTTGCATCAGCTATTATTTATGGTCAAAAGATTGTTGCCATTACCAAATTAGCAACCATTGTGATAGTATTTGTGTAGTGAACTAGGCTTAGAATATGGGCAAAAATTCCCATTTTCACCTACACGAAGGGGCCAACTTCTAAGGTGAATTTGTGAAATTCAGCGAAAAGCGTAGAAGACAAACTTCAGGTACGAAAACCACTGAAAGATGGGGGGGTAGCCATTAAAGAAGTTTGGACAAAAGAAATCTCGGTTGACCACTGTGAGTTTTCACTTTGCCCAGCAGCATCGAAGCAGTAATCAAAAGTAAAAGAAGTCATCTAGATTATTTATCTCTAGACTATTCAGCTTGAAATAAGCAGAAGACATCGTCAAATCTCCTAGAAATGGTTCGGTCTCTCAGAAATTACTTGTTACATTGTTTTTAACTTTAAGAATAACATTAAAAAGATAATAAACTTACAATGTACTAAAATGACAAGTTGGTGTTAAAGCTTTGTTAATGACTATAATCTCTATTATAAAGTAATTTTATTTCATTTTCAAATCAAATAAAATGAAACTTTATCAGAAATAAACAATATGCCTACCTATTTGTTGTTATAAACTATAATGTTAGATAAATAAAAATGCTATAAGGAAGTCATTCTGTGTGTGCCAATTTTAGTGTTAAATTATTTTTATGACTTTTGAGTGTTGAAGCATCTCAGTTGTCTTTTAACAGATAAAGGAAAATGTGACACCGAAATTCGAAGGCGCATTGGAATAGTTCCAGATGACTTCCAAAAGCTAAGCAAAGTATTAAGAAACAGGAAATATTTCGTTAGAAGCAATGAGAATAGTGCTATACTGCTTCGTAATATCAACCCACCTATACGCCGGTGAATGTTGGATAGTTTCCTCGTAGATGAAAGGAGTCTTAAGGCAAAGGAGATATGTTTCTACAGAAGGATGTTGAGGATGCCGTGTACAGAGGGCGGAAACGACGAAGAAATCTAAAGGAAAATAAAAACCAAAAGGACACTTATATTTTAGGATATAAAAGAGACAGTACAATTTATTTTGACACATAATGAAGAAAGAAGACTTGGAGAATTTAATAAAGAACATTTTGAATGCAAAGTATATAGAGGGAAACAGTGAGAAACACATCTAACGAGAATTTGTGCAAATGGATGACAGAACAGCGAATGAGAGATATTAAAGAGGAAAACCAATATTGCTAAGCGATACAAAGGACAGGATGTTGTGGAGAACTACACGCTAGAATATTTTCATTTAAGAATAGTCAGGTTTGTAAGTTCTTGGATGTTAGAAAACTGTTATTGATGTCGTTAAATAATCATTTCGTCATGCAGATAAATATAAATAGTCAGAAGGATAGTTCAATTTAGAACCTCAGATTTTCAATTCAATATTTTCAACAAGGCGCCAAATTTGCCTAGAAATATCTTTTTAGGTAAAACTTCAGACTTGTAAGTCAGTCAGTTGGTTTTTCCATGAGATATTATAGTCAGCCCCATCCAATTAATTAGAAAGCTGTCAAAAACTATTAATTAGTGGAATGTCGATAAATTTTGTAGGTTACCTATAGAGAATGAAACTGTCACTGATGACGTATCCAGTTTTTAGATTCTAGACTTTTTATTAGTGTATATTCATAACTAAATCGATAAGGTGTTGTCCGTGTCAAAATGACTATAAGGAGACTGAATGCGAATTCAAATCTATTTCCTGGCCATTTTCTTCCATGTTGCTTACATAAAGCGTAAAACAGCTTGAGCGTTCCGATAAAACGTAAGAAAATAAAAATAAAAAAGACGAATAACTTTAAGTGCTTTTTATGTTTGAGAAATAAAAACAATTTTATCAAAATCAGTAAAACTCAAGCATTTTCTCTTTCCCTGAGAAGATAGCCAGAAAACACAAGTTAACCATCTGTTCTCTTTACTAAGTCCTGTGACCAAACCTAACAAATAAAAATAAAATGTTGCCTTTTTTTTTTACATATTTCTATCACATTTTTCACATTTTATCTCTATCTCTCTTTTCTTCATCTTTTCCTTCTCTTTCTTTGGCCTCACGTTCCTCTCTTCAATCACTTTACACTTTAAGTAGTACTATATATATATATATATATATATATATATATATATATATAATCGTATACAAAAATTCTTCGATGAAGCATTGTCAGTATTTATTAATTTCACTTACTAGTATTTCTTCTCATCTTAATTTCTACAGATTTTTACCCAAACTATTCAAGTCGTCTTTCTAAGTCCGTAGATTTCGAGGATTAGAAATTAGAGCTTTATTCTTTATTTCCGCTAAGGTCTGATTATGTTAATGACTGTAGAATAATGGTGATTTATAAATTAAGATAAAAAACCAACAGAAATTGAAATAAAAAGAAATAATAAAAAAATCAATAATTTAACCTCGGAATTCCTTATTTTTTCTTTTTCACTTCTTCCCTTTCTTTCTTGTCTTTTTCTTTTATATTTACATACATTTTCTTAAGTCACCCCTTTGCTTTGAACATTTACAAGTATGTTTTATGACTCAGTACATACTCGGAAATAAATCGGTAAAAGTTCCTAATATGACAAATTGTCTTAATTCAGGTGTATTTAAAACTTATGACGTCTATTCTTTGCTACTAAGTAATTGCTACGAGTATAATTTATCTCATTGCCTCACGTATAAACATATTACATTTTATCACGTGTAAAATTAATCCCTGTCCGACTATATGCATTATATTACCTCGTGTATGTATTTATTGCCATTTAGCTCCTTTGCATAACATTGTCAGTATACTGCAAATAACTGCTAGATTTCCTGGTGAACTCTGAAGTAAACATTGGTTGAACTGTATTATGCATGTACTTATGTTTTGTTATAACTGTTGTATAATTTTCTTTATTCATTTTTTTTTTTTTTTTAGTTTTACTTATTTCTGTTTTTGGAAAAAAAATACTATGACAAAGTGGATAATGTTTTCGTATGACGCGTTTATTTTTTAGGACGTTATTGGACTAAATTGATGTTTATGTCGATTCGATTACACATGTGCAGGAAAGAAAGAGTACGGTGATAATTTTAAATTTAATTTGTTTTCAAATATATATGTTCATTTTGTTACATTTTCTTTTGCTTATGCTTACATCACTTTTGTTATTAAATATCTCAAATTGTGATAACAGAATATCTGCCAAGAAAAGTGAAATGTTGAACGGAAATTTATTATGGATGATCTAGCGATGAAAGCACTTCCTAAAAATTTTCCCTAAAATTATCCTTGATATATAAAAATTTATACTGTTTTCTCATACTTATTTCTGTGCTAATAAAACTATTAACTTTCCGTCGATGTTCAGCCTGATTAATGGAAGCAAATTGCGTATTTTAATCGTCATAGTTTATATTTCGACCAAGAGTAGCAAAGCAACAGTTAGATAAATCTGTGAAAAATGTTGTCATTCAATAGGAAGCGGGGTAAAAGATGGCTTGTTAATTTTAACGCCTCCCAAACTAAACTTCTCTCTGTTAATTATCTGAGAGACCCTCGCTGCCTTCCATTAGCATGGCTGATGCTAACCCCCAGGAAAGTGACTCGTTGAGCATTCTCGGGCTAACAATCTCAGCTGACATGAAGTAGAAATATATATATATATATATATATATATATATATTGAATCCACTGCTAGGTCAGCTGCTATGTCAGCCGGTTCACTGTATTGTGCGAGACAATTTTTCTCTCCAGAATCTGTTTGACATATCTATGTGTACCATTCGTCAATGCTTAGAATATTGCAGCCACATATGGTACGGTACCTCTTCTATTTACCCTGAGCTCTTTGATTAGATCTAAAGAAGAATCAGCAATATTATTGGTCTTAATCTGGCGGATCGGTTTCAGTCCATTTCCAACCACCCTAAAGTTGCCTGTCTGCTTTTCTTTTTTTCCATAAACACTTTCATGGTGATTGTTCGGATGAGCTATGGTACCTTAGTACTAGGGCAGTTCGCTTTTTGCATTGACTAGTAACAGTTTTTCGTGCGCTACTAGTTAACTCTTTGACTGTTGAAGAAATTTTTGTTAAATTATTGGCTTTATTATTATTATTTTCTGCTTTGGTTGACTTTTGATTCTTATTACGTTGTTCTGATTTTTTTTATTTTTTTTATTTTTTTCAGTTTTTATTTTTATTTAAGCTGATTTTTTTTCCTTTTTCTTTTCGTGTAATATTTAGTTACTCCAGACTGTTTTTGTTTAGCTATCTTGCTTTATTTTATTTAGTGTTTTTAGTGGTTTTTTTTTCTTTTCCTTTCAATTTCAACGTTTATATCTTTTTTCATTTTCTTCATTTAGAACTTTATGTTCAGTTTAATGTAAGATTCTTCCTAAGTCGTTTTTTTTTTATTTATATTTTCTTGATGTATCTCTTCAGCGGCATTTGCTTTTTATTTTTCACGTCGAACTTTTTTTTTCTCTCCTTATTTTATGTATTCTTATTTGGCTAAAGTAAAAAATTTCATTTACTAGTATAATCAGTATTCTATTTTTGCTTTGTATTTCATTTTTGTTGTTTATTTAGTTTTTTACTTTAGCTAAAATGTTTTTCAAGGAAACTTTAATAAGTTTCTGTATTTTATTGTTTATAGTTTGTGATTGAAGTTTGTTTTCCGTTTTGATACCGCGTATCTGGATTTAAAAACCCACTGATTCAAGAATAATCCATCATGGCCGACAAGGATCGGTCTGTAAAGAAAAATCTATTTGTGGAGGCCCCGAAGTCTGACCCTCCCAACAAAATGGTACAATCCAAAAATCAAGCTGCTGGAAAAAGTATGGTGGCCAAAATCGGCCAATGAAGAATACAGAAAATAAAAGTATGGTGACTCATAATGTCCAAAATAGGATTAAAGAAACCAATAATGACAGCCAAACAATGTTGGCTGAAAATGGCAAAGAAAAGAAGAAATAACCCAATCAGAATAATTACAGTGCTGCGGCCGGGGAATCGTCCTCCTGCTGGAAGTCCCTATCGAAATATATAATCAACATCGCGGAGTTTTTCGACACAGCCAAATTTTACGCACATCCTATCAAAGAAGATGGGCTTTTGGTGATCTCTTGACTATATAGTCATTTATAACTGTATTTAATAAACACCATATATAATTTGTAGCTCTATTTAATATGAATTACTCTTGACTATATAATCATTTATAACTGTATTTAATAAACACTATATATAATTTGTAGCTCTATTTAATATGAATTACTTTTGACTATATAATAATTTATAATTGTATTTAATAAACACCATATATAATTTGTAGCTCTATTTAATATGAATTACTTTTGACTATATAATAATTTATAATTGTATTTAATAAACACTATATATAATTTGTAGCTCTATTTAATAAGAATTACTTTTGACTATATAATCATTTATAACTGTATTTAATAAACACTATATATGATTTGTAGCTCTATTTGATATGAATAACTTTTGACTATATAATAATTTATAATTGTGATTTTCTTTATCGCAGTTCATTGACTCCACCTAGTTTTCCTGAGTCAATATTTTTTGAATTGATGAAATTTGCCACGTCCTCCGTCGAATTTAGTTTCAACACCATGTACCGACAGATTGACGGAGTTGCTATGGGCTCGCCTTTGGGTCCGGCACTTGCCAACATATTTGTTGGCTTTCACGAAGAAAAGATACGAAAGAGTCCACTTTGTCCTCAAATTTATTGTCGGTATGTTGATGATACCTTTTGTTTATTCAACAATGAAGTTGAGGCTGATCAGTTTCTTTCGTTTTTAAATGGTATCCATCCAGCACTGAGGTTTACTGTTGAGAAGGAATCCACTCTTCGATTGGCCTTTTTGGATGTATTAGTACATCGGACATTAACAAGTTTTTTCACTTCTGTTTATAGAAAACCTACTTTCGCAGGGTTGTATATGCGTTGGGACTCTTTTTGTCCCACTAAGCGCAAGATTAACATTATTAAAACCCTCCTACATAGAGCATTAAAGATCTGCTCTGAGCCCTTCTTGAACGACGAAATCGACTTTATTAAGGATACCCTATGTAATTTGGGTTATCCTCTTGATACTGTTAATTCAGTTATCCGCAGTAAAGTTGAAGAGTTCAGAAGTGCCGAGCTCTACACTGTTAAAAAATGCCCAGTTTACCTCAGATTACCCTGGATTGGTACCAAATGTGAAAAAATTGCTAAACAAATTTCATCCAATGTTCGTCGTTGTTTTTTCTCTGCCGAAGTTCGGATTATTTTTCAAACTTGGCCTATGTTTCGTTCTGCGTGTAAAGACGTTCTCCCTCCCCATCAAATTAATTCAATTATTTATAAATACGTTTGTAGTTGCGGAGCCGACTACATAGGGAGAACAACTCAACACTTACCTTGCCGTTGAATGGACTCGTCCCGAACACCTATGGTTCCGCCATATGCGAACACCCATTAAAGAACAGAGATTGTGCAGCCAAATTTAGTGCTAACTGGTTCAGTCTGAAGTCGAACGTCCGGCTAACCGGCTGATCGGTTGATCGGTTGAACTCTCTGCCTTCGGGCAGGGAGGAACCCGAAGGAGTCTACGCCGAAGGGCGGAGTCTCTTTCGGGGAAGTAAACCGACCCTGAACCCGTTTATACGGGTTCAAAGGGCATATTTTTGGCCGAGCCCAGGGGCTCGGAGATCACACGGGCTCGGAGATCCCACGGGCTCGAAGATCCCACGTTAAACCTGCCTTGTGCCACATGATGCCCTCGTGGGGGTGGTGACTAAATACTAGTGCTGACTCGTTCACCGTGTTGTCCAGGTCACACTCTTTATTTCATCTAAAGCTTCTGGAGGCAATTTACATCGGGTCCCTTAATCCTTCTTTGTGTAAACAACGCGAGTGTTTGTTGGGACTCGCTGTCATTTGTCTCTAGTTCCTTTTGCTATTTTTTTCTCGCCACAACTTCCTTTTATTGTACATTTTTCTGTGTTAATTTTAAATTAAATCTCCCGTTGAAGCCTGAAGAGCGGCAGCGAAACCGGTTGCTTCGCCCGTTTTTAATATGTCTCGTAATATTAAGTTTTATACTTTTATTAGGTTGGCGCAAAAATAATGTCGTTTTCTCACATAGTAAGATATGTGAGAAAACGAAATAATTTTGCACCAACCTAATATTTCGATCATTAAATTTTGTACCTACAAAAAATATATATATATATATATATATATATATATATATATATATATATATATATATATATATATATATATATTGTGTATTTAGGCAGTAATCCCCCATTTATACATGTTTCATGAAAGACGGCAGACGACGAGGTACTACGACAAAGCTTTTTATTCAATTTTTCTTGTGTTTGAACAAGTGTTATCTTTTCGGAACACAGAGTGTGTAGAAACTGTACAAATGTTCTGTATTTCCGAGGATGATATTATTTTTACATCTTAACTAGATGTATGGATAATAACTACAAAACACTTGACTTAGTCTCGGCATATCTTCATTGGTAAATAAAGCTGACTAATCAACAGCTTTAATCTGTTTTCAAGATTTATTTGTATTATTCTTTTATCGTTTCTCCCAGATCTTTATACAACACATTATTATTTTCTTTGATTTCTGGCGTTTACACATTTTTTTCCGGGTCCCGCCCAGGGATCTAAGGTTAGAAATGGCATCATGACACTTTCCACTGACAAAAAAAAAAAAAAAAAAAAAATTACATGGATAAAGCCCTTCGCAAAGTATGGGCTGTACTTGTCAGAACAATTTTTTGTATCTTCTTGAGGCATGGACTTCCAGGAATCCCTTCAATTAGTCTACTGCAATCTTTTCCAACCAGTCCTAGGGCTCCAACTACAACAGGGATTGTTGATGTTCCCATATGCCACATTTTCGAGATTTCTATTTCAAAGTCCTTGTATTTTGACAGCTTTTTGAATATCTTCAAGATATATTGCAGTCAGCAGGGACTGCCATATCAATAAGGAGTCACCGTTTTTGTTTGTGGTCTTTAATAACAATATCTGGGCGGTTGGCTTTGATTGTTCTGTCAGTGTGTATTGTATAGTCCCATAGAATTGTAACAGGTCCTATCTCCGTAACCGGGTCTGGGTGGTGTCCATACCAGTTTCTTTCAGTTTCCTTCGCGTAGAAGTTGCAGATTTTCCAGTGCAGATATTGGCCCACTCTGTCATGCCGGGTTTTATATTTAGTGGGTGCCAATATCGTGCAACCTGATACAAGATGATCAATCGTTTCTGGATATTTATCACAGAATCTGCGTTTTGGCCTAACACAATATTTTAGTATATGTACTTGATAATTCCTAGTTAGCAAGCATTGGTCCTGTGCAGCAAGGATAAAACCTTCAGTTTCCGCTTTCAACCCTGCACTACGTAGCCTCTGATGGGTACGGGTTTTGTCTACGTCAGCTTGTTTGGTACGAGCAGAGTATTGGCCATGAAGCGGTTTATTTTGCCATCGCTTCTGTATCTGGTCGGTTGCATTCGTCTTTGCTGTCTTTTTTAAGTATTTTGCAGTTTCAGCCGGTGTATTGTGCTGTAGTTGCATCTCTACGCCTATTTGAAACTCCATTTTGAATTTGTTGGCTCCTTTTATTACGGAGTAAAGACGCTTAATACTTTGATGTTCCTTGACGCATACCATCATCCAGTCTTCTGTAGTTTCCAAGTATCTTTGGAGGCCAATTGTTGTAATTTTGTAGGATAATTCTAGTTGAATCTGGGCACATACAGACGATCAACATCAGCTTTGGGATGAAGCATGCGATAGCAAGTGAGAAGGTTTCTCGTTTTGGCGTCCATTCGCTTAATTTCAGCTATGGTCCAGTTAAGGACATTAAAGCTGTATTGCACCACAGGGACAGCCAATGTGTTTATGGCTGATATTCTGTTTTTTGAGTTTAGATCAATATTTAGTACCAGACGTACACGCTTGTAGTACTCTTTTCCTATTTTTTTCCTTCATTTGGGGATGTTGTATGCCATCTCCTTCGCTAATTCCTAGGTACTTATAAGCTTCATCATGCTCCAGTTCCCTAATCTTTGTGACAAAATCTAAATCTATTAAGGGTGTTTCTGTAATTCTACCTATCTTGAATGTTACTTTTGCGCATTTATCTAATCCGAAGTCCATACCTATGTCGTCACTGAAGTATTTTACAATATTGACAATATATCATTGTCGTCTTTGGCAAAGAGTTTGAGATCATCCATGTAAAGTAGGTGATTGAATATTTTCTTATTTATTTTGTAACCATAGCTACTGTTGTTCAGTTCGTGTGTAAGAGGGATTAAGGATAAACAAAACAGAAGGGGTGACAGAGAGTCTCCTTGAAAGATTCCACGTCGGATATTCAGACGGTTGGATATGGCAGTGCCCCCGGTGTGACTAAGGTATAGTTTGGTGTTCCATATTCCCATGCTGTGCTTAAGGAAATTTAATACCACAGGGGAGACTTTGTACATTTCCAAAGTCTTAAGGATCCAAGAATGGGGAACACTATCAAAGGCTTTACGATAATCAATCCACGCTGCACTAAGATTTCTACGTCGTCTCCTGCAATTTTCCAGGATCATTTTATTTATCAGCAGTTGATCTTTGCAGCCATATGAACCTCTTCTGCATCCCTTCTATTCCAGCGGAAGAATGCTGTTTGTTTCGAAAAAAGAATAAGTACGGTTCGTCAGTACAGACGTGATTAACTTATGCGTTGTGGAGAGACATGTTATCGGTCTATAATTTTTCGGGTCGTCTGTTCCAGTTGTTTTTGGTATGAGGTATGTAATACCTTCAGTAATCCATTCCAGGATTTTATTGGGATTATTTACAAGCGTTGATAATGTTTTTGCAAGAATTTCATGGGTAGATGAGAGAGGATACAGCCAGAAATTGGGTAACTTGTCATTTCCTGGGGATTTCCATTTTTGGGATTTCGTTAGAGCTTGCCTAACATCATCTGTGGATATATTTTCCCATTCTTGCAGAGGTGTATCCAGCAGTCGTTCTTCTTCATGCCGGATCCTTTCTGCATTTGGGTTATATTCCTTTGGGCTGTTTTAAATATTTTCCCAAAATGTCTGTACATTATCAATCGATGGTGGCCTTTCGACATGTATAGGTGTTTTTCCAATTTGCCTGTATAATTTCTTAAGATCAGTTCGGAATATTTTATTTTGGCGACAGAACCTAGAACGTTTTTCGTATCGTCTTGTTCTCTGTGCCTTTAACTGAAGTTTCTGCTTCAGCATTTCCTTGATTGATGGAATGTCAATTAGGGATTTAATGTTATATTTCCGCTTGATCTTTTTGGATTTACGTGTGGAAATACTAGGGTTTCTGGTGAGCTCATCTAATATAGAAAGCTCACATCTGATTTGTTTTATATCTCGTATCAGTTTGGTTTTTCAAGCTGGTTCTCTGTGTCTGTTAATTTTATTCATTGTCTTGACCCCAATCTTCCGAGTCGCTGCTAAAGCTGTTGCGTATATGACGTTGTTAACTTCTGTGATGTTTCCCGGTGGTTTATCTGTTAACAGTGTTTCCAGAGCAGCATTGTATATTTTCACGATGTGCTTGTTGGAATTCGTCATATGGATTTTGTGGAGCTGGTCTCTGTCTGACAATTGTATGAAAGTTACTCTGCTGAGTACTTGGATGACGTCATTTTTCGCTTCGGTGATTTCAAGGAATTCTAACATATTGTCACTGAAGATGACTCCAGGTACATTTCCTGGAGAACTGCAGGTTGTGTTTAAGGTAGAGTCTTGGATTTCATTTCCTGGGAGATTATTTCGTATTTCATTGGCTTCAGCCTCCACCTCATCCTTTGTCGTATTCCTTATTTCTACATTCGTCTCATTAGAGTTTGAGTGATGGGACATAGTATTTTGTCTTATATCTAATTTTATTCTATCTATTTTTCTCTTTGAGAGTCTATTGTTTCGCATAATGTCCCAACGAACATTAGCAGGCATGTTTGGATTGAGGTTAGGTCTTATATCATTTCCCACCATACTTCTCCATATTTGGTATGTTTGATTGGTGGTGTTCTTTGCTGGGTTTTCGAGTGCAGTGAAGAAAAATCTCATGACTTGTCGATACTCTTCGCGGCTCCATTTAGTTCGTTTACTTTTTATTAGTCGATTTGGTATTGAGTCACTTGGCCCAAGATTGGCAATAATCCGGATTTGGTGACCTATTATTATTATTATTATTATTATTATTATTATTATTATTATTATTATTATTATTATTGTGCGTGTGGTATCATCTTGCCAGAGAGCAATTTTAAGTGCCTAATTATCAAGTCCAATCTGGGTTCTATGCATAAAACGGGCACTGTAGAAGAATTACCTATGCACATTTGAGATGTTGTATTTAGATAGAGTAGATTTTGCTGGTGATATCTGCAGTTCCTTACAAAGTGATCTTTTATAACTCTGCGGTGCTGATATGTGCAGCAATTTTACTTCCATGATTTTCGTTACCCTTTTTTTTTAAAAAAAAAACACAATGCCCTCTATCACAACAGGGATAATTGTAGTTTTCAGTTTCCTCGGTTTTTGTTGCTTCAATTTACCGGTCTTTAGAATGTGACAGTTTTTTAATATTTTTTTTAGACACACTGGAATCTTTTAGTCAAATCATATCAATTAGTTGGCAAATTCATTTTTTTTAAATATTCTATGACTAGGTCTAGTCTATTTGCATCAATTTTACAGTCTGTGAGGATTGGGAAATTCCTTAGTAAAGTCACTCTCATCACCATTTCGGATATCATTCGGGTGGCGTTTGTACCATGTACCCGGGACTTCAATACCAGTGTTTGAACAAATATGCCAATGAATATATTGTTATAACCTCTCATGTTTAATAATAATAATGATAATACTTATAATTATCATTATTATTAATTAGTTTGATCATCATAAACACTGTCATTATTATTAGGTTGGTGCAAAAATAATGACGTAATAATGTCGTTTTTTGACGTATTTTTTAACGTCAAAAAACGACATTATTATGTCATTATTTTTGCACCAACCTAATATGATTAGCATTATTATTATGATCATCATTATTATTATGATCATCATTATTGTTATTATTATCATTATTGTTATTACTATCATCACCATTATTGCTACCTTCGTCATCATTATTATCATTTTATTATCATCATCATCATTATTGTTATCATCATCATAATAATCATCATCAGTATTATCATCATCATTATTATTATCATTATCCTAATCATTATTGTTATCATCAGCTCATAATCATCATTATTATTCTCATAATGATAATAACCATTACTATTATTATTATTATTATTATTATTATTATTATTATTATTATTATTATTATGTGTCTCAAACATTATTTATATTTTTAACAGATTTTTGCTCCAAAGTTTATTTAATAAACGCATCTAAAAATGGTGTATGATTGCATTATATTATTACCATTTATATGATATGAATATCATATATGAATATCATTTTTAATAATATTCATATATGCCCTTTATTTCAGACATGATAATGGCGAACAATACTGTTGATATTCATTATTTAAAACTGGGCTTCAAAGATACTGATGCCCTGCTTGTCTGACCTCCGGACGTGGAAGAAAATGAAGCAATATCGAATTGTTTAAGCGTTTTAAGAGTAGCAACTTATGTTTTGAAATAAAAGTCCCAGGTATACAGCTATTAACCATAGTGTTTTAAATAGCAATATAGAGAAATTGATCAATAACAACTGGGAGCATTCAGAGAGGAATTTATAAGTAGTATACAGGTGTTATATAAAAATACGTTACATGAACGAAATATATTTGATACACTTCCGTCTTATAGTTTGAACTTCGTCATATGATGAGGAAATAATTTTCTATATCCTGGTAAAATGTTGAATCCCAAGACGACGTTCTCGTTTTATGTAAGATATTGTGATAACATCTATGATATATCCTGATATTGTCAGCAAATCTTGCATCAAATTAAAAGCATAAAAAAGACAAGGTATCAAGATTAATTTCGTTTTGCTCTCTTCAGTGTTGCAAAATTTTTTGAATATTTCTCCGACAAAATATTTGACTTGTATTTTATTCATATAATTTCATTTGATCAGTATTCATTCATTTATTTGTTTTATATTTTATTTTCTTGTCATTTCAACGCTCGTGTTAAAAAATAGACAAGAGAAACCTCAGAATTTCGGATTACTTCCGATTTCTATGTGTAAGAAAAGATAACATAAAGACATTGAGACCTGATGTCTTTACAGTTCTCGCTGTTTCAATTTTCTGAGTGGTGTTCCAATTGCATTCATTACCACAGAAATTGCTTATGATGAACTAAGTTGTCGTAGAAAAAGTCTTTTCAGACGAAGTTTTCAGACTTCATTTCATAGTGGATAAATTCCCATGTGGTTGATGAATATCCGAAAAGATCTTGGATAGCAGCAGAGAAAGGGTTCTACCTGTAACGTATTCAACAACCCTCCTTTGTTTGTTGAACCAATCTTCCTACTGTAGTTTGAACAAAGTTTATACAGACGCATTGACATCTGGACCAGATCACCATCCAACTTTGCCTAGAAAAGTTATTACAGGTCTTAAGGTTATTAAAATGGCCCTGATGTGGTCATTAGTTCGCTTGTACAGACCATCAACAACCCTTGCCTGACTCCAATTGACCGAAGAAAATGCCGCTGCACAGACATGTAGACGACTTAGGCAGCCCAAGGGAAGCAATCGATTTGAATGTTATATAAAAAGCTATTGAAATGAAGATTTAAAGAAATAATTTAAAAAAAAATTAATAATGGAAATAAATATTAAATTTGGAATATAATGAGTGTTTTTGCGATACAAATGGATTAAATAGATTTCAGTCTTGACTATGAGACGCATTGAATAAACATAGATATGGAATAGGATCAAATGTTGATATTTTAGGTAACCAAACGCATCAAACTTAGAAGAAACTTCTCCCAGCGATCCTTCTATATGTGGGGCATCCTTATGTAAAATTAGCGAGATCAAGAAAATAGTACATTAGGGATTTTATTTCTCAACTAAGCCATTTCTGAAACTGTTATCACTTGCGAAATTTTATGGCCATCCTTCATAGATAGACAGATAGATATTTTCCTTTTGGTTGTCTGAAAAGTTATAGCGGGATAGCGCAATGGAGGTTGACAAACGTTCAGGGTAAGAATGATTCAAGAGAGAAGAAAAAGAGAAAAAATCTATACTGTTCATCTCTCTGTGTCTCTTTCTCTCTCTCTCTCTCTCTCTCTCTCTCTCTCTCTGTGTATCTATCTATCTCTTTATCTCTCACTCACACACACATACACACTCGCGTGAATAGACACACACATACACTTCTACGCCCACAATCTCATTTTCCCTTCTTGTTTTTATCTATTCATACTCTCCCAGTCATATCTATCGCACGCAATTCATCTCGCTCGGTGTATGTGTGTGTTTGTATGTGTGTATCTATCTATCTCCTTATCTCTATCTCTCACACACATACACACACACTCACTCTCTCTCACACACACACACACTCGCGTGAATAGACACACACATACACTCCAATACCCACAATCTTATTTTCTTTTCTTGTTTTTATCTATTCATACTCTCCCTGTCTGTTCATATCTATCACACACAATTAATCTCTCCCTCTCTCTCTCTCTATCTATCTATCTATCTATCCATCTATCTCTATATATCTATCTCCTTATCTCTATCTCACACACACAAACTCTCTCTCTCTCTCACACACACACACACACACACAATCGCGGGAATAGACACACACATACACATACACACCTACAATCTCATTTTCCCGTCTCTCTCTCTCTCTCTCTCTCTTTATCTCTCTCTGTTCGCATGCGTTTCAATAGGAATACATGAGTCCGAATGAAAGATCATATAATGATAATAATAGCTCATGTCAAAAATTCCAACAAAGACTGTAACAGATCGGTCGGAAGAAATTAGGATAGAGAAGAAAAAAAGAGATTCACATGATAGTGTATTAGATCGATCGATCGATCGATTTAAAAAACAAAGAGAAGTAGGGAAACAGAATGAACTGTAAAAAAATTGTAGCAGAGTAGAATTGTTGAATTCTTATTATGTTTACAAGAATTCGGCATTTTAACTCTCCCGTCTTCTTCAGGTGCCTGTCCTACTCGGTAACCTTCTAGAAATTTTGAACCAAACACTTTATTCAATCCTCACCGGTTGATTATTTTCATTATATACTTAACGGCTATTTCCTCTCGGTCAATTATATATATATATATATATATATATATATATATAAAATGGTGGTACTCGTTTGGAAAAACCTCGGATAGCTCAACTTGCTGTAGAACAAGTCGGTACCCGAGGAAAAATGGGGAATAAAAAAAAGAAAGTACCAAATACATTAAACCTAGGCGAAAACAAACGTTCAGTATTCAAGCTCCAAGTCCAAAGAAGAAAGACAACTACCGACATTACCCTGACGATCCGTTTAGGTGAAACCTAGGTAGGTGTGCTTGGCTCCTTTGGATTATCTTAGATAGATAGATAGATAGATAGATAGATAGATAGATAGATAGATAGATAGATAGATATCTTTACAAACTACCAAATTTAGTGGTGTCATTTTATTCATTCAGTGATTGAAATTATTAAATGTCTTCCTTCTTAAGGAGAGGCTCCCGGGTGATGTTCATCTTTATGCTAGGTCGACTTAGGCGGTTTTCAGGCTGAAAAGGCTAACATGCGTGTTGATTCTATATTATTTTATCCTTCATTGTTGTTTTCTGCTCGTTACCTTGACTTCATTCTACAGAGGTTGGTGACCACACTTTTCTATCTATACAGGATCAGCTATAGCTGATTTCAACGTGTCTCCCCTAACAGCTTCTCGATGCTCGTCTACGTTTACTTCTAAGTGGCGCTTAGTCACGTCCTTGTGATCATTTGCAACAGCATGGACTATATACACAGTCCATGGTTCCCTTGGTCCGGAAGATATATCTGTTTTTGAATACCGTCCTGGTAATGTATGGCCCGCAGATACTCTATCAGGAACGACAGACATCTGAAGAAAGCCGGTAGGTACAATGAGCGAAATTTTATCAATAGTAAAACAAAAATGAATTTACTAGTCCTAATAAAAATACATATTGAATCTCTTTCAATCTGTACATATCTAAATCTTTTCACCTTATCTATTTATTGATTTACGGATACATAACGTTGAAAAACTGGTTCCTGTACGATCACCAAAGTTAAACAACGTGGTCAGCAGCTAGACGGATGATCGCCTAAGAATAGAGGGTGGTGTAATGGATAATGGCTCAGAATTTTTAATCATAGTTCTAATTCCAGTTGGGTTCGTTATATTCTTTTACGCGTAAGTACCCGTGGGAAAGTTATGAATTCTCCTATTTTCCTCCCAGCTATACGTTAATTAGTAAGACTTGTATCACTAAAAAATTTATTATCTAAAAAATAGAATTGTGTAAAATATATTTAGATTTCAGCATTAAATAACCCATAAAGGTCGATATGGCGCTAAGCAAAAACAATCAACCAAAAATACTTATTGATTTGGCTTCCTGTTCACGCAATCTGTCCATATCTATCAATGCAACAAATTGAAATTTTCTGTCCAAATAAGATAGTCACGACCGGAAAATAATAAACAAAAAGAGAAAGTTTAAGTTAGGTGAGAGAAAAAATGAAGGAAATAATGGCAGAATAACAGATCAACGGAAGGAAGAAAGAAATGAGAAAAGGAAGAATAAAAGGAAAAATTGAGAGACGTTTCGGAACTTCATTTCCTCCTGTTATTCCTGCAAACTCTCCCCACTCATAACCCAACCTCCTGCAACCGCGAAAATGCGACCCTTTGGATTGTAAATATCCCTTAGCCTACAAGTGGGTTTAATGAGACAATTATTGTCGGTCATTTAGCAAATAATGGAAGTAAAGGAAGACAGTTTTTTTTTATGGTCGAGTAGGTCGATCGCATGGATACGAATCTGCGCGCACTTGACCAAATGTAAACAGGTCTTTACGCTCCGCTGACATCCGCTAACATTTAGAAATGATGCCGAGAAATAACTGAAATTATCGTCATGCTGCCTAAATTATTATAATTATTATGGTTGTTGTGGTTGTTCTTTTGATTATCATCATCACAAAATACATTAACAGTATTTTCTCTGAGTGTTGATCTTTTTCTTTCTCTTTTAACAGCGTTTTTTTTTTCTCTCTTTTTACTCAATCTGCGAATCATCTATCTAAAATTGTATTCATATCTACTTTATCTATCTGTCTATCTATCTAACATTCTATCTATCTATCTAGCTGTCTATCTATCTATTTAACATTGTATTCATGTCTACTTATCGATCTATCTATTTAATATTGTATTCATATCTACTTATCTATCTATCTATCTATCTATCTAACACTGCATTCATATATATTTATTTATCTATCTATCTATCTATCTATCTATCTAACATTGTATTCATATCTACTTATCTATCTATCTATCTAGCTGCACAATCTTAATATTTATTTTTTTATATATTTATCACAGTTGGTTCATATCTTTCTACCTACCGACACTCTTTTCATTATCACTCTGTCAATTTGTTCCTATCTATCTATCTATCTATCTATCTATCTATCTCTGTGTTAGTATACATACATACATACATACATACATAAATACATACATACATACATATACATATATATGTGTGTGTGTGTGTGTATATATATATATATATATATATATATATATATATATATAAAAGTGAACATAGAAGTCAACACTTAGAGGCGACAGTCTGTTTCATGCTATATGCAATCGTCAGGCCACGGTTATTATATATATATATATATATATATATATATATATATATATATATATATCACGGTTAATTTATCCATGTGCAATATTTGTCTGAGTTTATCTCTTTAACTTTAACTTTATTATTATTATTGCAATCATGATTATTATCCTTATTATCATTGTTATCATTATTATTTGCTATCCGCTCCGACTTTGAGATGGTTCCAACCAGGTGATGAGGGTTCATACCTCAACTCTTAACCACAGCTTAGAGACACAACCCTTTTGACTTCAACATTCTCTGAGCTTGGCCTTTCCACCTTGACGATGTTCTTAGCCCAAGGTACCACAAGGTCTATCAGTGACTGCCGTTGTGCACAAGGGTGATTGCTATTCAGGCATTGTCAGTCATGTTAGTCGTTTCCCACAGGGACATCACTTGTTCATTCTCGACTACTAATGGTGGTGAATGCTCGTACTAATTCTCTCCGCCTTCCAGACAATATAATTCCTGAATTAGTTCCCAAAATATTCGAAGTGCAATTACTATTTTTGCGCCAGATGATTGCAAACTTTCACTCGCTTTCCTACACTGCCTGAACAAGTGTAAATCAACTGTTCCATCGATAACGATATAAAAAATATGAAAGCTACTCTGGCGCTGTACATATCATGATGTCAGTTTCCTTTCTCAAGAACCCGTTTTTGGACCTTCTCCATGACTCCGTATCTGCCACCTCGTATATGAAGATATAATCTTATGATAACAGTAATATTACCAATACTACTACTACTAATAATAATAATAATTATTATTATTATTATTATTATTGCTGTTGTTGTTGTTTTAATTTCCTTTGATTTCTGGCGTGTACACATTTCTTTCCGGGTCCCAATCAGAGATCTAAGGTTAGAAATGACGCCATGACACTTTCCACTGCCAAAAATAAATTACATAGATAAAGCCCTTCGTAAAGTGTGGCCTGTACTTGTGAGAACAGTTTTTTGTATTTCTTTGAGGCATGGGCCTCCAGGAATCCCTTCAATTAGTCTATTGGAATCTTTTCTAACCAATCCTAGAGCTCCAACTACAACAGGGATTGTTGATTTTCCCATGTGCCACATATTTGAGATTTCGATTTCAAGGTTCTTTTAAGCAACACATGACACAGTGGATAAAGACGTTAGTTAGATCCAGTGACAGGACCCAAAGTCTGTGACTTCAATACCCGGTTAAGGCCGTGGAGGACTTTTAGAGGGGAAATTAACCGGAGATAACTGATAACTGACATCCATTAAACATGGCACGAGAAATTGGAACAGTCTGCCCTAGTGCGCGAAATAAAAGGTTACGTTCGACATTCCAACTACCTGAAGACGGCCGGAGCATACAACGGCCGGAGCATACAACGGCCGAAACGTTGTAATAAATATGGCGACAATGATGAGAACAATAGTCCGAATAATGTAAATAAGGAATTCCATTGCCTAGGATATTTTTGGTGCGGGCGGAGGGCGATAGATTGCTCTACAATTTTAAATTTCTTAGTTTGACTTTTCTTTGATTTGACCAATATTTTTCTCAAAATGAAAGGGAGTTTGGAGTAATTTAAAATTCCATCATTTACGAATTCCGTCTTGAAGAAAAGAAAACAGATCTCATTACGTTTTCCGGAAGGATATTTCCAAAATTTAAAACCGAATATTTTGGGTTTCATTTTTTAAATTTGCTGAACTTCTCGGTTTATTTTTCTGTCGTTGATTTTCCAGTTTTAGCCTGACTGAAAGATACAAGTTTCGTTGGTGGCACGTAAGCGTAAATAAATCATTATATGTGTTTTAGATAAAAATGTAAATGTCGGTAAGAACAGGTCTGTGTTATGTCTGTATATCAGCTGCGGAACACATGAATCTGGACAGATGACAGTTGTTGATATAAAGAAGCGAAAAGACAATATATTGAAACCCGATAATAACACAGAGTCGTATAAACAAATGAACAGTAGAAACAGTATGAAAGAGAAGTGAGTCGAATCGAATCCTGATGGAATTTTTACAGAAACGTAACAGAGAAGGGGTTGAGTTGTTACTGCTTAATTTTAAACCCGTGACTCTCGTAAACAGTTTTGCGGGCGGCGGCCTGGGAATATGGAAGTTAGAGCTTGTATAACGTTACAGTTGGTACGGTTGTCACGAATATCAATTCATGTTTTCCCGCAGTTATGAAGTACAATTTTGCGCTTTTGTATGGAATATGATAATTACTAACGACTTTGTATAATCAATTTTCAATCTTAAATCAGAGATGTCAAAAGTCCTTTCTTTTTTCTGTTTTCTCTTCAAAAACAAAATTGCACCCACAAGGAAGAGAGGACGACGAAATGGAACGTACACTACGTTTAGTCCAAAACTAAATACTGCTCGTTATATTATTTTAGAGTTTATGGGTTGGGGTCTGGAAATATTTTTGATATTTCATATTTGTATCATTTAATCCAAAACTCACTCTGATATTTCATGATTTAATTATTTTAAAATCTATTTAATTATAAAAATTATAAACTCTTTTGATGCAAGAAGCAATTTATTGTTTACAACTTTGAAAACAACCATTAAAATATCCAAAACTCTTTGGATACTCAAACTTCTTCTTTACATACTTACCCTAGCGTCGCGCTTCCCAACGTTTTCCAAACGATCTTAAGTTGTTCTCCTAAATTTTTGCTACTCAAGACTAAACAGTTCAGTTTATCCTGCTATTTAACCCATAGATAGGGAGAAATGACCATTACTATCACAATATTTCAACTGAGCCATTTTTCAACCCTCGTAAAGCGTAAATCTTGAGAACAAAGAAAAAAAATATTTATGGAAGAGGGGGATTTGCTTTATTCTAAAAGATTGAAATTGAAAAGGGCTGAAGAATCGATCGACCGAACTTTGTAATAGTAATATTAGTTATTAACTATCTAGCAGTTTCAATTGCGCTGACTATACTTGGTTGGCAGCCAGTCTATGTGAAGGACAACCCTGAAATTAAGACCACCGAGGAGGCATTGGGGAACGCATGAACTCAAATTCAGTCACTTAGTAAGAATCGATATCACTATTCATTAATAGTCAACAAGGGTATCTCGTTAATCACTAGACCACTTTAAGATGTACTGTTAGTTATTAAGCTGAGCTTAATTTCGAAACACAAAAAAATGCGATCTTTGTGATAAGAATGATATCGAAGCAAGCAATACACATGCAGAAGTACGTAAACCTAAATTTTTATAGACGACACATTATTATTTGAACTGCTAGGAAAACTTGATTCATTTAGGTAAGATAGAATAATTATGAAGTATTAAAAAGACTAACTTGTTAACACTAACCCAATCTTGAGGAGCTTTGTACCACTTCGTAATTATAAGAATAAAAATAACTAAAATAACCATTCAAACAATTTAGAACATTGATATTGTCACATAATTTTGGACAATGAGAAAAGCCGAAGAACAAATCTGCAATAACAGAGAAAAACCCATTCTAAACGAAATCATTCTTGAAAGACCTAGCTGTATCGATCTACTCAAGTGGCAGATGATTTTCGAAATTAAATTCAACATATGATACAATCCAACCGATGTCGAGATGATAGGATAAAACGGAAACTCCCTGAGTCATGGAAAAACATTTATAACGCTTGTTCAATTAAAAAAAAAAAAACAAAAAAAAAAAGAAAAAAAAAAAAAAACGTGTAAGCAAAGTGTTAAAATCAAATGAACAATCGACAACATATAAAAGCATTATATTTCTCTGTTATCTAAATCAGTGACGGGCTGTTTGTGGTGACCCGTGTCTGCAAGCATTGACAGGGAACTATCAAGTATATCGCTTTGCTGAGGTAGCGGGGAAACAAAGCTCTATTCGGATGAGAAGAAATTCGGCAGAATAGGTGTAGGCGAGGGATAAGAAAGGAATGTTCTTTAGCGACATTATTCCGGGTTTTTTTTTTTTGGGGGGGGTATCAAGAATTATTTCTTTTTATCCCAATGCTCAAGGTTGAAACATTCAGTAATGAACGTGACTTAAAAATAAAAAAAGACTTCGACAAGATTTGAAATTTTTCTCCGATAAAATTTTCGTATGAAATTTTTTCAAGACCGATTTTTCCGTGATTAATACGCAGCATTTAAATTTGATGCGGCGAATTTTTCTTTCTAAATTCGTAGTTTAAAATATTTTAATGGATATTCCGAAAAAAAAAAAAGAAAAAGAATACATATTCTGTCACCAATTTCATAGAAAAATCTCTTCGATAATTTTATTGTCAGCCACAGGCAGAATGTTTCGCTGTATCACAGCTCATCAGTGTGACTAGACGTCCGGTTGCCTCTAGCTAGGATCGAAGCCCGACTGAATTGGCGTCAGTCAGGGTTTTTTACCAATAAGCCGTTGGCGCACGGCAGGGATGAAGGTTAATTTAAGCGTATTTATTTTTAGATAAACATACAGTGACTAAGAGAACTCGATTCGATTTACCGAAGAGTCTTCGATTATTAGCCGTAATAGTCACTGTTTACAAACCCACACTTCCTCCCCATAGAGCTCAACTGAAATAAATTTTTCAGGAGCATCTACAATTTTATGAATATTTTTCTCTGCTTAATTTTGCCTTTTATAGTATCTCAAGTGTAAACCTATTGGGAACCTAGCTGGGGATATTTTCACATCAACTAATTTCAAACAGGCAATACTTGTTTTCTCTGTTACACCGGGTAGCAAAAACGTTCACATGACTGCTTTTTCTTTATCCCAAGGGAAATGAAAGTTCACTATTTACATTATTCGGACTATTGTCCTCATCTTTGTCGCCATATTTATTACAACGTTTCGGCCGTTTTACTCTCCGGCCTTCTTCAGGTGGTTAGAATGTCGAGCTGAACCCTTTAATTCGCTCACTGGGGTAGACTGTTCTAGTTCAACGTGCCATATTATGTCTACATAATACCTCATCTCAGAAATATCGACAAATACTGAAATAGAAGTTGTCGGCGTTAATCCACTCTCAAAATAACGAGACAAATCCATCAACTGTAAGAAGGCAGAATATCTGGTCTTCAGCAAGAGGCACCGAAATCCGAAGGCGCATTGGAATACAGAATGATGTCTCCCAAAAGACTGGCAAATATTAAGAATCGTGGAAAATTCGTTTCGTAACAAGAACAATATCCAGAACTGTTACGTAATATGAGTCCTTCTCTATGGCAGTGAATATTGGACAATTTTCTAACAGGCTTAGAAGAGACGTGAGGCGATATAAATGTGGTTCTACGGAAGGATACTGAGATTCCTACGGGTCGAACATAACCAAAACGAACAAATTTTAAGGTTAATGGAAAAAAAGGGCACTTTTACTTAGAATCAAGAAGAGACAGGTGAATGAGGAAAGAGTGCCTGAAGAACCAGACACTCACAAGGCGTATTGAAAGCAGGGGAGACGGAAAAAAAAGAGAGTAATTTACCTAACGAACATTTTTAAATGGATAGCAAAATAGGGCTTGGAAGAGATAACGAAAAGACAAACCTTACTAAGAGTTGCAAAAGATAGTAAGTTGTGGAGAATCTTGGTCGGCCATGTCCTGAAGGGACACGACATACGGCAGGAGAAGAAGAGTTTCAATGTTGTATACTTAATAGGATTTATGAAGCTAAGTTGAGTGGAGGGAGGAAAATAATATTCTTTCTTTTTATATTTTTAGGGGAGTTGCACTTGTTAGGGTCCCAGCTATGGCCAAATAAATAGTGAATTATCAAATTGCGGTTAAAAAATTTGAAAGTATAAAAATTCATTTTTATAGTAAAACTATCAGCAATAGATTTTAATAGTGAAAAGAATATCAGCAATAGATTTTAATAGAAAAATATATACCATTGATACATTTTAATAGAAAAAATACCATCAGTAAATCTTAATAGAAAAAATCCCAGTAATATATTTTAATAATAAAAAATACCAGCAATAGCTTTTAATAGAAAAATATATACCATTGATACATTTTAATAGAAAAAATACCATCAGTAAATCTTAATAGAAAAAATACCAGTAATATATTTTAATAATAAAAAATGCCAGCAATAAATTTTAATAGAAAAAATACCAGCAATCGATTTTATTAGTGAAAAAATACCAGCAATATATTTTAATAATAGAAATCGCCAGCAATAGAGTTAAATAGAAAATAATTTCAGCAGTAGATTTTAATAGAAAAATTACCAGCAATACATTTTAATAGATAGATACCGCCAATAGATTTTAAATAAAAATATACCAATAATAGATTTTAATAATAAAAATACAGGCAATAGATTTTAATAGAAAAAATATCAGTAATATATTTTAATTGAAAATAATAACAGTGATAGATTTTGATAGAAAAAAAAACCTGTAATGCATTTTAATAACGAAAACCAAGAAAATTAAATTCGCTATTAAATGATCCATAAAGTGTTGATATGCCGTTAAACAAACCAAATCGAAGGAAACTTTCATATTTTTTCTATATTTAAATCAAAATTTATCAACAGATTTATGATAAATTGTTCCAATATAAAAAAAAAAATAAAAATAAAATGGCAACAATAATTCAGCAAAATAAAGTCTTGTATCTTATGTATTACTATTAAACAAAAGATAAAATTAATAAAAATCCTCTGTCATGACACCTTGACTACAAATACTGATACCCAGCTTCACTCTAGACCTCAATTAGAATTCATATACACGATACATTGCTAAAAATTCTAAAGAAATAGTCGATTCATTTTAGTACTTTAGGAAGTATGTCTTCTGCTATGCTTTATCTTGAAGTTCAGCTACTATATTTGGGTTAGAGCTGCCCATTTCTCAGTTTCAGGCCTTAATAGTGTGCAACGTCGTTTCAGCGGTCATACTTATTCTCCACATTGAAACCTCTTCTTTGTCATAAATGCACCTTCGCAAGGCTATCTCTATCGTTATTTCCATGGCAAATGTTCAGATGAGCTTTGTTCTTTAGATCCACTAATTCAGACATTTCAGACATTTACAGCTGAGGTACGCCATGCTACTTCTACAGAGTCAAACCCCCTCTCATTTAAAATTTAAGATGTAAGAAACAATGTCCACTCAAAATGACTTTTTCTAAAAAGAACTTGTAGAACGAATTCCCACATGGATGCTCTCTTGAACACTACAATCATCAGGTCAAAGGTCAATTTTTATCCTCCTTATCCTCATAATCTTCACTTCCTACCCATTTCTCTTTCACTAATATCGCGCCTTATTTGTCATAACCCTCTACCTTGGGTACCTCACGAGCCTTGTATTGAGTAAACATTACTATTAAAAATGTTTGTCGTGATTTGACTAAAAACTAAGCTTGGTCAGGGACAAGTTGCATTGATTGATTATTTCATTGCCTCAGATATTATAGAAAAATCGAGCAACTGAAAAAATGTCAGAATAGGTATGTATAGACATCTCAATATCTGAGAAGTCTTTTAAAAAATGGAATAGCGAAAAGTACATTCGAAAAGATTTTACAAAGGATTTAGAGAAATGATGTTTTAGTTAGAATTCTAATATAGGGGAGATTTATT
Source organism: Acanthosepion lycidas (assembly GCA_963932145.1). NCBI lineage: Eukaryota > Metazoa > Mollusca > Cephalopoda > Sepiida > Sepiidae > Acanthosepion > Acanthosepion lycidas. Next base: position 130,193,495 of record OZ010577.1, on the reverse strand, counting down.
ATTATTATTATTATTATTATTATTATTATTATTATTGTTGTTGTTAAGGTTGTAGTTATTATTATTATTGTTATTATTGTTGTTGTTGTTGTAGTTATTATTATTATTATTGTTCTTCTTATTATTTGTGTATTTTATATTTTCCGCTTTGTATTTTGTAGAGCTGGGTCCAAACTATGGTCCTTAGGCTTTATAGGAGAATTGTCATTTAGCTGACAGCAGTTTTCTTAGTATATGAAATACTCCTATTAGGGCGATCTTTTGGGCAACTTGTATGTTGATGTTAACTAGGAAATTGTTAGCAAAACGGTCCATTACTTTTCTCACGAGACCCAGAGCTCCGATTTCTAGTGACACAGTATCAGTCCTCATTCCCTACATCCTGTTAATCTCGATCTCCATGTCCTTGTATTTGGAAAACTTCTCGATAACTACTACTACTACTACTATTATTATTATTATTATTATTATTATTATTATTATTATTATTATTATTATTATTATTTTAATAGCTAATTTCCGTCAATTTAGCTATCCATGTACAACAGAGGTGAGTTTACGAAATAACACCCGAGAGATGATTTCCTTAATTACCATTCGACCATAAATTTTATCCTCGAGAGATCATTATACTAATAAACTAATTAATTAGAGAGATGATTTTATTCAATACATCTCGACAGATTGCTAAATAACACCTGAGAGAATTTTTACTAATTACTGGTCGTTATATTAATTTACAGTTTATAGGTTGAGGTCTGGAAATTTTGTTGATACTTCCTATTTCTACGGGACGATGTCGCATGGTAATTAGTATTGCCTCGTCTATTCATTATTTTGATTAGGTTTTTTTATAGTCTTTAAAGTTGGGCACCAGCCTCAGGAATTTTCGCGCGATTTTTCTCCCTTTTTTATACCATTGTTCAACTGAAGGGGGAGGAGGGTTACTGGATGAGTTTGGTAGATGGGCATAAATGAAGAAATTAAGAAGTACATATAATGGGAGATAGGGTTAGGGTAGATGACATTTGACCCTAGATTTGAATTGGTTAAGACTGTAGTGATCGGAAAAGAATCGTCTTGGGATTCCACTAAGTAGCAGTTCTGGGAAAGAGTGAGTGGAACATTCTTCCTATCAATGGAATACGAAGACATTGAGTATAAATCGACCCTGCGTACGTGGCAAACCAGGTCCAAGCTGTAATGGTTTAAACATCGTGGAACTAAGTAATGTAGTTGGTTTTAACATTTACCATTGAAACAACGACAGAGCAGCGAGAAGCAAGCAATATTTCGTCTGTAGGTAAGGGGTTTCGGGGGGGGATAATTTATCACCCGCAAGGCAGCGTAAACGCTGCTCCACGTTTTTGTGGCACTCTCGATACAAATGCAACGCTGTAATCACTCAAACAATGAAATGATATCAATGGTTGTTATTTATTAAACAGTGTTAAAATCTGGTACAATAAAACAAAACCAGGACGCTCTGTGAGGATCAATTTCACTCTACTAGGGAATTATTTAACGAGAATAATTGGCTCATTCTTGTACGTCACACACCCTTAATGATGGCTGAAATTTGAAAAGTTAGTTTTTTATCCTGTGCTCAAATATCAACTTATAGCAACGATGAAAGGACAAGCCATCCTAATGTAATAAATGTGAATTAAATATTTACTGGTTTGTTCATTTAAACCTGTGTTTCTCCAAATGTTTTTACTTCAGGGTGCACTTGTAGAAAAGCTAAAACGCGGAGACATCCTTTAAATTTTAATAAGGAAAAATTAGTCATGAAAATAGGAAGATAATAAAGAAGTTTTCTAAAATAGTCATTTACTTTTTAGGATATGATATTGTATGCTTAAGTCAGCTTGTTTGACATAGGTAATTGACGTCCGTTGACAATTTTTCATGTTTGGACTTATATGTGATAAACATACTCTCATAAGCATAACCAAATATTACCTGTATGGTTTTAGAGTGACCGATAGTAACCGTTTTAAATCTCTTGAGGAAGTCAAAAGGGAAAGGATTATCCACTCCTTAAAAATTAAGTAATTTAGCATCCAAATTAAAATATGAAATGAGAAAAAATTGACTTAGACATGGAAGCCGTCTGCTTAGTGCCTAGCTTTAAATTTTTTTTTTTTTTTTAAATATAAAAATATTCCATAAATTATTCTTCTGTTAACTTGAGGCGTACCTGGACGCCTTTCAGGGCGTATTAGTGCGACCGGTGCACCGGTTGAGAAACGCTGAATTGTAATATCACAACTTATAATAATCGCATGTTAATGATTATAGTAAAAAGCTTTTCTATAATCATTGACCCTTTACCTTAATTGGCCCTTGGGCCTTGTATAATGTGAATATTAAAAATTAAATAAACAATAATAAACATTATAAACAGTAAAATAAAAATAAATTTAATTCTGAATGAGCTGTATTCTGTGAAATAATATTTTGGTTTTTCTAAAAGTACAAAATAATTTGGTTTTTCTTAAAAAGAAATAAAATATGCAAAGACAGAAATCTATAAAAACTCTTACAGAAGGTATTGAAGGAATGCGAGAAGAAAGGATTAAAAATAAACTACAACAAGACAGAATGCACGACTGTTAGCAAAATGATCAGTCCAAAGTACCAATTGAAAATCAAAGGTACCAAAATGAAACAAATGCGGAAAATTAAATATATAGGAAGTGTTTTAACAGAACGAAATAAAGAGCGACACTGAAATCCGAACACGTATTGGGATAGCCAAGGAGACTATGCAAAGTACTAAGAATTAGGAAATTTTCGCTGGAAACAAGGAAACGAGTACTCAACTGCTATGTGGTATCTGTCTTCCTGTATGGCAATGATTGCTGGACGATCTCCTCAAATTTGAAGAGAGGACATGAGATAACGGAAATTAGTTTCTACAGAAGTGTGCTGAGAATACCGTGGAACGAGCATCTGAGTAACGACGAAGTTTTGGAGAAAATGGAAACAAACAGGAAATACTTAGCATCAGGAAAATTCAGTTGAAATTTCTACGGCACATGATGAGGAAATAAGGCTTGGAAAATCTGATACTCACAGGACAGACTAAATGTAAAAGTGACAGAGGAAAACAACGCATAACATATTTAGTGAGCACAATTTACATTATTCAAACTATTGTCCTCATCTTTGTCGACATATTTATTACAATGCCAACTTTATCCACTGTGTCTTGTGTCCTCAAGGACACATGGCACAGTGGATAAAGTCGTTAGTTAGATCCAGTTACAGGACTCAAAGAGTGTGAGTTCAATACCTGGTTAAGGCGGTGGAGAACTTGGAGAGGAGAATTAACAGGACATAACTGCTAACTGACATCCATTTGACATGTTACGTGTAACTAGAACAGTCTACACCAGTGAGCGAAATGAAGGATTCAGTCTGACATCCCAACGACCTGGAGAAGGCCGGTGCGTACAACGAAAATGAGGACAATAGTCCGAATAATGCAGTGTACATAATACCTCATCTCAGAAATATAGACAGATACTAAGTGAGCTTGAGTAAATTGGATGGCGGAACAGGGTTTAGGAGAAATAACAGTAAGATATAAAGTCTATTAAGAGCTACAAGTGACAGGAAGTTGTGGAAAGCTATGATCGCCTACGTCCTGAGAAAGGCACGGCCCATAGAAAAGAGCCCATTATTCTTAACATAAGTCAATTACAAAAAGACATTAATACTTTTCTTTGATAAATAATTTTGTTTTCAAATGCCAAATTAAAAGTCTAACTCTTTGCCTGTCAAGGGCATTTCGTGTGTATTATTACAACATTCATTGTTGTTTTTAGATTCATAACTACTGCAAGACAACTCAGCTTATTTAGCAAATAGAGTAGGTTGCAAATGAAAGACATCTATTTTTATACTTCATTGAAATGATTATAACCTTTGCATTACATGTGATGCACAGAGCGTAGTATAAATAACTTATGATTTATACGCATTTCTGCGCATAACATGTGATGCAAAGGTAAAGAGAGAAAATAGAAATCTTTCATTTGAAACCTTACGTTATCATTCAAACGTCGGGTGGTCATATATGATACATAAACTATTAGATTAGGCCTTTCCTCAAAAGTCTTGCTCAATAGTAGACATTTACGTCCTGATTTTTAGAACTCTTTTAAAATCATGGCTCATGTGTAATTACATATGTTGTGCAGGACAGGCAAATGATGAAATGGAGACCTTTGGCTACAAGTGAAAATTAAAACGTGACATTTACTTCTAAAGATCATTTGATTAGATGCGAAATAGAAAATAGTAGTTCTCTCTCAGTTTCTGGAAACTATAGCGTCTACTACGGTAGGTAGACAGTCCCTGATGAAGAAGCCTGCTCAGGCACTAGTTTTTCTTCAGTATAAAAAACAACAACCGGTATTATACTGTATCTATGCTTAATTGACCATAGAGTTTCCAAGAGAGAACGCATAATTTGGCGTGATCATGAGTACTTTAAAACTCTCGGTCACGTTTACTTGTGACTTTAGGCTATTGCAACCATCGACGGCTTCCGAAATGTTTTGTCTACCCAATTTCCCTAACAAGGCTTGGGTCAACCAGTGGAGTGAGTAAGGTTTTCAGGCACTTCCGAAACGTGAAACTGGCTGTAATAATCTTCATACTTCAACATTATCAAGAAATCGCCCCAACTAATATTCGAACCTGAGCCGAAACGTTAACGTCGGAGCCACTAGGTCGCGAAACGTAAATGCATACAGATATCATTTAATTTTCATAAAGATATCCTTTTCTTAGAAGGTTTCAATAAGTTATCCTTTCCTAAGTTACTTTACTTAATAAGGTGCATATACTTACAGAGATAGTATCATGTGATCATTTGCTTAGCAAATTAGATATTTTGCTTAAAGACATCCATTGATTTCATTTTTTGCTTAATGATGTGTTATAAGTTATTTGCTTAAAAAGACCTTTATAATTGGTATTTTGTTTCGTAATTTTATTAATTGATAGCTTAAAGCAATTGATTCGTAAGCAAATTCATTGAGTCGATATTTTTTGTTATAATGCTCGTATAACCTCGTAGTCTGGGTAAATAATATTCCAAAAGTAAGTATATGAACAGAAGATTAGTGAAAGAATTGTTTAATCACGTGGATTAATATTACAATAAAAGCGAATATCGTAGTTAGTGCGACATATTTTGCTACGACTCGTACCTCCTCTACGACACCGGTTACGAATTGTCTCATAATTTATGGAAAAGTTTATGTTCCTCACTTTAGGGTAGCGTAGATTCCTCGTCTCTCTACACAACTGCTTAATAAGTGGTTTAGCTGCTCAGACCAAAACTTATAAGATGTTTAACTGCTTCATGATTTGTTGAAAGAGTTAATTTCTCCAAATCGTTGTATTAAATTTGTATATCAAACTTTTAACCTTGTATGCGCCTTCATTTATTTATTTAATTTCTAAATTTTATATTTATTTAACTTTTACAGCGCAAGCTTATTCTAAGAGAACTGGAGTCAGCGCAAATGTTATTGTTGCTCGCCACAATTTTAATAACATAAGATGACACCTTACTGATAGCAGACACAGAAGAATAAAAACTCCACGAAGTAGACAAAGTGATAAAAGGAAAGTTAAAATGAAGGAATGAGAATCAATTGTAAGCTGACAGACATTATGGAAACATGGCTCAGTGGATAAAAGCGTTGGTTAGATCCAGTGACTAGACCCAAAGAGTTGTCAGTTCAATACCAGGCTGTGATGAAGCAAAAAAATCTAGGAGAGAAATAACTGAGACACCTGGAACTAAAGTGTTCGTTTAAAAGATCCAATCGACTGAAGAAGGCGGGAGAGTATAACTGCCGGAAGGTTGTGATTATGGCAATGAGGATAACAGTACGAATAATGTAAATAATCATAGTAACACATCTCAGAGATATAGACAGATATAAAAAGGGACAACCCAAGATACGTGTTACAAATTGGAAGCATCAAGATCAAGCAAGTACAGAAATGTAACTATCTGGGAAGAAAATGTGACACCGAAATCCGAAGGCGTATTTCAATGACAAAAGATGCCTCTCAAAGGCTAAGCAAAGTGTTACGAAAACAAACAAAAAAGAGGAATATTGACATAAATTCAATCCTCTTATATGATAGTGAATGCTAAACTGTGAATACAGACCGAGTTACCCCATCATTTAAGACTGCCAGTGGATCCCACCCAGGAATTGTGGAAATATTATAATGCACTGGGATGTGTGACCTTGTTGGAAAATAGACGACTATTGGTTATGATGTCTGTTCCGTTGTTAGATAGAGAGAGTATATTCGAGATATACCAGGTTATAAATTTACCTATTTCCTACCCCAGAAGAGATCAAGGTTTTGGAATGGTAGCAAGGTACAAGATGGAAACAGAATACATAGCTTTAAATTCAGGTAGAACAAAATTCATCTTGCTAACAGCTGAAGAAGCTAGAAAGTGTAGAAATGATTCTCTCGGGACTTGTACATCGTTAAGCCCTATCTATATAGCTAATAACCACAAAATGTGCATACTAGAATTGTTTGAAGGGAAGAAAGAGGAAATTAAGAGAAGTTGTCAAGTAGAGGTATTAGCAAACACGGCATTACCACAAGCTATCAGTGTGTCAGACTGGGTGTGGGCAGTGGCCAAACAGAAACCCATTAGCTTGTCTAGGGTGTGTGGGGGAGAGTCCACAAGGACATTAAGAGTAAGGCCACCATTATCCCTGTTAAAGTTACCGGTGGGATGTTCGGCATTTGGGATATCTATTTCCTTACCCCCCTATTACCAGGAAGAAGAAAGATATGAAGAGAAAGATTCAATTATAGAGCTGATTGGCAGAAGCTTAGTCAGTTGTACTGAGTTGTGGGAGCCAATAGTGAGGGGATTCTCCAATGTTACCTTGAATAAAATGCCAGTACTAATGAAGCCGATAGAAAAGGTCGATATGGATCAATTGAGGGACAAGTCAAGTGCGTTGAGATATGAAGGTATGGCTTAAGAAGATGATGAGCAGATCACGATAAGTTGATCAGCAATGATGGGTACATTCATAATTATAGGCATAGCGTGTATGGCAATATGGAAGATTAGAAGTAAGAGGAAATTTACTAGCGGTAATCAAATGAGCATGCAGCAACTCGAGAGGAAGATGCCGAGCTGTGTTCTTTACTCATACAGAATCGGCGAAGAAATTGCAGAAAGGCCGGCGGAGGAGGCTGACGTGAAACCGACACGTGCGGCAGAAAAACCTCCTGCAGCAGAGAGAAAAACATTGACCAAGAAAAACAAGCCATAATAACAACACACATGCACCCACAGGCACACGCACACTTTAAATTGCATGAGAAAGAGAAGAAGATGAAAAAAACATCTCATTTGCATGTAGAACAGAAGATGAAAAGAACATTACATGTGCATGTAGAACAGAAGAAGATGAAAGAACATTACATTTGCATGTAGAACAGAAGATGAAAAGAACATTACATTTGCATGTAGAACAGAAGAAGATGAAAAGAACATTACATTTGCATGTAGAACAGAAGAAGATGAAAAGTACATCACCTTGCATGTAAAACCGTAAAAAAAAGAAGAAGAATAGAATTGCATGGGACAGATGCATACTAAATAGTGTAGTTGGGTTTAGGTGTCATTTACGAGTAAATGAAAAAATAGGTTAGGGGAGGATTGTGACACTATTTAGCGGTTGCGTGAAAATTAAAACCGAGAAATACTTAAGGCGAGAAGAAGCCATCACGAAAGACATACTGAGCCATGCTTTTTTTTTTAAACAAAGAAAAGTGGTAAAGATTTTATTTTCATTTACGAAAAAAAGTATTTTTTTTCGCAGAAGATAGGAAATCCGTAAGATCTCGGATCTGTCGGAACTAATTTATGCTATGACGCGGCGAATAAAAGATAGCAATCTGCCCATGGCAATAATGAAAATTTTAAATTGGTCAAGTGGCCTACAAAACAGAATGCTAAAAGATAATCAAATTTAGTTCGAGGAAACGACCGAGAAAAAAGATCAGCTTAGACCACCCGCAAAGAAAAAGGAAGGGAAAAGAGAAAATGGAAAAGAATAAACCATTAACTATCTTTCGGAGATATCATTTGGTTTTGGGAAGAGACACCTGTTTTATGTCCAGACCTGGACATGATAAAAATTTGTTACTGGGACAGATTGTTGGCGACAGGTTACGAAGACGTTCAGTTGACCACCCAGTTAACGCTTGGCGAAAATCTCGTTGATAAATTCCAGATGACATTCAGTTAAGATAGAGATTAAGGACCACACTACGAGTCGTAGGGGTATGGTAGAGGAAAAGAAAAAGGAAGATGATTTTTTCTTTCGGCGATAATTGTAAGCTGAGGCCAGACTGGCCGCGCCCACGCTGCCGAGCGTTCATTGGCTGAGTGGTGGCGTGAGCGGTGGGAGAAGGTAAACATATGAGAAGGAGGGGAGGCCTGTTGACGCCTCTGAGGGGATTGGTGTGACATACCATTATGAGAAAGAAGGGAAACCTGTTGACGCCCTCTGAGGGGATTGGTGCGAGATACCAATATGGGAAAGGAAGAATTTGGGAGGACAATTCCCTTAAGAACCCCTCTAAAACAAAAAGTAATGGACTTCCAAAAATGGAAAGTGATAAATTTTCCTGTCCGTAAACAAAGAAAATCCTTATTGTGGATTTGGAATTATCGATGAACCCAAACTACGACAGACCCACACCCAGTTTTGGTCGGCGTCCATATAAACGGAGTAGACGGTGGCAGTTAAGCAGAGAGATGCAGACGGAGACAGAGTGACAGAGCAGAGTTGAGCTGTGAGCTCGCAGACCAGCCTCGCAGAAAGCTGACATGAAAGATCCCACGCATTCCGATTTAGACTTCTAACCAAAAACAATTTATTTTTGAAGAACGACTTAGACTCACACCACCAAAACAAGTTTTACGAATATCGCCTGAAGATACCAAAAACCAGTTATTGAAAAACAACTTAAGATATTAAGACTCGCCTAACAAACGCAAAGTGTCACGTATCGATAGAAGCGGTTTGGGAGAAAGACGCAGTCCTGTATTCAGCAACCAGATATAGAAATATTTGTTATTGTTTTTTTAACACATTTGAACCTTTCGAGTTGTTACTTTATTTTGTTTTACATATACTTGTGCGATGTCACCTTTGTTCGAATTCGGCTTGCATTACGGCCCGGCGACTGTTTGATTTCGTCTACCTAAGATCAAATCACAACTTGGGCAGGTTAGACTAGAAATCAAAGCAGTTACTTCGGTAACCAGACGTTAGAGGCGAGCTGGGAACGACAAAGCTGATACCGAATTTAACCAGATTCCCATCTGAATCAGCCATGGGTTAGAACGTCACATTTGGCGCCGCAACCAATACCGAGTCACATTGGTCGTCACAGGATAGCACGGGGGAAGAGAGGCCAGTGTGACGTCACAAACAATTTCCTGGCAGATTAAGAAGAGACTTAGGATATGGTTCTACAGAAAGATACAAGAAATATCACAGACTTGATATGTAAACTCAAAGAAGTTTAAATGTAATTCAAACAAATTTTGATTAGTTGTGATTACCACCAGAAAAATACAGTTGCGGTTGATGGACGTGTAATAAGAAAAGATCGCTTGGAGAATCGGACACTCACAGGACATATTGAAGGAAAGAGTGAAAAAGAGAATAATGTATACCTAACAGACTTATGCAAATGGATGTAAGAATAGGAACTGGGACAGATTATAAGGGAATAAATATTACTCAGAAATACAAAAGATAAGAAGTTGTGGAGAATCATGATCGCCCACATCCTGAAAGTACACAGCACATAGAAGAAGAAGAAGAAGAAGAAGAAGAAGAAGAAGAAGAAGAAGAAGAAGAAGAAGTAGTAGTAGTAGTTGTTACCCTTTATCCTAAACTAAATATTCGAAGTTTCTTTAGCAAGCAGGGTGGAAGGCAATCTTTGAATTCTTGTCATCCCAGGTATGTCGGATAAAATGTAATCATTTACGACACAAAGCATAACGTTAAAAGTTTAATCTAAAAAATTGCATGAAAAGAAAACAATTTAAAGAAGGTAATTCAAAATGGATTCGTTTTGACTTCTTAATGACATCAGATTTAAAAACATATAAGAACAAGAAAAGTAATGCGAAATTTCACACACCTTTATTTCACAAGTTTCATTGTCATTGTGCTGCTTTGGTCATTTCACCTCAAGTGACAAGCGGCAAATGGATGGGCCACCCTGCAGCGACTCTTTCAAATTGCTAGTCACGTATCGGCTGTTGGAGGAAATATATACATGTTAATGACACCGACTACTATTTTATAAATCAGACATACGTGAAGTAATATTTCTTTGTAATATCTACTCGTGCTAACAGATAATCTGTCGTTAAACCCTACATTCGCAATATAACTTCCTGCAGAATTGTAAGAATTCACATTCGAAACAAAACAAAAATTCAAATCGTTTTGCCTTTTTTCACTTTCAACATTTGCATACTTGAAGCATACATATACTAAAATCTTTGTGACCATGGCAGGTACACAAAGTTTTGTCCACGGGCCAAGGCAGGTACACAAATTTTTGTCCACTGGCCATGGCAGGTACTAAAGTTTTTTTCCAGTGGCCATGGCAGGTACTAAATTCTTTGTCCACTGGCTATGGCATGTACTAAAGTCTTTATTCAGTAAACGTAACAGGTACTAAAGTCATTATCCAGTGGCCATGGCAGGTTCTAATTTCTTTGTCCAGTGGCCATAGCCGGTACTATAATCTTTGTACAATGGCCATTCTAGGTGCTAAAGTCTTTGTTCAGTGGCCATGGCAGGTACTAAAATCTTTGTCCACTGGCCATAGTAGGTACTAAAATATTTGACCAGTGGCCATGGCAGGTACTAAAATATTTGTCCAGTGGCCATAGTAGGTACTTAAATCTTTGTCTAAGGGCCATGGCTGGTACTAAAACCTTTGTCCAGTGGCCATGGCAGGTACTAAAATCTTTGTCCACTGGCCATAGTAGGTAATTAAATCTTTGTCTAAGGTCCATGGCTGGTACTAAAACCTTTGTCCAGTGGCCATAGTAGGTACTTAAATCTTTGTCTAAGGGCCATGGCTGGTACTAAAACCTTTGTCCAGTGGCCATGGCAGGTACTAAAGCCTTTGTCCACTGGCCATAGTAGGTACTAAAATATTTGACCAGTGGCCATGGTAGGTACTAAAATCTTTGTCCAGTGGCCATAGTAGGTACTTAAATCTTTGTCTAAGGTCCATGGCTGGTACTAAAACCTTTGTCCAGTGGCCATGGCAGGTACTAAAATCTTTGTCCAATGACCAAGGCAAGTACTAAAATCTTTTTCCAGTGGCCATGCAGGTATGTGCAACCCGTGAGAAACAAAGTGTAGGTTTAATCCAAACAGGGTAAATATTTTATGAAATATATCTGTGAGAGGTCAAGATGATAAGGTCATTATTTGCACTATCTATGTTCGCACTATTATCATCATCTTTGTGGCTGCTATAACAACGTTTCGGCTGTTCTGTCCTCCAGTCTTCCTCACGTACATATCAAGGTAGTGGACAATGGTCTAGTAGATATTCTGTTTGTTTGTGAATTTGGTGACATACTGATCGTGAGTTCAATCCTTGAGTCAGGCAGTGTGTACTCGCACTCAGTGGAAACGATCGAGCAATAATTGAACAGTACTAAATAAAAATAACAAGTAGACGATAATCCTAGACATGAGGGATGGAACGAGAACAGTCTACCCTCAGAGATTAAATAAAGGGTTTAGTTCCCTATAAGTCACCCAGGTCGATATACACCTGAGGAACGCCTGAAATGTCGTGATAAAATCAAAAAAAAATATGACAATAATAATCCGAATAGAAATAGTTTAAATAATGTTAGCTCCTCATTCCAGAAATTCAGACAGAAGTCAATCTTTCATATTCAGCTTGGCATTTTATTCAATTTCTGACATTGGCCATTGTGTTTGCCCGTGTCACACAGAGCCCCGCGTCCGATACATCAAAACTACATTCTGTCTGCAATGTGTGAGAGACTGCCCTCTTGCTCTTGTTTATGGAATCACGTGTATTATAATTTTTTCCAACGATTGAAAAACCACATCCAGGTGTGAGGTCATTAGTATGCATATATTTTACATCGCGACACGGAAATTAGAATGTTTCGAACCTTTAAAATTGTTCCATTATCAAGCGATGTTTGGTAACTTTTAATGAAAATGATTTACTTTTGAAAACAGAATGGTGTTTTATTGAAAACATTAAAATATTATGCCCTACGTGGAATCGAGCACTTTTTCTAAAAAAATAAATGCTGTAAATAAAACTGCGTATATATATATATATATATATATATATATATATATATATATATACGGTGCAATGGATAAATTGTCTACATTTTATATCTTTAATTTCGCGCATGTGCGTTGTTTGTTTTTGAATATGTTGATTGTACAATATACTAGAATCAGTTGGGTACCATCTGTGAGAAAAAGAGCACCATGACGTAATTCACTCGACAAGAAATTTGGAAACGGCATACTGTATTCCTTGGCATTCGTATCAGAAACTCCAATACGAACATTGCAGTGTTTGGTTGTCAATCTGAGAACAATGAAGAGAATTCGGAAAGAGTTAGATGAGTCTAATGGTGATTACTTAGGTACGGTAGTTCGGAAAACTCACTCTGATCGTTCTCCCGAATTTGTTGGTGACGGCCTGAGATGCAACACGGAGGCCTACATCATCTACCTGATGAGGCATTGCTGCTTTAGGTTCAGATGGTGGCTAAAAAAGACCCTATGTCTGACAACAGGACTCTGGACCATGCGACACAAGCTGGAGAACCCAGTTATGGCTGTCATACGATTGCTGCGACCACATCACCCTTTACATCTGGCCACCTGACACACTACATTGCAACGCCCTTGATTATTATGTGTGGACCTAGTTGAGTGAAAGAACAACAAAACTCCTTGTAACACAAAGGATGAATTTAAGGCAAGGATTATGGCGGCATTCACCAAAGGAGACCGTCCAGAAGAGATACAGGAGATTCTGAAGTCGTTTGAAAATCGTAGTTGAAGCCAATAGCACTTTTATTAAATAAATTTACTCTTTAGTATTACTAGATATTTTTGAGTAATTTTAGTAAATATATCTGTTAAAGGGATATATATATATATATATATATATATATATATATATATATATATATATATATATATATATATATATATAGTCTTAAGATGTGCTATATTTATGGGATAAAGTGCTCAATATCAGAGATAGAGCGAGTGTAAATATAAAAGTGAACATAGAAGTCAACACTTAGAGGCAACAGTCTGTTTCATGCTAGATGCAATCGTGGTCTGACGATTGTATCTAGCATGAAACAGACTGTCGCCTCTAAGTGTTGACTTCTATGTTCACTTTTATATTCATATATATATATATATATATATATATATATATATTAAAATGATACATATATATATATATATATATATATATATATATATATATATATTAAAACGATATATATTGACAATTGGAAACGTTTCGTGAAAGGAGATTTGATATTAAAAGTAGATTTAATAATGCATTCGCCATTCAAGTCTTCATAAGATCCGAAAAATATGGCAAAATGCATGATCAATTCTATTTTTAATTAAATCTATTTTCATGAAACGTTTCCAATTGTTCAAATTGTTAAACTTTGTCGGGATTTCTATATCCTAATTTTAATATGATTATATATATATATATATATATATATATATATATATATATATATATATACATTATTCCTAAAAATACAGACAAAAACAATGTGTAACAAGCATAATTATAATGGTGCCCAATCGTATTCTAGGATATCCGTTTACTATGGCGGCTAGCCAATCCCTATTGCAGACTCTCACTCAGGCACATTTGTGTTTGTTCAAAAACCACAGACCCAACCTGTGATTTATTTATGTTATTTTAGGAATAATAAAATTTTGTACTCCTCACAAATTGTTCAATTAAATATTTACTAATTTCGCAAGGTGAATATCCATATATCACTTTTCTTATTAATCGGTGTTGCATGACTAATTCATATATGCATATATCTTTAAGATAATCTTTGAGGTGATATTTGATTTAACCATTCTACAATTATCTGGTTTACTTGCTTGCTGATTTTGATAAATTTCTCTTGCGCCAGTGGTTAGCTCTTAACCAAATTAAAAACGAGTATCTTGAATGCTGATTTTCTAGGAACGTCGCAGTCAGTCTCTGATTGAAAATTACTCTAACAAAACCTTCTGGGCTTATATTCGCTTTCCATTAGCCTTGTGTCAAACAAAGCTAAACTATCGAAGATTTTCCTGGTTCCTCCCTCTAATGTTAAATTAGAGTTACCAGCTGAAGACTGAGAGACAGTGGACAAACGCGCCAATGGACAGCGAATTTTGTGCAACGGAAAATGTAAATGGCGCATTGGATTCCATGATTGTAACTAATGCCAATAGTCAAGCAAGTGAAGTGGAAGTGTCGATATGCAGATGAAAGGAAATTGTTGAATGAACACAGATGGAGATTGTTTAAAGTTGTCAATAGTTTTCCTAATTGCTCTTTTAAGAAAGAATTTGTAGAAAGTAAGAGTAAAAAGGAAATGCACAACCAAATAAGAAAAAGAAGAAGAGAGAAGAAGGCAGATGAAGAAAGAAGAGAGAAAGAAAAATGAAGAGTAAAACGAGGGAGGAATGTAAAATCAAAGACGATGAAGAGAATAAAAATGAAAAAAGTACAGGGTTGATCAGAAAAAGAAGAAAGAAAGAATGAAAGGATGAGATTATAGAAACTTGTACTGATAGATAGATAGATAGATAGATAGATAGATAGATAGATAGATGGAAATAGTGACATAGGTAGACAGATAGGTAGACAGATAGGTAGATAGAGTGACATGGATAGAAATAAAGAAAAAACGAAAGAAAAAAAGAATAAAAGAAAGAGCGACATAGTCAGAGAGATAGATAATGAATACACACACACACACACACACACACACATATATATATATATATATATATATATATATATATATATATATAGGTGGGTGCGTGTGTGCAAAGAGAATATATATATATATTGTCGGTCAGTCTTTAACTCTCTCTCTCTCTCTCTAGTTATTTTTATTTTCCGTCTTAGTGTATATTCCAATCGATTATTCCATCACTTCGCCCTAAATCCTCATAAAAGGCATGAAACCTTCTTACTCTTGCTATGAGCTAAATAACAAGGCAGACTAGGCTCACTTGTTTTGAGAGGCAGCCAGACTACAAGGAAAATTTAGAATTCAAACACGACGAGGGACTCTATGTTCCCTGTTGTTAGTTCTTCCAAAAAGTGTGCTTGGTTCTACACGAGACTCCACCGCTAGAATCAAATCAACTGTATAGGTACTCTAACATATATATAAACATGTCAATATTGGAATATTAAGCTAAAATATGTATATATATAATAGTCTAAAATACACACACACACACACACACACACACATATATATATATATATATATATATATATATATATATATATATATATATATATATATATATATAATCTTGTACATTAGAGTGTCTTCTCTAGGTGTGGAAATTGCTTTATTTATTTGTTCCCTGATTAGGTGTTGTTTATAGCCATGTGTTGTGAATTGATGCTCCAGATTTTCAATGTGTTTATTCAATTCTTCATTGTTGGAACATATCCTTCTGAGTGTAAGTACTTGTGAATAGGGAAGGTTCTCTTTGAGGTGTTTAGGGTGGGAAGACTTAAAGTGTTGATAGTTGTGGGTGTCGGTGATTTTAGTGTGTAGTGTCGTTTGTAGTTTCCTGTTTTCCTCTATGTAAATGCGGGTGTCTAAAAATGTTACTGATCTTGTGGATTTTTCATAAACTTAATTGAGTCGTGCACTGTGTTTAGGGTCATAAGGAATTGGGTAAGTTTGTCATCACTACCTATGTATACAAAGAATATATCATCGAAATATCTTGCATAGAATACGTAGTCGCTACCAATGATGGGATAGATATGGGTCTCCTCAAATTTTCCCATGAATATTGTAGCATATGATGGAGCTGCAATCGTGCCCATGGAACAACCTCTTATTTGAAGGTAGTCTGCTCCATTGAAGTTGAAAGTATTCAATGGAAGGACATGCTCCATAAGTTTTACGTTGACTTCTGTCGGGGGTGTCTTGTTTTCTTCTTTTAGTAAGTGCTTCCTGAAGGGCGGTTAGCCCTTCAATGTGTTTAATGTTTGAATAGAGTGACCTAACGTCCATAGTCACTAGAATAGCATTCTCTGGAATTGTTTCTATGTGATTAATTTTGTTCAGTAGATCTGTTGTGTCTCTGATGTAGGATTTTACTTCCTTAGCTAGCGGTTGTATGTAATTAGACTACCTTTACAGGTGATTTGATTCTAGCGGTGGTTTCTCGTGTAGAACCAACCATATATATATATATATATATATATATATATATATATATATATATATATATATATATATATATATATATATATATATAGATATATATATATATATTAGACTACCTATACAGGTGATTTGATTCTAGCGGTGGTGTCTTGTGAAGAACCAACCACGCACACACACACACACACACATATATATATATATATATATATATTCTACTGAAAATGTCAGCAAATTGTTTGAATAGGACGCCCGAACAAGAATATTAAAACATGAATATGCCACTAATCTTTGTCGGTAACACTATCTTTTAGCCAATAATGGACTAATTTGAAGGAAACAATGCGAACTGCTATGGTAGAACGTATCTTTTTTATTTCATGCTCAAATTCGGGTGGCAACTGAACTCAAAGTGTGTGTGTGTGTGTGTGTGTGTGTGTGTGTGTAAACGATTCGACATCAGTAACCGTACTTACCCTATTTACATTATTCGGACTGATGTCCTAATCTTCGTTGACATATTAACTACGAAGAGGCATGGCACGTGGAATTAGAACAATCGAAATAAAGGATTCAGTTCTAAATTCCAATAACCTGAAGAAGGCCGGAGAGTACAGCGGCTGAAACGTTGTAATAAATATGGTAGCAAAGATGAGGACAACAGTAAGTGTACATCCTTACAATATCTCATCTCAGAAATATGGACAGATGTCAATAACCTTACGATATTTAAAGTTTTCTACTAAAAGAAGTCATGATTAATGTCTTTTGTACATGAACAGCAGTTAAGTGAATAATGTTTTGACAGTAAAAGGCTTCATTCGTTCATGCCTTTTTCCTATTTCTTTCTCTTTCCATCTTCATTAGTTCCTTCTTGTTACCTCTTTCGTTTATTCTACTTCGTTCCTTATTAAATCAAATAAAAAAATGCATATGAAAAGGAGCAAAGCGAAAAAGGTAGGGATTTTGTGTAGATAATTCTAAATATTTATATCAATGGAATGAAAAAGTCTCTTACCAAATAATTGTCAGATGATGTCATCAATAAATTTCCAAATCGGAAATTGAAAAAAGCCGTGAAATAAACTATGACTGAAACGGCAAGAATAAATTGAAGAAAGAAGAATATGTCTAAGAAAAAAATATAAATACTTTTTGTGAGTGAAGTGAAAGAATGATAATTAAAAGGAAACATAGGGGAAAAAAGAAAAAAATGATAAAAAGAAAAAGAAAGAAAGACATAAGTGGAGAAAAAGAAAAAGAAAGAAAGAAATGGGAGATGTAAAAGAAAAGCAAAGAAAGACATGGGAGAAGAAAAAGAAAAGGAAACAAAAGAAAAGTAAAGAAAGACAGGGGAGAAAAGAAAAGGAGAGAAAGTCATGGGAGGAGAAAAAGAAAAGGAAAGAAGAAACAAAATGAGAAAGAAACATGAAGAAAACATATTGAGAAATAATAAAATAAAATGCATGAAAACGGGAAATAAAAAAATAAACATATACGAACGAAGAGAAAAATAAACTAAAATTGAAAAATTAAAAGAAAGAAAATGAAAAAGAAAGACAGAAAGAAAAAGATCAATTGAAAACAAAACATCAAGCAAACAAACAAAAATAAAAAAAATTGAAAATCCTTATAAAAACAAATATGGGCTAAATTCAAAAAGTGAAAGGAAAATCTAAATAAATAACAAGTTTGGAACAATATGGATGGAAATAAAAAATAAATAAATATGGTACATGTAACGTTTTCTATTATCGCCCGACTATTCTGTTGAATATTCTCTTCATTAGCTTTTATCTCATTTGTTTCATTTCATCATTTCTCTGATGATTGTTAAGTCAAAAATCAATCCTCACAGAAGCTGACTACAATGAGTTGTAGAAGCGTCACAAAACCTACATAAATCTATTGATATTATTTCAGGATTTCAAATTCTTCCTTTTACTTTAGGGCCCACGTCAATTATTAGGTTCTTCATACGTCTGATGTTTTGTCTCTATAACATAGTGACGTGAAGTAATTCTATAAGCAAACATGAATGGTTCTCGATACCAATAATTGTTTTATCTAAGAAATAAATAAAGAAAGAAAGAAAGAAAAAAGAAAAGACTGAAAGAAAGAAAATAAAAAATTATTTTTTTTAAATAAAAGGAAAGAAACTAAAGCACAGAAATGCAAATAAAATGAAATAAATAAAGAATTGTAAAGAACGATAACGAAATTAAATAATAAAAGTATAAAGGAAAGGAAAAAGCAAAGAACAAAATTAGGGAGAAGGAAGGAAGGAAGGAAGGAAGAGGAAAAGAAGGATAAATAAAGAAAAATAAAAAAAAATAACGATTTCAAATACAAAAAGTGAAAGAATAAAAATAGATCGAATGAAAAATAGAAAGGAAAATAAAAATTGAATAGAAATAAATAAATAAAAGAGGAAAAAGAAAGAAAGAAAATGAAGAAGTGAAAACCAAAAGAAAGGAAAAATACAAAGAGTTTGAATCAAAACTTAATAGGAAAAAAATGAATATAGAAAAAAGTAAATAAATAAAAAAGAAGGAAAAAGATATGAATAAATTACGAAGAATTTAGATAAAGAAAGAATGGGGCAAAAATAAGGGATAAAGCTAAAATGCCATAACAACGAAATGACCAGAAAGAAACAAATAAAAATAAAAGACGCAAAATAAATAGAACAGAAAAAAAGAAGCAAAAGAAAAAATACAAGAACGAGGCGAAATGTTTTTTTTTTTTTTTTTTTAAGAACTATTCATATCGTATGCAATGTCGATGTACTTTCATCTTCATTCTTTGGAAATGATTCATCTATTTATTTCTAAAATCATAAATGCCCCACAATTCATTTTGATCTTCCTTCAAACTCTTGTAATATCTGCCAAAATTTCTCTGACAAACAAATCACGGCTTTTCCATTCCTACATGGCCGTATATATTCTCTGACCTGAATACAAATATATATAAATATGTCAATATTGGAATAATCGTGGATCTTTCTTGGTGACTATGGTAGCGTCCCCCCGTGTCCGTTAACGACGAAAACAAAAAAAAAAATTTTGAATACCGATTTTCAAAATAAAACGGCTCTGCCAAAGCCTAAAAACCTAAATTAATTATGTACTGATGTGACTGCTTCATTTTTAATTAATGAGAAAATGATAATTAAAATGAAATGCCGACAGTTTCGCTATACCTAAACCTTTTTTATGTGCTATCGTTCTCAGGTGTACAAATAATCCTAAAATATAGAAGAATAGACTTAGAAATACGGAGTGATAAAAATTGATCTTGATTAAATACATATATATATATGTGTGTATGTGTGTGTGTGAAAAGTGTATGTATATAAATGTATATATATGTGTATGTATGTGTGTGTGTGTAATATATTATTTATATATTATATGCGCGGTACTTATTGGAAAGCTCTAAATATCAGAGGTAGAGCTAACATATTTGCGTAAATATGATTGGCGTAACGACGACATTTTTTCCCCCACTTCCATAATAACACTAATACGCGCAATCTACATAAATCCAAAATTTTTAAAAATTAATCAGTTTGTCTGACGATAGCAAAAGTGTGAAACCCAGGGTCACAAACTCACATCAATCCAACTAAATATATATATATATATATATATATATATATATATATATATATATATATATATATATATATATATATATATATATATATGTATATATATCCTGTTCAGCTACTCAACAACAAAAAATGTCCCAGAAGTAGCCACAAACGAAATAATATTCGCGCTTGCGAGAAACTTGTACTGCGCAACGTAAAGGGAAAACAAATTAATAATAATAATAATAATAATAATAATAATAATAATAATAATAATAATAATAATAATAATAATAATAATAATAACATCAGTACCTACGTAGTCCAGGATTAAAAGTTGAAACTGAAAGTTTTGTTCTGCCATTTCAATAAGAAAACATGTCTTTGATCCCAAAGTATGGGCGATTAACTTTGATTGTTCTGTCTGAGTGTATTATTATTATTATTATTATTATTATTATTATTATTATTATTATTATTATTTCACATTAATTAGAAAAGGCAGGAAAGATCAATATGCTCTCAGTGAATTTACTTCTTCAATAAAACTACAGCACGTACAAATACTAGCAGAAAATATATAAATTAACAGACGAATACTCGGGTGATTTTCGGAGTTACTTTATTTTTTATGCAGATGTATGTTTATTTATCTGTCGGTGTATGTATTCCTTATGTGACAACAGATATGGCTGCAAAATGAAATACAAGGAGGCTTTGAAACCATTATAACGTAATTCACATTATATATCACGATGAAATTGTAAAAAGAATGACGTATGCTTTCTCCCTTTTTTTTTTGCCTTCCCCCCTTACGCAGGTAAATAAATAGCTATATACATAAGTAGATATTACATTTACAATGTCAACAACGGTAAATATATATGAATATCAAACAATGAAATTAATGTCCCATTCATGCCTTTTGCCGTCAAGTTGGATTATACTGTTACACGTTCAAATGACCATCAAATATTAACAAGCCATTTTTTTTTTTTCGCTTTTGGATTCATGCCTGCTATTGTCCACCTTTTTTACCTTCTTTGCAAAAAATGCTCTAGTTGTTAATCTGCGTCTAAACGTCTCCCCCGCCTTCTACTACGAATGAGCCTCTTGCTTAAGTCTGCCTCTCTTTCGCCAAAAACGATAGACGACCATTTTTTTATACAAATCAAATGCCACAAAGTTCAGCGAAAGAATGCGACAATGTCTGTATGCTTGTCTACATTTCAGTATTTTCTTTGTTTTCTTTTTTCCTTTCTTTTCTTTTCTTTTTTTTCTTTTCTTGTTTCTCTCTTTTCTTCTTCCTTTCTTTTCTTCTTTCTTACTTTTCTTCTTTCTTTCTATCTTCTTCATTTTCATCACCTTCTTTTATTCATTCTATTTTTCATCCGTTTTTTCTTCGTGGCATTCTGTTTTTTTTCTTTTTCTTTCTTTCTTTATTTACCATTTTTGAATTTCTTTATCTTTTCCTTTTCGATTTTTATTTCTTTTCGTTTTCTCTTCTTTTTCGATTGTTAATACTCTGACTTTTTTCCTGTTCCACTTCTTTTCTTGTCCATTTTTGCAATTTTCATTTTTTTCCTTTAATATTTCTTTCTTTTTTTTCCTTTTTCTTTCTTTTGTTTTCTCTTTCATTTCTTTCTTTTCCTTTCCACTTGCTTATTTACAGTTTCCTTTTCTCTGTTTCTTTCTTTTCCGTTTCTTATTTATCATTTTTATTCTTCTTTTGCTTTTTCTTCCTTCCTCTCGCCCCCTCTCTCTCTCTCTCTCTCTCTCTCTCTCTCTTTCCTTAGCTCTTTCTTTCTGTTTTTTTTCTTTCGGATATTTTCCTATTTTTTAATTTTCTTTTATAATCTTTGTATCCCTGGTCAAGGACCCTTCATCCTTTCATGTATTTCGATAGTGCGTTGAGCGACGAAGGTAGTTACGCACTTTTTCCATTGAAAGCAGTTGTAAACGTTTGCGTCCAGGTGAAAAACTAAGATTTCTAATGCAGATTTTCAAAACTAAAAGTTTGACGCAACACAATCTTTATATTTGACGCTGCGTAATATTAAGAGTCTCTACTATAATGCAACTTCCTCCTTATAAACGAAAGGCAAAAAGGGATGAGGATGATTCGATTCTGTGTTCATACCATGGGAGATCCTAGCTGTAAAGGAATGTAGCTCGTCTGAACATTTGGCATGAAAATAATGATACAGTAACGAGAGGCTAGCAACGTTTCAACTGTAGGAAAGGGATTCTAAGCTGGAAAATATTCCATCACCCATAAAGCCGGGTAAAGGCTTTTGCTCACTGTCAAAGATGGAAATTGAGAATTGAGCAGTCCAAATTCTCTTTTAAGTGGAAAGAAAGAAAGAGTAAATGACCTTTTCGATGGATGCTTCATGCTTGTAGTTTTATGTCAGTAGTAAGCCAATCTTAATAAATAAAGAATTTAACGTTAAATAACTATAACGAAACAAATTCGGAAAATATAACCCTAGAAAATCAATCAAAATCAAAACAAAGATAATTCTGTGAGGGAAAAGGAAAACAGAAACGAACAAGAATGAAAAGAAGAAAAATAAAAAATTAAAATTAAAAACTTTAATATATGATAGAAAAAGAAAATAAAGTCCAAAAAGAAAGAAAGAAAAAGTCAAATATTAAAATAACAATGAAAAAGAGGAAGAAATAGAAAGACAAAATAAAAAAAATGATTAATAAAGAAAAGGAAAAGAAAGAGAAAAGATAAAGAAAAACGAAGAGGAAAGAAAAAGCAAAATAAGAATGCAAAAAATGAAGCAGGAATGATGAAATAAAATAAAAATAGAATAAAACAAGACATGCAATGAAGTAAAAAGAAAGTAAATATTTCGGAAATGAGATGAAAAAGAAAAATATCAACGATGTAAACATGAAACTAAAAAAAAAAAGAACGCAAAAGAAGGCCTCTGTTGGTTTCCTTTTGATTTTCATAAAACACCTGCTTTATTGTCCCCCTCAGGAATTGAATGGGTTATTTCTTACACAGAATTCACCTGCAGCCAAACGTCAATTAACAAGTGTCATGGCTAAAATGTCAGCGGTCATTGCTTTTTAATCATGTTATGTTTGTAAACGAACGAAATTTTATTATAGGAATCGTTTTTAATTGAAATGATCTGTAATAAAAGAAAATAAGAATTTAGTTTAAATATTTACTGAATATTCATCTCCTGCTTATATTTACTTTAAATTAGGATTTCCCAACGTGGGCGATATCGCTCATAGGGGGACGATTTCAGCTGTTGTTTGGGTGATGAGCAACTAAATAGAAAATGGTGGATGACTGGAAATTTTGGTAGGCGATGTAGGATTTCATTATTAAAAAGTTATTTCAATATGCTACTCGAAAGAAATGTTCAAAGGTGATAAGCAAAGAACCTGTGTAAAACCAGAAGACTAAATTGGAATAACTGAATCACATTCCTATATAAGATATAAATATTTCTGCAAACAAGGAATATTTGGGATTTTCTATAGTTTAACATTCATATAGTTCTTCAGTATTAGATAAAGCAAAAATATATTCGTTGAATTTTGATTAGTTGCTAGTAGTGTATATTCCCTTTAAGTTTTGTGATTATGAACAAAAATAATTTTTTGTCAACATTTGCAACGCTAAGATTAAACATAAAACAAACTTTTTCTATAAATCTAAATTATATACACCCTTGTGCAAATTAATTGAAACAACCGTTTAGTTTCCTTTTCTTCACCATATGGTCAGTTTTAGACCCACTAGAGTGACATTTTCTAATCGATTTCTATATCTTCCTAAGACTAAGTCATTTGCAGTGTTGTGAAGTAATATTATTCTCTGTCCAGGGTGTAAATTTGTTTGGTTTTGAAAAATATTGCGGCATCCGTGATTGCATCAGATTTTTATCACGCCCAGACACTATTGTTTCGACTGTCGATTAATTGTCTGCGATGAACTTTACTCCAAGAAAGCGTACGAAAATTATAACGCTTCATGAACACACTGGCAAACCTTACCAGCGATCAAATCAACGTACTACAGACTGGCCCGGAAACTCTCTTGATTTAAATCGAATCGAGAATCTATGGTCAATCTGCAAGGAACGACCACGTGGAATGGACATACAAAGTACTAACATGTGCACTGGGTGATGTTTCATTGGAAAAATACGAAAATAATAAACAATAACGGAATTATTTGTTTTGTTTCAGTTAATTTACACAAGGTTCTTTAATGATCATGTTTGCTCTCATTTGTTCATTATTACGGTAGTAGCAGCAGCAGTCGCAGTATAAGTCTGCGTTATTTGTTACCTCCCTTTGGTATTTTTACTACATCATAAAGTCAGTTTACGAACCAGTAACAAAGTTTTCCCAAACAATTTGGCGATGCTTTTGAATATTTACTATACAGATGGGCGATGGAAAAAAATTCCCATGTGAAAGTGGGCGATGACACCAAAAAGGTTCGGTACCCCTGCTTTAAATTAAAATGTAATGAAATTTGGTAATAAAAAATACAGAGTAAAACAAACAAAGCTAACGATAAAAAAGTATTAGATACGTTTACATCATATATAATTCATAAGTTACTTAATATTGGTTTGCAGTTACAACTCGGTAGCGTTTTATTTCACCTTTCACAAGGACTAAAACTTTTAAAATCTTGGCTTCATATTCACTGCACACGATTTTAAAATCGTTGACTTTTTCGGTCTTTATGACGAATTCAATTTTTCAAGCTTCGTCATATATTTTCAATTGACGATGTCACCGAAGACATCTACATTGTTGCAAACAAATCTTTCCTTAGCTTCATGATTCGAGTCGTTTATCTTGTTGAAATAAATGTAATGAACCTAGTTGGATCAATCCGGTTCATGACACCGACGAAAAAAGTAACTTCCAAAATAGATATATCGTTCCATTCGTGTTTCGTTCAATCACGCAATCTGTCAAACTTTGATATTTTCTTCTCTTAACTTTACTATGGAGATTCTCTTTCGCAATAATATTCACCCTGTATGAGCCACTCGAGGTAGACTGTTACCAAGTAAGAGGCACATTTCATGAAGGTGTGCGGGGAACATAACCGTTAGCCTTAGACTTGAACAGGTAAAGATTGTAGTAATCGAGGAAGCATCCACGTGGGAGCCGATTCCACAAAGTATCAGTTCGTAGCCAGAATCTGTTCAAGTGGAACTTTCATGCCACCAATGAAATACGAAAGGAATGATGTTGATTCGCTACAATGAGAGTGGCATGGTGGGTCTTAGCTGTGAAGGTTAGAAGCAGTTTTAGGGTGGAAAGTAAAGACGGCGATATGCTTTTGGACTTTATCGAGACTGGATAGTGAAGACTGTGCAGCTACGACTCATATATAGCAACACTACTTCATTCTCGCCCTGATCTGGTTCTTGTAAACGTAGCGGAAGCAGGAGTCAGGTACTTACTCGCTAGGTAAAGGTAACTGATAATTTTTCCAGCATCTTTAACGATGGATCGTACGTATGAGTTTTACTTGAGGTTTGCGTGAGCGTAAGTGCTAACAGGCATCCAAGACACAGGCTCTCCCTGCGAGAACTTTCGACATTGCGATAGACGAAAATTCAGAGTCCGCTCGGTGATGATGTTACATTACTAATTTGTTTTTGTGACATTGAATATGATCAACAAACTGAGCTGTTAGAACTAAGTCAGATGAGAGATAAACGGTCAGTCTTTGGTCATCGAGAATTTTGGAGGTACACCCATATACCGTAGTATCATCAGATCAACCAAAACATCGGTATATACTCTTAGGCAGATCATTAATAAAGTGTAGAAAAGGAGTTGAACTGAGAAACAAGCTTTGGGAGTCGCCTGTCACATGGAGGACTACCCGTTAAAAGTTACTCACATGGGTATCAGAGAACTGGCCGTAAAAAAACGATGTTGGTTCATAGGCGACTCCATCATTTCTCCACATCGGATGAGTTGGATTGTAACCCAAAAGTTAATTTTTCGCCCCCACACAAAGAACTTCATTACAAAAATAATTAGGCTTCACCACTTTCTCACAATCGATCTTCATCCAAATATCTCGGTGCTCTTTCTTCAATACTTTTTTTTTTTGCGTCTGGGTACAGAATTGTAAAAGATTCATGTGCAACCCATCAAAAATAGTTCTGTTAATAACCAATGTTAAAACTGTTCTAAAAGTGCAATGGATGCGAATTTCCTGACATTTTTCGAGTGCTTTTGCAAGCCATTTTTCAAGGAAAATGTCTTTTACAAATGCTAGACAGGGATATTCAACATCTTTGCAACTGCTCTTCGTTATCTATAATTACATCATTCTTATTGGCGGGGGCGCTCAACTATTACTTGAAATCTTGGTCCTGATGTCACTATAACCTTGTGAGGTATTAGGTTGGTGCAAAAATAATGATGTAATAATGTCGTTTTTTGACGTATTTTTTAACGTCAAAAACGACATTATTACGTCATTATTTTTGCACCAACCTAATATTTGTGGAAGATCCTCAACAATCCTCAAGAATTGAATTTCTTTTTAAATAACATTTATCAAATGTTTAGTATTGTCCGAATAAATTTTAGCACCTTTGCTATTTTATACTGAAAATATATGCCCGGAATGTGATTCATGCCAGAAAACACCAGAAGTATGAATAAACTTTAATGTTATCAGGAAACTTTGATCTAAAAGGAGTTGACCTCTGGTGACCCCAATATATACTAAGCTAAGATGTAACAAACTAAGTGTTGTATCAGGTTTCACATCAGAGCATCAAAGGCTTATGGGATATTGATATAGAAGGTTCTCTTCTAGCCACCAAGTGCAGAATCAGGCCTCAAAAGTGAATTCAACAAAAGGTCAATCCAGTTTAATTTAGGTTATATACATACAAACAAGCGGATGACAGAAAGTTATATAAAGACCAAAGCCACAAGAAGAGGGGGGACAGAACACTCAAGATAACTCCAAGTAAAAGAATAGAACCCCCCCCACATCCCTTGGAAATGAAGATCGAGCGCTCGAAGAAAGTGCTCAAGGAACCAAGACTGTCGCAAATTCAAGGAGTACAAAAAAAAACCAATAAAATACTTTATACCTAGGTATTTATTCTGTCTACACACTAAGACAAGTCGTGACACAAGGTCTTTTTTAAGGTGGGGACACGAGCGCGTACACCCGGACCAGGAACAGAAATTGCCCGCAGCCCCCGCAGCCCCCGCAGCCCCCGCAGCCCCCGCAGCCGTCGGTTGCGCTGGCCTCGATACGAGCACCGATCACTATCTCTGGTGCAATGAGAGGGCACGTCCTCGGGAAGCTCTTCCCCAGGTCTGGGCACCTTTCAGTATAATTTTTCTCAGTTGTGTCTCTGTCCTTTGACGGAGTAGCCCCTGAGTGCACTCTGCCCAAATACAGAGACGCAACTGAGAGATTATAAATAATGTGTTACAAACCCATCAAGAGGGGGATTTACACACTAAACGACTTTTTACCTATAAAAGACTTAGTATGCTTATCTAACGCTACTAACATCACGTGACATATGTTAATCTTGAATGCACATATGTATTTCATAAATCACTTAGTCTGTTTACATAGTCACTTCTTGTTCGATAATTTTACTACGCAAAAGTTACAGTGGTTAACTAAGTAGATTCACATACCATTGAGTTCGTGGCAGATTAAGTAAACTTGACGAGCAAATGTAACACTTTTGCGTGACAATCGTTGTTTGCATGCGCTGAATCGAAAATTACTGAGATGTCATCTTCAGTGGATAGCTTTTTAGACATCCAACTGATGCTGAAACGAAAAATGCACTGTGTGGAATAGGATGCAACTAAAAGCAAAAAATTTATGGAGAAAAATATCTCATAAGAATTTGTGTAGAGGTTGAGAGATGGGAAGTGAGAGAGAGAAATGGAGGAAGTGAGAGAGAGAAATGGAGGAAGTGAGAGAGAGAAATGGCGGAAGTGTGAGAGAGAAATGGCGGAAGTGAGAGAGAGAAATGGAGGAAGTGAGAGAGAGAAATGGCGGAAGTGAGATAGAGAAATGGCGGAAGTGAGAGAGGGGAAGCAGATACCACTTATTTCAAAGATGAAATGATTAAAGAAAAATTAACGATCTCAAATGGAAAAATAGCAAATTCGTCTGATTTCCTCACCTTTGTTGTCCAGCTCTGGCTCATATCAAGGTCCAAACCTAGTGGCTCGATTGTCGGCTGCCTCACTTGTCTCACAAGATATGACTGTGGACTTTTGTCAGTCTTTAACTTTTTTCCCTTCCAGATGAGCTTCAATTTCACAACCACCACTAAAAAGCCAATAATAAAGAGAAACGTATCACGATATATTCTGTTTACCTTCCATCAATGGCCATTTAAAGATATAAACATAGCACAGCAGCTCTTGCTACAATATATTGCTAATAAAAATCAGTTTTTAGACTCTTTTTCTTTTAATCATTTCACCCCAAGAAAGGCAATAAAGCCACTACGACTCAAGGTGTTTCTGAGTGTGAGAGGATATGAGAACATTAATCAAGAAAGAAGGCAACACAAGAACAGGAATTAAGAAGACAGAAGATAACGAGTGCCATTCCATTTTAATTTCTGAAGATCAAACTTGACTGTGAATAAAGAAGCCGGATGATAATTCCACAAGCAAGAAGTGTGGTGAGAGAAGAAACTGTTAACATGGAACTTACGGTTAAGTCAAGTCATTTTAACTGTAAAATGATGAGATCTTGCCGAAAATCTAGTACTGTACTTCATAAAGTCTAGGTAACATGGAGGAAAGTTCATCAGAACAATTACCATGAAAGTATTTATAGAAAAGCTACATGAGAGCTACTTTTCACTTGATTGCCGCTAAGAGGAATCAGTAAAAAAAAAATTACAAAAAATTACTGTTTAGTGGATTAGTTTTTTTATGAGAAGTGTTAACGAATGGAAAAATACCAAAACTGCTACTGAGTAATTTAAGATTATCAAAAATATCAAACGGCGTATCCCTACAGTTTGGCCTCAAAGATTTCACCCAATAAATACACCAGTAAACAAACGTTGAAGTCGTAATGGTAATAATAATATTAGCAGTTTTCTTATATGGAAACATTCGGCATTTATTAACAGTGCAGCAAATACTCTTTGGGTTACGCTTTCTTCACTCCCTGGCCATTGAACGGGGCCAAAGTGTAATATATGTCCTCGAGCGGACACACTACATTTTATTTCTCACGTGTGTTTCTGTCTTCAGACAGAGCGCAACTTAGATGTGTCTTTATAAATAATAATAATAATAATAATAATAAGAAGAAGAAGAAGAAGAAGAAGAAGAAGAAGAAGAAGAAGAAAATAGTGTAGTAACTGCTGTAATCATCTGTAATGGTAATGGTAATATTAGCCCTTTCCTTATAAGGAAACATTCAGCATTCATTTACCAAGCAGCCAAGGCTACTCTCAGTTGAAATTAAATAAAAGTAAATAATTGATTTTTGGTAATTTTAAAAAAAGTGCTACCCTCCCCTCCACCACAGTTATTGTTTGAGGGTTTGTTACCGCCAGCTTGGGAAACTTTGAAATCGTTCCAAATTTGAAAATAAATAAATAATTGTTGTAATTCCTTTTCTATCCTTTGCAAATGATTCAAATTTTAGTATGTTATTATGGATGATAACGACTACCAGTTGTCAAAATTTCAGCTTTTCACAGTTGTTATTTCTAACAAATATTAGGTTTTAAAATTTTGTCCCTTAGTTTTGGACGCTACTGTATATATATATATATATATATATGTAGTGTATTGGGGCAGAAGATCATTATTCAGACATAGTGTTGAATATAACAGACAAGGAATGCCTATTATGTTTGATCATGAGCCGTTCTAAGCTTCGTGGCTTTAGTTTCGGGAGAAAATAAAAGAAAAACTCTCACAACATATTGGCAATGGTTTAAACACATGGTTTCTTTCTTTCACGTGTTCATGTGCGACGTCATTACGAATTTACGACCTGCGTCTGCTATTCCGCGACCGTTATTGTCCCATACCAAACTTCTAACAAGATGTCATCTTTGATGGTGAACATCTCTATTGTAATGTCTGTATAACCATTCTGATGATAGTTCATGTGAACCGAAAGCTTAGATCGAGGAAGAGCATCATGAAACATATTCAAATGTGGGACAGTTTTTGTCTTTATTTTCTCCCCAAACTAAATCCACGATACGAAGCTGAGGACAAATCTAGATCAAACATAATAGACACTCATTGTCTGTTATCTTTGACAATATATGTCTGAATATATATATATATATATATATATATATATATATATATATATATATATATATATATATATATATATATGGGGTTAACGTACATGTTCTTGGTTCTTTCTTTTTTTATACCTTTTTTTCCCTTTGGTATTGGCTTGTTTATTTGCAAATCAATACACCGAAGGTTTTCCGAGCGAGTATAGTTTCTTATACTTATAAGATTTCTATTAATAATATATATATATATATATATATATATATATATATATATATATATATATATATATATATATATATACACACAAAAACACATACACACATATATATATGTGTGTGTGTGTGTGTGTGTGTGCAGATATATAGAAAATAGGAAAGAACAAGTTAGGTAAATAATCCGGAGTTCTTTAGTATTTTTGTTTTTATTTTTAAAAAACAGTGCTCCAGAAGTAGAGATAATTTAACTCTATTTCTGTATGGAGCACTGTTTTTTTTTTTTTAAATAAAAACAAAAATACTAAAGAACTCCGGATTATTTACCTAACGTGTTCTTTCCTATTTTTCTACATATCTGCACATATATATCGGCTCCCAAATTAAGGTCGAGAACTCTCAACCTTTATTTTTAAAATAAGAACTTTAAAAATATGGAAAAAGTAAATTTCATCATTTCTCTGATGAACATTCCACACATAAACAAAGGGAATTATTTCGTTAAACTTTTGCAAAAAACAGAGGAATTAATAAGAAGAATGAGATGGAAAGCATTCTTCTTCCTACGAGGGAATAACTTAACACTAAAAGAACAGGAGGTTTACGGCTTAATTAATTAAGACTTATAAAAAGGCTCCTTATAACAATATTAATATGGTAGACAGTAGCAACAGAACTAGTAAAATTATTACTGAAAAATTACAAATAAGCGATAGGGTAGGCAAACTAGCTGAAAATGAATGCTACATCACTCTTAAGGAGCGCAAACAGGATTTTGAGGAAGACCCCACTACCAGAAGGATAGACCCAACCAGACCCGACATAGGAAAGATTAGCAAGAGACTCCTAGAAAGAATCACAAGGAAAATCAAAAAATGCCTTGGATTAACACTCTGGATTAATACCAAAGAAGTCATCAATTGGTTTACCAACATCGATAATATGCCTGATTGCACCCTAATATAGTTCGATATTGTGGATTATTACCAGTCAATATCAAGAGATCTCTTCACGACTGCCCTGGAGTTTCCTACTGTATATTCTGACTTAACTAAGGAAGAAATGAATATAATTCTTAGTGCAAAAAAATCTGTGCTCGTCCATAATGGGGACCAATGGATTAAAAACACTAATTAAAATTTTGACGTCACCATGGGATCTTTAGACTTCTGACCTTGTCGGTCTATTTATACTATACAATCTAACTGCGCACCGTGAATTAGACATTAAGGACATCGGGCTTTACAGAGATGACGGGCTCATGGTAGTGAAGAGCTCCACAAATTATTAAAATACATAAAATTAGAGAGATAATATATAGTGAATTCAGAAAACTAATCTTAAAAACTACTGTCAACACTAAATTAAAAAGGGTAAACTCCTCGACGTAACTCTAGACTGAATGAACAACATATACCTACCTTACAGAAAACCTAGCACTAATCTCTTGTATGTACACTTTAAGTCAAACCACCCTCCATCTATAATTAAGCATATACCCACATATATAGGGAAAATAATCAGTATGAAAATATTCCAACAACACAGTAATTTTTAACACAGTGCTGAAAAATTGCGGATGCAAAAACGTTAACATAAATTATAGAAACAACAGTACTAACTAGAAGAAAAACAGGACAAGGAAAATCATTTGGTATACCCCTCCGTTCAACCAAATGGTTAGTATTAAGCTATGACATAAGTTTCTAGCTTTAATTGAAAAACACTTTCCTACTAATAGCCGACTTAGCAAGATCTTTAATAAAAACACCTTAAAATTAAGTTACAGTTGTACTGAAAATCTAGAAAGAATCATAAAAAAACGTAATAATAAAATCCCGGAAAAACACGCATACCAAAATCGTATTAATGAAAATCCTAAACTAAAATTACACAAAAATAATGAAAAATTATATGATTGTAGAAACCCTGGAGACTGCCTGTTGGAAAATAAATGCCGCACAAAATCTGTGGTATACCAATGCACTATCTCATCCATTGAGAGTCCTAACACTGATAGGAATTTACATTGGTTCAACGAAGAACAAATTTAAAATTAGATGGAGACAACACAAGAGATCCTTCAATAATATTAGGAATAGAAATGAGACATCTCTATCCAAATATTTTTTTTGGCATTTAAAGGAAATGAATGAAACACCAAAAGTAAAATGGAAAATAATAAATAGAACAAGAACTTGTAAAACCTGGGATGACCTATGTCCTTTATGCCTACATGAAAAATACACATTATTAAGTTTCTAAATAATGAAAATTTATTAAACCATAGACATAAGTTAACGGTTTTCTGTCGACATCAACAAATTTTCGCATTAAATAATTAGCATAAAAAAAAAATAAATTTCATAGTCTAATAAAAGGTTTAAAAGCTTAACCCAATCAGAAGATAGAAAAAAAAATTATGAAGGCGTCAAAAAACAAATTGTAGTTCAGTGCGACGCGTTTAAGAACAAAACAGCCTTTTAGGAAAATAAAATAAAATAAAAGGATAAATAAATAAACAAATAGATAAAATAAAACAAAATTCTCTTAATGACATATTATGGTGCCAAAAGTAATCTTTCGCTGTGACTGACCAGACGATGTACGCACATGAATGCCATCATTCGCTTTGAAATGGATGCCTCCACCTTATCTCAGTTTGACCTCTTTCCGAAGGTGACTGATATGTAGATAAAAATTATCTCTTAGACCCCTTGCCAAAATGGTCGCGCCAGCCGTTTCCATAATAATTAATTTTGCGAATGAACATGCTTATAGAGATGCGTAAATTTCAAGATTGGTTATTCCTAAATTTTCGCTTGAGGATGAAACAGGGCTTGATACTTTAACTAAATTTAATTTTAATAATTATATTGAGGATTTCGGCTCTCGTTTTTGAAACATGAGAACTCTTATGTAGCGAAGAAATTTTTTTTAAATAATTATATATATATATATATATATATATATATATATATATATATATATATATATAATGGAAACTTAAAGTGGTCTGTTTTTCTTTAATATATATATATATATATATATATATATATATATATATATATATATATATATATATATATATATATACGCAACTGTTTTTCTACTCCCGGCGTTCTCACGTTTGACAGAACAAATTTCAACTCAAGGTAGCGTTATTTAAAAGGTCAAACTGAAATATTTATGATGTGTATGTTGTATATATTTATATATATATATATATATATATATATATATATATATATATATATATATATATATATATATATATATATGAACGGATTTACCTTTACGCATGTACAGGGTGTGATGGGTAAATTTTCATCTAAACGGCGCAAACAGGTATAATTATTAAAATTACATAAAAATATCTGGAAATAATAAAGAGCAAATTCATCCAAGAAAATCGTCAATTGGCTCCAACCACGGCCTAAATCTTCAGGACGGTCACCTTCTTTAAGTTAGTTAATGCTACCATAATCTTTGCCATCAGTTCATTTTTGGTGTTATAAGGAGATTTTTTGTTGGGTGGTCTCACACTCAACAGCGTCCCACCCATAATCATCAAGTGGTTGAAGTCTGAGGAGTTAGGTGGCCAGATTTAAGGGGTGATATCATCGCCGATATTGTCTGACTCACATGACTGGGTTCTCCTGCTTGTGTGACATGATGCAGAGTCCTTTTGCTAGACATAGGGTCTTCCAGCAGCCATCCACTTGATCCAGAGCAGCAATACCTCTCCAAGGAATGTGATATAGGCCTCTATGTTGAGTCTGAGTCTATGTGGGAAGAAGGATGGAGGGGATTACTTCAAAGATCTTCGTAATGAACATTAGACTCGTCCAACTCTTTCCAAAACCTCCACACTATCCTTAGATTGACTTGAAATGTTAGTATTAGAGTTTCCGGCGTGAATGCCAAGTAGTACAACATGATATTTCCAATTTGCTGGCGGAATAAATTGCGTCATGGTGCTCCTTTTCTCACAGACTGCGCACGACTGATCCAACTATAGTGTGCGATCGACAAAATCAAAAATAAACAATGAGCATGTGCGAAAGTAAAATTTACCGATTGGACCCTAATGAGATAGATAGATAGATAGATAGATTAAAAGAAATAAATAAAGAAAGAAAGAAAGAAACAAACAAACAGAATGGGGTATCTCGCTAGCTAGAATTAAAAGAAAGAAAGAAAGAAAGAAAGAAAGAAACAGAATGTTGTAGCTAGCTAACTAGCTAGGTAGATAGATTAAAAGAATTAGAAAGAAAGAAAGAGAATCGGATAGATAGATAGATAGATAGATAGATAGATAGATAGATAGATAGATTAAAAGAAATAAATAAAGAAAGAAAGAAACAAACAAACAAACAGAATGGGGTATCTCGCTAGCTAGAATTAAAAGAAAGAAAGAAAGAAAGAAAGAAAGAAAGAAACAGAATGTTGTAGCTAGCTAACTAGCTAGGTAGATAGATTAAAAGAATTAGAAAGAAAGAAAGAGAATCGGATAGATAGATAGATAGATAGATAGATAGATAGATAGATAGATAGATAGATAGATAGATTTGCTAAAATAATAAATATATATATATATATATATATATATATATATATATATATATATATATATATATATATATATATATATATATATCTTGTACATGTATACTCGACAATATATTTAAAATATTACCCAAATATATATATATACAATTTATAATGTAAATATAATTTATAAGTACATACACTTATCATATATATATATATATATATATATATATATATATATATATATATATATATATAAGTACATACATTTAATATATATATATATGTGTGTGTGTATGTGTGTGTGTGTGCATATTTTCACATCGCAAAATAACATTTTTATAATGAAAGAATGTATAAGTTTGTATATATATTAAGCGAAAGAAAGTGTATTAAGAAGATATTTAGATTGATATGTGTAGCGAATCACTCCTCTTTCCCCCTCTATCTTCCATTATATATATATATATATATATATATATATATATATATATATATATATATATATATATATATATATATATATATATATATATATATATATATATATATATATGTGTGTGTGCGTGTGTTTGTGTGTGTGTGTGTGTGTTATTTTTATTGATTTACTTTAAAATATATGTTATCACGATTTTGGATAATGGCTTTTTACACGCCTACAGCGATGTATTTTTATTGTTCCTAATCGTTGTCATCTTCCCTCTTATTTCATAATGATGATACAAGAAAATAAAACCAGTAATTAAAAAAGAAAAGTTGCAAGATCACGCCACTAATACATTACTTTGATATATCCATTGCATGTTTCAAATCGCAGTTATTGCTATGGATACCTTTAAACTCATGAGTAAATGTGGGAATTTAACGGTTATCTACATGGAAAACAGAATCGGCAATCTGAGTTCGAATTTCAGCTTGGAAAAAGTATCCACTTTTCACATCCACCTGCATATATTCTGGAAACGATCTCTTAACCGAATGGGCACTTGGACATGGTTTATAGCTAAGGATACTTTTAAAAGACCAGTGCTACTAAATTTTTAATTTAGAAACTTGATGATTTGGGAAAATTTTTGAACTAAAATGAAATACTAACGGGAAAAATGTCAGTTGTATCCCAAATAATAGAGAGATCACTTCAGTCTAGTGTAATATCAAATATCAAGCAACTTTCTGTAATTGTCGATATTTATAACAGGCCTGAGAGCCATGCCACTTGTGCCCGTATCTGGAAGCGCACATGAAGAGATTGAAATTACTACAATGTAAAAATTACGTAAAACAGTTTTAGCAAGGTGCTTGTTTATAATATCAAGTACTTTGTTAATTAGTAACTATAACTTGCGATCGGTGGCAATATTTATATTAGTGAAATCAAAATATATTATCATGAACACTATCATTATATATATATATATATATATATATATATATATATATATATATATATATATATATATATATATATATATATATATATATATTTCTTTACAATATCATTAACTACCTTCAAGTTAATATTACGATGGTAATCAAACTCCGCTACTCAGAACTTCATGCAGTAACACAAGCGTAAGGCAGATAAAATAATTTAATATTACTTCTTTATAATATGGTATATTATATTTCAAACTCTGCCGACTTTAGCATTGAGCCTTCGGTTTATTTCATATTTTAAGCTTTAGCTTATACTTTAGTATTTGCATATATATATATATATATATATATATATATATATATATATATATATATATATATATATATATATATATATATATATATATATATATATAATGTTAGATTTTATATATATGTTTTATACAAGTCAATATTTTCCAAAAAAAATTGGTATTAACCGACCAATATTTATAATATCCTCAGAGGATATATATATATATATATATATATATATATATATATATATATATATATATATATATATATATATATATATATATATATATATATATATACCAATTTTTTGTGGAAATATTGACTTGTATAATAAAATCTAACATTCTGATACAGTGTATATTGTGGGTTCCACCCCTTTTTCATATAAGTGGACTCTACCAAGTGTACCTCGACTGCTGCCGTTAAATACCCAGAGTTACAGTCAGTGAGGGCAGTAGTGGTAGCAGTCGGTAGTCGGAAAGTGTGCGGTCACCTCTTGTAGAAGTCAGCTACAAGCACTTAGACTCTAATGAAGTCCTATTTCGAGACTGTATATATCTATCTGTATTTGCTACTAACCACGTCCCTGGACTTACTAACAGTATTACTCTTTGTATGATTGTGTAAATACATTTTATTTCTTATATTTAATTATTGCGTTTGTCATTCCTTGGAGACCGAATTCATCTCGGAATCCACAACAGTGTATATAAGAGAATAGAAACAAACAAAGAAAGAAAAAAAAAGAAAGGTTAAAATATAATACATTGATCGTTTGCTAATTTTATCCCGAACTTCGATTCGAGAACGTTTCCTTATCTCCTCATGGATATCAGCCAAGATAATCAACTCCGTTTGACTTTCACAAAATATGTTTCCATTATGGCTTAGAAATTATCAAAGATCATTTGGTAGTCAATCCACTCGACATCTTGACTTCTGCTAATCTGCCTTTGTACCAAACTAAAATGTCCATTTTTCTCAACGTATAAAAT
Organism: Acanthosepion lycidas; assembly: GCA_963932145.1. Taxonomy (NCBI): domain Eukaryota; kingdom Metazoa; phylum Mollusca; class Cephalopoda; order Sepiida; family Sepiidae; genus Acanthosepion; species Acanthosepion lycidas. Next base: position 130,155,557 of record OZ010577.1, on the reverse strand, counting down.
AATACAACCGCATCATCATCATGAAAACTGTTTCGATTTGAGGTCATGAATTAAATATGTTCTCTCATCTTCACTGACATTTGATTTTGCCAGTTTTTTCTGTCCTTTGTGACTTTGAGTATTTGTCGCACATCTTCGTTGATTGCAAACTTCTCCAAAGGAAAAGTGGGATCTTTCTTTCTTGTTCTTTGAATGTCTTGCCTTATGATTAGGGTGGTTCTTGGATTACTTCCGAACTTTTTGAATCAGTTTTTTTCAAGGCAAAAATCTATGGCTTTGTTAGTATTTGGTATTCTGGATCCATCCGCTAAATATGTCCAAGTAGTTTCCATCGCTAACTGCTCTTGTTCCTCGCTCCGTGTCAAGCTCCATACATTGAAAGTTCCAACTGAAAATCTGATGACGTTGGAAGTTCAATAGCATTTTCCGAATATTTGCTTTCTCAGTTTGCAATGCCATAAATAAGTAGTTACTGCTTAGCAGTAACTGGAGCAACCATTACCTACTCGGCCAATTAAAACACAAGAGCACACATTTTAAATCAAATTAACATTATTTATTCAAATTAAATTCAAATTATTTATTGAACTTTTATTTAAATTATAAATGTTCATAGTGCAATGGGAAATATGTTGTAATACTCAAAAATATAAGAGACGAAAATTTCGCATTCTCGATGATTGTATAAAGGAAAGGAAAAAACACTTAACACAAAATTTTCTGACTTTCCTAGTTTCCAGTCATATAAATTTGGCCACTGTTAAAATAGATTTAAAAAAGAATGAATTTGTAGATCCATTTTCTTCACTCAAAGACATTGCATGCATAAAAAAGACGATTCTTAATAAAAATTCGACGTAAGATGACACTCCGAAGGTCGGTAAGATGAAAGCTTTCACAGGTTCTCTGTGTGAAATTTTATTAAAAGAAAATTCAGTATTTCTTTGGAGGCCTCGTCGGAATTCTAGATCAGTCACGTATGTGCAACTATAATGTAAATAAATCTATCAGTTTTCATCATTTTATACAATTTTTACAGAGTTTTGCATTCGTTTTCTATAGCTTATCAACCCTTTATACATGTTATTTAAAGCCAGAAAATATGTTTAGATTATAAAAATTTTTAAAGTAAAATGGTTTAGTGACGCAAGTCTTACTAATTCACCCATAGCTAGAGAGAAAAGAGGTGGATTCATGCTTTTCCAAAATGATTTTGCACATAAGTAAATATAATAAACCCAACGGGAATAGGACACATTATCTATTAAACCACCCGCACGCCAAAGTTTACACGACCTGGTATTTTCAAGTCTGATCAGGCTCGACGTTGCTTAACTTTTGTGATAGTACGGGAACCGGTGTTTCAAGGTCTATAGAAAAGTAATAAAGAGAGAAATTCTGATTCACATGAATCTTTCCGTAACAGAAGAAATATACTATTGTTTACATTGAACTTTCAACTCTTTGTTCTGAAGTCCGACGTAATACAATATGCATGCATATTTTGACTAAGAGAAGAAAGTTTATTCGTTGACAATACTTAGAAAAATTAAATGTCTATGTGTTGATGGCGTATAAGATAATCTCATCATGTACTAAAACCAACACGAATGTTTTTTAGGTCGATCATTAATATTGTACTTAGAAATATTCTTCCACGAGCGAGGAAATAAAATACATTCGCATATGGAAATGTATTTTCGGTGGCAACCTCCCGAGAGTCATTTACCTTGGTTGCTAACCCAGGGATATTGGAAAGGTTTTCGCTCTTGTAATGAAACGGGTGGGAGCTCTTATTTTATTACCGCAACTTACCATTTGAGGGGAGGAAACTTTTGATGACCAAAGAAGCCAAACATATTTATGGAACTTTTGCCACTCTTACTTGGTGCCCCTGAGATAATAAAAAAAAAAAAAAAAGAAAAGAAATGTCTATACCAAATTAGCTCCTACTTGTCACAAATAATTTTGTACAAGCGTGAAGACCACATTGGACGCTTTTTTTTTTTTTTACTGAATTACTTGCACTTTCCCACCGGGGATAACGGTCGCTGTTCGAGCCCAGGTACAATTTAAGATATTTGAATACTTATTTTTCTAACCACGCTAGACTACCTCACTTCATATAAATCCCCACATAGTCTTCTTTCTAATATATCTGGTGTTTCGCCACACTAAGCCAAGTTTAATATTACAGCCTATTCTTTGATCATGTTGAATTTTATGCTACAATTTAATGACTTTAATATGGTATGGTAACTTAGTGAGAGATACATTGATTCGAACGACATCAGCCACTTTGATTAGGTTGTTTATTCAAATGCCTTGCGCAACATCTTCCATGATGATGTTAACTGTGCTTACAAGCAATCCTCTCGAGAGAACCCCATCATCTTTCTGTTATTTTGATTTTCATTAGGCCTCGGTTAACCAACCTTTTGCTCCATCTATTATCCTTTCTGCTTGCTATGCGTCTCATCCGCTTCTGTCGTTTAATCACTATTATATCTCTTGTTTGATTCTTTTCTGTTACTTTTCCATCTCTTTGAAATTACTTTCCCCACCGATCTTTATTCATTTTGAAATTCCTTTTCAAGATATTTTGTTAATTTCTCTGTGTGTACCTGTAAAGCTGATATTTCACTCAATAAAATGTCATTAAAATAGTTTTCATGTCAAAAGCCTTCAATTACCAGATAAGTGAGACATAAAGATTTTCAAACTTCCGTGTAAAACAGCAAATTACTTCCTGAACTACCAATATAGTTTATCATCACTTAATTAGAATATGGTAATTTACATGAAGATTACAGTTATAATTATGACTAATATACTAATTTTATACATATAAACCGGACAAAGACACCATAAAAGACGTTTTCGTGCGTCTTTATACTTTAAAGCGACTTTTCTAGATTTAATAACAATATACATAATTTACACCAGTAATAATATTTGTCAGAGTAAAGTTTGGATAAAAAGCTTTGATGTAAAATCAAGTTGACCCGTGAAGTGATAGATAGATAGATAGATAGATAGATAGATAGATAGATAGATAGATAGATAGATAGATAGATAATGATGAAACTGAACATGGTAATAATGCTACAAAGGAATCGAATCTGTATTTTCCTATTCCATCAGTTATATTTGAGCGTTTCATTTATTCACTCTACAAATATATATATATATATATATATATATATATATATATATATATATATATATATATATATATTAGAGATGTAATGTATTTTTTATTAATCCGGGAGATTTTTATCATTCTAAATCTCATTTTTAGTGGATACTCGTATTTGATTAGACGCTCTATTTATTTATTAAACAGTATATTTATTTATCTTCGTCTACTGGCCTGAATGTTCGAGTAATTTTATTAAAGATAAATATCTCTTCACTTGCTAGAGAACGTACATTTTTCTTTAATAAGATTTCTCAAACATTGAGGCCGGTAGACGAAAGTAAATAATTATACTGTTTGATAAATAAACGAAGCGTCTACACAAATAGGAGTATATACAGAATAATGTTTAAACTGATATATATATATATATATATATATATATATATATATATATATATATATATATATATATATATATATATATATATGAATTACAATTAATTTGATCCAAACGATTTACCTCATACAGATGATCATTTCGTCCGTGGGAAAGTAGTTTTTCCCTGGACTTATCAATGCAAATTCATTTACTAAAATGAATTAAACATTTCTTCACAGAAAATTTGAAAGGCAAAGGAAGGAAAGATGGAAGAAATGAATGAATAAAAGGAGAGGAAATAAGAATGGGCCTATAATAGAGAAGGGGTTTATATAGATAAAGAGGTTTAAGGGAACTAATTTAGTTGTCGTGTAGTCGCGTACAGATAAACGCGACGGTTAAAAATCGACAATGACATAAATGTAACTTATCAACACCAGTGCAAGGAAGAAGATTGAACAAAAAAAAAGACTATCAAACTTTTTAGAGAGGAACTTAAAATTATTATAGAATGGAAATAAGAATTTAAAATTAATACTTTTATAAAAAGATGTTAATATTAATCCATTCAATACTACATCTCTAACTATATAGTAAAAGTTACAGTAAAAAAAATTAATTATTAATATATTAATTTCATTTAAATATAGGCAATCTCATTATATGAATATAATATTAATAAATTTTCAAATACTTAGTTTATTTTTTAAAATTTTATCATTATTTAAAAATTCCGTAAATGATTATATTTAAATTCAATATATAAAAAGAATATTAAATATTAAAACAATTAAATATAGAAGGAAATTCCACATATAGAAAACATGTAACAGGAAAGAACTATTTCGATATAGAAGGAAATTCCACATCTTGAAAACAATTTCACATATAGAAAAACTTTACATATAGAGAAGATGTCACAATAGATAAAAATTACATTTAAAAAACTAAATGAAAGAGAGGAGTGCCAGGTTTGGCTGATACAATGTTAATTGAAATTTGTGTGTATTTACGAGATATGATCAAAAAGTATGGAGGTTATTGTTATGTCAACGATCAAGTACAACAGGGAGAAGCGGCTTTACACATATTGACCGAGAACTTTGTCGCGCATACACACTAAGTTATAACGTTATCGCCTCTTCCATTGTTTATAGCAATCATTTGAAGGAAAATGTGGAGAAGGTGGTCGTCTCACCCCATTATTGATCATGGGTTGTGCAGGGGGTTTTGGACTAAGTGCAACATTTCCCAGGTTCGACAACTTCGATATTCCCCCAGGTCCTTTCCTTAAGTTCATTTTTGGTGTTATAAGGAGTTTTGTTGGTCTCTTGCTTAACTACGTCCCACACATAATAATCAAGGGAGTTGCAGGCTGGGGTATTAGCTTGCCAGGTGTAAGAGGTGATGTGGTTACAGAAATTGTCCGACAGACATGACTGGGTTCTCCTAGCATGATGCAGAGTCCTGTTGACAGACATAGCGTCTTCCAATAGCCACCCTCTTTAACTAGAGCAGCACTACGTCCTCAAAGCACAATGATGTAGGCCTCCGTGTTGAGTCTGAGGCCTTGTGGGAAGACGAATGCCGTCATAAGGTAGCCATCACTAGTGATCACGCCAAACACCATGATGTTGACTGGATAGTTGGTTTTTATCACTCTCAGTACATCAATAAGCCAACAGTTGTTCTGTGTGCTCACCATCTTATACTGGCCGAATTTTTTTTGCCTACGATAAACTAATGCATGTTCGGTTGGAGAGGATGCTTGAACTTGTTCAAAAGGTTCGTAGCCCAGGGTTTTCTCTTGTCCTTTGGGACTTGGGATAAAAATTGTCCTGTTCTCATCTTGTATGAGAAATACCGAATATCTTCATGTAACAGCTGCCTAATAACAAACTCAAACACTCTTGTGTCCCTGGCTATGGATTTCATTAACATGGTGGGGGGGTGTTGTCAATCATGGCCTGGATCTCACCAACAAATTCGGGAGTTCTTTTCTTATCCGAAGTATCAGAATGAGTTTTTAATCATAATTAGACTGATCCATCTATTTCCAAATCCTCTGCACTCTCCTCAGATTCATAACCAAACATTCTGAAATGTTCGTTTTGAAGTTTCCGGCGCGAATGCCAAGTAGTACAATATGCCGTTTCCAAATTTCAGGTGGGGTGAATTGCGTCGTTCTTTTTTCTTTTTTTTTTTTTTTTTACAGATGATTCCCAACTGACCCTACTATACTGTGCAGTGGACAAAATCAAAAACTTCAATGCGCATGCGCGATAATTTACCCATCGCATCCTGTATATATAACTGGCTACTCGTTCCCGGGCATGTCCTTCTGCTAGGATGGCACGAATACGCCTGCTCAGGCACATTTCTGAGAGAACCGTAGTTACGGTTCCTGAGAGCAGGCGTATTATCTGGCATGATCAAAAATCTTGAT